>CAMRHE010000104.1:0-600000 GCA_947044405.1 Leptodactylus fallax | reverse complement strand
CGGGAACAATGCTTGACTGCCCTGAGGGACTCGGGGATGTGTTTGTACAGTGCAAATAACAAGCAGCCAATACATTTAGATACCAGCACTACTTTAAAATGATAATATCTATAAAAAGATTGAAATATTTTATCATGTGCAATTGCATCATTTGTATTTTATCTGCAGGTTTCTTTATGTAGTAGAGACCTGGAGAGCATTTGATGTATAAACTGTATTTTTAAAAAACACTTTCTCAGTCTCCTTAGCTTTTAGCAATAATTATCGTACATTATGCTGAATAAAAGGAAACCGTCAACCATTAGATTTAACAATGATCAACTTTACATATGCTAGGGAAAAAAAAAAAAACACAGACTTGCTTCCAGGGAAAGAGATTAACCCAGAGGGAATTACAAAAAAAAATTACAGTACAATTTCATCCCTAGAGATAAAGCTGTAATTTCTGGTAAAGGCAAGAAAAGAATCTGTAATATCTTGTTTCAAAACCTAAAAGTCACAGTTATGTATCAATAAATACTCAACGATTGATGTACCTGTGAGTTATCAAAACAGCATATGGAAGCTGCAGTGTCAGTATTAGGCTCTATTCACACTAGGTTAAAATATGAAGCAATGTTTCTGTTAATGAACCTATTCATATCAATGGGATTTTTCTCATGGCAGATGCCATCAGCTTGCTTTGATTATCTTCAATTTCACCAAGTTTCCATTCTTTTTTCTATGCCATATTTCCCATTAAAATCAATGGAAGTTCTTTTTGGATTTGTCTCATGCAGAAAACAAGGATTTTAAACACTCTTGGGTTAATTTATCTTGGTTTGTGTGTTAAAAAACGTGACAAGCCATGAAAAAGTCACAATTTTTTTCGCAAGTCAAAATGTCACCTTTTTAAGCTTTACTCACATTTCTCAAAGCGGTCAATGGCCCCATCAAATTTATCTTCATTTCCACCAATTTTATTGGATAAGTGATGCTGGATATATACACCAACAAGGAGCTGGCAACAAGCAAATGGAGCCCGGAGGAGGCACCTACATGATGATGAGGTATGTATCACATCATAAATTAGGCGCAATCGCTTCTCTGTGTCCCAAAATTTGCTACCACCATGTTAGAAGAGAAGACCCCCAAATGGCATTGAGTGTTATATATGATCTTACTACAAGTTATGGGAATTAGAGTTTTGCAGATAAGAGGCTGATCCAGGGATTTATTCTGATTGTATATTTAAAACCAGGAAATAATTTTCGCCCTAATATTAGGTAATTTGGCAAACGTCTCATAGAGGTTTTTGCCTTTCTCTGGATCAATGCTGTAGGATTTTGGTTGGACTTGATGGACCTGTGTATTTTAACCTTATTAACGGTCATTAAAAGGAAATGCTCTTTATATCCTAAAACTAGACTAGACCTATGAATTCCCTTTCTAAGCTAAACATTATGGCATCTGGACTGATACTTTTATATGCATTGATACATTGCAGCAAACTATCAGGGCAGAAATTTGTGCAGCTGATGCACAGTATTTAGCTCGTAGAGGATTACGCAGACTGGATGCATTTGTACCAAAAATTAAGCTCCCCTCATATAAAACTAGAAAACCTATTTACCTATCAAAGGCACGAACACAAAAACATAAACTGTATGAGGTACAAGTCATAGCTCAACAGTGCCACATGTACAAGACTCCTACATTATTATTAATAAACATAGTAATAACTGCAACATGACGCACAGCACACAAAGTCAATGGAGCAATAGGGAAACAACACGTCTCCAATAGAGATTTGGAAACTGTGACCAACTTTTCCAATCAGTTAATACAAAGATTCCCTAAGTCTCTCTATATCTTAAGCATGTAAGTAAAACAGCAGTATTTTATGCATGCAGATATCTAAGGCTTCACTAAACCTTCTTGTACAAATACCTACTCTCACAAATTCCATCATTCAGACACAATGTAACTAAATCTGGCCCCAGGAAAGCAACAAGATATAAATTAAGCATTAAAAATCCAGAATGCGTTATTCAAAATATGGAGCAACAACACGATCTACGTTGACCCATTTAATACACCGAACCATGATGATTAAACAGTTGGCAGATACATATCCAATTAAATCTGCACGCAACAGACTGAGCAGTGAAGTAATGAAAGGATAAGGATTAGAATGGAAGCACGCTCTTTCAAATTCCCTCCTGCAATTACTTGTTGTTCTGAAGTTGCGCTCCCTGAATACAGGCATACTACATGTGTAGTCTAAACCAGTTTCTTCAATCCCCAGCTGAATAAGAACATGGTGCATTATATCATTAGGATACCAAATAAAAAGCCTAAAATGCTAAATCATCGAGAATTTGCCAACATAAAAAGGTACACAAACAGGGAGTAAAATGTTCGTAACAATACAAAACAGGCCAATCATGATAAAAACCTATATTATATATTTCTCTCTAAAGGTAAGAATGTTACTTTTTAAGACTCTTTAAGACTTTAGAATTGTAAATTATACAGGGTGTATTGTTTCAATTTTTTTTTGCAGTAAAGTGAAAATTCTAAATTCTGTGAATATTCAGTTAATAATATACATGTTTATAGAGGCTGGGGCTCTCTTATGTTACTGAGCTCCAAATCCCCCATTTCCCTTAATAACAGGTTACACTAAGAGGCACCCATAGTGGTGGCAACAGGAGGCCAGAATTGTATAATTTAAAGTCTACACCCAATTATAAAACCACTTGTCATAAATATATAGTATACATAAAAATATAAGAAACTTTGTAATATATCCTATCAAGGAAATATGTTTCCTCCTCCATTTATTAAGCTGCTTTCCTACTTATCTTCACTCAGTCTATTTGTTTACATAGAGTCTGTATTCATAACCAGTTTACACACAGAACTCTATGGAGAGTGGATGGCGAGGAGGAGGCTGTTAATTGATTTATTGCCTCATTCTGTGCAGTGGTAATGTCTTATCTTAAATTCGATCAGGATCAGAAGGGTTCCCTCATTAACGAAGTTGCAGAGTGTAGCAGTTGCAGCTATTTGTGTGCCTTTTCACCAGCCTCCTCCTCCCTCTGTATAGACCAATAAGAAAAAAAGGTTTGAAAGGAACCATGCTTACTACAGACTGTGACATTTTGCAAGACAGAGTGTTTACATATGAGAGCTTCAGCGTTTTCAAGCACCTGACTGGAGGGGGTGCCAAGAACTGGACTCTCAAAAATCTAATATTGATGGCCAATCCTGAGGTTACTTATCTGACTGAAAAATCCATTTAATTTTTTTTTGCTAGCAGTGTATAAGATGTAGAATTTTTATTACAGTTTTTTTTTTAGATTTCCTATGAGAATATTATAGTCAAGAGCATTTAACTGCTCTGTAAATGTAGACAGAAAATTTGGCTTGCTGTCCCTTTGAGTGTGTGTTATGTCTTTAGACTTCAATTCTCCTTGTAATTCACAGATGAATCAAAGGGAACTTTATGGGAAAGCTTTGTTTATCTGTAAATCCCAGGATGAGTACTCTTCAACTACTCAACTCTCAGGGACCATTGAGATATAAAGATTCAATAAGATTTCCCTTTAGATTGTATCGAATAGTAACCTGCGGAGATTCATTAAATAGACTGATATGCATTTCTTTATAGGTACTTATGTTATGGAGTATGAAGTAAACAACCAGTAATAGTGCAATTGTAACTGTGTCTATTGTAAACTATCATTAAGTTGTCTGGTAGAGAAACCCCAATTCCAAATATGGAGATTGTGAATTAATTACAGGAATTACCTCTGTTCAGGGCTCTCATATAGCAGCCAGATCAAAAAGTATTTGCTAAGAGTCTCTTCCTGTGGGCAACCCAACACATCCATGTATTAGAGAACAGTGTAATGCTCTATTTTTCCTGCAGTGGTGCTGCAGGGAAATTGAACACTTGTTTTCCTACAAATACCCTGACACCCTGTTATCTTATATTGGGGTCCCTTAAAACAAAATAGCATTGTTTAAAGCATATTACCCCTTTAATATAGGATCAGGCAAATGTTGCTTTGCCCTTGGATTTACTGTACAAACCAACTGAACCAAAACAAAGGAAATGGAACAGGACCCCATAAAGACTTGAGACTTCACAAACAAATCAGAAATGTTACCATTTTTTTCTTACACACAAAATATTTTAAATTTGAAGGGATTTTCCCATCATGATTTATGTCACAATAATGAAAAATTAGTAGACGATATAGTTGGACATCTGACCCATCCAGAAAACTAGTCATGGAGTACCATGCACCACTATATTTAGGAATGACGAGGATTACAGTGGATGTCTATAAGGAAAACACTGTTTCCCATAATATTAAATAATAGCAAAAATGTATGATATTGATATATATATATATATATATATATATATATATATATATATATAGAAAAAAAAAAAAAAACTGTCTGCTCTTGCTCTCCTATTAGCACCATAACCAATCTTCTCCTGGGGTCCCAGTAGTAGTCAGGGCCATAACCTTCTTTGGGGGTCTATTTGGGACTAATCCTGGTTAGGTAGGTCATAAGACATTGTGGTAAGGAAACCTAAAGAAGCTATATATAGCTATTCCAAATCCCTTTTGCACTATTAGATTTCCTGGTTATCAGGACAAAATTCCAAACAAAATAAATACACATGTCCTCTATTAATCTCAGGACATTGACTATACAGTATTTTATTTCATATTACAATCAAAACTAAAAATATATAAATAATCTCTGTATGTCCTATTATACAGGGTGTATTGTTTCAATCTTCTTTTGCAGTAAAGTGAAAATTCAAAATTTTGTGAATATTCAATTAATAATATACATGTTTATAGAGGCTGGAGCTCTCTTATGTTCCGAGTTCCAAATCCCCCATTTGCCTTAATAACAGGTTACACTAAGAGGCAACAGATGGCCAGAATTGTATAATTTAAAGCCTACCCCCAATTATAAAACCACTTGTCATAAATATATAGTATACATAAAAATAAAAGAAACTTTGTAATATATCCTACCAAGGAAATATGTCCTATGGGCTTAGCCATGCCATCCTCCTTCTCACTATCCTTTTATTAGTGGTAAAACAACTGGCTGGAGCTGTGGCCCTACTGTGCCCTGTCAGTGCTAGCTAACTCCTAGCCCTTTAGTTACACCCTACACTGAGTCAGTCTCCAGCCAAAGACAGAATAGATCAGCAGAAGATTAACTTCTGTTTTTTCTGCAAGATTTCTAAAAGATTTTGTTTTTTTTGCGAACATGCGTAAAGTGTAACAGATTGAGAAATAGTGAGAGCAGCGTTCCTTTGTGGGTGGTATCTAAACTGGTTGCAATTTCTCAGGCTCCTAGGCATTTAGTCAAAGCGGACTTTCAATAATACAAAACCTAAAACATGATATTACGTATTCCACCTTGCATAAGCGATGCATAAACATGTATACAGATTCCATCATTAGCATAAATTAAATGAAGTAACCATGGTGATGCTTTTACCAAGGATTGTAAAGAGAAACACATTAAATTACATACTGGCTAGATGTGACATAAATTCTATATAGTGCATAAGTAACATATCAATATTAACCCCTCTATTTTAAAGCTACAGTATATATAATGTAGAAATAAATTATCTACGTGGCTTACAAAGATATATTTTTATTCTTGTAGGTAATTTTTCAACACAAAAAGCTAATTTTCAGAATCACTGATCTTCAAAAGCTATTTCTTTTCTGTTAACAAAGTATTTGGATTTCCCGTAAAATTGGATTCACATCTGTAACTTTATTTTCTCATGTTTCTCTCACACTATTCTCTAAAGAGTCTTTGTGCAATTCTGCACC
The DNA here is from genome assembly GCA_947044405.1 of Leptodactylus fallax. NCBI lineage: Eukaryota > Metazoa > Chordata > Amphibia > Anura > Leptodactylidae > Leptodactylus > Leptodactylus fallax. The sequence continues at coordinate 594,127 of CAMRHE010000104.1, read as the reverse complement.
ATGAAATTGAACCATTTTTGGTTAATCGTGCCTTTGATAGGAATAGGAAGAGTTAATAATTAGGCAGAAATTATGCCAACCAAGTAGATGATCCAATTAGTGGCTAAAAGGACTTTTCAGAAACTACCATTACACAAGAAGAAATAGCAACCTTTAAGATACGTGCTTACATTTTAATGCTGCTTTCATTTTCAAGGGACTCCTGAAGGAGTGAGATTTTAAAGCTGAAGGGTTATGCAACCGTGAAGCTCTTAAATGTTGGACTCATGGGGAATTTTTTCTTGGTGGGCAGATTTCTGGCTATATAACATACAGTCAGGTGACTAATAAAGGATATACTTAATTTACATCTGCCATCTCCACACAACCGTTACACAACTGTCTTCTTTTTCAGCTTTTTTTTTTTGTTTGTCTTCTTTTAAAGAACACAATACATACGGTCTCTATAGAAGCACATCAGACAAAAATGTCTCTCTCATGACAGTCCTTCACCACTTTTTCAAAAACAAGAAGGAAATGGTTTTTCAGTGTGGCAATCTCTCTTCCTCTAGTAATGCAAACTCTGCAATGTTTCAGCTTTATTATTTGATCATGTAAATGAAGGAAAAGACACAGTGCAGATAGATTCCTCTGAGAAAGTAAAGAGAAAATGTGTATTCCATACTCACCCAATGGATAAAAAAAAAAACACTGATCAGAAAACTTAAAACAATCCACAATGAGTGTAGAACTCAACCGCGTTTCACCTGGTTGTAGTTTCTTCCAAGGGGTTTGAAATGCGACAAAACCTAGGGTAGATGGCAAGGCTCAACATGCCACATTTTAAAGGGAATGAGTAATAAGCAAAAACACACTCACCTGTCTCCGGTGGTCCGATGTCTCCAGTCCTGCTACGCTGGGGTCTTGTTCTGGCTGAAGTCCATGCTGCACGTGACTGCTGAGGCCAATCAGCAGCCTAAGTAAAGTAGCTGGGACATCACTCGCATATGTCACCTGTGACATCCTGTGTCCTTTCCTTAGGCTGCTGAGGCCGCTGATTGGCCTCAGCGGTCACATGCAGCACGGTCTTCAGACAAAACAATACCCAAAAGCAGCAGGATCGGACCACAGGGTGGAAGACGACAGAGCACCAGGGACATAGACTGCCATACTGGAAAACCATTTTCCTTATTGTTTTTGAAAGGCTGGTGAGTGACTGTCGGTTACTTTGAGAGAGACATTATTATTGCCCAGTGTGGTGTTGCTGAGACTATTTTTACCGTATCTTTGAAGGAGTTGTGTATTTTGCTAATCTGCTGCATGGCTCTATTGGTGTTTGGTTTTCCACTGCCATATTAGTACTTTTGGATGTTTGTTTCCTTTTTTTAACAATTTATTTAGCTTACTTATATAGCGCCATCACATTCTGCAGAACTTTACAGAGATATTGTCAACAATGTCCTAAGCAGGGCTCACAATCTACATTCCTTATCAGTATGTCTTTGGAGATTGGGAGGAAACCAGAATACTGGAGGAAATTCACGCAAACACGGAGAGAACATACAAACTCCTTGCAGATGTTGTCAATGTAACTATGTATTCATACTCCATTTCCGTATCATCAAAAACTAGTTATATATCCTTTATACCCAGTGAAAAATATCATAATTTAGAAGTTGCTGAAGCATTTCATTAGTACAGTCCCAGTTTCACATGGTTACATAGTGCAAGTGAAAAAAACACATATGTCCATCAAATTCAAGCAGGGGGTGGACATGAAGATAAAAAGAGAGATGGAATAAACCTTATAACTTTGTTTATCCCTGCTGATCCAACCTTTAAATATCAGATTTAGACCAGATATTTCTGCGATGGATCCTGAAATCCCTTATATTCGATTGGCTCTCTTCTTTAAGCTCTCATGTAAGCTTTGCTAAAGTTTATTGCCTATCAGATACTGCATATTCGCAGTATCATTAATTCATGCTCTGATGCAGTGATGACTTAGCAGGAGCAATGTTATTGAAGCTGCAGATCACTCACAATAGGATTAAGGTATATGATAGTGTCAACACATTCAGTAAGAATATAGCATTGGCTGTATATTCTTATGACAGCTCTTATGCTCAAATGTTGCAATAATGACAAGAACATAAAAAGGTATCTGTCACAACAACTACAAAGTCACCTCTAACTTAGCTCAAAATTCTACTTCAGCTCTTTGCCAAGTATGTACAGTACAAAGCTTCAGAACTAACAATAAAAGATCATGTGAGGAAGATAGCTTATTCACGTTATCTTTTAATAGCGGTAAGGGTCTCTTTCTCAATACCCCCTGCAATCTAAATAAATCATATTGTATGATGTTTGTGTCTTACAAATGTTCACTTAGTCAAGATCACTAGGCTCCATGCTAACATTTTACAAAGTAGAGTGAGTTGTGCAGGGCTTATGTTAAAACACAGCAGCCAATCTGAGGATGCAGAGCTGCAGAACAACACTGAAGTCTCTGGTGAGACTAGGAAGTGTGCTTGTCTCTAAGGCTCCATACACATGTGTCCATGTCCTTTCAACCATGAACCCATTGCCACACATGTTCGTGTGTATGTAGCCTTAGACTACTGTGCAGCTAGACTGAAGGCACTAACTGTACTGTAACTATGTCCCAATGGATCTCAAAAGCAGTCAACACTCAGGAAAATTAGAAGGATGAGGTAGTGGCTTAAAGGGGTTGGTTGCATTAGAGTCTAAGGAATGCTGGCACTTGTAGTGTTAGAACACATATCCAGGATTTATAGTGAGATTGGCTTACTGTCCACATCAAGCCATATACGTTTTGAGAGAGTGCAGTTTGGAAGACCAGACAGTGATGGCTGAGGGACCAAATGAAATGGAAATTTCCTTGTATCCACACTTCAAGGTAATAGGTTATAATGAAACATCCCTTTACTCTGTTGAATCCAACTTGGACATGGAATATAACTTCTATGGATCTTAAAGAGGACCTTCAACTCCTATGTCATGTCTATTTTAGTATGTATCCGTTATGAAGTCACAATCCTAGAGCATCTTCTCTTATAATTCTGTTGTGGTGTCCCTCTATTACTGCATATAGAATTGATAAGGAGACCCTACACATTTTGATATCAATTTTTAATCAGTGCTGACTTTGCTAAACTGTGTAGGGACACACCCCTTTAAAAGCAAGGAATGGTAACACCCAGTTGTCAATTAATTTCTAAACATTCAGGAAGAATTACAGAGGAAACACACAATGCACAATGAAGAGTTGCCCCAGAATTGCTATTTTGAAGAATACAAGTAATTACTAAAACAGGAATGGTGACAGATCTTTTCTGCTTCCGAATTTCCTCCATTGCTGACATATTACCTTTCTTCCTGATATGCTAATGAGCTGTTTAGTGCAACAAGGGTGTCACCGCTCCTCTCATCACACCAAAGTGCTACTTCCCAGCTTTGATTGACAGGGTCATGCAGTGTGCTGAATCACAGCAGGGTGGGATGAAGGGATTAGGCGATATAAAGCATAGCTCTTTGGTATGATAGGAGCAATGTTGATACCCTCATTCAACCAAACAGCTCATTAGCATATCACGAAAAATGCTTAAAATATCTCAACAACAGGGGCACGGATCAAGAAACCGAAAAAAAGCAATTCATTAACGTGAAACTCTTGATGTCACCAGACCTGCAAATATAGCACAATAGAATAGACTCTTAGGGATCACAGGTATACATATTTAACCCATTTCTGATTGATGTAAATGCAATTTTGTATATTTACCGCAATATGATACTACATAGTACTAGACTATGAGATTTGAGGTTTCTCTTGGTCACTTGTTCATAATTTTGAGTTACCAGTATCTATGTAATGGAAAAGACACAGCCATTAAGTTTTCTTAGAAGACAGATGATGCATTCAGCAACTCAATACCTACTTATATTCTGTATGCCAGTCTCCTTCTCTCTTTCCTGACCCTGACATACAGATTGAATGTGCCCGCAGCCTTGCCTGAGGCTGTCTCTGCCCATTGCAGTGTACAAGATCTCAGAGATCACAGACAGTCTGCAGTAAGCATAGCCAACAATTCCAATATCTGTATTGTCCCCACGACAACTGACAGGCCATAGTATGGTTTCTAAAATATTTTATTGAAATTGTGCTCAGTCTGGGAAAAATCTAGAGATGTATGCCCAACATGCCAGGCTTCGTCTTCTAAAGCAAATGATAAGATTTTAATAACTTTCTGCTCTGCTTGACTTTCAACTCAATCAATTAAAGAAGTTAGCGCTGTAGTTTCCCTTTAAAGGTTAATGTCTATATTTCTGGTGCACACAGTCCGTGTCTTTGATGTCGCTCATATTCTGGCTGAATGTTAATTTTCTTTTATTTTTAACTAAAGTTATTGTAAATGTATTTTGAACCATGGGCTGTCTGAAGATCTACTGCAGAGGAGTTACTAGATGTCTGCCCACACTAGAAAATAAGATCAAAGCAATGGTAAGGGTGGGTTCACACTTGCGCTTCAGTCCGTTCGCTGCCAATCCGAGTGAAAATCTCGGGGAACGGGATCGGCATCGGATAGCGACAGGTTAGCGACGCATTGGTTAAAAACCCATTCATTTGAATGGGTTTTGAAAGCAATGCGCGGGTGTGCGCTTACACCCTCTGCGCTGCGAATCCTTTTTTTTCATCGGAAACAAAGTCGGACATGCAGGACTTCGTGTCTGAGGAAAAAAATCGGCTTTGCAGCGCAGAGGGTGTAAGCGCACACCCACGCATTGCTTTCAAAACCCATTCAAATGAATGGGTTTTTAACCAATGCATCGCTAACCTGTCGCTATCCGATGCCGATCCCGTTCCCCGAGATTTTCACTCGGATTTGGCAGTGGACGGACTGAAGCGCAGGTGTGAACCCACCCTTACTAGGTAAAAAGACAACATTTAGTACTAGCCTAAAGTACTGTGCAAAGGTTTTAGACAGATGTGGACAAATGAGGCAAAGTAAGAATGCTTTAAAAAAAATAGAAGTGTTAATTGTGTTAACTGACAAAATAAAATATAAAGTTAATGAGTAGAAGAGAAATCTAACATATCAATATTTGGTGTGACCGCCATTTGCCTTCCAACAGTTCTTGTAGGTACACTTGCAGATGGTTTTTGAAGGAACTCGATAGGAAGAACGAAGCACAGATCTTCTGTGGATGTAGACTTGCTCATATCCTTCTGACTCTTCATGAAATCCCAGGCATATTGGGTGATGATGAGATCAGGGCTCTGTGGGGGCCATATCATCACTTGCAGGACTTCTCCTCCAAAGGGTGGTCACCCCAAATATTGATGGCATTTAGTTTTCTTTTTCTTTCATTCATTTCATCTTGTTAATTCACATAAATAAACTATTAACACTTCTATTTTTGAAAGCATTCTTACTTTGTCGAAGTTTTTCCACAGTACTGTACAACAAAGGTTTAAGCAATTAGGCCATCCCTTGTCTCTATACCTTATCAGAATATGCATGTCATAGAAAACATCCTTCACTTGGAACCCCTTTGCAAAAGACAACTTCTACTCTGGAGGACTTAGCATAGCCATATGTTACATGGCCATAAATGTCTATAAATGGGCTGTATATAATACCATACTTTTCCTGCTACAGTCACTGTGGAAACCATGTGTGGCCACTAAGCTATCTGGTCCTTATTAAGGAAAGGAGCTGTCCAGAGGGGTCATTTTGTTACCCCTACAAATAAAACTCTCTATAGAGATAGAGTTATTTTTTAAACAAATTATCCAGAACTTTAAAATTAATAGCCTCTCCAATATTACATTTGTGGGGGACTGACTCTCTGCACCCCACCAGGTCTCCGAATAAAGGGGCACTTTGTTTTGGTAAGCACTGCATCCTCATCATTGTTTACCATTGTTTAGTAGAAGCTTTTCTTTTGTCATAGCTGCTTATTAAAAGGAGTTAACCAGGAATACGATCTGAGCTCCGTTTCCTCTTCTCAAGAAGTGACATCACGTCCATTGGTCACAAGGCAGCTCAGTTCTATTCAAATGAATGAGGCTGAGCCGTAACATGGCCATGTGACTAACAAACGTGATGTCACTTCCTGAGAAGAGGACACAGAGCTCTGTCTCATAATCCTGAATAACCCCTTTAGGTACGGAGCTGTACCTGGTATACAATGAAGGGGACATTGTGGTGACCACAGACACCCATACAAACATCTAGTTGCTGAGGGCGCTGAGAGCCAATCTAATATTCATGACCTAACCTAAGGATAGACTTACAATATCAAAGCCCCACATGACCCCTTTAATCCATAATAGTAACTGAAAGGCGTAGAGCACATTTCCATGTTAGCATATATATTCAGTAACCAGATATAAGGCAATGTGAATGGAATAGAATACAAAGAGTCAATAATATCGTTAAAAATACCACGTTTCATCTTTCACCCAAGCCCTAAAATAACTGTCAGAATTGTCCTCAGAGGATTCGCTAAGCACCAGTGATTTCCTTAACAAATGAGCGCCTCAGCATGCCCATATCACTCAAGTTAGCACATTTTAATTTGGGATGGCTAGGTGAGCATGACATAACAAACAATCTAAACTGCTGCAAGGGCTATTACAATCTTAGCATCATAAAGGTTCACAGTGCACTCGATTAATGGCGCAAAGGACAACGCAGCCTGGGAGAATGCCAGGTACCCGGAGCTGATGTAATTTCAGGTCTGACTGGTGCTGGCATTTTATGTGGAGGGCCTATGAGATGCGCTGTCACACTTTACTAGAGAGGACAGGAAACCTATTACAACTGACATTCTGGCTGCATTCTGAATAACTAGACCGTACGATATCTGGGAACCTGGTGTTGTATATACATGCATGTCAATAACTCACTTGCTATATATGTGCGAAAAACACGTTGTTGCTGATAATTTGCATATATTACTGAATATGTGAGATAAACATTTGCCAGGCTCTTTTACTGAAGTTATGCAGACACTGCGACATACCAGGATTTATTCCAGCTGCTGTATGCAACATAGTTCTAATTCCTTCTTTGCTTCTTTAAACCATGTTCCCCTGATAAGGGTCTCATGAAATAGGAAGGCTGGGTACAGCAGAGGATAAAAACTACAGTAAAGCAGAAAGCAATAGGAAATACAATGGTTGATAGTGTCTGCACTGTAAATGTCAGGGGCTTGTCTGGGATTATGAGCTAATGTAGCTGTCCTTCACAGACATATAAAACCTGACGAGCCAAGGATTGTGAATGGAGCTGCAACACAAACTGAAGAGCCCTATATGACAAGTCTGGCAGCTTCCTATTAGAGATGGTGGCAGGCCCGACCCAGAGCAGTATATGACAGGTCTGGCAGCTACATATTAGAGATGGTGGCAGGCCCCTGAACCATAGGCTGAGCAAGGCTTGTTTGGGGCTATGGCCTCTTTGCTAAATGCTACTCAAGCTGCATGACATGGCAATGGTGTACCCTGCGTTGTATTCACCATACAAGCTCATAGGCAATTCTTCTCTTATAGATCTTTTCAAGCATTATTTAGAAAGCTTAAGCCTTATACGTGTAAAGTTCTGCAACTTTCATATATACTTTGTGTTTTAATACTTAAAGGGGTATTCCCATGAACATAACCATTTTTAAATTTGTAGATAATTAAAAGTTAAACATATTTGCAAATATAAGTAATAAAACATTTTGCAAAGTTTTAAAGTTTTTCTCCAAATATCTTGTGGACACAAGTTGTTGTCTTGATCGATTGCCAGTGGATACGACCATGAATGCAGGACCTTTCTAAGGTCAGAAAATCAGCCATGATGTCCTTATTGTGGCCAGGTTATCTCCTCATACATGTAGTGTCCCTGCCTGATAACCCAGCTACAATAAGAAAATCATGGCTGGGTTCCTGACAAGTCCCGGACCATAGAAAGTTTCTGCATTTATGGTCGTATCCATTGGCAACCGATCAAGACAACAGGCTGTCACCACTAACATAGTTAGAGAAAATCTTTAAAACTCTGCAGAATTTGTAGTTACTTATATTTGCAAAAATGTTCAACTTTTAATTATCTACAGATATAGATATGATTATGTTCATGGGAATACCCCTTTAAGCTCCACTGTTCCTCAGCAATCAGTGCTGTTCGGCTCAGCGCTCAATATGCTAATCAGGCTCTCCACTGTCAGATGGGCAGTCACAGGCTGCCTGCTCCAGTCCAGGACTGCCCACATGACAGTAGTGTGTCTAATTAGCAAATTGGGTCCTGAAACTAACTGCACTGGTTAATCAGGAATGATAGGAGCTACAGAAAAAATTCCAAACTCGGCAGGGTAGAGTAGCAACTTTCGAAGCATGCAAAGAGTTGGAGTTGGTGGAGGTGGTAAAGAGTCCTGTCTAATCTCCTACTATTTTATTCCATTTTTGGATGGAGGAACGGCAGGTGTGTGGGACTCAGCTAAAGGGTGGGGCTTCACAATCTTTTTGGTAAACTGCAAACAATAAAGAGGGGCAAGACTGATGCTCCAGCTAGTTGTCTTATAGCCAGACACAAGGTAGTGATGTGGGAGGGGGGCACATGGCTGATCTCCTGGGACACACAGAGATTTATTTTTATATTTCTCAGTTTTAAATTGTAATATCAGATAAAAAGGATTAAAAGGAAAGGAGTGAAGAGGGAGGAAGAGTTTGGATATTTTTTCTAATGTTTCATTAAATTTTAGTGTTCCTTAAAAATGGTTGCACCGGATTTGACACAGCTGCTTTCTTTCTGAAAATTTGCAACACCTGTCCATGGGTTGTGATGGTATTACAGCTGAGCTCTATTTAAGTGAATGAGGATGAACTGCAATACCACCATGGACACTTGCTATAATGAATTTAGCATTCTTTGGTTATTATGGTCTTCTTGCACTCTGGTGTCTCTTCCTTGACACATATAATCTGCCACAGTCATCTGGCACTGGGCTAATAATCAAAGATGTACAGAATCACTAATGTTTGAGCTATATCTCAGCTGGTATTCAGGAACATAATTCCAACAACTATTCTCCAAGGACTCTTAAGAAAGGTACTGTGCGAGAACATAATCAATATGCAGGAAATGCTGTGTGCCCCGGTTAATATTTTCAGATTCAAGTCTTTGTGTTTCCATGCAGTTCTGATGAGATCATTTACAGTTAATTGATGAATCTACATTCTTAAATGTGGCTGCTATGAGGTTGGAAGGAAAATGCCATTTAAAACAGTACAGAATGACATAGAATGACAGAGAATGACATAAATGTGGAGGGCACTTTACATAATCGTGTCACATAGACAATGTTTTCTTTCTTATTTTAATGCAGTTCTATGTGTTGTAAATGAGCAATACATACTTTACAATATAGACTCTAGATACCTTTAAAATAGGCACTGTCGTTTCAACAATTTGCATAAATCGATAGTAACAAGCAGTTCTAAGAAAATCTGTAGTATACCTTCTCAGAGAAAAATACTGGTTTCTGCTATCAGGCTCTTTTTCTGCTCCCCGTCCCTCTGATAAACTGCAGGACATATGTCTATAGAAGTCTATAGAGAGGGGAGGGGGAGGAATGAGCAGAAGGAAAGAGAGATAGTGGAAACACAGGTTTAGAGTGATGCTGGAGCTGAATGTGAGCTTTCTATCACAGCAGAAGTACTTTATTCACATCAGTAGTGGCCAGAACTTCTCTCTTTATGTATACTGCATATATATGTCTTGCATAATCCTGGAGGGGTAGTTTCTGAGTGAAAGACAGTTAGTGAGCAGATTCTCCTCTACTTACTGTCTGCAGTGTATAGCAGCTAATTTCTACACTCAAGCTCAGGATGACATGCAGACTACAGATACAAAGGGGAAATGACTGATGCTAGAAAGAAGTGGTTAGAAATGGGGTTTTCCTGGCTGGGCATGGATCCAGTAGGTAGCTCTGTCCATCAAAGAATGGTGGGTGGAGCTGGACGACAGTCATGAAAGGCAATCTAGAGTGAAGAGCGAAGCCTGGGGAAGATAAGAAACTTCCCAAAAGCACTTTTCACCTAATTTTCATATGAATATGAATAAGCTGTAGTGCTGAACAACAAAGGCATATTTGGACAGTGTGTAAAGAGCATTACAAGGTACTGTCATTACTTTATGGCTTTTATGCTGACAGACTCAAGGACCTTTCACCAACTCAAGTGCCGCTCCACTGATTTCAGCACCATTGGAATTTTTTTCTCTAGCCACCACCAGTCCCGAGCAATCAGTGCAGCTAGTTTTGGTGCCTTATAATTTTAAGTAGTATACATTTACCTACAATATCATGTTTATGTCATTTAAGTCTGTTTGATAACAAATATGCGCATTCCATGTTTCTAAAAACACTGGATAAGCTAGTGCCCTCTTGCTGTTTTATTTGGATACCAGGTAGTGGGACTGTCACAAAGTTAAAAATGAAAAAGACAGATTACATAATAAAGGGTTATCCTTATAAGTCTTTCATGCACTGGCAGGACCACCCAATGGACCCTTAAGTCGAGAAATATAAGTGATGTCAATCAATAAGTTACAAGTTATAATGAATCTTTTTACATGAAATTATATATCAATCTGCTTAGCTTCTCCTGCTCTATAACATGCTCCCAGGATTTTCCATTACACTTTTATGGTGACAGGTTTCCTTTAAGACCCAGACATTCCATATACAATTGTCCACAAATCGTACAAAAAAAACAAACAAAAAAAACGCTCCTTTTACTAGAAAATAGCTTGTATATTTGCCTGTGTGCTTAATTTTATGTAGTTATCCATCTGGGAATTGTCAGAAAAGATTGTGTAAAATGGGGTCAACTTGTATATGTGATCTCTCTTTTTATAAACATGTCAATAAGCAAAACATGGAGAAGCATCAAAGGTAATGTGCAAGTGATCCTTGTATCTATCCAGACACCTAGATCTTATCAAATTACATGTTCTATTGCACTGTCTACCTCATTCACATGTTCATACTGATAAAATAAAACCATTATCTTCCTCACACATACTACAGCAACTCTTGTGGCACTGGTGATAAATATCAGAATCTAAGAGTACATGACTGGTGAGGGGAAGTAGATTAATATGGCATACATCTTGTAAGTGATGATATCATGTTATACAGTATATAACAGTTGTGTACATGGTTTCTCTGGGATTACACTGTGTCCAACAAAGGAGTCTACCACCACTAAAATCTCTTCTAAACCGCTTACATTCTATAGTAATATAGGGGCAGTGACATAGTGAACATAACTTTGTTGGGTCAAACTGTGGTCTTGCAGCAGAGAACAAATTCAATGTTTGGTGCACCCAGGCTTCCAACTGGTTGTCAGCCCAACAGAACAATTGTTAGGTCCTGACAGAGTCAGTGCCACAGCTTCTTAAAGTAAATATTCTTCACTTTGCTCTAATATGCTCTTTACACAATTTCTCCAGTGCATCTTCCATGCTGTGGAACTCACTACCACAATTCATAAGGCTGTCCCTCACAAATCGCAGACATCAAATGTAACCAGAAGACTCATCTCAGCACAACAGCATATAACACACATTAACCCTGCAGCCACAATGCCGCCATATGAACAACTCTCCCATACTTATTGTCTCCACTTAACTTCCCTTATAGATTGTAAGTCCTTGGGTTTAGAGTCCTCTTTCCTACTTGTATATGGTTAGTTTAGTGTTTATTGTACTTGCTGTTATATTTGCACCATGAGTGTAAGCCCCTTCACAAATCTACAACACCATGGAATTAATGGTGCTATAGATATATATATATATATATATATATATATACACACACACACACACACAATAATAATAAATATTATGCATGCAAAGATACCAGATTGTAGGCTACTGCATGTGCAATACTGCAGTGGATACCACAGGTATAGAAGACAGACATTACTGTATATGCACCAGCTGCCAATCTACCATGAACATACAACAAAGAAAGGGATGTTCAGTATGGCACTGAAGACCTCAATAGCAGCATGGTTTTAATGGTCAAATAACAATTTGGGAGAATTTAGTGTAATATGCAAGTCTGCAATGCCCTCCAAAGCAAGAGGCACTATCTCTAGCTGCTCTACCTTAGATAGTTGGTAAATGTCCTTACAAGGGGACCCTCTCTAATAACTGACAGTTCTCTGATAGGCCATTTAATAGTGGTTTTCTAAAGAACCAAAAATCAACAATACATGATAGAAATTTTAGATTTACATTGGTATCCCAAAAATGTAGCTTTCCTCCTTATCTTCCTAATACAAATTCCTTACTTATATTCAGATACTAAACACTCAAGTTACTGAATCGGACCGGTATTAAATTTGACAAACTGCAGAACATTTATTGAAGCAGAATGCGGACAGATTTGCTCGTAAATTTCTAATGTAATTATTATAATGAACACCATTCAGGAAATTGTAATTTTTAGCACCCACTATGTGTGTCTCCACACCAATAAAGTGTAAATTATGTAGGCAGGCAAGGAGTGCTATCCACTGAGGCATTCAACTAATGAGGCATTATGTTGAAGGGAATTTTAAGGAGGTGCATGACACTGTTAACCGGTGCAAGTATCTGCCACCTTTTAGAAGGGCATGTGACTGGCATGGCAAGGGAAATGTATCTCGTACTATTAACAGGTCATGTGATTTTATTTTCACTTTTGTATGGATTTTGCTATTGTCAGGGGACTGTTTGTGTCTATATTCACATGCTTATGCAAGTGTCTGTGTCCAGGTCAATAAATTCTCCCTTTCAAAATTTCTGCATATTCCCCTAACCCGCAGATTTAAACTCAATAGGACTTTGCCAACAGGATCCAAGTGCTTTGTTCTTTTAGTTTTGCATTAAAACTCCCCTTACAGCATCTAGCCTCCAAATCTGGACCTGGGGTTTAAGATTAATTTGCAAAGTGAGAACTAGCATGCATGTAACAGAGACTGTGCCAGTGCTGAAGATTTATTACAATTCTTTGCCATCCTGTTAGCCCTCCGCTAGTGGATGAGTACCCCAGTCAATCAAGGTGGATACTGTTTTTAGCTGCAGGTTCTTTCCCTTTAATATACTCAATAATATCAGCTTGAGTTTTGTGAAATACCATTTCCTAGGTAGAAGGAGCTATTCACTTACTGAGGAGCGAGATGAAATAAAAAATAGATCAGATTTCCTTACTCCAATCTTCTCTGGTGACAGTGTCTGCTGCTATCAAGCAATTAAATATATTTTCCTTTTTTCTGACCTTGATGTCTAGACTTGGGCAAAGCTCCAAATAAAAATGTCAGCAAGAAAATCAAAGTTTACTGTGTTTGTTCTGATTTTGTTCTTATTACTCATCTCGCTCCTCAGATCAATGAATTCAGAGCATTTCATCATGTTTGATTCATGTTTTTTTGACGGCTGGATGAAGATTTCACATTAAAACCAAGTCGCTTTGAAGGTTAGTGCAAACTGCCCTGCCACTTGCTCAGGTAAATAGGAAATGTTCTGTCCGTAGTTCTGTATGAGCCTTAATGAAAATTGCCCTTGATTAAACTTGAATACATTTTGCTGGCAATCAAGTGTATTTAGGATTTGGTTTTATATTTAAAGAGGACCTTTCACCACCTTCACCACCCCCAACTCTTTCCATCCTTCAATAGGCATTGATTCCAGTGCAGTCAGTATGTGTTCTCTAGCCTCAGTCATTCACAAGCAATCATTAGTGTTAGTTTCTGCACAACTAGGCTCTCTACTGTCAGGGGGGTTAGTCCTAGACTGGAGCAGAAAAACAGGAATCGCCCAGCTGACATCATGACGCACAATTGTGCTGAAACTAACTGCACTTATTGCTTGGGAACGAGGCTAGAGAAAAAATTCCAACTGCATCAGAATGAGTGGAATGGAACCTATGGTATGATGCAAATAGTTGGCATTTGCAACTTTTTATAATCTCTAAGATTGGGAACGTTATATACGGATGCAAAGCTGACAGTGTCCTGAATTCTGCACACTTTCAGTTTTGCCAGTATGTGTCTTGGTTGCAGAGATATGGGTGCTGTTAATTTGGCTACCCAGCAATGGCGCTGAGCTGTAATGCCAGCCCTCTGACAGTGCAGCAATATCGGTAGCCGTAACTAACATAGCATAGATATCTCTGGAACTGTGGCAGATACTGGCAAAACTGAAAGTGCACTATATTCAGCACATGGTCAGCTTTGCAACTGTATATAACACTCACTATCTTGTAGGACTTGAAAGGTCCTTTTTAACAGGAATACATACTATTAAGGATAATTCTCTATGTGCTATTATGGTATTTTATTACTTAAACATTTAGACTTGTATACACTAATATATATCTATACATTTAGATATATTATTATGATAATATTAAGAAAAAAATATATATGTTGAGTGATTATGCACAAATGTTACCTTACGGCTAAGGCCCACTTAGTGGGCGCAGCAAAAAAAAAAGCAACGGTTTTGGAAATTACAACTTTACCGATGCACGTATTTTTCTGCAATGTGTGGTTGTGATTCGCTATTTTTGCAGGGACTGTAAGACACTGCGTTTTTTGTGCGGTTGGTTTACACCACTTGGGGCCCGGGCCAAAGTAACATTTCTGCTTAAAGTATGTTTTAGTGATCATGGTTTATATTATGTTCAGATTTCTAATGGTTGCTGCTGGAATCAGTCTACATTTTGCTGACAGCCCTTCCCTTAACAACGAAGGTGAGCTCTTATAGGCTGCATACTGTACATCTCCCTACTGTTTTAGGGCTATAAACAACACTAACTGAAAAATAAAACATCCATTGAGAATGGTACCATGGATAATATGGGCTATAATATAGGCTTAACCCACTAGCTATACAGTATAACATTGTTTGTTATAATAAACTATTCTTATATACATGATCATCTCCATAATCAAAATAGTTACTAAGGTGATATTCTGATAAATGGCAGGAATTTTCAGCAAGCACAGACATATCTTCACTACTGCTGCAATAGAAAACCACTAAGGTAGAGAAAAATGTTAAAAGTCTATAGAATTTTTAATTATTTATGTTTGCAAAAATGCTGGCCTGGAGAAAGCTATCCAGGCAATCTGGTGTGTCATACAGTATGTGAAACTTTACAGGACTTGTACCAATAAATCATACATCTCCTTTGATGCACTGCAGCATATACAAAGTTCAATTTCTGTTAAGAGTCCAAATACAGAAAAACAGAAAAGATAAAGTCAAATTATTTAGAATTCATTAAATCACTTGGATCATTAACAAAAATCTATACATCTACGTCTGCCTTAAAATGGAGCAGCAATAAAGGCAGCAGACATATTTAGGGTTTTCCGATGAATGAAGAACACAAACAATCATCCTGTATCTACCATGAAATGAAGATAAAAGAGACTTTATGTTCAGAATCCATATAAATCCTATAGAGTACTTTTGCTGCAGCTTAGCTTTTCACCAAAACTCATTACCTTCCTCCAACCACAATGTTTTCTGAGAATTTCAATTATCTAGTGATCAATGCTGCAGGGATGGTTGTTAGCCAAATTTACAGTACAGTCATGGCCAAAAGTTTTGAGAATGACACAAATATTATATTTTCACATGATCTGCTGCCCTCTGGTTTTTATGTGTGTTTGTCAGATGTTTTTATCACATACAGAAATATAATTGCATTCATATTATGAGTAACAGAAGCTTATATTGACAGTTAGAATGAGTTAATGCAGCAAGTCAATATTTGCAGTGTTGACCCTTCTTCTTCAGGACCTCTGCAATTCTCCCTGGCATGCTCTCAATCAACTTCTGGACCAAATCCTGACTGATAGCAGTCCATTCTTGCAGAATCAATGCTTTAATTTTGTCTGAATTTGTTGGTTTTTGTTTGTCCACCCGTCTCTTGATGATTGACCACAAGTTCTCAATGGGATTAAGATCTGGGGAGTTTCCAGGCCATGGACCCAAAATCTCTATGTTTTGTTCCCTGAGCCATTTAGTTATCACCTTTGCTTTATGGCAAGGTGCTCCATCATGCTGGAAAAGGCATTGTTGAGTGCCAAACTGCTCTTGGACGGTTGGGAGAAGTTGCTCTTGGAGGACATTCTGGTACCATTCTTTATTCATGGCTGTGTTTTTAGACAAGACTGTGAGAGAGCCGATTCCCTTGGCTGAGAAGCAACCCCACACATGAATGGTTTCAGGATGCTTTACAGTTGGCATGAGACAAGACTGGTGGTAGCGCTCACCTCTTCTTCTCCGAATAAGCTGTTTTCCAGATGTTCCAAACAATCGAAAAGGGGATTCATCAGAGAAAATGACTTTACCCCAGTCCTCAGCAGTCCACTCCCTGTACCTTTTGCAGAATATCAGTCTGTCCCTGATGTTTTTTCTGGAGAGAAGTGGCTTCTTTGCTGCCCTCCTTGAGACCAGGCCTTGCTCCAAGAGTCTCCGCCTCACAGTGCGTGCAGATGCACTCACACCTGCCTGCTGCCATTCCTCAGCAAGCTCTGCACTGCTGGTAGCCCGATCCCGCAGCTGAAACACTTTTAAGAGACGGTCCTGCCGCTTGCTGGTCTTTCTTGGGCGCCCTGGAGCCTTTTTGGCACCAATGGAACCTCTCTCCTTGAAGTTCTTGATGATGCGATAGATTGTTGACTGAGGTGCAATCTTTCTAGCTGCAATACTCTTCCCAGTTAGGCCATTTTTGTGCAGTGCAATGATGACTGCACGTGTTTCTTTAGAGATAACCATGATTAACAGAAGAGAAACAATGATGGCAAGCACCAGCCTCCTTTTAAAGTGTCCAGTGGTGTCATTCTTACTTAATCATGACAGATTGATCTCCAGCCCTGTCCTCATCAACACCCACACCTGTGTTAATGGAGCAATCACTGAAACGATGTTAGGTGGTCCTTTTAAGGCAGGGCTGCAATGATGTTGAAATGTGTTTTGGGGGATAAAGTTCATTTTCTAGGCAAATATTGACTTTGCAAGTAATTGCTGTTAAGCTGATCACTCTTTATAACATTCTGGAGTATATGCAAATTGCCATTAGAAAAAACTGAAGCAGTAGACTTTGTAAAAATTAATATTTGTATCATTCTCAAAACTTTTGGCCATGACTGTACATTTACTTGGCCAATAAAAATATTAGTGGACATACAAAGTAAAATCATTTGCCATTATGTAGCGATACCATCTAAATGTGAGGAAAACAGTGAAAATTCAACCATTCAATTAAAGATGCCCTCTTCACCCTCGCCAAGAATTTTGCACCATACAAAAGGAACTGCAATTTTTTACATTTCACAAGTCATTCTTTTCCCTTCTACAATGGTAAGACCATAGCATTGATCATAAGACGAGTGGCACATGGTTCATCAGTGGTCACCAACTAGTGGCTAGAGTCAATGGCAAGAAGGGACTGTGAATGCTCACATGTAGAGCTTTACTATATTACTTTGATATGTGAAGCAAGACATTGCAAGTACAATAAAAGGAGAGGTCAAATATATGCCTCTGATACAACACAGCTCATACTTACTGAAGCCGGCAACATATACTGCAAACCAAGGTATTCATCAGCTGCGTAATGAGAACATATTCTTTGATATTTCCCTCGAATATCAGGTTTTTGACAATGAAAAGAGTAAGGGTTACTTATAACACTAGTATGTAGTAACTGAGTACAGCTACTGGCAGGATCATGGCACTTGACACCAGGGTTATTACTGGCTTATGAGACTTGGGGCATTGCTGGCGCATAAAACTATATATTATCATAGTACAGGATGATTTAAAGTCTCAGACTCTTAAATCTTATATGATCAACAACATGAGATTATCTTACACTTGGCATTATGGTCACAACCATGTCATACTGCTAATGACTCCAATGCAAATATCATAAATGAGTCACCTAGCACTATACTCAATACAGTATCACACATACCTAGCATTATTTCACACTGCGATGTTCTGTTCAGTTAGATTATTTGATATTATTAGGTAATTCATTAATAAATGAGTCTCAATGACTTAGCGCTTTCCAGGCGACTGTAACATCTATTAGGCAGAAGAATCGCATGGATTTACTATTTCACCTTTTTTTTTTTTTTAACAAGCCCAGAAGTCATTGACAAGTTTTATTATTGAGCATGTTATAAAACTATTGGTTTGTTATACAACTTAAAGTCAGGACAAATATAAATAACCCCCTCCCCTCTCTTCTATGGTTTTACATATGAGGACATAATAAAATATCCAAAAATTGAAAAGGCATGTGAAAAAGTATGTGCACCCATGGATCAGAGGCTTGTGGGATCGTCTCTATCAGCAATAACTTGAAGTAATTGTCTTCTGTGTGAGTGTATCAGTCTCTCACATTGTTCTGGAAGAATTTTAGTCGACTCTTCTTTAGGCTAAAGCCCCACATTGCAGAAACACAGTTTTTTTGTTGCAGATTTGGTTGCCTTTTTTGAGCCTTAGGCCTTGGTCTGGATTTTGACTATGCGACACCTTGATTATTTTATTTTTCAGCCATTTTGTTGTCCTGTAGCATGGCCAAATTTTGACTAAGCTTCAGCTGCTGGATAGATGGCCACATATTTGACTCTAGAAAACTTTAGTATACAGAGGATTTCAGGGCTGACTCAGTGACTACAAGGTCACTGACTGTCCAGGTCCTGTGTCTGCATAACAAGCCAGAATCATCATCTCCTCCACCACTGTGTTTATCCGATGGGATAAGGTGTTTGTGCTGATATGCTGTGTTTGGCCTTCACCAAACACAGTGCTGTGCATTATGGCCAAACAATTTCACTTTGATTTTGACTATATAATGGACATTGTTTCAGAAGTGTTACTGCTTGTTCAGTTGCAACTTTTCACATTTAACCATGATGCCATGTTATTTTTTTTTAGAAAGAAGAGGGTTTTACAATTTCTCTGCATTCATCACGGTCTCCAAATGTAGTTCCAAGTATATATCTATTCCATATCTCCCACAGACTTTACTAGAGAGTGACAGCACATTCACAACAGATTCTATAGTGAGAACAGGTTCTAAACATCTCTCATCACAGGATCACATGGTCGCAGAGGTTGGACCCTTATTTAGCAGACGTTTATAAAATATTTGGTGGATAAGCCAAAAAAGTGGTATGTTAGCTACCCCTATAAGGGAACACCAAAGTTCAAAATAAATACTACAAGTAAACACAAAATAACCTTGCCTCCACTGTCAGTCTCCTGCACTTTATGCATGTTCCTAAAACAAAAAGTCTTGCGGGGTTGGGGTTTACCCAAGGCGACAGAACTTTTTTTTTTGCCTATTGCAGACATAGCACAGAAGGGAAAATGCTGCTCCAACCAGTAAGCTGAAGGAGAGGGGCTATGGCGAATTTTCAAAAACACAAGAGGATAATTTTTTTTTTTATAAAGTGCAAGTATAAAGACAAAAAAATAGGGGGCACTCACCCAGACTTTATATAAAAAGGAGACGTTTATTCAAAGATTGGCCATTAAAATGTCTATGTCACATGAGAGAGAGGAAACAAACGCCCTAAGGTATCTAAGCAGTGCCACCTTCTCTTTCTTTCTTTCTTTGTGGTTGGCATATTTTTTTTTATATTGCACAGCTTTAATCGTAATAGGTGACAAAATAGGGCCAAGGCCAAAGAAGGATATTAACCCCTTAAGAACTAACTTTCATTGTTGCATTTCCTTTTTTTCCTTCCCACATTCCAGGAGCCATAATGTTTAAATTTTTCGGTTCAGGGAGTCACATGATGGCTTATTATTTGTGGGACAAATTGCACTTAGTAATGATACCATTCAATATCCTGTGCAATATAATGGGAAGCTGGAAAAAAATTCAGAATGAAGAAGTGAAAAAAAAAACGAATTTGCTAGGGGTTTAATTTTTACAGCATTCCCTATGTGGTAAAAATGATATGTTGCCTGTATTCTGAGGGTCAGTACGATCACGGCAATATAAAATTTATATAGTATCTTTAATGTTTTGATTTGATTTGAAAAATTCTTTGTGTTGCCATATTATGACACTTGTAACTTTTTTAATATTTATGTGTTAGGTGTCATTTTATGTGGGACAAGATGTAGTTTTATTGATACAATTTTGGCAAAGGTCTGACGGTTTGATAACTTTTTATTAAATTTTTTTCGGAGGCAAATTATATTTAGATTTTGATAGTTCAGGTATTTTTTTTAACACTGGGATACCTAAAGTGTTTATGTTTTTTAAATATGTCATCTAGGGAAAGGGGTGGGTGACTTGAAATTTTATATTTTTTACTTTTTTTTTTTTTTTTTTTACACTTATTTTCAGACCCCCTAGAGACCTTGAACCCTAGGGAGTCTGATCACCTATAAACTACACTGTAATATTCATGTAATGCAGTGTTTGGTAAAAGCCATTGACTTCTATACTTCTATAGACCTAAGTTAATGACAGGCCTGGGAGCTTTCAAAAGGCTTCTGGCTGTCATGATGTTCCAGATCGTGGCAATTGTTAAAAATGGTGGCGCCAATTGTGCCTGCACTGTTTAGCTCCTGCGGTGACGGCACCGATTGCAGCTGTTAGCAGTGGGTGCTGGCGGCTGTATTATACAGCCGGCATCTACCATGTATAGAGAGGGTTCAGCCCTGAGCTCTCTCTATACAGCCCCTCATGGCCAATAAAGTACAAGTACATTATTTGGTGTTAAGAGCTCAAGAGCTAGAATTTTTTTTTTTCATTGTATATGTTTAGAGTTCAGAATGCTGCAGGGTCTTCCACACTGTGTGAAGGAGTACTCACAACTCAGGATTTAATGCCCAGCATCAGAAAACTAGTGATCCTGAGCATTCAACACTTAAGATGTCATGGTCAATAGTGGTGCAGTGTAAAAGGCTGAGCAGATTATAATAGACATGAGCTGTTTGGGATTGGCTGGGCAGAGCTCACATATGCATTAGTTAATCTCTCAAATTGCTTAGAGAGAGTTGTGCCAACCCTATGAAGTGGACTAGGAGTAGCTGAAAGAGCAAATACATAGCAGCCTGGAGAGTCAGGGAACCGCACAGTGTGAATTAGAGGTAAGCCGGCAACAGAGTATGTTGGGAAAGATGGTATGTGAGTGGTAACGCTGGTGAGCGCAGAGCACCGGTATTACAGTACAATACACTGCATAGGTAATGCAATGTTTTATGTAAGCAATCAGAAGATAACAAATTCAATTATTTTCCCCACATGTTGAATGGGGTAAAAAAATCTAATTCACAATTTTTTTGGCTGACCAAAAACACGTTCTAAAAAGCAATCAAAAAGTGTTATGTTCCCCAAAATAGTAAAAACATCCGCTAAAAAAAAATAAGCGCTCACAAATTTCCATTGACAAAAAAAAAAATTAAATTATAGGTTTAGGAAAGTGATGGTGCAAAAAATATATATATTAAAAGAGGACCTTTCATGTCCTCATGAAATTGCAGTTTTATATATCGCTGGAAAGCACTATCGGCTTTCCCGGTATGTGCCCAGGGGCTGGAGATATTGATGCCATTAGTTTCGGCACCGATATCTCCTCACTGTCAGAAAGGCATTCCTCATAGCTCAGCGCCATCGCCATCCTTACTGCAGTGAGTCATCGTTGGGCTGTAAGGAGCCCCTCCTCTGACAGTACAAGGCTATGTTAGGGTACTGTCGCAGGGGGTAGCGTTCCTCACAGCCCACAGATGACTCTGAGCTATGAGGAATGCCCTTCTGACAGTGAGGAGATATCGGTGCCGAAACTAATGGCGCTGATATCTTCACCACTGATGCACATACCAGGAAAGCCGACAGTGCACTTAATTCAGCACACTGTCGGCTTTCTAGTGGTATATAAGGCCACACTTTCATGAGGACATGAAAGGTCCTCTTTAAGAAAGGGATTTTACTTTGCAAAATTAGTAAGAATAAAAAAAAAAAAAAAAAAACTTCATACAAATTCGGTATCAATGTAATTGCATTGGCCCAGTGAATAAGACACAAAGTGTATGGCGCAAAATTTATAGAAAAAAAAATAAAAATAAAATTTATATTCCTTCTCAGAAAGAGATCATAAAAGTTAATCAGTGAGATATATCTACCCCCAAATAGTGCCATTAAATACTACAACTTGTCCTACAAAAAACAAGTCCTCATCCAGTTACATTGACGGAAAAATAAAAAAGGTATAGCTCTTGGTATGAGAAGAAGGAAGAATGCAAAAAATGCTTTGGCCATTAAGGTTTAAAACAGTCCGGTCAATAACTGCTTAAACACATATACACAAGCAGAGGTCATCCTGTATGATGCTAGGTTTAACTAGTTTACATGCAGTGTGTGACCAAACCTATAATGTATTGCTTTTTCATGAGTAGAGGTTTAGCTTGTAGTAGGCTCACTCAGTCGTGATAAAATCGCTTAACATGTTATTTCATTGATGTTTCAGAGCTGTAGTTAAGGAATGATTGCAAAACATGGTTTCTGTGTATTCAAGCACAAATGTCCCCTGTGCCTTTAAGCACACAATTTCATTGGCTCTTTACATTACTGTTGCTAGGTCCATCCATCTGGGGAAAGACAAATTATAGGCATGCACTGCAGCCAGAGTCCTGTGCTAAGAATACAACAATGAATTATCTCTGTCTGAAGTGGCATTTTCATTACAATCAATAACCACCCATCCTGTGTCATGCTTACTAATACTGCAGCGGCCAGAGCCGGTGGGCAGGTGCTTTGCTGGGAGAAGGAGACGGGATAAAAAATGAGAATTCATCTGGGATATTTATTCATACACAAAGAAAAGAGACGGGGCAGGCTGTCCAGAAAGATCTGCAGGAAAAAAACTGAAAGACACTTTATCTCAGTTACCAAATCCCATTTCTCCTGGAATATTACATTTTGTGTATAATAAATGATGACTTTTTTTATCCTGTCAACATCTGGGCTGTTTTTTGGGGCATAGTTTAGATTTGGATAACTTTCACTTTCACATTAATGGGATTGTCCAAGACCCAAAATGAATAATCTCTCCTTAGAATAGGTCATTAATCTAAGATCAGTTGGGATCTGACATCCGACTATGGAAGTGATCAGCTGTTCTCCATACAGTGTACAGAGCTGGAAACAGATGGCTCTGTATACAATATGCAGTCTGACTTTGGAAATGATCAGCTGTTCTCCATACAGTGTACAGAGCTGGAAGCAGATGGCTCTGTATACCTATGCAGTCTGACTATGGAAGTGATCAGCTGTTCTCCATACAGTGTACAGAGCCGGAAGCAGATGGCTCTGTATACACTATGCAGTCTGACTATGGAAGTGATCAGCTTTTCTCCATACAGTGTACAGAGCCAGAAGCAGATGGCTCTGTATACACTATGCAGTGGCCAGCTGCACTATTTCAGCTCTCATTAGAAATGCAGGACTGGCACAATAAAACACGATCAGTATGCAATAATATCATTGCACTTTTATGTGCTATATAGAATGAGATAGAAACACTTTTAGTCAACAGGCTACAACTATAAGTCACCTGTACCAAGACAGTACAATGGCCATCAAAGAGTATTCTAATTGAAATGGTTGTTCTAAGTCCTTTATCACCCCATAGCAAAGCTTAAAAAAAAAAATCTATATATTCACCTCTCTGCTCAGCCGGAAATCCAGCACAAAGTCTCCATTCAAGTCCCTGAAATTCCTGACCTTTAGTCCACACATCAGTATGTTAACCAATTGGTGGCTGAGCAGTCATGTTCTGTTCAAATGGAGCATCAGATCTCAAACACTGATTGGCTGATGCACTCGTGTGCAGGCAGAACCTAAATGGAGACTCTCTACTGGATACCCCGCCAAACGGAGAAGTGAATACATAGTGTTTGATATTTTAAGCATCATGACCAAAGTGTTTCTAGTAGCCCCTTAATTCCATTACATTAAGGTCAGCTGAACCCACCAGTTTTTGGTGGGATCAGCTGAACATCTAATGTATATGGAGGTGTCCCAATATTTTCCCTGATGGCAGATGTTGGGTGAAAAGAAGAATCAGGTTGCTGGATTTTATCAGTTCTCAGGAAAGATATGATACTTCAAAGCAGTCGGACAGTGAGTTACTCCTCCCTCCCTATTCAGAACACTGGGTCCGAAGGAATAACTGAGCTGATAGCTATCTGCATTGTATGAGCACCACTGATGTCATCTTCTACAGTGTCAAAAAACAGGTTGGCTCGTGAAGTCAATCCCTTTCCATATGTTACATTAGGGAGTACACATACAGTGTAATAGAGTGGGGAGCCCCAGCTACAGACCCTCCTCTATGAGCCACAGCAGATCAAACCTGTCCATTACATGGTTATCTATTCATGCGTATATCTCTACACAATTTACATCCTTCTTGTTAACCATTGTATTGGCATTGAATATCCTCAATACTGGGAAACTTAATACGTAACTGTGTCCTCAGTGAGTCATCAGCAAGTGGGTACAATAGGCACCCCCCTTGGAATGGGCACACAATGTTCTGCTGAGTATAACAGAAACTTTACCAGTAAATACTGAAGTGTGGATAAAGACATGCTGAGTAAATTGGCAGGTTACCGACTTAAGAGTGCAAATCTGCAATGACCATGTAAATCAAACACAACTTGAAACCCAAGAGATTAGAGAAACTATACATATAGCTAACCATTTAAATTATATTTAATTAAGTGTACTGTATAGAGAGACAATACGCCTAGGCAATCTACTGGTTAAGATAACTTTCTCCATACTGGACAGATCGGGTGATGTAGAAATTCTTACAAACTTGTGTTGTGTTACTGCTCCATTATAACCTGCCCAGCTAAAGTCTCCGACATTTTCAGATCTATTATTAAATAGTAAAAATAGTACACATCATAAATCAACAGAAAGAAATATGTTGATGCAGCACAGTGTGTTCTCTGCATCATTTGTATACTGCACACTACGCTCAGAGCAGGAAGTCAGGGGACAGACTGAAGTTTGATGACACATTCAGCCAAAAGGAGGTCACCGTCATACATCCTTGTCTAAGCATGGTTAACTAAAAAGCCAAGACCTGCTAGCACAGCATCGGGATCATAAACACATTAGCACCAAAGATCACCTTAAATTCCCTCTAAAGGATCTATAATAATAAATCCTATCTACACACACAGTTTTATATGATTCCATGAGGATGACTTTTCACTTTTTTTTTATACCAGGGAACTGTATGCAGTTTTTAATTGCAGTTAGAAGAAGTATATTTCTATTATGCCAGTAACTAGAGGTTTTCAATGTAATAGCCATTACCATACCAGTGAGATGTATAGTAAAATGTTCTACCCAATACTGCAATTATAGACTTCATGCAGTTCTCCAGTAAAAAAAAAAAAAAAAAAAGGATCATGTAAATCCAGCCTTTCAAGCAAAAAGTAGTTAAAGGTGTTTTCTAGAATAGACAACATTTGCCCTATTTGTCTATTATTACCTATCTACAATTTCCCACAATTAGCTAAAGCCAAGAGTGAAATCAACTGCAGTTCAGGGGAATACAGGACCATGTTAAGTGAACGATGAACACCCATTGATCTTAACTAGTGGCCAGTCACTGAGCATTGATTTTGCAGTTCTCATCAGTCTGAACAGCAGCTCACCTCTCCATTATAAGCATGTCTGATGCAGGACCAACATTAAAGGGAACCAGTCAGGAAGATTTAGGTCCCCAAAACACCATTAATCAGTCATCTAGAATAGTAACAAATTGACAATGAAGTTATTCTATTTTCTGGCCAATGCAGTCTAACATAGGAAAAGTACCTTGAAAACAAACTGCATTATGTTGTAATGACATTTCAAGATTCATGGGTATAGGGCTGTTCCACAGGGCTGAGGAATGGGTAGGCCAAACCACCAAAGCCAAGTTCTCTATTTTTCCACAGCCTGACTCCAACTTGTTCTCTGACAGCCATGGCCAGACAGAAACTGTAAAGCTCCTCTAACTCAGTAAAAAAAATAAAAAAAATAATTGAATTCCTAAGAAAGTAAATATGCAACAAACTATATATCTAATTAATTGTACAATATTGGTAATTGTATAATATAATTAAAATAATTACATTTTTTCTGACTCAACCCAAAAGCTGGTCCTATCTCCAACTCTGGTACAAGAAGTATCTAAAGCAATGCCAAACATATATGCCAAACATATAACACAGTAACTGTGCTCTTATGCTCAGAATAAAACATTGAAAAAAATATTTGGCGGTGCCTTGGACCCTTCTTGTATACTGGACTTGGACTATGGTGGATTAGGTGAAACCCATCCTCAAGTCAGCATTCCTCGACCTCACCTCACACAATACCTATTTGGATACAGCACTGTTATGTCATCACAAGACATCTTCAGCAGCATTTGGTGCATGTGGCGTAAAATGTGGTGTACTGACCTCAGCTGCACCTGCCCTCTGCAGATGAAAATCACCACTCCAGCCCTAATAAAGATCTAATATGAACCACAAGATCTAAAAGTAGCCTAAGAAATAATGATCATAGAAAGATGGAAATTCACTAAGTCATTTGATATTTCTTGAGCTCCTGTAGTATATAGACAGACACTGAGAGGACGGCTTTTACAATAGTGAACACCAGCACATGATAAATAACATAACCTTTTACAACGTGTCATCACACATTTTCACTTCAAGCAATGAGGTTTTCTTTTCCCCTTTGTTATCTCGCCAGTTCCCTATGTCTAGGAGGTAACACTCAGTCATTTTGAGTATAACACATTTATCCCTCCTATGAGAATATTCCAGCTGTAGTTTGGAGGATTCTGTCATTGCCTCGAAATTAATTAAATTGCTTAAAATTACAGAATCAGCACAAATTGCCTTCACCTGCTTCCCTGCTAGACTGTTAGCTCCAGCACTCACTAGGAAGCCAGGCTTCTTTCCACGGTATCTATTGCATAAGATATCCATGTCACTACCAAAGGTTTAGTTATTTGCTAGCAGATGAAAGCCTCCTTCCATTCTTTATCCATACAGAGTATATTATATTGCCGGGCTCTGCCAAGAAAAACAGGAGAAAAAAAAACCACACGGATAATAATAACAGCTGTCTACTGAGTGTTTTTTTATCCATACCTAGCGCTTACTAAAAGTGCATTCACTTAATGAAATAATACCAATCCTCTATTCAACTCATATTTAAAATCTAGCTTCACTCGCCTGCCTTAAACCGCTAATCCTGGATATAGTAATTCTGTGCGAATGTAAAAGATTTCATGCAGCGTGCTAGGAAACTAAAAGCCATATGTCTGTCTTGGAAAAAAGCAGGGTGTGCAAAATGCATTACACAAAGATTCCAATCACAATTCCAGGTTCTGAATTCAAATATATATTGCTGTAGCAGATCCTTCTATTGAATTTTTTTCCAGGGTTTTACGTTGGACATGAGTTTATTTTGGTGGCATTTTGAGTTCTGTTTTAACTTAGAAAGAAAGTGTATGGTGGGGACAAGACATAGAAATGAAAGCGGTTGCCCAGGCTCTATCACATCTTTGATATCGATGACCTATCCACAGGATAGCATACGGTATATTAGAGGCACTCCATCGAAAGTGGTTTCAGCAAAAGTATATTTATTGAGATCAATAACCAAATCCAGGCAACATAGTATATAGCGGTACATATAAACGATATGCAGTAAATCATGGATTTACTGGTGGATCGCAGACATTTTGGTCTTCAGACCTTCTTCAGTGGGATAATGGTGTCTGGATGAAGCTGCACAAAGCTGTTAGAGAGGCAAGATCATTGTGGGCCCCCCAGAGCAGAAGTGGTCAACAGGATAGGTCATCAGTATCAGATTAGTAAGGGTCAGACACCCGGACCCCACACCTAAGCAGAACTGCAGTACTAAGCACCAATATCTGTACACAACTAGTTCGATGGTATGGTGGAAGAAAGTAGTCCGATACATCTTTTTAAAAATGGTTATTCCCACCTGAGAAAAGTAGGCATATCCACAAAATAGCCATACATTTTAATCAAAAACATGATTTTGGGATACATTGTCACAAAATCTTCCATAAATTATTATGAAGATATCTATGTGTTGCCACCTAGTAATGGGGTGCAAACGTTGCGATATTGTGTTGAGTTGGTTTAACATCAAATTTAAATCTTTAACCAAACTGGAGAACAGTTAACAATGGAAACATCTGTACCATATGACGTAAATAGGAAAGGTTTGGAAACTAACTAAAAATATTAATATATTTATATTAGGTCAGTTAATGAATGGGTGAGTATCAAGAATGACTTTTAACTCTTCTAGAGCTACAGGAGATGGGCTAATGTAGCAACCCCAGAACACACATTTTCCTGCACATTCAGTGAATATTAAACACCTCTGAGGTTCAATTTCTATTAGGTTCACTTTATTAAATTGTGGACAGTGGTCCACCACTACTGTTTTTGATATATCAGTCAACTTAGACCTTCATCAAAGGATAGATATTAGTGATTGCTGCACGTCATCTACATGGTAGGCAAGACTACCTACAAAGGAAAACCATCCAGTATTATCTATGCAAGTATTGTCTGATCCTACTACACTGTCAAAAACATCCATTACTCCATAAGCCCTCTATTTTGCTATCACAGTGGATCCTCACATGCTGAATGCATGGAATTTTACAATAAAAGTCCTTTAATTTTATCAGCTATATTGATGCTCCACCCAACTGTCTCCAAGACTCCTTTTTCTATATGATACATACACATTACTGGACAATGCAGCATACTACACATACTCCATCTTAAGAAGCTATCCTGTATTCCTCAATTAGCCAGTTGGATTCTGCCACTGCATTGCTGTACATCCAGGGCCACATATGCCATGAGGTGAGATGAGCATGAGTGGGCCGCAGCTGCAAGCAGGTCGGGTGTAGACAGTGAGTGCCAAGCTGCATCAATGTCTGTCCCAGAGCCGCTAATTGTTATAATTATATTATACTTCCAGATCACTAATGCAGCACCCAGGACCTGTTCAGATACACAGTGTGTGTGCGTCTTCTATTCTGCTCCTGGAACCTTCTCTACGGTGCCGTTGGGACCCAGGAGCAGAATAGCATTACTTATTTGGGGAGAGCTATTAGGGCACTATTACAGTAAAAGTGCCCCCCTACAGGTAATAACATTACTTATGTGGGGGGGACTATTACCTGTGCGGGTGCACTATTATCAGAATAGTGCCCTCACACAGGTAATCACATTACTTATGTGGAAGGCTCTATTAGTGTATTATTTCAATAATAGTGCCCCCTCACAGAGATAAGAGCATTACTTATGTGTGGGAGGTGTTATTAGGGCACTATTAGGGCACTATTGCAGTAATAGTATCCCCTCCATAGGTAATAGTCCCCCCACATATGTGCTATTAGGCACTATTACAGTAATAGTGCCCCCCCACAGGAAATAACATTATTTATGTGGGGGGGGGCACTATTAATGCACTATTACCATAATAGTGCCCTCACACAGGTAATCACATTACTTATGTGGAAGGCTCTATTAGTGTATTATTTCAATAATAGTGCCCCCTCACAGAGATAAGAGCATTACTTATGTGTGGGAGGTGTTATTAGGGCACTATTGCAGTAATAGTATCCTCTCCATAGGTAATAGTCCCCCCACATATGTGCTATTAGGCACTATTACAGTAATAGTGCCCCCCCCCACAGGAAATAACATTATTTATGTGGGGGGGCACTATTAATGCACTATTACCATAATAGTGCCCTCACACAGGTAATCACGTTACTTATGTGGAAGGCGCTATTAGGGTACTATTTCAATAATAATGCCTCCTCGCAGAGGTAAGAGCATTACTTATGTGTGGGAGGTGTCATTAGGGCACTATTGCAGTAATAGTATCCCCTCCATAGGTAATAGTCCCCCCACATATGTTATAGTGCCCCTGTGGAGGAGCTATTACTTGTGAGGGAAGTATTAGGGCCCATTCCCAAGGCAGAATATGAAAAGAATTAGGGCAGACTTCTGCCTCAGATTCCTCTCCATTTTCTGGCCCCCGCCTCCCCCTCTTTTCACTTGTTGATTAGTCTCCGATGAATGGGGCCAATCAGCAGAGTGTCTCGCAGTGCGGGTTCTGCTGCAGATCAGCGGCAGGAAGATCAAGCCGGACACTTATTTTTTTCCTAGTGGAGGGAACTTTCCAACCCCGGGGAGCGTCATTTTAATTTTTGCCACAGGCAGCAGATAAGTTAGGATCGGCCCTGTATACATCATATTATAATGTATAGTATAAATGACCTTTAAGACTACAGTTTTAATTTAAATTAAAACATCAATTAGTTTAAATGATATAAAAAAAAAATAGAAATCTCACTTGGTGTATTTTCCGGCATGTCCATAAAAAAAGAGCCCTGCAAACTCAAAGGCCCTTTATGTATCGTAACTTCTATTTATAGTTGGCCATTTAGAAGACTCACAAAATATTATGTATCTTACAACAACACTGTATCACTTTAATGGTGTTCAGAGGAAAACTGCTAAGAGAAGCAGGTGCAATGTATAAAGAGGCACCTATGTAACAGCAAATAACATACAGCATATTACAGTAAACTCAACAACAATGTATTATTTGTAGAACTATGATCACGGCTACAGGAGGCTTCTACATGCATTGTATATTCTGTTTAATGAAACCTCATTCATTCAATATATTCATATTTACGTTTTTTATTATTATTATTATTTACTATTTTTGTTACATTTATGACAAAGTAAAAAACAGAAATATGAGTTTAAAAGGATTTTTGTGGACTTTATGTATCAGATTGGTGGGGATCCAATGAGTTTACCAGACATACTGTAGATCCATACATTGTTAGTGGTTGTTCCTGGTATTCTAGCACTTGAAAGGGACTAAGCTGCAAAAAGCTGCAATATTAGGCACAGACACTACAGAATAAATAGAGCTGAGCCTGATAAACAATGAAGGGGATGAAGTGTAAATTTTAGCTCCATGCCACATCCAATCAGTTGATTGATAGGGTTGCTGGAGATTGGACCCCCAAAAATCTTATATTGATGACCTGCCCTAAGGATAACCTTTTTAAATCAAAACCTCCAAAAATTGCTTTAAAAATACAGTACTAAATGTATTAAGTCTCCAAATAAATTCATTAAGTGTCCAAAGTTTGTTGCAATGTGGTGGTGGACACCAACGTGAGAATCTAAGAGTACTGTTGGCTTAGAAGATCAGTAAAGCACACTATAATGTTGTGCAACTGTAAAGGTGAGCGTTTATTTTACATTCAGAAATCAGCTCACGCAGTATGCCATCACTTACGGTATAAAACTCCTTTAAAGGCTAAATTTAGTTACAAGAATAATCACTTATCTCTTTACATGTCTGTTTGGTATTTTATTACAGTTCAGTACACCGGGCTACGGAACCTATGGGGACTTAGGTCAAATGGATTTTCTGGGATTTTAATTCTGATGACCTTTCCTTAGGATAGGTCATCAATATAAGATTAGTGGGGGTCCAACACCAGGCACTCCCACAGTCAGCTGACTGAAGAACATGTGGCAATCGGGCAAGAGCAGCATCCTCTTTGCAGGCCTGTGACATCATAATCATGAGTCAGATGTAAATGGGACTGAGCTGCAACACTAAGCACAGTCGATATACAATTTACAGCGCTATGCCTGGCAATCAATAAAGAGTCCTCATCAGACAATGATTGGTGGGGTGTCAGGTGTTGCAGTATCCTATGGATGGGTCATCAACAACTTCCTCAAAAACTCCTTTATGGTTTTAGAGTACCTGGGGCTCATTTTTGAAAAATGGCATAGTAATTTTATGTAAACTGTCCTTTACAAAATCAGACCCCTAATGTATTAGACAGTAAGTCATCGCTTAGGAAGCTACCATACATTACAGTTAACACATAGGTATCACAATCCGTGCAATCCACTTTATTAGAACTCTATGGATCTCTCAAATAGAGTAATGCTGTACTATCTAACAGTTCCTCATGTACTGACATTCTGTGGAGTTTTTTTTGTAGTATATTACACTAGAATCAGTAGCCAATCTGACCCTCCTCCACCCCTTGATAGCCATCTAACTTCTACCTAATTTCCCCATCGCTCACAAAAGCGTTATCATGGACGAGAATAAATTAAGCTACCAATAAATGTAGAATTAATATTCATGCATTATCTATTAATTCTAAAAAAAGATCTGGTCTCACACTTATTTCCTTTTGACTTATGACAGCCCCCCACAGTCTGCCGTTGCCTTTCATTGTAATATAGTATGGCTGCTCTTACATGTTCAGTTACTGTCCATCACATACTTACCATTTAATTCAACATAATTTGAGATGTTTTTCAGTCTGGTTTGTGGAGTGTTCCACCAAAATAAGCACTGTAACCCGCTAGAACAATCATAAATTACCCAAAAAAGTGTGCCATGTAAAGTGCCGAATATTATTGTATGGATACATTCAGTATAGATAATAAAAGGTAAATAATAGAAAGGAAGAAGAGAGTGAAGTAGGTTAAGATCCCATGCACATGACCGAATGTGCTTTCCGAAGTGGGGCCAAGTTTGCAGCAGAATGCAAACAGATGACGCACAGAGAGACATCTGAGTGTCATGCGAGATGTACTCATCTCTATGGGGGCTTCCGATGCGTTCTGTTAGGACCTGCTCTATGTTCATCAGAATGGAACAGACCATCCGATGCCCCCTTGGAGAAGTATCAGTCTGCACACTCAGTCGTGTGCATTATGCCTAAGATGTAGCATCTCTCTCTAGGTATCTTTTCCTGTGAGAGGGTAAGAGGAAGGAGTAGAGTGATTTTATAGTCTCAAAGTGTGCAGGAGACATTTGATTGGTTCAAAGCACAATGTACAGCTCTGACATCACACTAGGAAGAACACACCCACTCAGCAAGGGGGAAAAAAAGAACATTTACATAAATGATGCAGCAAGGAGAAAACACTAAAAATATGCAAGTTACACACAGCATTTCTGACTGCACTACAAGTAATACATATCTACAGCTCCCTAAGGTGGTATTGAGGTTGTAATAATAACATGTCCTTACATCAAAATTAGATTTTGTACTGTCTTAGGAGACATAAAACACTGTTGGGCACTGCAGTGAATTATATTACTAAATATTGCAGAGTTGTACTTATATTATTTTGCTCCTGCACATTTTCATATTTACATAGCACAATTTTTATTTTTTTGGCCTTCAGGTTTGGTGTTCCATGTGTTGTCCACAGATAAGATTCAGCTCAGTACTAAACAACTTTATATATAATATTATAACCAGAAGTAACTTCAGGCGATCTGATAAAACAATTTCAAATAAAGGAAGATGTTTCCTCCCAGCATTTCTATGAGTCATCCAACTATCAGAACAAGAACCACTGCCTTGTAACACACCTTGAAATCATTTTAATTGAAAAGAAATGAGATTCCGGGTCCCTGTAACCTTAGTTATTGATATTTTTCACACTACACACACAAATTGTCCATAATTATGTGCCACATGCTGGTTTATTGATAACATATAATACAGATTTTTCTGCATTGTTCTTTGATCTGTTCGGTTACTCTTTGTTCTCTTCGATATTTACTGTTTGCAGTGCTGTCATTCTTTCATATGGTCAAAATGACTGTTCCATGAATAGCAGCAAACCACCTACAGTTCTCTCAATAGCACCATGTACCATATATTTATAAACTATATAAAGGGAGCAAAAGATCACCAGCAATACCTCAAACCTCTGACCATATTACAATGATAATATCTATATCTCAATCCCTCAAAATGATTCATTAAATGGGCTGTCTGGTGAGGAAAAAAAAATTGCCAAAGGGATCAGAACGGGATGAAAAATCAAATACCTCAACAATCCCTTGACTCTCCTATTCCATCACTTATTGAGTCCTTCAAGGGTCTGGATTTTCTGCTTCCTTTCAACACACAGGAAATAACCATTCAGCCAATCATTGACCACCTCAGCTAATGACTGGTTAAATAACTCCTGTGTGATGAGAGAACAGAAAGTAGAGACCAGCAGGGGACCCAAAAAGTTTTAGAACAGGAGTGGTGGGTGAATATCACTTCATATATTTTTTATTCCATTCAAGTACCTTGTCAAAATGTTTTCCCCATCCAACTTCTAACTTCTGTTCAAGAACAATGGGGCACTGCTCTGTGATAAGTAGGTGAGCTGTCTCTATCACCTATTGTCAATGGTGTGATTAATAGTATATGTACTATGCCGTTACAATGGGGCCTCTGGAGAATGTACACATTCCAGGCTGTTTATGTCTCCTCTTAAATAGGTGACCTTCTTAATACAATCTTCTGAAATATTATCAATTAAAGAAATTAAAATTTGGGCAAGGTGTGTAATGAGCCAGGTATAGCGGTGTCAAACAGCACAGGTGTGATCCTGTAACAACTGTCAATGTGTGGGGAGAGAGAAGAGGTGTAGCCCTATATATATATATATATATATATATATATATATATATATATATATCTTTACAGGTTTCCTGGATACCTCTCCAGATCTATCAGTGATAGCAGCTCTGTAATTGACTAGGAAACCTATAGACAAATGTCAAGTACAATTTGAAACATACGTTATCAGCTTTTTCTCTAGATAATTTAGACTGTAAAATGGTTTATATAAAATGATATGTGATCCTCTTATTTCTTGTTAAGCTTGTAAAGCTTTCAATGATCAAAGAAAAAAAAATTGCCATAAATGGTACTTTTGACATAAATAATGAAGGTATCATCCTAAAAAATGTTTTGCTAACAGTGTAAAGGAAAATGAAGGTAAGCTATAGGAACCGTGTAGCCAATATTCCAGCCTGATGGTTACAAGTCAAGCTTGTCCAATATAAATTACTAAATCGAGCATTTGCCATCATATAGCATTACAAGTGCAATATATCACCAAGGTCCAGTACTTCCAATACGACCCAGATACTCCATACAGATTAATTTTATTGCAGTAAAGAATCAAGACAGTAGTATCTGAATACTATAATGTCAAACATGCTTGCAAATCAATGTAAAAAATAATGGAAAGATCCTTACTCACTATATTAACCTCTTTAGGGCATACAGAGATCTTCAAGGAACATTAACTCCACAGCTTTTCCTCTATGACCCAGAGAATCTTCTGCTGGGTCCAGCCTTTCATAAAATAATTGACCCCAAAGTTCCTGCAGAAGACAACCCCATCTAGAGCTGAATTTGGAGCCGCTCATTTGTCATTAGGGTCTCTTATGGGCCGATTCACAAATGACATATTAGAAGTCACAATAATCATAACATTATAAGAATTAATAAATGTTAATAATATTTATGTTCCTGATGCACATGTTCTGTATATAAGTGCTGGTACTTGGGATCATTTTCTCTGGTTAGCCCAACCAACCCCAGCCTGATGGTCATTCATTTGAATAGCTGCCATATCATACTGCATTTCACCATAAGCAGCAGGTAGAGACAACCCCTTTAAAAAGGGCAATCTCACAAAATCATTGGGGGACCCACCCCCTGGGACCTCCATCAATCACTAAATAATTGGGAATTGAGAGGTATTTGAATGGAGAGGTAGCTATACATGTGCATTGATGCTCCATTCAAAGGCTATTGGACGGATGGTGTTAGTTGAGTACCATGCTGAATCTCTTAAGTACCAAAGAGGACTCCGAAGTCTTATTCTAGTTATTGATGGAGGTACCAGGGGAAGATCCCCCAGTGATATTACATTTATCACCTATGCTGTGGATATGTAATAAGTGGTCTTCATGGGATAACCTTTACAAGTGTTAACCATTCAGGTACAACTTCAGGTAAATTCTGCCTAGTGAACCTGTCAAGTAATAATCATCACCGATCATTAGGGGCATAGACGTAAAAACCACTAGATTGAGACAAGTGGTAACGACTGCTCTTTTAGCAAACCGACTGTTTCTGTATAGGTAGACAGACAAGGTTATATCAATTGACTATGTCAAGTCAGCTCTTCCCAAATTACTATTAAAGAACCAGTTAAATGTCCCAAACCATTCGGCTCAATTCTCTGACAAGCAACTTCTAAAGAAGCGTCAAAAGGACAACACTTATACTGAACAGAAACATCTATGGACACAATACAGTCAGGAATTCACCAAGGGAAATGTGATCTGACAGGCAATTTTTTTCTATTAATATCTCTGTCTCTCAAGTAGTCTTTATGGCCAACCTGTACCGATTCTCATGTATTTAATAGATACTGTTCTCAAATCTTTATGTATTCACCTCATTCTGATCACCTAAACTGGAATGGTCACAACCACTGGAACACAGAAGAAATCTCTTCTATGGAACAAAACTGAGATACTGTATCTATTAGGTGATTGAAAATAACTGATATTATCCTATAGAGAAGAACATAAATGAATATTATGGAAAGGAGCATTTAGTATATATACAATGCTAATCTTTCATCACAGGACCCCAAGAAATACAAAAAAAAACGACATTAGCTCTGTCTCAAGTAGTGAGACACTAGACTTGGGAAATAAATTATAAAAAGTATAAAATTTACCAGCAGGTATAAAGAAAAGTAAATACATGTATATGTGGTATAAAGCTATTAGTGGGCAGAATAGAATCCTTAGAATTAGAGGATCCATATCTAGTAGAAGTGTAAAATATCTATAAGAGTTCTCTGGTCAGAGAGATGTCTAAGATTCAACGTTAGAGCGTATTATTTGCATCTTTGTGTGTTTCCTGTTGTATGTACTTTTTCTGAGGTACTGTATATTTCCATGTGACCAATTTACTAAAAAGGCACATGATGTGTAATAATTATTGCACAAATTCACCTCAGCATGAAAATGGGATAAAACTGCTGTTGTCATATAAATATTTAGTGTGGTGCAGTTTAGCTGCCATTTTTTGTGCAGTTAAAAAAAAAGTATATTTGCATTGAATCATAAACTGTTACTCCTGATAAACCACACCTACTTTCCAGACCAAAAAAGTGAAGGAGCCTTATGCGAAAGTCAAAAAAAATTGCAAAAGAAAGATGCAATAAAAAAATGACAAATAAGAATAGAAAGCACAAAAGACTTAATAAATTTCCCTCAGTGAATCTCTGCTTTACAATAGTTTTCCTGCCTTGTTGCCCTCTTTTAGAATAAACGTATCCCCATTACCGGAGTTTATAGGTAGTTTACTCTGTTTCATCATACAAATAGTTTGTTGGATTTGTAACCAGTACAGCAGGTTAAATTTAATGTTCTTGAGATCTCCTTACACACCAAGCAAAAAATAAATAATAAAAAAAAAGTAATATTAAAATCATGTCTCTTATGATAGAACTACTTGAACAATCTCACAGTCCCAACTTAAAAGCATTGCTTAAAAGCATCAAATTGCTTAATAATACATGCTTAGTATCAGTCAATATAACATTTTTAGAAATTTCTAAATGTTACAGCTGACCTCCCTATTAGTATAATCTCTAATGTATACTCAAAAAAACAATTTTTAAGGTCCCCACATACATGAAAGAAAAGTCTGGACCATAAGTTAGAGTTTTGTCGAGACTGGATGGCTATCTTAAATGTTGCCGAGTCTCCTGACAGTAGGCTGAGCATGCATGTGTATACGTTATCATGAGAAATAACACTGGACTGAACAACTTGGCACCTTTAGAACCTCTTTGAGACTCTCACCTCTCAAGTGTAATTCTTTCTTATTTGTCTGCATATGTCTGATAATCCAGAATATTTGATGATTGTGGGCATGTCATCCTAAGGATGCCATATAAAAGGAATTTTACTGCACATCCTTAAAGAAATGCTGAAGATCGTAGAATGAACAATTCCATGGCAAACATTACTTGTGAAGTTTAGGTAAACATTAAGGTGCTTCAATCAGACATTCTGATCTAAAGTCTATTGCCTTGGGGATTTTTCAGAAGCAAGAGTCAGCTCCTGCCAAGATATAAATATAAATATGTGCATTTTAAGGATATTCTTTCCATGTTTAGATAAAGCATGAAAACTGGAGGAGATAAAGAGGACAGCCAAACCTAACATTTCATTGCTTTTTCTATGACTGATACAAATTTAATTTTACAAGATGATAATAACAAAACAAAGATATTTCACTATGAAAGGATCGGTCCATGTGGATGATGTCTGTTTGATGTCACCAGAAAATGATATACAGTACATGCATTAAACTAGACTTTACAAGAAGCCCATTGATTCACTATAAATGTCTTGTATACCCTGGGCTGTAGACACAAAAAGATGTTACTGGTTCTTATGAAATTCATAGGGAGCACAGTCTTGTCCAAATAGCCGATGAATACATGTACCTTTATAATTTTAATATAAAGGTCTAATACACAAAGTGATGTAACAGTATAGGAATAATGTACACCGTAATTTTACAGAGTAGGAAACTCTATCCGTTTAAAAAGCGGTTACATGCAGAAACCCACGGACCCCATAGACTACAATGGGGTCTGCTGGGTTTCTGCCTGAAATCGGCAGAGAGAAAAGTCCTGCTTGTAGAGAAGAGACAATAAGCATGGTGATGTTACAGGAAAGCGTTATTGCACACAGTGATATGTTACTGTATAAGAATAATGCACAATTTACTGAGTAGAAACAATATGCATGATGATCACAGAAAACAGTTATTGACACAGTGATGTTATAAAGCAGAGAGTGTAACACTGTGAAATCATAGGACAGTGATGTTACAATACAAGGAATAAACACGGAATGCCATTCCTTCTTGTAATATTGTTACTATTGGGTCCTCCCCGAAGAGGCCTAGGGCACCAATGCATATGCCACCTTTGTAACTCCTATAGATACATTACTATCACATTGTGCATTGTGAATATGCAAACAGGTTGTCCATGACGAAAAAAGAAAAACTGCTACTCTTGCGCCACCTTTTAGAAGGTAGCTTCCTTCAGATCAAAGTGTGGTTTTCAAGAAGCCTAGTGTCATGACCTGGGATTAAAAACCAAACCAGAAAATCTCCTCCAGAAAGAAGGGAAACCCATAGTACATTGTGAAACATGCTTTCTCTTCCCTGTATAGAAGCACAAATATGTCATTTATACAATAATATTCAATAAAACACAATCATATTAAAAGGAAAAAACAACATGGTGTTTGACTAATAATCACATCTGATGCCACCCAAATATTATCACTGCTACCAAGCTTAGCAACCACTTCAAGAGGACAGGAAGGAAACAGATAAGAATTAGTCCAATCAACTGATTTCTAAGACTACGAGCAGAAGCACAACATGGCTGGCAGACCATTATGAGATAATGAAGAGAACATGGCCCTTTATGGTACACGGCTGGAGGAAGTTTTACCTACTGGAAATTTTTAACTTTCTTAGTCAAAGAAGGATGTATAATTCTTGAAGTGAATATTTTACTAGGAATTCCCATACTGCTCCCCTCCACAACCTGCAACAGCGTGAGCCACAAAGTTACCGAGTACGTAATCTATTCAAGCATTCAGTTTTAAGATTTCTAAACTCATTACATCACAATTAGTTACTGCAAAT
Source organism: Leptodactylus fallax (assembly GCA_947044405.1). Lineage (NCBI taxonomy): Eukaryota > Metazoa > Chordata > Amphibia > Anura > Leptodactylidae > Leptodactylus > Leptodactylus fallax. The sequence goes on along the minus strand of CAMRHE010000104.1, from coordinate 554,331 downwards.
TCTATTTAAAGTGGAAATTGTGATATTCTGCTAATACTTTTATGGAGATTTGATGGCAGGAAATCCTATTTGCATGTCTGCACGACAGGATCTAGTCATTTGCAATTCAAACACTGAGAGATAGTTACATAAAATGGAATAAGTCGTTGGGACCTTGGTTGAGCTGCACTGAATAAACACCTTTACAACTGACTTAAAAGCTGAATATTGAGCGCTACTGTTGGATATGCACAAAGTTAGTTGATTACTTTAAGGGATGATCTGACTAAGCTTATATAACTGTTCACTACATGACTCCTTACAGCTATACTGTAAGTGCAATTTAGTCATGATCTGTAGTGCTATGGGGGAATTTGTCTGCCTTATAGACTCATCAATAGTCCAAAAAAAAGAAGGTAGTCTGTATTCTGCAGTTCTGTGGTTTATTATGGTAAAAAACAGGTGTGGGTAATAAAGGAAGAGAACCTATAACAGACAGATGGTACTTCTCTTTGCTCAATTCACTCCTGCTTTAAGCTTCAAAATTGCACAAAAACCATGAATATGTTAACCCAGCCTGTAAGAAGCTGCCCAGTCTCCTGTAGTTAAAGCTTAATGGGGTGTCCAAAAATTTTTTTACTGCCTATCCTTAGGATAGACCATAAATATCTCATTGATGGAGGGCCGACAACCGGCCCCTGCACATATCAGCTATTCAGGGGTGTGTCTGGTCCCTGTACTATACAGTGCATTGAGCCGGACGCAGGTAGCTCTGTGCCCTGTATAGTGGCTGGGTACTATTACTGCAGTTCTGCTTCTATTGACGTTAGCTCCCCAAAACAGCTGACCCATGTGGGGGGTCGCATAATCAGATATTTATGGCCTTCCTTAAGGAATAAAAAAAGATCCTGAACAGCCCCTTTAATCATTTTATGATGAAAAGTTCCGCAACTTTCCAATGTATCTTGTGCTTCAATCCCTCACTATTTCAAGATATCTGCTTGGTGTTAATAGGAATATTCTGGTTTACACCCTGACACCGACAAGGGATATAGACCTAATATTTCTCACAGCTGAGTTTTCTTCTTTTCTGTCTATTCTAGGCAATCCTATGTGTGCTAAATATCCTGGCAGAATAAATGTCTGTCTTGTTCTGATATTTTGCTATAATTTTCCAGCTGGAGCAAAGCTATTATTCACCTCCCAGATTTTCTAGACTGGATAACACTGTAGCAAACCCTCAGCTTCAGATGTATTTCGGCTACACGATTTTTGCATTGGCTTGGACAGCCATTGAATATAAACAAGAATGAGCTTCATTTTAAAGCCATTATATCACTGCCCACTTCAGTCTTACGGATTAATGGACATAGGTAAAATGTCAGCGCATTCTGGGCTTAATGTAACCTGTAAAAAATAATAATCATATAAAAACCAAAATGAGTTTTTAATGTATAAAGTCATGGATCAGGACTACTAAAGAAATCTAGTAATGCAGTAAAATATACTAGACAGGACGCAGCAGAAAAACCATTCAAAGGCAGAAAAGTGCAGATGCAGCAGTTTTAATTTATAGGCCTCAGACCTACGTCTCTGAGATGGCTGAGAGCTTTATGTTTGATGGTTGCATGTGGGACTATCTGAGTGACAGTAAACTTTAAAAGAGTGTCACATGCAATTTGGTAGAGAGAAATGATTTGAAGTCAGGATCTCCGACTCACCATCCGTGCAGATTAAATTATCCGTGCCTGCTGCGGAAGGAGCATGAGGGGGACGGTGTCAGGGAACAGCTGGGACTACTTGCTTGAAAGTAAACTTAGACATATTCACAAATTACCTAGCTTCAAACTAGCTTCAAACTAATAGTATCCCATCTAAAACTATATATCTGCTTACTAGTCTAAGAATCTGTTCACAGATACTGTAGCATATTTTCCTACTATTTGACCAATCATGACCTATCATAGAGATATATTAAAACAAATGTGCCTGCATTATCTGGAATCAACATCAGTCCCTATTTAATCCCATAATGACCTGGTTTCAGGGCCCCTCCAAAAAAGCCCACAGACTGAAGACTTGCTCCATCCACAGGTATTACTAAGGACTGCTATCCCACACAATAACTCTACTCAACTATCTACTGTATGTGGGTCTGTAAGTGGTTATCTGGGGTTAAAAAAAATCATGACTGCTTTCATCCAGAAAACAGCACCATGTCTGTCCACAAAATGTGCCTGGTATCGCAATTCAGACTTATTCACTTCAAAGGAGCCAAGTGACAAGTGTTTTGCTTTTTTTACAGAAGAAAATGGCCAAGTTTTATTAACCCTTAACAACCCCTTTACAGGTCTGCCTTTGGGCAGCTCTTCTTTAGCTATACTTAGGTTCTTGGCTAAACTAGTGATGTTTATTGCTTGTAATGTTACTTATACCTCCGGTCCTTATTTACTTCTTTCCTGTCCTACATTTATTGCCTATATAACAGCTGACACTTTCAGGTTCTTTTGGTTTCTCAATCTCAATATAAAGAAAACCTGAATTCAACTTCCTGCTGTAACAAAATGTTACCAAAGGTATTACAATGGATAACTTCTCACTAAAACTTACCATCTACAAGTAAAAGTACTATATCAAACACATAAAATATTAATGGCTTCAGGCTGCTCCTCCTGGAATCATGGAGGTCATCTAGATACCTAAAGGGGTTTTTTAGTTACAATAAGTTTTCCCTATCAACAGCATAGGAGGTAACTTGCTGATCAATTGGGGTCCGACTCCTGGGGACCGGACTGAGAACTGGGGTATTTTGCACCACAGTTTGAATAGAGCAAGTATTTGGAAATGTATGCTTATGCTCTGTTCATTTCAATAGGACCACCAGAGATAGCCAAGTGCTGCCCCAATCGGATCCCCATTGATCAGCAAGTACAAAGGGGTAAGTTGTCGTGACCAAACAAATAACGCCTTTAAAAGAGGGTACACCACACATTTGAGAAAGAATGGGAGAAAAGGATTGCATGCCCAGGCTTAACTTCAGAGGTCCTGCTTAGAGATAGACGCTTTGGTACAGCAATAGCAAAATTTTTGGACACTGTTCATTATGGACTGAGGTACCAGGTCGTGCATGGGAAGGGTGGGTGAGAGGGTTTGTTTGGTAATGTGTGGTATATACTGTATTAAACAAAACTGTCCAACAGGAGGTCTGTGCTTGTTGCCCATAGCAACCAATAAGAGCTGAACTCTCCTTTTTTTCCCCAGAGCATTTTTTGTTGCTATGGGAAACAAAGACAGTCTAAATGTTAGACAGTTATGATAAACTGCCCATCTTATAGCCAAAATACTGCTGCAGGTACTCATCATATCCCAGCACCCACTTCAATAAGAACTGATATTTATGCGACTTGTTCTAATACCAAATCACATTCTTTCAGAATTATAGCCACACTGGACGACCGGTGAGGTATGAGCCCTGGTTGATGGGTGCAAGCTACATTGACCGGGCAAGGTTCCTAAAATCTAGGAATAAGGAAGCAAAATATATCTTTTCCATAGACGAAGTAACTCATAGCTATATTGTCACTTAACCAGTGTATGCTTCATGTGGACCTGGTCAATAATCTTACTCTTTCTGTGTTTGCATATGTGACTTTATCATTTCCAACAACATTTTGTGGCATTTACATGAACGGTCATTTTGTTTCTCAGGAGTAAATATATCTCAGGGCTACATCTGAGGTGAAATAGCAAGTCCAAATCAATGCACGACCCGCACAGATTACCATACAACCAGCCAGTAAATCCATAAGCCATTATCTGAACACCAAGTGGAAAGCTCTACTGTTATAAAAATATAAATTCCATTGACCAGATAATGCATTTCTTTGTGCTTGTTATTGACTACCTTCCGCTTCCATTCTATAGGTACAAATTGCTGAAGAATCCCCATGCAGAATGTTTTAAAGTCTTCTGTGCAAATGAAATATTGTATGTATTGGCATAGATGAAATAGCACTTCAAGAACAAAAATGGTGATGTCAACTCTTCATAGGTGGAGAAAAATAACAATTTAAAGAAGTATAAGGATGCGAGGCAGCACTCGGCCGAGATTCCACAGGTTGGGGCATGTTCACAAAGGGGAACCGACCAAACGTCCAGTAATAACCCAACATAGAAAAAATGGAACAGCACTCCAAAGGTTATCTGCTTTCATTTATTTCATGTAAAGGATCACATATCAGGAATGTTATCATAAATCAAGTTAATCCAATAATAGAATTCCAATAACGCTTTGCGTTATAAACCCTTCGTCAGACATAGGATGGCAGTCTAGAAAGAAGACCAAATGATCTAGAGCTCACACCTACGGATCTTTTGGGGCATTCGGTTCCTCCCCACAGATGGGATGTCATTGGGTGGGCATTGATGAGCATTACACCTACCTATGTCTTCCTTCCAGACCAGCATCCAATGCCTGATGGAGGGTTTATAACCCAAAACTTTGCATCCACATTCTGAATTCTGTTATTGAATATACTTAAATTATGACATTATTCCTGTTGTGATCCTTTATATGAAATAGGGATTTATTGTATATTCAATTTTGGGGGAGAAAGGAAATTGTTGTTTTCTGTTCCTGGACAATTACTTTCATACAATAAATGCAAATGATAAATTATTAATAAATAATAATATTTACTATATATTATGTGTAAAATTGGTTTTATCCAAAGTGCTTAAATGTATGTTGACTCATTTAAGGTCAGAAGGTAGTGTCATGGGATCTAAGGGCTGTTCTCAAATCCAGAAGAACAGGGGTCTGTGGCACTCTACTAAGTACAAAGATTAAGTCACGGACTGTAACCTGGATAATAGGAATTGCTCTCTATAAACCTAGTTCAGGTTAGTTAGTTCATAGAACTTTCTAGAAAGTCTAGTTAAATTTACATTCCCTACATCAATAGCACAAGTGAGAATATTAAGCTTTGTTATATAATCACCAGGAAATTGCCTCTTTCTCCACTTATCAGTCTACTCCTTCCACCTGCACTGATCATTTACTCTCAATTTACTGATAATATCACAGTAGTGTCCTACATAGTAGTCAGCACACTGGCAAATCAAGTTACTGTTGCTGACTGTAAACGTCTATGGAGAGGTGAGGAGGAGTAAAGAGCTGCAGAGTGGGAGACACTGCTGCTGCTTCTAGTAAGTTTTTATAAGGTAGCATACATATATAATAATTTGGGGTGCACAAAGCTGGCATACAACCTATTAGTGATCCTATTAGATCAGATTGGCTGCTCGGCACATTATGCACATTCACCCCACAAACACCAGCACTCTATTTTCATATTACCTGTACCATATATATTCCTTATTTGTGTTGCATTATCAGTATTTTGCACCTGTGCAATCTCCACCATATACAATTTGGGCATGTCTGTATCCTCCAGTGAAGCATTGTTTCCCCTAACATCAGGTAATATGGCCTTTTTATATTTAATGTGCTTATGTGTTTTTAAGTTTTTAAATAGAGGATACTTAGGGACATCGCCACATGACATAGTGGCAGCTATGTGTGATCAATGTACAGTACATGGTGATCTGAATACACACAAGGCCTCCATAACAACACTGCAGAACTGTAAGTGTTGTCATCAGAATCTCACAGTAATGCAACCTCAGGCTTTTGGCCTGTAAGATCAGGCAATTTTAGCATAAAAGTTAGATATTAAAAGAAGAGAGTTTTACATTTCATGTGATCTTTTAAATAAACAGTCACAATTTTTAAGGTTTACTGCAAAACACTAGCATATTTGACACATATTTACAGTTGCATTGTCTATATATCAGGATAACCTAGCTGTCTTCCAGCTCTTAGCTGTGCTAGAGGCCAAGGGAGCTGCGGCGTTCAGTGTTTGGTGAAAGAGCTGAGAACATTGCTGCGATGGAGACCTCCCATTCTGACATATTGACAAATAAGAGTAAAGCTTGATATGTACCATGGAGCATTTCCCCTAAATTCACCACCATATGCCCTGAAAGTTGTTAAGATGGGGGCATAAGGATCATTATGACACTTTTGGATGTTACTTAGCTTTAAAGAATAGCAACACGATGATAATATCTTGATGTTCATCCCTGGCTGTTCTCTTATGATCTGTGACTTGTTATTTCACTATATACTGTTCCATCATTAAATGTGTTATTTTGTAGCGCCAGGATTCAATGCATCCTATTGTTACCCTGCTGTATAAATTAAAAGAAGAACAGAGGTAAAATCTGCATAACCACTACAGCATCCAGAAACTCCTCCTCCAGATTTATTGACTTTTCTTAATTGTACAGCTCAATAAAGTAGGCAGAAGGCAATCTCCTTTATTATACAGTGGAGTGTGTAGAGATGTACTGTAGGGAGGGGCTGATCAGCTATACTGCAGTCCTGGAATTGCAGAGGGAAGAAACAGAAGGCCCAATTTATGGCTTATTTAAACAACTGAAGCCCCTCATACAATATGCAGAGGCTTTTCCACTAACAAGCATCTTCCCAGTTCTGCTGATGTGTGGGAGTATCATTTGCGGACACCAATACTCCCCCACAGCCCTATCCATAAAACTCCTGTTCATAGCCATTCAAGTAGTCTTATTTACAAAGCCAAACACATGCAGCCTATAGCTAATAATTGGACTGGAGTAATGGTGCAACGTCTACAGTAACTATCTTGTGGTGACTGAACAATAACATAGAATAATAGTTTTTATTAGTAAATATAATAAAATGAGCTATGCTATGCCAAGTACAGAATTAACATGGCCTACAATGTCACTGCCAGTGCCACTGATAACTAGACTTCTATTTTATTTTTACCCACACACATTAAAGTAGGAAATGATGAGAAACAATGTAATATTATAATGATACGTGATGATGCGGCGCCAGCTGTTTAGACTGAAATCAAACGTCTCCTGAGAGTAAATACAAGCATTATACATTCAGAAAGGCTGTCAATAACACACATAAGAAGTCTATGCGCAGGATCTACATAAAAATCTGCACTTTGTAATGACACATTTTATCTGGCATGAAGAAGTAGATGTACAGGATACACTGGACAAAAAGGGTAGACAGACACTGTATTCTGGATATTCTTGGAGATGGTTCCAAGAGGCAAAGGCAGGAGAACTGCTCCACATTCAACCTGCTGTTTGACCTCTTTCAGATTCCTCTACTAACAAATCTGCCTCCTTTCCTGTTCTCTCATTAGTGATGTTTACTGAATGGAGTGTTGGTTTTACTCATTAACCCCTTTACAGAGAAGGAGGTCAGCAGTGTTCTGTAAAGCATTCTTAGCCAGCGTTGTGAGACGGCCAGTGTGTTAGTCATTTCATTATCCATTCACGAATGCATATGATGGTCTACTGTAATACTAATTATATAGAAGTATATGTGAATATAACATCCGTGCAATCGTGTATATATAGCAAGAGTGGAATTTTATGGAATAACAGAAATACTCAAAATCAACTCTAGGGAATTAATCCATAGGCCAGTCATATTAGATGAACTGGCAATTTTTATATTGTATTATCCATACTAACCCATGACAGCACTTTTCTGATACTCTACTTATTTAAGCACACACCATAAATATAGAGTACAGTCTTCCCAATGGCATTTAATCATTCTCCTTGTATTCTAGGGCTCACATAAGGGTCCTAATCTCTTCACATCCAGGGTCTCAAAGTCTATTCATTATCTCTTGCCCATTATTACTGAGCTGGCATGAAAACAAGAAAAGGAATAATAAGCCTGAAGTACAAAGTGCAGCTTATACATGTAGCTCCATATAATAATAATAGTAATAAAATATAGTTGCTGATATTGATACACAAGTATGTCCCTTTTTTGGAGTTTCTTATAACTGTAGATGTGTAAAAAAAAAGTCGTGCCGAACAGAGAAACACTACAAGCAGCCTTAACCAGCCTGAATTGGCTGATAGCACAGAATAACAGTACAGCAAATGTAGGTACTTAAGTCTTTAGGTCTATCGTCCTTAGTAAAACCATGTACCAGGCCCTATTTGGAACCTATGTCCCATTCTACAGCATTTTATAGCTCAAAGACTTTGATTTTCAACATTCTCAGACAATATTTCTCACTGCTGGCTGAAGAACAGAGTTAAAAGAGGTCATCACTTCAGCTCAAAAACATTACTTTTGTGCTCATACTTCACATCCTCCAGCTATACAGATTCTACAAAGATCATTGTACTTCCTTTTCATCAGCACCACCTCACTCCTCCATCAAAAGCAACCTAACCACTTATCTTACATCCATCAGGTTTATGTTGACAACACCCATCTGTACTACACCACAGCTTGATGTATTCAGTTCACTCCCTTACCTCACACAACCCATATCACAGTCACATAAAATATGAACCTTTGTAGTTATTGTAACAAATCACTTGCTTTGCTATTTTTCTATTAAGTTTGGTATCATGTCCTGCCTAGACTCATTTATAACATCTCTCTGGCTGTAGACATTGCCTTCTCTGCCTATTATATATAGTTACCACTAATGTTTACAACACAAACATTAAACGCTGAATAAAGTAACAATATTGTTACAGGTTATTTGATTGTACTGTAAATATTAGTCCATTTGCTTGTTACCGCTATCCACTCTGTATATTTGCCAGTTCTACTCATCTCACCTTTTTATATACAGTATGTACTAAACAGAACATTTATATTTTGTGACAGTCATTTTCACCTTTTCATATATGGACTAAATTTAACATTTACATATTGTGATAGATAGATAGATAGATAGATAGATAGATAGATAATAGAAGATTTTAACAGCAACCACTGTAACAGACGTCCCACTCCAGACTGACTCCAGTCCCCACACCCCACCTGCACAGCCTTGCACCATAACCTCTTCTATTAGATCTCATTATTTCTTATTTGCCCAGCCTTTACTATTCTCAAATCAATATATTCTGCTCCACATCTCCTTCAGCACTGCACAGTCCTTCAATATATTCACTCCACTACTACATACTATCTAGTTGCCCCAGAACAGTGCAACTAGAGCCACATAATATATACCAATAGACATATACTGATGCAGTCTTACACCCCTAATAATTAACCCTTAAACATTTCCCTTGCCCATTACTTATGTTTATTGCATTTGTCTACTTCAGGGTCACTTACATTACTCATTCAGCCCTGCATTGTTTCCTATTTTCTTAGTAGACAAGGACTCGCACCCCTTGGGCATAGTATATTGGCATCCACATTGCCATTGCAGCCACCTATAATCAATGCAGTGAATCACAGTCACCACTGGACCACTTTAATCCTGGTTCTTCTCATGCCCTTTGATAGTGCACTATAGCACCATATAGCTATATGCAGCCCAGGAGCCCCTTCCTCTCCATCATTCCTGCAATTACCTCCATTTAACCTTTTCAGCACCACCTGCCCCATCCCCTTCCCCAGGACTCACATCTCTGAAGCGGTTCCAGTGCTTGATCTTGCCACTATACTGGTTGATGGAGGACAGCCATTGCTCATCTTCCATAAAATTGCCGGTGTTCTCCAGCTCCTTGCCGTCTCCCTGGGTGCAGACTAAGGGCAGGAGCAGGGGCAGCAGCAAGAAGCAAGGGTTTCTCATCCTGGCAGGCTGCAGGCAGAGCCTTGGTCCTGGCTTGATGATGCAGGGGATGTGCTTGGAGACTTCAGCTGCCTTGGAGAGAGCCCCAGAGCAGACAGCAGTGGCAGAGTCTGGAGAGAAACTGTACAGGATGGATGGATGGATGGAGGGGGGAGCACAGAGCCTGCGCCACAGCAGCATCACAGGGAGGAGGAGGGGGATGGGAGGGGTGCACAGTCTCCACACCTGCTCTAACGTGACAGGGTGGGAGAGGAAGCTGCTGGATGATATTATTTTATTAACATCAGCCACAGATCATCACCTCATTGTATGCACATATACCACCCTGTGTATCTGCTGTATATAGCCATATAGCAGGTGCATCATGTACCTGCTTCTGTGTTATATCACATCTAGTTATATGTACATAAACCTGCCCATAATCACACAGCTCACTGGCCAATGTGATCTATACTATATGCAGACTGCGATCAATGGGACAAATCAAGCATTCCCAAATATTGGAAACTCATCAGATGCTATTTTCTGGTTGCTAATTGTTATCACTACTATTATCTCATAGGAGAACCTTCAGTGAAGTATTTGGGGTAAGACAAACAATATTGATTTATTGATTTGGCCACAAATAGATTTATTTTTGCAGTAACAAATATTTTTATCACAGTGAAATATCTGTGCATTACAGATCAATGAAAAGTATTGCATCGAGGCGGGTATTGCATAGATGGAGGGTTTTAAAGAGAATGTGACACCAAAAATTGCTTATTTTCAGTGAATTTAAGAAGATCTTAAGAATTTTTAATTTTCTTTTTAATTTTTCATCTATATTTTAAATAAAGTATCATATCCTGCAATGTTCACTCTAATCACTAAGCCTAATAATAGACAGACACTTGCCAGTGCTGTGGGGGTTTTCTTTGTAGCAGTAACCTCATTTACATAACAGACAAGGCGAGATAGTATTACAATAGAAGATAACACCTCTATAGATAACACCACATAAAACTCCCATTACATCCACTACTGACAAATTATCATATACTCCCCTCCTTCCACAGAGCATGCTTAGAAAACTCTCCCATAGACCTCAGAAAGTTGTCTATAGACTACTGCTGCCTGTGGCCATGTCTGTGCCACTGAATGCTGTTAACAGAGCAGAAGAGACTCTCAGGTAAGATGGCAGCCCCATAGTCACTTACAGAAAATGGAATTAAAAAAAAAATAATCTACAATCAGAGAATAAAAAGAGATTAGAAAATATGATGCATTTCATGATCTGGTTTTAATAAAAAAAATGGTGATATATTTCCTTTTAGGGAAACCCGACCCTCTTTTTTTTTTTTGCATATTCTAAAATTCTGACAGGTGCCAAGGGAAAGCTGTAAGGTAAAGCCTTATTTTTTTTTTTTTTACTTTTTGCAACTTTACAAAAATTAAAATCTCCCATGGCATTCTCTATATACCTCCTAAAGAAAACAAAAACATTGTGTCATAGATACAGCCTACAAACAAATTCTGTGTACTGTGTTCTTACACTGGGTTCACACCTGCGTTCTGGATTCCGTTCTTCGGGTCCGCTTGGGGATCCAAAAAATGGAAACCCAATCCATGTAAAAAGTGGTTACTCGTGGAAACCCCCGGACCAACATAGACTATAATGACTATAAGCCAATTTTTATTATTGCTGTCTGAACTATTAGGAGGATTCTTATGTCATGTGCGGAATTGGACTGGCCCAGGTGAACAGGTGAATCTCCCACTGGAACTCTGACCCAGGTGAGCAAACAGTTCCCCCTATCATTGTACAGATACTCAGCATGTACAGTGCCTTGCAAAAGTATTCGGCCCCCTTGAACTTTTCAACCTTTTGCCACATTTCAGGCTTCAAACATAAAGATATAAAATTTAAATTTTTTGGTGAAGAATCAACAAGTCGGACACAGTTGTGAAGTGGAACGAAATTAATTGGTTATTTTAAACTTTTGTAAAAAATAAAAAACCGAAAAGGGCGTGCAATATTATTCGGCCCCTTTACTTTCAGTGCAGCAAACTCACTCCAGAAGTTCAGTGAGGATCTCTGAATGATCCAATGTTGTCCTAAATGTCTGATGATGATAAATATAATCCACCTGTGTGTAATCAAGTCTCCGTATAAATGCACCTGCTCTGTAATAGTCTCAGGGTTCTGCTTAAAGCTCAGAGAGCATCATGAAGACCAAGGAACACACCAGGCAGGTCCGTGATACTGTTGTGGAGAAGTTTAAAGCCGGATTTGGATACAAAAAGATTTCCCAAACTTTAAACATCCCAAGGAGCACTGTGCAAGCGATCATATAGAAATGGAAGGAGTATCAGACCACTGCAAATCTACCAAGACCCGGCCGTCCCTCTAAATTTTCATCTCAAACAAGGAGAAGACTGATCAGAGATGCCAAGAGGCCCATGATAACTCTGGATGAACTGCAGAGATCTACAGCTGAGGTGGGAAAGTCTGTCCATAGGACAACAATCAGTCGTACACTGCACAAATCTGGTCTTTATGGAAGAGTGGCAAGAAGAAAGCCATTTCTCAAAGATATCCATAAAAAGTCTCGTTTAAAGTTTGCCACAAGCCACCTGGGAGACACACCAAACATGTGGAAGAAGGTGCTCTGGTCAGATGAAACCAAAATCGAACTTTTTGGCCACAATGCAAAACGATATGTTTGGCGTAAAAGCAACACAGCTCATCACCCTGAACACACCATCCCCACTGTCAAACATGGTGGTGGCAGCATCATGGTTTGGGCCTGCTTTTCTTCACCAGGGACTGGGAAGATGGTTAAAATTGATGGGAAGATGGATGGAGTCAAATACAGGACCATTCTGGAAGAAAACCTGTTGAAGTCTGCAAAAGACCTGAGACTGGGACGGAGATTTATCTTCCAACAAGACAATGATCCCAAACATAAAGCAAAATCTACAATGGAATGGTTCACAAATAAACGTATCCAGGTGCTAGAATGGCCAAGTCAAAGTCCAGACCTGAATCCAATCGAGAATCTGTGGAAAGAGCTGAAAACTGCTGTTCACAAATGCTCTCCATCCACCCTCACTGAGCTCGAGCTGTTTTCCAAGGAAGAATGGGCAAGAATTTCAGTCTCTCGATGTGCAAAACTGATAGAGACATACCCCAAGCGACTTGGGGTATGTCTGTAATCGCTACAAAGTGCTACAAAGTGCTACAAAGTATTAACTTAAGGGGGCCGAATAATTTTGCACGCCCCACTTTTCAGTTTTTTATTTTTTACAAAAGTTTAAAATATCCAATAAATTTCGTTCCACTTCACAATTGTGTCCCACTTGTTGTTGATTCTTCACAAAAAAATTAAAATTTTATATCCTTATGTTTGAAGCCTGAAATGTGGCAAAAGGTTGAAAAATTCAAGGGGGCCAAATACTTTCGCAAGGCACTGTATGTGCTTTGTTGTGTCTTTTGTGAGATGTATGTCTCAGCATCTCTGCCCTTACCAATAACCCCTATTGAGAAAACCATTTGTAATCCACTGATTGGAACAGGAATATAGTCAATGACATAACTAGAGTCCTATGGACCTCAGGCCAAATTTTGGATGTGATACCTTACCCATTAAACCCAAGCACATATGTATAAATGAAAATATCACTGCCAATTACAAATCCTTACGTATAGGTCAAAACTCTAGTTTAACTAACTTTACTTTAGTGAAGTGTGTTGCAAAATTAGTTTCATAAGATGTGGGATAGTTGGATTTTTACATATTCTCTTTAAGGAAAGTTGATGATGTAGTCATGATATCTGAGCAATGATACCTTTTTTTGTCACTTCTTTTTTTTTTTTCCCTCGGGGGAGGGGGGGCCCATGTTAAATGTTCACCTTGGGGCCCAGCCATTCCTAGTTATGCCACTGTGTGTGCATGAAGCCTTAGGGTCTAATCTTGGGATAACACCTTTAAGAATATTTACCCATAATGTTAAAAAAATAAAGTGATGTGCTTTTCCCCTTAAAATCCTAAAATATACTATTACAAACTTTCCTCTTTAACATACATGTAGGTGAATAGCTATTGTGTTTCCTAGGATATCCATAGAAACCATCACAAACATTCAATTAAACAACCATAGCAAGTGGTTAATGCAGTAAATGTATAACCATTCAATAGAGTAGTAGTACAGATAATCTTGTATCACATTGTGCAGATTTGATTCCAGGTTTATTAATTTTTTTGTGTTTTTTGATTTTAGATCTGATTGCATCACCACGATCATCTTCAGCTATCTATTATACCAATAAGAGGGCCACCTTGTTCTTCTCTCTTTAAGAAGTAATTCCCATATGTTCACTTCTATTCTCTTACTTCAACGTTTATATGAAAAAAAAAAGATCTTCTCTTTCATGTTTCCTTGGTTTGGTCTAGTAAAACATGGACTATTTAGAAGTAAGAAAGAATACACAGAGACAAACACACATGTAAGAAATTGTCACAACGCTTACTGGACACAAGTAGTGGTAGGCAAAATGGGTCCACAACAGATAGGGTGCAAACAGGAATGGGGGGTTGTGTTTATTTTTATAGTCCAAGACCAACATAAGAGAACAGCCTTCTTCAGGAACAAAGAAAACAAAACCTGCTCGGCTGAGCTCTATCTAACAAACATAGATGTTCCTGTCCATGCCAAGTGCCATTCTACCAGGCACTGGACACACCATAACGATCAGCAAATTTAGTTCACTTACAGGAATGCCAAAGAGCCCAGACTGAACTCCGACAGAATCCTGTCCAACATAGAGATCCCCAACCACTGTGTATGCACCTTTTTATACAGGGATTAACCAGCAACCTGGTCCTAATAACAGAGATGGACTAGGGATTTGAGCTTCCCTCAATGATTTTCCCCATGACTGTCTTACAGTACCAATAGATGACAGAAACCTTATGATGATGATAAACAGATCCAAATGGGTAACGGTGGTGATAGTCAGGCAATGGATGGATGATGATAAACAGATGGCAACTGATGATAAAATAACTCTTCCTGAATCTTACCCTAAATGCTGACCCTAACCCAATATACTGTTGACCCTCACTGTTCCTAAAGATATCCCTAATGGAAACCCTATTCTGGAATCCTAACCTAAAATGAACAACAGCAGCTCTACAACTAGATAGAGAGGAGTGAGGGAGAATAATGCTATCACATATCTGTATTCCATGCCGTACTGCCACTCATGTTGCCAGAGCTATCACCACCACTCAGCCAGAGATGTCCTGCATCCTGGCCCTCCATATTATTCCATGCCTTAGTGCCACAGCTACCACCACTGTCACCACTCATCCAGACATGTCCTGTGGCCTGATCCATCATATCATTCCATGCTGTATTGTCATTCATTTTGCCACAGCTACCACCACTCAGCCAGACATGTCCCGCGGCCTGATCCATCATATCATTTCATGCTGAACTGCCACAGCTACCACCTCTGTTACCCACTCAGCCAGACATGTTCTGCAGCCTGGTCCATCATATTATGCCCTGCTGCACTTACACTCATTTTGCCACAGCCTCCACCACCCAGCTAGACATGTCCTGTTGCTTGGTCCATCACATTCCACTATAGAACAGTGTTGAATATATTAATACTATAGAACACTATATCACAGTGTTGTATCACTATATCACAGTGTTGGCATTAAAAAAAATAAATAAAAAAATTTGATTTTGATATGTTTAGTGCATCTGCTCTTCAACATTACATTACTGTTAGCCGCATGGTAAGAACATCTGCATAAAATATATATTTTTTAAATTTATTTTAAACAATAACATTTGAAGATACACAATACTGAAACAAGACAAAGAATACAGAGTAACTTCCATCTATAGCACTGTAAAAATTGGTAGCGCATTACGTAACATATAGTTAGTTATATGCCTAAAAATTTTAAAAAGAAGGAAGAGTCAGCAATGCAACCATAGCTAGCCACAAATCAAAGCCCATCAAGATAAACTGGAGTTTGTGCATGTGCATTTGTAACAGTAAAATTGTGATGTAGCTTACTTTAAATGGGTTGTCAATCCTTTTCCATATGCTCTATTAGGACATATAGAAAAAAGGGGGATTTGCCCATAATGGACACCTCTCTATGAGCTAGAGCAAAAAGCCACTTACAATCAATGGCTCTTATGGACTTGGACCATCCATGTGTTACATGGCAGTCATTCATTTCCCCCAATGTCCCCTATATAAATACCATCTTCTAGCGGTGGCTACTGCAGGGCAGATGTTTGGCTGGTTGCAAGTTTTCCCCAGCAATGACAGCTAATCAGTCACTGGGCCGTTCTCATTACAAGGTATTGGTCATGGTGAGACAACCCCTTACACTGTAATCCTGTGCTGCACTAAACTGAGACCATTTATGGAAGAAATGTTTCATGTGAGAGTGATTTCATCTTATAACAATCTCAGATTGTCAAGATCCAATTTTAGAGTCATTTCACAAGATGGTATCTAAGCAGAGATCAGAGACAGGTTTCTTTGCATTAGATGAAGGCTATATGTTTGATGAAGGGAAATATCCAAATCAAGACCATAATGGGGACCAACTTAAAATACATTACCAAAATTTACTAACAGGAGTACAAATCGAGCAACAGTGGTATTTATCTGAAATCCTCTGTGAGGGATGCGAAGATTGTTGATTCATACATAAAGAATGTGGAATGGGAAGAATCAATATATTGTATACCATAGATCATTCATAGCTGTGTTACAGTATGCAGATCCATAATAAGGCTCACATATAGGGCTTGTCTTAGGGGTTTTTGACTACTGCAGTTACACAATATGCAGAGAACAGAAGAAATTTTATTATAGAAATATTAATTAGATATCATATAGCAATGTTATTACTTTACATAAAATGGGTTACATTGAAATTTAAAATGACATTTATATTTAAAAGGGCGCAAAATGGGAAGACCTAATAACAATGTACAAAATTAAGGGACAGCACAAAGAACTTTCTAATGATCTTTTTACTCCTTGGCCAGTGACAGTGACAAGGGGACATCCTCTACATCTGGAGGAGAGAAAGTTTCACCAGCAACATAGAAGGAGATTATTTACAGTAAGAACAGCGAGGCTATGGAACTCTCTGCCCCAGGAAATGGTGATGGTGGATTCATTGAACAAGTTCAAAGAGGGCCTGGATGCCTTTCTCGAACAGAACAATATTACGGGTTGTGGGTTCTAGATTTTGGTAAGGACAAGTTGATCCAGGGTTTTATACTGATTGCCAGATTGGAGTCAGGAAGGATTTTTTTTTCTCCTGAAATGGGGCAATTGGCACAAGCCTCATGGTTTTTTTTTGCCTTCCTCTGGATCAACGCTGAAGGATACTGTAGGGTTATAAGTTGGACTTGATGGACTCGTGTCTTTATCCAACCTCATCTACTATGTAACTATGTCTTAACTCAAAAAAGTGATACAAACCCTCATTGATTCCCTGCTGCTCTGGTTCTGATGATCCCTGGGTCCCTACTAGTCTCAACATTTGACACTAGGTTCACATGAGAGTTCGGGTTTCCGTTCTTCAGGTCCGCTTGGGGACCCGAAAAATGGAAACCTTATCTTCTTAAAAAGCGGTTACCTGCAGAAACCTGGGGAACCCATAGACTATAATGGAATGCGCCGGGTTTTCACCCAAAATCAAGCAGGACTTTTCTCTCCGCATATTTTAAGCAGAAAGCAGGACGGAGTTCCTGGGATGATCACAAACGCAGGTGTGACCGCAGCCTTAATGTCTCTTGACTTTAAAGTAAGGTGCTGTTATTTGGTCATGATATGTTTTAATTTCCTTACAATATATCGCTTTTTTCCTGGTGCTTATGGTTATTTGTATACTGTATAACTGTACATTAGATGGGGAGAATGCCAACAAAAGGTAGTTCACAGGGCACTAAAATCAATAACAATAAATTGAAAAGGACATCATCATAAATCACTAAAAAGGCCACGTTTACCTGATGTTAGGTGAAGCAATAGTTCACAGCAGGATACAGGCAGGCCCAAATGGTATATGATGGAGATTGCATAGGTGCAATATACTGATAACATATTCACTCACACACATACAATCCATGCAGGGCGTGGATGCCTATTATTCCAAATGCACACAGATAAGACTTATATAAGGTTCTAGTCGCATAAATATAGGTGCTGTGGAGCCACTTGATCTAATAGTATGGGTGTGACTAATAGGCTGTAAGACAGCATTGTGCACCATGCATTGCCATTTGACTCTCACCTTATACAAGCCTTATCTGTGTGCATTTGGAATACTTGGCATCTACCCCCTCATGGATTGTAGGTGTGTACATGGTTGTTTTATCAGTATAAATGCATCTGTGCAGTGTCTACCATACACCACTTCGGCCTGTCCGCATCTTGCTGTGAACCATTGCTTCACCTAACATCAGATAAAAATGGCTACTTTTCAGTGATATAGTTCATGGAGGACCATCCAATGTAAAACTGGCCCTGTTCTCCTAAACTGATATAAACTAATATTGTATGTCTATTTACAGGAATAATGGTGTGTTGTGTGGCCTAAGTCTGGGACTAAATGAGGAGAGCTATTAAAGTTCTGAGCAGAATTTTTCAGAAGAGATTCTATCACCAGAAACTTTTAATAAAAAATCATTGGCATTTAGTTATGCCACAAGCTTGTCCGAGCTGAAAATATGGACACTTACACTAATCTGGTGGTCTTCTTGTGTGAGTGAATATTCTTTTCAAAGATACAATCCGTCAGAAATGATTTTGTAGACCGCTTTCACTTGTCATCATACTGAGTGAGATACATACGTGGACTGAAGGACCAGAGTCCACCTTCAGAAAAATGAATGAATTTCCAAGAGAGTCATTTTTCAGTCACTTTGACAGAATGAACATCTGATCTAAGTACAATGCTCAACAATTTCCACGGATCCCACAGACACTTAACGGAGCGGTAGGGTGAAGGAGTGACCACAACTACATTCAACGACCTTCTCATTGTGGGGGTCCTAGTGATCTGTGGAGGTCCCAGCAATGTCTTGCAGGACCCCTGCTGTAGTTATCAGTAGTCGGCCCCCTCCCAATATCAAACATTTATCACCTACCCTGTTGATAGGTAATAAATATCCATTGTGGAGAAACACATTTCATTGATACTAAACCATGATTTTTCTGTTTTTGTAATAAATGACTTTATACTATGAAACATTAAATAGTAACACTTATGTCTGTGTAAAATCACCCATAGGTTATGTGTGAATGAACAGAAATGCATGAGACAGCAAGTATTTTTTAGGTTAAAAGGGTTGTCTAGCCACAAAAAAACACATACTGTCAAAATTGCTTTAAAAAAAAAAAAAAAAAAAAAAAGTCACATTTCACCAATCCTGTGACTTCCACTACAATGCTTTCCGATTTCCCACCAGTCTCTGCTTTTTGTTCCCTTTGACTATGGAAATGGAACTGCTCATCTATTCACTGGCTAAGGATAGGTACACATCTGCATTGAAGTCTCCATAGGAATTGGCGGAGAGAAAAGTCCTGTAAAGAGGAATCTTCTCTCCGCCAGTTTCAGTATAAAACCGGTGGAAACCCGATGGACACCTGGCAGACCCATTACGGTCTATGAGGTCCGCAGGTGTCCTCAGGTAACCGATTTTTAAGTGGACAGGCTCTCTGTCTTTCTGGTCCCATTTTGGACCCGAACTCTAGTGTGAACCTAGGCTAATTGGTTGATCAACCAATGGATAACTTCAACTGAACATGCATTTAAGAGTCTGGATGGCCAAAAAGGCGGATCTAGTCCTTTTTTGCCAACCTTTGACATGAACAAGCATGACAGATATATTTTAGACATTTGTCAGGTGCTATAGTTATAAAAAAAAAAAAAAAATTGTTCATCCCATCAAAGAAAGCCAGACTAGGTCACAGACTATGGCAAAGATCGATCATTGAATTGCCATTTTAACTTATGGCATTTTTGCTCACCTTTAGAGACCAACCATGAACAATAAATTGTTCAAAATAAGGCATTCTGAAATCCCTATTGCATGGTAAACTTTATTTTTCATATGTGAAATGCTTGTTAAGTAACTTTGTCCTTTAACTAAATGTATGATGTCTGCGGGGACATCTAGAAGCAAATACTTCATAGCGCTTTTCACAAACACTGTTGGACTAATCATAAAAAAAATATCACATTTTGACCAAGCTCATTGCAGGAGAAAGTTCATGTTTCATATGTTGACATATAGCTGTAGATAATGCAAGGAGGTTAAGAATTTTGACAGTGCAATAACTTTGAGATTACAATGACAGGCTACTTACTCATGTCCATGTGATGGGTTCTTGAAATTTCTGGCTTTTTGATCCATCAGTCTTCTATTTTGGAGCAATCACATCTTCTGGATCCTGCTGAGCAATAGATGGAGAGGAAGTTAGTGGCAGCCTCCTGCTGAATGTTATGGCCACTGTGGAAAAGAATAGAACTTCAGATGGAAGCTGAATGAGTTGGAAACTATGGGAACAAAAAAAATAGTTTTTTTTAGAAATTTGGATTATGCGTTTTTGTGATATCTAAATGGTTGAAAAATGAAAAAGATGGTGTTTTGTTTTTTTTTTATACAAAAGGTAGGATTTTGGGGTATTAATAAAAAACTATGCAAATGTATAAATGGGACAGATGGTATAATTATATGTTAATGGTTATGACAACTACTACTGTATACACATGGATGATATTTCATAAAAAAAACCAAAAAAAAACAAAACATTACTTTGCATAAGTGACAAGTTGTGTAAATGTAAACAAGCTAGAGGTCCACATACACATAGTGGTGGAAATTATTGTACAGTGTTGATTTTGTGGGGAGCCCCAAAAAAGAGTACTTAATAAAAAGATTTGTAAGCAGGCTGGATATTTGACTTTGCTCATGAGAGCACAAAAACATCCAAATCGGACTAACTTGTCAGCATGGAGGCCCATGGCCGCATCTGCCATGAAGCGACTTGATGTGACAGCCTCAGGCAGTGTCTCCTGGCATAATCTGTGGGGCAGCATTTTTAATTTAATTGACTGCAACCTATTTGATTATACCGACAGGTAGTGGCCAATATTTTACTCACCGATCCCTGCTCTTGTCCAGTCTGGTCTTCGATTCTTCCTCCAGAGGAAGCAGAATGTGACAGCAGTGAGGATTTGTGAGTAAAATATTGTTCACTACCTGTTCGAATAATCAACTAGGTAGTGGCCAAACCGATACAGCACCAGGGCAGTTGAGTAAAAACAACAAACAGTTATATTCACCTCTCCTTGGCATCCAGTGGTTTTCTGACATACTCTTCAGGCCTCCATCTGATGTCATGTGCCCTGTAATCACTGCTGAGGCCTGTGATTGGGCTTCAGTGGTCACATGGAGCACGCCGAGCATCATGACGCTTTGTGTGGCCCACATGACCACAGGCTTAATCACAGGCCTCAGTGTTGACCCCTGTGGCTCGTGACATCAGACCGAGGCCTGAAGAGAACACCGGTGACTGCTTGACACCATGAAGATGCCCAGGAAAAGTGAGGCATTTACTGTTTATTTCAGTGTACAGAAAAGCATAATTGACTACACTTTACAGTACAGAGACTTTGCATTAAAAATGTTTAGCAAACTTTTTTTTTTTTTTTTTGGCATCTTAACATGGGAGACTATGGACAGCGTATACATATATTGAAGCTTTCTGGTTAATGGTATACTAGGAGATGCCCCCAATATATACATATATATACATATATATATATATATATATATATATATATATATATATATATATATATATATATATATATATATATATATATATATATAAATATATACATATATATAAATATATACATATATATATATATATATAAATATATACATATATATATATATAAATATATACATATATATATACAAATATATACATATATATATATATATATATATATATCCAATGGCTGGCTCTAAGGAGATGTGGTGTCACTCAGATAATCTTTAAGAAGTTGTGTTCTACACATGCTATTTATATGAATCTCAATCCATAATTACTATTCTTAATTGACATAGAATATGAGATTTTGGTTTTTTGGCACAACATGATAGCCTTTTTTCGTTACTTAAAGGGATTCTAGTATTGGGAAACCCTATTCTCACTAACCGCACGTCGGAATAGCCTTTCCCACACCTCCCGATTCATCTGCGCTGGCGGATCTCTTCCGGCTTTGTGCTGAAGCCGCTGATTGGCCTCAGCAGTCATGTGACAGCTGAGATCAATCAGTGAAGGGCCTGAATGTCACTACCTGTGACATGACGGGTCCTCTTCCTGAGGCCGGCGATTGACCTCAGTTATCTTTGCGTAGGCAGAAGCACATACATTACTGAGAAGTCTCTCACATAAGGAACAGGCAAACATGTTTAAAGGATAGATCCACAATCCATATGCTGAAACAAACTGCATATGGTTCATCCTCTTACATGGAAAATGGCAATACATAGGTCTGTCTAAGAACTGTATAATCAAAACTGAAGACTATTAACAAAACTGTTACATTTTCTTTTTAGATTCACTGAAGCAATAAAAAATGGTTGGAGAAGACACAGAAACATTTGTCAAAAATGGTTTATTTGACAGTAAAGATTTGGCCTGCCTGCCATTTACCACAATGTGTGAAGGTTAGCTGAGTGTACCACATTAGTTATTGGAATACTTCCCTGCCCATCCTGTAATGTATTATGTAATGGTTTGTTCTTTGTTATCAGTGGAAGTGTCAATGACATATACAGTCAATCAGCAGAAATGCCACCAAAAATGTAAGCACAGATAGCTGATATGCTTGCCTCCGCGTTAATCTAAAATAAGCCCTTCAATTATTTCCTATAAAACAAAAAGTCCAGTGGGAAATGTCATCTAGGAGAAATATTATTGTACAGTAATTACGAGGTCAATTTAATAGTCTAAATCAGCAAGATTCTTTTTTTTTTTTAGTCTTTGCAGCATTAACACTCCAAACTAAGCAAATTTCATTAGGAAACATTTTGTGTACAACATTCACGAAAAAATTGATTTCTTGGTAAGAATTGCTTATGGAGGACTTGTGGGTCAAGGTGAGTATTTTGCCTCATAATTCAACTGTCAGGATATTGAGATCTTTCACCCATTTATAGAAGTAAACTGGTACATGGTCTTCCGGAGGGGAAATCAAAAAATGTTAGATGTCAGATAATACTCACCAGGTATGGCCTGAGCATGAACAAAGGGATCTGAACGCTATTAATGATTTTGTAAATTCACCAAGACCTGGTAGGGAGTTCAGAAAACAGTTCAGCTTTTTGGTAGGGAGACCCTGTAGGTAGGTAGCATGCATCTAACCCAGGCCACTCTGGAAATGACTCACTTTGAATTGCCTGTCCTTAAGTCAAGCCTTGAAGAGGTGGCGCTAATGGAGAGGACTCTGGAGAAATAGAGGCATGTGACTCACAATTTTTCATTTATATATTTTATAAATTAGGTAGGGGAACTATCTGAACCCAGTGCATCTGGGAGAGGGTGAGCGAGATTGGGTAGTGATCAGAAAGTGGTGAAGTATGTACATCTGCTGTAGTGAATCTACGTGATGATGAGATATCAAAAGGTAATCTGTCCTGGAGTATGTCATAGGTAGTGTAGTAATAAGAATAATTATGGGCTTCCAGGTACAGGATCCTCCAAGTATTTACCAACATCATGTAAAGGGTCCCTACTGATATGGAGCTACATGGAGGAAAGCTGAGAAACTCAGCTAATTTGGGCTCCAGGGCCACATTGTGAATACCTTATTTTAAAGTCCTGGAGATGCGTCAGATAGTCCACCAGTGTGGAAGGTTGGCCATTTTTTAGCAAAAGTCATTATTTGAGAGAAGAGCATCCCATTTATGAACAGATATAGTATACCAACAAATATTTTAAAACTTTTCAAGACACTTTCTCTCTATGTTAAACTTTTAACTTTTTTTTTTCTTCTAGCAAATTCCCCAATTATAATGCTAAAAGGCACTGTTACAACAATACCTAAAAACTGGAAAAAATCAAAGGCATATATTTCTAATTATTGGCCAATTCCTTTATTTGAAAGGAGTTTGACAACAGAAGCCAGTATCTCAAACCAAACTATGTATCCTATGGGCTCCAAAGAGCTCATTTGCATGGGGAAAATGTTGTTTGTTTCAGGTGACCCTAACCTATCTATCTGCAGGGCTTGGTTGATATGCTGGGTTCTGATGACAGACTCCTTTTAACGACAATGTTAAAATATATGCAAAAACTATTTTAGAGGTTAATAGCTATTTTGCCCTGATTAATACTGACCAAGTGGATTTTTATAGAAACATACAAGCCTTTGGTGATCTATTTAAAAAAAAGTTGAAGAGATTTAAGAGGTGATCTCTCTCCTTTGCCCTTCACACTTGCAATTAAGCCATTACTGATCAAAATCAGGAATAACCCCTACATACGGCGTTTATACTTAAGGGGAAGGAGGACAAAATTTCATTATATGTCAATGATTTGTTAATTTATATTAATAAAGATATGAGAACACAGGGTCTTGGACTCTCTGTTCTCCCATATCAGAGAAGATCCAGATATCTAAGAGTTATGAGTAGTTCTGATTAAAATGTCCATTCTCCATTGCCTGTTGTATGTATTGGCAAACACTTCTGTGGGTATTGGCAATAGAGTTTTTAAAGCAATAGAGAACCTTTTCAACCAGTTAATTTAGATAGCAAAAGTGTAAGGCCAAGTACACTTCGGCTTCATTTAAGTCTGTTGTTCTGATTCTTCATAGGATCAGAACAATGGACTGTAAAATTAATATATGATGGATGTAGACAGCACATTCTGTCTACATTTGTCATCATTCAATTTAACATAAAAAACAATCTTTCTTTTGTGTTGTTTGTTTACTTTCAAATGGAAGACAAAGTCTTGGAAGAACAATAAGAAACAAGATAGAAGAAAGCTTCCATCTTGTTTTTCACATTTTAGTGAATGATGACGGATGTAGACAGAATGAGCTCCTTCTGCATCTGTCATTATATTAGTTTTTCAGTTTTTGATCCTATTAGAGATCAGAACAATAGAATTTTAGGAATGAAATTATCATATTTCGCTATCCCAGTAATTGGGTGGGTTGTCTCTCTGAAACGTTATATTATATACAGTAGTATTGTATTTGGCATCTTATGCAATGGGAGCAGCATGATTTTCTTCGCTGTTTAGTTGGCAGTAGTATAGGCCAAATACAGTTATCTTTGCACTGTAAGCAATAGAGAAAAATCCCTATGGTGAAGTTGTTAGAAAAATTTGGGGTAAAATGAGAGATTTTATTGGATCGGATGACTCACTGTGTATCACCCTCTTATGGTTCAATACTCATTTAGGAGAGAACATGAAACATTGATGCCCATTTTAGATAAATAAGGGATACATATTTATATTTTTAAAAGGTAGAAATAGCAAGACATTAGAGAACTTTGAAGAGGCATGGGGGCATAGTAGGAATTTCCTTTCAGGTATGCATCAGTCAAATCGATGGCTAGAATATTATCAATCTAGACTACTCAGTGGAAGCGAATTGAGAATTTATTTGTTGCATTCTAAACTTGATAAGGACATTATGCTTAAAAGTAGAACCAAATGGGAAAAGGGTATTGGAAACATCTCAGATACAGAATGGAAAAACATCCATACAGTTTTTAATGAGTATCTTCCTAATAGCTCTCACAGGGGATCCATAATTCTTTATTCTTCATAGGATATATTATACACCCAGCTGGTCATATAACGTTCTTCTGAATGTATGCGCTGTTCTGTGATGAATGCAGATATTACTCACATGGCTGTGGCAGTGTTCTCAGTTGTAGACATTTTGGAATGATTTAATTGAAATAACTGGGGTTGTCCTTGCCTGTAGTTTAGATGTTTCAATTAGCTTGTGTATCTGAGGGGGACTGCCTAATGTAACACCGTAAAAACTATAGCTATGATATATAAACTTTTGTTCGCTTGATTAATAATTATTAATAGTCAAAAACTAGCTATCTCCCCTTAGGATTCCAGAATGGATTCATGGTGTTAATTAGCTTAGGATAATAGAAAAATAGAGGTATATTAAGTGGCAAAAAATTTATATTTAGATGGCACAATGGTCTGCATGGGAGAAATTAATTAAGGAGAAGTGTGGTTTGGAGTGTTGATTACAGCTGCTCGGAAGGTAGATTCAGGGGGAAGGAGAACCTATATATAAGGATGGAAAATGGAAAGAGGGGGGAAAGGAGATAAGGAAAGATCCTTTGTTTTCCCACTGGCTTGTGGTCAGAGGGCAGGAGTTTAGGGGATAAGAGGGGTTTAAATGTGGATTGATTCAGGCAAGTATATGGGCACAAGAAGCCATAAAGGAGACCAATGAAGTTCATTGGTCTCTTTTTTGGCATCCCTTGGGGATTGGAGCAAGATGGAGCATTGAGGCAGGATACAATTATACAATTAATGCAAAAGATACACTGTGCATTGTATAATTAAGAAGGCCCCATTGCAATGGTATATATTATTGCTGGTATTATCCTACTGTGATATGCTATTATTTAGCAATTAAAGTACTGTAGAATAAGATGGTCTCACTAAATGCCACCTTAACGTAGATAGAGAGACTTATGTTGTGGTATGATTGGTTGTACAAGTATTGCATGATGTATTTTGTACATAAAAAAAGCTATTTTTGTATGTGCAAACATTTAAATAAAGAATATTATATATAAAAGTGGAAGACTTTTGGTATCTGTGGACCTACCTTGAGCGCAGTCAAAGCCCTATACTCCAAGCTGTTAGCACAGGTCCAAACTGAATGCTATTTAAACTATTCCCAACAACCGAGGCACACTCCAGGGATGTCCCCTCTCACCATTAATTTTAGTTTTAATTTTAGAACCTCTTGTGCATGGCAATCCCAGCAGAGGAATCCACAACAAATATAAGCAAGCAATATAACCAGCTTTATTCATCAAATTAAAAACATGGTGCTGGAATGTTTTAATATGACCAATATAACTACTTGGAATATGTCACTTCCCGCATTGTTGGACTTTTATAATTGGTCCAGACGTAAAACATTAAAATACTGTGGCAGCCATCATTATAGGACCAGACGACTCCTTCTACAGTCAGTGATCTTTAAGAATAACAACGTTAGGTTATTTTTCCAATACTCTCCAAATTTAGCTTACAAAAGGAGGAATTTTATACATATTTGTAAATACGGCGACATTGGGGCTAATCCCTCCTAACCTTCCCATTAATGACTTATAACCTAATTTACTACAAAACATATTTTAAAATATTCTTCCAATGGTCTAACACATCTTACCATGTACCTAAAATTATGAAGTATTTGAGAAATGTTGGAGAGGGTATGAACAAATAATCTGAAACGAAAGCATGTCCCTACTGGCTACATAGTAGAGGGACACACGGTTAACAGACAGGAGCAGGGCTTAGCAGAGCGCTGAATAATTACAGGCAGAAGAAAGTAAATAAAAGTTAGTTTAGGCTTTATTATCACTATATATATACAGTATAGACCAAAAGTTTGGACACACCTTCTCATTCCAAGAGTTTTCTGTATTTTCATGACTATAAAAAAATGTAGATTCACACTGAAGGCATCAAAACTATGAATTAACACATGTGGAATTATATACTTAACAAAAAAGTGTGAAACAACTGAAAATATGTCTTATATTCTAGGTTCTTCAAAGTAGCCACCTTTTGCTTTGATTACTGCTTTGCACACTCTTGGCATTCTCTTGATGAGCTTCAAGAGGCAGTCACCTGAAATGGTTTTCACTTCACAGGTGTGCCCTGTCAGGTTTAGTAAGTGGGATTTCTTGCCTTATAAATGGGGTTGGGACCATCAGTTATGTTGTTCAGAAGTCAGGTGGATACACAGCTGATAGTCCTACTGAATGGAGTGTTAGAATTTGTATTATGGCAAAAAAAAGGAGCTAAGTAAAGAAAACGAGTGGCCATCATTACTTTAAGAAATGAAGGTCAGTCAGTCCGAAAAATTGGGAAAACTTTGAAAGTGTCCCCAAGTGCAGTGGCCAAAACCATCAAGCGCTACAAAGAAACTGGCTCACATGAGGACCGCCCCAGGAAAGGAAGATCAAGAGTCACCTCTGCTGCGGAGGATAAGTTCATCTGAGTCACCAGCCTCAGAAATCGCAGGTTAACAGCAGCTCAGATTAGAGACCAGGTCAATGCTACACAGAGTTCTAGCAGCAGACACATCTCTACAACAACTGTTAAGAGGAGATTGTGTGCAGCAGGTCTTTATGGTAAAATAGCTGCTAGGAAACCACTGCTAAGGACAAACAACAAGCAGAAGAGACTTGTTTGGGCTAAAGAACACAAGGAATGGACATTAGACCTGTGGAAATCTGTGCTTTGGTCTGATGAGTCCAAATTTGAGATCTTTAGTTCCAACCACCGTGTCTTTGTGCGACGCAGAAAAGGTGAACGAATGGACTCTACATGCCTGGTTCCCACCGTGAAGCATGGAGGAGGAGGTGTGATGGTGTGGGGGTGCTTTGCTGGTGACACTGTTGGGGATTTATTCAAAATTGAAGGAATACTGAATCAGCATGGTTACCACAGCATCTTGCAGCGGCATGCTATTCCATCCGGTTTGCGTTTAGTTGGACCATCATTTATTTTTCAACAGGACAGTGACCCCAAACACACCTCCAGACTGTGTAAGGGCTATTTGACCAAGAAGGAGAGTGATGGGGTGCTACGCCAGATGACCTGGCCTCCACAGTCACCAGACCTGAACCCAATCGAGATGGTTTGGGGTGAGCTGGACCGCAGAGTGAAGGCAAAAGGGCTAACAAGTGCTAAGCATCTCTGGGAACTCCTTCAAGACTGTTGGAAGACCATTTCAGGTGACTAGCTCTTGAAGCTCATCAAGAGAATGCCAAGAGTGTGCAAAGCAGTAATCAAAGCAAAAGGTGGCTACTTTGAAGAACCTAGAATATAAGACAAATTTTCAGTTGTTTCACACTTTTTTGTTAAGTATATAATTCCACATGTGTTAATTCATAGTTTTGATGCCTTCAGTGTGAATCTACAATTTTTATAGTCCTGAAAATACAGAAAACTCTTGGAATGAGAAGATGTGTCCAAACTTTTGGTCTGTACTGTATATATATATATATACACACACACACACGTGGACAAAATTGTTGGTACCCCTCGTTTAATGAAAGAAAAACCCACAATGGTCACAGAAATAACTTGAATCTGACAAAAGTAATTAGCAAAACTACATGTTGACAAGCCACAAAGCTTCTGGGAGAATGTCCTATGGACAAATGCGACAAAAATCAAAATTTTTGGCAAGGCACATCAGCTCTATGTTCACAGATGGAAAAATGAAGCATATCTTGAAAAGAACACCGTCCCTACTGTGAAACATGGAGGAGGCTCTGTTATGTTCTGGGGCTGCTTTGCTGCATTTGGCACAGGGTGTCTTGAATCTGTGCAGGGTACAATGAAATCTCAAGACTATCAAGGGA
Organism: Leptodactylus fallax; assembly: GCA_947044405.1. Classification (NCBI taxonomy): domain Eukaryota; kingdom Metazoa; phylum Chordata; class Amphibia; order Anura; family Leptodactylidae; genus Leptodactylus; species Leptodactylus fallax. The sequence goes on along the minus strand of CAMRHE010000104.1, from coordinate 524,941 downwards.
TTCTAGAGAGAAATGTGCTGCCCAGTGTCAGAAAGCTTGGTCTCAGTCGCAGGTCATGTGTCTTGCAACAGGATAATGACCCAAAACACACAGCTAAAAACACTCAAGAATGGCTAAGAGGAAAACATTGGACTATTCTGAAGTGGCCTTCTATGAGCCCTGACCTATTGAGCATCTTTGGAAGGAGCTGAAACATGCCGTCTGCTAAAGGCACCCTTCAAACCCCAGACAACTGGAGCAGTTTGCTCATGAGGAGTGGTCAAAATACCTGTTGAGAGGTGCAGAAGTCTCATTGACAGTTACAGGAATCGTTTGATTGCAGTGATTGCCTCAAAAGGTTGTGCAACAAAATATTAAGTTAAGGGAACCATCATTTCTGTCCAGGCCTGTTTCATGAGTTTTCTTTTTTTTTTTTTAAATTCTGTTAAAGCATGGTTGAAAAGCAATGTCTGATTTTCATTTGTTCATTTTCATAGAATTTTTATATATTATTACTTTTGTCAGATTCAAGTTATTTCTGTGACCATTGTGGGTTTTTCTTTCATTAAACGAGGGGTACCAACAATTTTGTCCACGTGTGTATATAAAGTGCAGGGACAGTATAGGCAGGATAAGGAGAAGTTTCTGCAAAACATATTGGCTGTACAGTATGTATAGTACACACTATATGCATTGGGGGGAATATATTAAGACTGGTGTTTCCTACAAAAGTCTTTATAAATACCCTGACTGAATTATCAAGGGGCTCTGCGTCCTGATAAAGTAGCTGCATGTGCACCAGAAAGATTTCCTTTACAACTAACGCCAGTTTTCTGGCATGAGTCATAATAAATATGAACCAAGGCATTGCTGCCCCAGCCCTCCTACTTTTACGCAAATGGGATTCCCCCATCGCTACACAATACTAAAAAGAAAAGAAAAAAAAATGAAATGAGAGTTACACTTTAATTCAGTTTTATGCCAATGTTCATTTCAAAACTTCAAAAGACGATGTTATGCCATATTTTAATATCCACCACAGCATCCATTGTACAAAACTAAATATCATCTTCTATTCCTAATTCACCTAACATAGTTAACTAAATAAATAATTATTCTAATTATAAACATATGTTTGCTTGTAGCCAACAGAAATGTGCTCAAGTCAACAATTCATAGAATTCTTGAAAAACATCCAATTTTGCAACCCCCTTGTCTTTTTAATTATGGAACAAATTTAACAGAACCGATATACAGTGGGGAAAAAAAGTATTTAGTCAGCCACCAATTGTGCAAGTTCTCCCACTTAAAAAGAGGAGAGAGGCCTGTAATTGTCATCATAGGTAGACCTCAACTATGAGAGACAAAATGAGAAAACATATCTAGAAAATCACATTGTCTGATTTTTTTAAGAATTTATTTGCAAATTATGGTGGAAAATAAGTATTTGGTCAATAACAAAATTTCATCTCAATACTTTGTTATATATCCTTTGTTGGCAATGACAGAGGTCACTGTATATGGCTAGTTTTTTTTATTTTTTAGACCTGCAATAATTGCACCCTTCCCAAGCAATAATTTCCCATAGTTTCAGCACACATATCCTCTCTACTGTCAGGTGGGTGGTCCCTATATGTATGTTCCAGCCTAGGACTGCCCACCTGACAATAGAGAGGCTAAATAGCATTGGGTGATGAAACTAACTGAAACAATTGCTCAGGAATGGTGGGGGCTACAGAAAAAAATCCAACTGTTCTAGGATCTAGGGTCTATTGAAAGATGCAAAGTGTTGGAGTTGGTGGAGACGGTGAAAGGTCCTTTTTAAAGGGTTTTCCCAATATACGAAGTTATCAACTAACCATAGGATAGGTAATAACATACAGAGAAGTGGTGCTCCAACTGCTCAGAACCCCACTGTTCAGAGGAATGGGGAGTTTTGGTTTCTGTTCTGAAGGGAAAGGTAGTCAAACATCATACATACCAATTCATTCATTTCACTGGGAGTGCCAGAGTTAGCCAAAGGACAAAACTGCCCCATTCTACTGATTGGTGGAGGTCTGAGTAGTCGAGCCTCCACCAATCTATGGATAGAGGATAACTTGCTAAGATGTGAAAACCCCTTTAATGTATTTCTTTGGAATTCTTGACAATCACTGGTCACTCAGTTCATGGAAAGCTTGTACAGAGTCTGTAAAAAGGACATATAGTCACATCTTGAAATCAGATTCAGGTTTGTTAATCAAAGAAGCCCCATCACATTGTCACAGATACATGTATATTTCTGCAATAGGCTATACATGTCTCAATATTGACACATAGATTTTATGACATCACACAATGTTTGCATACCCACAAACAGAGCCACTCTTGTCTATATGCTGGTATTGTAATTTTTCCCCATTTACTTGAAATGGAGCCAAGCTGCAATACCAGAGACAACCCAAGGATAAGAATAGAACTGAATCAGAAAAAAACAGACCTTTTTCTAACCTTTGATAACAACTTTAGGGTGTTAACAGCATAAATGTATGGCAGTTTAACATTAGTTATATAAAATAAGTGAAAGGGAACCCACATCATGAGTAAAGATTTGTTAACCAAGACATTTCCAGCCAAGCCATTTGTTAACATTTCAGATAAAGTGCCTTTGTACTATGAAAAAAACTACAGTCTAGACTAAGATAGTCTACAGCTCACTCTAAGATCGCATGCACACTACCACATTTCAACTCTGTAGAGAATACATTAACATTTTGGTTTACTGTATACTTACAATTTCAAATGGACAAATAGGGGAAGATTATCTGGAATTTATTTTATTCAGAGTTGTGATATGTGACTACAACTTAGTTATAGACCATATAAGGAGTCTAAAATAGTCTGAGACACGCCCCTGTCTCACCATTGGTTCAGCTACTCCCTCCCATCCCTTGCAGCTTTAACCCCTCAGATTGGATACTGTGTATAAACACAAGCTTAACAGTCTATCTCCCAGGAAGTCAGTGCTGGGAGAGTACAGCAAGAACAGAAGGATCAACAAGTACAGACAAGCAAACCAACAGGTCAAAAAAGGGGATTAACAGGAAATTACTAAGGGGAATGTATCTTTGGGAGGTTAAGCCTAGAGACTCACTTGAACTTGTCACTGACAAACTTTGCATAAATCAATAGCACCAGCAAATATAAGAAACTGTTATTATAAGATGGGCTGTAAGTGCATACAGGTTTCAAATTATAAGTGTTCACAGACGTCTATGGTGAGGGGAGGGGGAGACCAATGAAAGAGGTGGAGAGACAGATGTAGGTATATGCTGCTGCAGCTAACAGTAAGTTTTGTATCACATCAATACTAGGCAGTACTTCTCTATAATGTCCTCCACACTGCTGCTGCATCTCAGCAATTGAGAGACAGTTAGGGAGCAAAGTATCCTGTTTTCTCTAGGTGCTGCCTATGGGAGACCTCACTGCAGCTAGTCTTCACCTAGTAGCTCAAAGACAAATGAGAATTAGAGAGAGCCTACAGAGGGAAAACCACTGAAAATGAAATAATATAATAGTTAGTAATAGTTTACATATAAACACATTGCGGCTTATTCTTATAACTTACCTAGGTACACTTTAAATCTAGTTGTTATTTAAAGTAATGTTTTACTCCACATTTAATAGGTAAATTTACATCGGATGATAGTCACTAGCCCTTTCTAGCTCCATAACAATCCTCTGGGCAGCATCAATGTAAAAACAATATTGAAAGGGTCTTCAAGAACAATTTGGTAGTCTGTAATGGTAACACTAAGTGATCTATGGGATATTGCCAGTGATATCATCATTAGGTTACAAGCACCTCACAAAGCCACATATAGATTAAATCACCTAACATTTTGCTGGTCCTGACAAAGTAAAATTAAATCATGGCTGACACCTTGGAGAAAAATGACAAGGATGCCAGAGGCAAGTGAAATTAGTAAGACATTGTGAGCATCACTCTCTGGCTCTCCGGAAACTAGTTTATTTTCACCTTCACACAATCCATCTTTCCTTCTTGGTGTTATTTCTTTTCTTATTTTTATGTAGTGTAGTCAGCGTGTGGCTTCAGAAAGTACACAGCTGCCAATTTTTCAAAATGCTGCATGGGAAGAATATTCTGTATGCCGGGAGCCAAAAAATGGCTGCTTTGCAATCATATCAATACTTGAAGTACAATGTAAAGAAAGAAAAAAAAGGCTATTTGTCTCCAGATAACACTGTCTCAATGTAAAGATGAGATGTCATAATAGACACATCAAGTCTCTGTTAAATATTCTGTAAACACTGACAAAAAAAAAAAACCAGAGAAAATTATGTGTCACTTCTCTATCTGGTTGTATGTCATAGACAGACACCAAGACTGCAACAGAAAAATAATATGTGATTGAATTCCACTGCCAATATGGCGGACTCCATAATTGCGTGATTACAATGGAGGAAGGTTGGGTTAACATTTTATTAGCATCCCCTTGAATAGCTTGTCCCATTTAGTCAATGAATTCTTAAAAGGACATCCAGTTGCTGAAACCATAGGTAAGGGGTACTCAACTACTTTTAGTAAAGGTCCGTGGACCGCGTTCCACCATCAAGTAAAGGTCCAAACTGAAAACATCCAGTATTTATGGTATTTTTCGGACAAGATGCGTTTGACTATAAGACCAGGTTTAGACAGGAAAAATTAGGAAAAATATTTCCTAATGTGGCATTATATATTGTAGGTGGAAGCATTAAGGAGCATTGTACTGTGGCTGTGACTAGGGTCATTAAAGAGTGCGGTTTTATATACCGCTACAAAGCTGTACTCTAACATAGCCTTGTACTGTAAGAGGGGGCGCTCCTTACTGCCCAGCGATGATGCTGAACTGTAGGGAACGCACCCTCTAACAGTACAAGGCTATGTTAGAGTACAGTGAGGGGTGGAGTTCCTCACAGTCCAGCAATGATGCTAGGCTGTAAGGCCCGCTCTTCTGACAGTGGGGAGATATCTCCAGCACCAGGGCTCATAACGGGAAAGTCGGCAGTGCACTGTCGGCTTTCTAGAAATATATAAAACCGCACATTGATGAGGACATGAAAGGTCCTCTTTAAGAAGCATTATACTATGGATGTAGGCATTAAGGAGAAGTATACAGTGGATTGGGGCACTATATTGTGCATAATGCACCATTATTGTACCTCCTCACTGTATTCTCCTTAGTACCCCCCTCACAGTATAATTAGTGCCCCCACATATAATTAATATTATCTGTCCCCAAAACCTGATACATTACACTAAGTGGCAGCAGGGATCAACAATGATCTCTGTTGCCTGCGCAAGAGCCCTCACATGTGAAGGCAGCAGGGAAGATCAAAGATCCCTGCTGCCACTAGAGCAAGGGATCAGGGCTTGGGGACAGCGGGTGGGAGATGAAAGTTTCTCCTGGCCTCGGTCATAATGAAAGAGCCGGGAGGCAGGGGTCCACACAGCTGGATACAGAAGATGGACGTATTTTGAATTACTATGCCTCTATTCAAATGAATGGGCAACCATATAGTAACATAGTAGATAAAGTTGATAAATGCACATGTCCATCAAGTTCAACCTATAAACCCACCAAATATGGAAAATATGGAGTAATGGAGAATTCTACGGCAGCAAGGAGCTGGTGTGGAGTTCTGTTTAAGGCACATGGTCCCGGAGGATGTGCCTAATTTATGGCGAGGTGTGCACTTTTATAATTATAAATTAGGTGCAAACTCCGGCAGGTGGAAAACATTGTTCTTGATAAATCAGTCCTTATGTTTTCTATATTACTCAAAGGTGTTGCAATCTATATTGACTGTCATATCTGAGAGGTTAAATGTCTGAGACTGTTGCACTGCAACATAATGGTACAGTGGTTGGCAAGAATAAAATTACAAGCAGGTCCTGAGGATCTGGGGCTGCTGGGGATTGTAGTTCTCAGAGGACAGGGAAGAGTAAGGGCCTGTTTAGATAGCGGAAAATGAAAAGTAATTGAGGTGGACTTCTGCCTCATATTTCTCTTCATTTTCTGTCCATCCAGCTCCCCGTGGTGGAAAGCGAAGCAGATCTTCACCGGCTAATCATCCCTTTACTGGTTCCCACACGGTATAAACCCCCCTTTACTGGCCTACACACAGTATAATGCACCCTTTCCTTGCCTCCACATGGTCTAAAAGCCCCCCTTACTTGTGCTCACATGGTATATTGCCCTCTTTCTTAGCTTCAACATGATATTACCCCCCTTACATGGCCCCACATGGAATAATGAACCCTTTCCTGGTCACCACACAGTATAAAGCACCCCTTTTACTGACCCTCCACACAGTATGTAGTCCCCTTTATAAGTCCATATACAATTATTTCACGCTTTACTGGTTTCCCACACAGTATATTGTCCCTTTACAAACCACAATACAGTAAGGGCCACCTTCACAGGAACCCTTTACATGCCCCCATACAGTAAGTGCCCCCCTATTGACTACAGTGAGTAGGCTGCTACCTGCTGGATTACTCCAGCAGGTAACAGTCACAATTTACTTGCCAATCCCTGCCCCTACCCATGGCTTCCTACACTTCCCCTTCACCCTTCAGCGAGCCTTTGCGCTGCACATCATATTCTGATACAATGATATCATGTAGAGTGCACAGGGCCCTGTGGAGGCTGAAAAGCGAAGAGGAAGTGAAAGAGGCTGCAGTTAGCATGAGTGGGGATTGGTAAGTTAATAGTACCCATTACCAGCTGGTGTAATCTAGCCACTAACAGCCTATTAAAAAAGCAGCAAGGGGTTAGCAGGGCCCTCCACAGCTGCGGGGCCCATTGGAGGATTCACCATTACCCTGGTGGGCCAGTCTAAGACTGCTGCATGCCCACCCATGGAGACTATGGTCAGCAGTACTGATTTTGGGATTCTGTGTCAGCCGCTTGCCCAAATGAAAGACAGTAGGGCTGATTGGAATGTACATAGCTTAGCCATTAGGATTGGGATAAGGAGTGTCTTCAGTAAATATAATAAGTATGGAAGCATAGTCATTTTAACAACCAAAATCTTGGCGATGAGGAGGGTGAACCATCTCGACACGAGGGAATGTATCTCATAGAAAAACTATGGGAAGTGGTGTTTATATATGGTTTTATAAAATGGTGTAATCTGTATCCCTAGATACAGGTGTAAGGAAAGGTTCATTGACTGAGGAGAAGGCTGGAAGAATGTTTTTACTAGCACATCATTGCGATTTATTGTGTGCCGTGTTGTCGCCAACCTGCCTATTGGCGATGAATCCCACCTGGCCTTTATGTACTATGTCTGGGAGAGGTGTCCTCAGTCAATTAGCTAAAAGTTTAATCAAGTTCTTCAGATGTGCTTTAAGCAGGGAGATAGGCTGGTAGACAATTGTTAGGGTCTTTTCCCAGTTTCTGGATCATAGTCAATGGAGCTTGGTAGGGTAGGCCGGGGGGGGATGGGGGAGCCAGATAAAAAAAAAAAAAAAAAAAAAAAAAAGGAGTTAGAGAGGAAGTCGGAAAAGACCTTGGCATATAAATAGGGGTCGGGTCTCAGATTTACCAATGGGAAGATCTCCAATGGTATCTAAGAGTTCCTCTATACTGATCACGGCGGTGAGTATTTGGAGTTGGGTTGGTGATGCAGGGTCCTAGTGGGACCAAGCAGCTCTCTGTGTTATGGATAGATGCAAGGCCACAATAAAAGCAATAGCAAGGAATTGGCTGATAACTGAGAGAAGTAAAGATAGCTATCTACAACTAGCACACCTCTGCGAGCCAAGACAGACCCACCAGAGCTCGCCACAATGAGAGATGGACTTGCAGTGAATCTGGGAATCTGAATTGTCAACAAATAGATAAATGTACTAATAATAAATGCACTGCTGCAGAAACCAGCATGAAGGCAAGAGAAGTCATACCAGCAGGGTCAAAAAACCAGGAGAGTATGTATTAAGCAGAAACAGGACACAAATGCAATATCCGGGAAACAAGCCAAAGGTCACAAATCCAACTGGGAACGTCAAGGCAGAATTGGGAGGCAAAAAGGGAATCCATGGAGCAAGCAAGAGGTCAATAATCAAAGGGGTATTCACAAACAAGATGGAGAGACAAACTAGGAAGCAAACTAAAAATTAGTTGGCACTAGTGTTAGGAAGGTGTGATCTTATATAGGCCTCCTCAGCAGCTAACTGGACCAAACCAGGAAGCCTCTGAAACTGTAAAAGCTTCCCAGGGTGGCATGGTAACGTTAAAGGACCAGTAGCCGCATATAGAATGCTGACACTCTGTCTTCCTAGCACACTTTGTTACCATGGCTGTAATCGGGGTCAATGTGGGTAAAAGCTGCTGATATGAGATGGTAGAAGACAGAGCTCCCTAGCAGGCACCCTACTCTATCGACTTCCAGAAACTCATTTCTTATGTTTACAGCCACTGACCCTGTTCCCTGGAATAATAAAAATAGAAACTGGACAACCCCCTTAATAACTACATCAATTGCAACCAAAATCTCTTAATCTGATATTAGTGTGTTATGTCACTGGTACATTAAAATTTACCATGAGCCATAAACACTACATAATATATAGAAAAATACAATGCCACAACAAAAAGAAATAGTAGATTAGGCTGGAAAAGGCTATAAAGCTATTTTCAACCTGGAGGATTTCCATTAGACTAAGTGAGTCTCATTATCTGCAAAGGAAAGACAGGACAGTGGTAAATGTACCCAGAATTGGATGTGAGAGTTCTGCGATGTTAGAGACAGCTCTTTTTAACCACAATTTGGGATGTAGAAGCTTTATCCACCTTTGTGACCATGTTGTTATTGCTCCAATATACCTAAAATAAAACTAAAGCAGTTTACCAATTAGTCTTAATGAAAATATCTATAATGTTTTGTGTATACAGCTTCTCTGTAGACCTACGTGTCAACTGAGATAGACTACAAGCAAAGGCTGAGTATAGTGATTTCCTGGTATAAGTGCCATATGTAGTCATGTTCCTTTCAAGGCAAAAGGTGGAAAGTAATACACATCAGAAGGACTTGGGCTACACACAGATTGCATCTCTGAATTTAGTAAGACACAGGATTGTATAGGAGTTAAAGACACCAAATAGTAGGACATTTTTAATTTGCAGAATTTCTGCATTTCTTTAAAAAAATATTTGCAAAAGTGTACATACCCTTTAATAAATGTTCTAAATCAATTATGTTTAAATGTCCTGTAGTAATTCTAAAGCAACACAACTCAGGATAGCCATACACAGCAGATAGCTACCCCTACTGACCGCCCAATATGGATGCACACATGCACGTGTTCTTAAAAGAGAGGCGAGAAGGGAATCAGACACATTAAAGAGTAACAAACCTCTCTTGTAAAAAAAAAAAAAAATAGTTCAGATGACTATAAGAAACTTTGCAGTGTATTTTATCAAAGGAAAATGCTTCAGTCTTCTATTATCAGCTCTTCTCCTGCCTGCTAAACTGTGAGAGATCTGTCTACACCAAAAACAGACAGATGAGGTTACATAGAATTTGATAGATGGGGGGTAGGAGGAGTGAGCCCAGTAAGGGTTAAACAAGCATAGACACATAACAGTATGTGTTTATCGGACTTCTGGGAGTTTTTCAGCAGGACTTAGCAGTATAGATGTGCATAAAGTTCTGGTGAGATAGAAATCTTAACATATCTGCTCCAGGAGGTCTGTACTTGAGTCTCTTTGCTTCGTACTCACTCCACTTGTGTGAACTGCAGTCTCTCTTTAAGATAGGGCTGAGAAGTGAATTGAGCAGTTTAGCAAACATGAAAAGAGCTGATAACAGGAGACAGAAAAATTTTCCTCTTATAAGATATATTACATACTTTGTTTTAGTTACCTGAACTATTCATTTACAATAAGAAATCCCAAAGGACAGTTACACTTTAAAATCCTACTACCCAATCCTTCTTTTCCTCCAGATCTGCCATTTGGGGAAAGTCGGGACACCACCATACACATTCAACAGTCAGCTATTTCCCCTGATATTGGTGGATTCATCTGACATTTATATGATGTGCATGGACTCCTTTAAATTGTATAAAAATATGGTTATAAGCACATATGTGTTTTCCTGGCCATGACTTTAGCTATAATAAAACTTCTTGCTCCCACTTTGTGATTTCCATTGCAGATAGACATAGTGATGACCTCTAATATCCAAGCAAGTTGCACAGTCACAGAACACCTTGTGCTATGTCTGAACTATCAATGCAATTAATCTGAACAGTATTCTATAGTTGACAGGTGACTGTATAATATCCCAGTCACCCCATATTAGCAATATTTTTCCAGATCACTCCAGGAATGTATATAGTTTTTCCTTGCCATCAGTGGTAAAGAATGAATGCAAGAGAGGCATGTATCTTATTAAATGCAGCAATGCTATAGATGTGAGTCCCAAGGACTGTGCATGATGGGTTATACTAATGAGAATATCATTCCACTCGCTTCTCTTTATGCCTATTCACTCCACTAATTATAAATCCATTAAATTACTTGGCTCACAAGCACAGCATGAAAAATGATGTATTGTGTACTCTCTATCTGTCTGCACTGCTCGGCTTTTTCCAAATGTATTTTAAAGTGTTTCAATGTTTTGGAAAAAAAAAATAATGGAGCGCTGTTATATTAAATCTACTAAATTAGAATTTTAGGGCCAAAAGAAATATGTAGGTAAGTGTTATTGTAACAATCACTTAGTCATATGTGGCTTTATACCCTATGCCAAGTTTACATAGAGTAATGAACACAGAGCACAGTCTGTCATTCATAATAATGCGGAGAGTGACTTTCATTAATTACAGGAACGGTTCGTGTGACATACCTGCAGAGTCTCAAAATATCAAACTTCTGCTGTAGACAGTGCCCCCGCACCAGTGAAGAGGCAGTCTTCTGGTAGAATCTGGAGAAGCTGACAATCTACAGAGGTGGCTGATTGTATGTATTATAAAGATGTAAGACACAATGTAACCATTGTGATATTTATTTCATCTTTCATCATTTACATGGCACCAATGTAGTTCACAGAACTGCACTGGGTGAATCTGAAGCACACACATGGAGAATAGGCAACTTCCGTACAGAAATTGCCAGCAGTGTAAATTAAGAATAGAGGGCCCCATAGCAAAAATTAAATTTAGACTCCTTTCAAGTGCTACTTGCTTCCATGATACTCTTAACCACCTGAGACAGAAGATCCTGCTGCCACAAACTCATTTTCCAGACTAGCTAACCTTGCAAGAGCACCTGTGAAGCGTCTCAACACGCATTGAAATGGAGGAATGATTCCATTCTCCAAGGGTTGACTCTGCAGTACTGTATGTACCCCCAAGGATATTGTACTGGGCAAATTCATACACTCATATTGCAGTGCAAGACAGCATGTTAAACTGTGAGCAGTGTGATTTCCTAGATGCTATGTTGGGCTTAGCCCATATATAACATCCTCTGTGTAATTTATCAGGTACATGTGTGGGAATAATTAAAATGATTCTTGGGATACTTGTAAATTTAAAGGGGTTGTCTAGGGTTTTAAAAAAAATTGCTAAGGGCAGGAGAATTGAAAAAAGTATCTATTCCGAGTCCCAACATTACAGTGACAGAGATTTGGTGTTCCCTGTTTGTCTTGCTGACTTATCCTATGACCGCTGCAGCCAAGCACTAGTCCCCACAAATATGCCTGCATATATGTTACATGACTTCACATCATCAATGCAGAAAACAGAACAAGTGCATATTTTTTTGTATTTTTCTTCTATCACATTATCTGCCCTTAGCATTTTTTTTTAAACCTAAACACCTTTAGTTATACTCAGAAAGCAGCAGTTGCTGTAAGAAGAGGCAAAAAATGATTAGTAAAAATTTACACCAAAAATTACATGCGTTCAATGAACCATGTGATCAGCACAAGACAGAAAGTGTGAAGCTGAAGGCAAATCAGCTTTCTATTAAAGGCGTGCTGTACTATGGGGAGTTAGCCAAGTGGACACAAAAGTGTGAAGCATTAGATTTTTCACTAGCCCTAGACATCCCGGGATCTAACATTATCCTCTTTACTGTCACAGACCACCTGGGACACCATGATGAAATATACACTACACAAACACAGGCGTAGATATCAATTCTTTAAATGTTAGACCACCAGGGAGGCGAACATATTTCTTTTCAGAGAGCCAGAAATTCTTTGGATTTTCCTGATTTATTTGTGGAAGAGTGAAGAAATCAGGCGATATCTTTTAGAGGCTGAGTATATTTGATAGTAAGCTTTCGTAAGTCTGGCTCTCTTCTTCAGACATCATTGTATAACAGTATTAACCTACACAGGGCTTATAACACAGTAATTTTCTGGCTTGTATTGAAGAAAAACCATTTACAAGTATATATGAATATATCTTTATTGAAAACCACAAATAGTATGAAAGTTTTTTTTTTTACATAAAACCGATCAGCATGATAAAACCATGCTACCTGGTGCCCACACGATGGATAATAATGTGCAGACCAAAATATTAGTACTGCAGTGTGTATATAAATCACCCTATGTCACATAATATCAGTCAGGATACCATTGCATAAAATGAGGCACAATGGAATAAAAATAGTACAAAACAACTTCAGTTTTAGAGTATACACACCTATGTACCAACACCAAAGGTGTGTATATCCTAATGTTAACTAACAGGTTGTTTTATACTATTTGTATGCCAGTGTGTCTTATTATATGCAACTGTATCCTAGATGTACTTATGATATACATGGGGTGATTTATATACACATAGCAGTACTAATATTTCGACCATTTTGGTCTGCACATTTTTATCCATCGTATGAACACCAGTTAGTATGGTTTTTTTCATGCTGATCAGTTTTATGTAAAAACTTTTATACTATTTGTGGTTTTCAGTAAAGATGTATTTATATAACTGTAAACTGTTTTGGCTGTAAATTTCCTTTATAGCTGGTCACTGTATCACATTATACATCCCTGACCCAGTGCTCAGGTCCAATACTCTCTTGCTCTTTAGATATAAAGGCATATAATTCCCTTAGTCATAAAGTAGATGGAAAGTGTTGGGACTTAATATGTTATGCCAAGAATGTTTCAAACAAAGCACGCAATCCAAAGTAAGCAGATTTGGGAAAATCCATGTATAGTAATTGTGACTGACCTGAAAGTCCTTTCAGAAATACTTTTGGTCACTCTTCACCTATTGTTCCTAGCATGCCTTAAAATTCAAAGGCTATCCAACTGGTCTGAATTTAATTGTCTGTAAATGCTGAGAGTTGAGTTTCACAACAGCTAAGTTATAGACAACTTCTGTAGTGTATGTGAACAATATATAAATCACATTCGCCATCTGTAAAATAAGATGGAAAATAATTTACCGTGGCCATTTATTACAGTTTGTGGCCTTAGGGAGTTGTCCAACTAGAAAATTCTGATGGATGCAAAAAGTTTACATTAAAAAAACAAAAAACAAAAACAAACTAAGTTACCATTTGCAGGTCCTCCACTAAATGGTCAGTGATATTGCTGATGCTTGACGGCATCTTCTAATGATGTTTTGTCTTTGTAGAGGTCACTGGCCTTAGCAGTGACCAGTTTACAAATGGCACGTAACTGTGAGGCCAGTTGGTCACATGTCATTTGCATACATGTCAATGCTGGGGCCAGTGATGGCGGCAGGAGTGACTAGAACAGAGACAGAACATCACTAGAAGATGTCATCAAGACTAGAAGCAGGGCTGACCGGGTTGCCAATGTTGGAACTGTGGACCTGGAAATCATAAGCTGGGGGAGGGTTCCTTGTTTAAATCATTTGCAGCCTTTAGGAAAATTCATTTTGAGTCAGAAAAACCCTTTAAACAAGTGATCAGTCTTAAAGTTGCAAATGTTTTTTTTTTTTATCTTTACAAATAAAGTTGCATCACATGAATACTACATAACATTGAAGACCAGGATAAGCTGAACAATCACTGTGGACTGTGAAGGAAAAAAAACTGTCCTCCCTCTGTCAGCCGCATTGTTGAGCTGTGGCTTTCTGTGCCAAAGATACATTAGTAAGTATATAATCAAGCTGTGCCATCCTTCACTGGATATGCCTAAACCTGCTGAGTGTGATGTTGGGTCTCTTGCTGACTACACTACATCCAGTCAAGGATTCCAATGACATCCAATGCAATGAATGATGCACAGAGGAAAGGCATGTCCAGATCTTGTAAATAGAAAGCAATTCCAGATGCAGAATTCTCCCTGTGTCAGCTCCATTATACTGTATATAAATGCGCCAGAGACATCCTGAAACCACATTATGTGAGAGGAATACTAACACAAATATACATCCCACCAACATTATCCATTACTTTTACGAATATTAAATGCATCAAAAAGAATGCAAAGGAAAAAAACGGATGCTCATAATAACCAATAATAGCTGATATTATTATCCTCTTGAACATGAGAGGCAGAATTGGTTGCTCTGAATGTACGTGTTCAACGGTTTGACAAATTCCCCCTCGCTCACCTACCTTTCAAAAAATCTTGAAGTAAAATGGTGAATGTAGCAGAGAACACATGTATAAAACTGTTGTAAGGAAGACTGGTGTGGGACTGGCGTATTTACAACGTTCATTTGCGCATTCCTTCTATGTTAGAAGGGCCCCTGAAAAAAACAATTGATCACAAGGCCCCTATTAGTGTGTTGGGATATGCCCCTTATGACCACAATCAGTTCTTCTAAAAAGCCACAAAAAAAGTTGTTGCCATCCAGTAGAAAAAGGAATGAGATCAATCAGGCCGCTTTTTCCAGGGACCCTAAATCCATGATATCCAATGCATGATATCCAATGAAATTAATGGTGGTCCGTGTGACATGTTGACTCCTCCAGAGTAGCATCCTGTTTATAAACTCCGAATGCCATATTTGGCTACCTGAAAATGGACAATTCAAAACTTTACAAATACTCTCTAGAACTCTGTAACATTCATTTCTACATATTCTGTAAGTCGTATTATGAGGATTAAAGGGATTGTCTCATGAAGATAATCCTTGTCCATATGCCCCATTATGACACATGGATATCATAGAAGGGAAGCTGTGAAACAGAACACGAAGTTTCTCAATGAGAGTTGCTCCATTCTGGCAGATGAGAGCTGTACTTATAATACATGTACAACCATTCATCTGTATTACTGTTATGTAATTCCACACTTCACCTGCAGTGGCCACTGCAAGGAATATGCCTGGCTGGCTGTGGGTTCCCTCTGTAAAATCAGCTTTTTGTCAGGGGTGCTAGAATTCACGATGAGGAGCTGCAGGACCTTCATTATATAAGGGGTTGTCTTTAAACCTTGCTCTCTCTGGCTGTGTGGGACATGGGCAACTCTACTGCTCTCAAGAAGGATTAGAATAATAAGATTAAAGTCTTTGTTTATGCTACATGCTTCTAATTATTGCATAGACAATTAATGTAATCCTGTCATTCATTTACCAGCATGAACACTTCTATCAGAATTTCCTCTATACTAATATATATTGAAATGTGAACCACATACAGTACCCTTGATATGGGTTGATGTCAGTGCTGTTGAATAAACTCTTAAGATTCACAACCTCTACTCTCTAATACTGTGTGAAGGGTTAATGTTCTGCAAAGACTTGATGGGCATTATATAGCTTGCCAGGTTTATCTTGTGGCCTTATAACATTACATAACACAAATAAGTATATGTTAGAAAAACAAATTTAAAAAGATCATAAATTAGCAAATCATAATTCATTAATTAAAGATCAGAATAGAAAGCATAGAAACAGATCAAGACAAATGGAACCATCCCATAGTCAGATATGAACAAAAGCAACTCAGATTGTCTAGGCATTGAATACAGAAAAGTAATAAACATAAGACAAAGCATGGATTAAACAGCAGAACAATAAGAAGAATAGTGAAGATGTATCCTTTAATAGGCTCCACTGGTTCTGCCTCAGTCTGAATTTTTTTTCGGTCCCCACCATTTCTGAACAATCAATGCTGCTAGCTTTAGCACCATATATGCTAATTAGATTCTCTCCTGTCAGGGAGGCAGTTCCTAGACTTTCTGCTGTAGCCTAGGACTAACACCCTGACGGTATATAGCCTAATTAGCATATTGGGTGCTGAAAATAACAGCACCGATTGTTAAGGAATGGTGGGGGCTAGAGAAAAAAATTCCAACTACCCTGGAATCAGTGGAGTGGCACCACTGACAGTAAAGGATGCAAAAAACTGGCGTTGGTCAACTTTAAGTTCAACATTGCAATACCATATATGTTCACTAGGACACTGTACAATTGTATAATGTTGCAGGATGTTGGCAGCTATGCTATCTCTATCTTCTATACATATGCATTTTCCCCAAAGTTTCTAATTCATTCTGGAGTCCCAAACTATCTTTCAGAGCTTACATGGGACATTGTACTTCACACAAACCCAGATTATATTGCTACAGTGTGGACACAACAGCAGTCTAACTGACCCATATTCTTACATAAAAGGCATCAGCCTCAAATCTTGTATCCAAAATAATCCAAAATATGGGCAAAGGGTGATCTGTTCAGGCTGGGTTCGTTCACATGCTCAGGTTGATTTTCTTAAAAACTGCATGCTAAGCCACAAGTCAGATACTGCATGTGTTTTTTGGAAACCACAAATGGTACATACATAAGTTAAAAACAGACTTTATGTACAGACATTTATGTGCTGCTCATGGTTTACAAAACTGCATGTGGTTTCTGATATGCATTACTGCAATGCAGTTTTTAACTGCAATTTGACTTGAACATGTGAAACCAGTCATACCGCACTTGGATTTGCGACTATCTCAATCCATTTACCTATTTTTAAATGCTTTAACTGAACTTGCATTTACTATAGCACTAGAATAGTTCCTTCTTTATATAGAATTCTAGTCAATTTATATTGTTATGTATGGCTCATAGCTGAAAAGCAATATATCACTTCCAATGGTGCTATTGCATGAGTTTTAGCAGCTGCTTGTAACACCTGAGACTTACTATTTACTGTTGGATTTGCAATGCAATAAACAGGACCCCTGTTTTCATGATGACTTAACGTCTCTACAGTCGAATTTGCACCGATCTGACATTTATTTCCTATAGTAGATACAAGATAACTTTAATTTATCTTTATATCCCTTTTAAGAGTCTATTCACACACATAAGTTTATATTAAAGATTTTTAAAATATTATATTACTCAGCATTAATCAACAATATTGATGGCGCTTATGCAGAAAGCTTAATTTGCCAAAAAGACAGATTTTACTTTTAAAGTCCAGGTGTGCAGTGCCCCAGGGTAGCAAAAGATCCTCTGTTAAGCACCTAAAAACCAGAAGAGGACATCTACATTTAGAGCTGACAATGGAGACAATGATCTGCTACTACGGTCCATTCCTTATAAGCTGATTCACAAATAAGGATTAAATCCTATTAGATTTTTGATATGTCCTGCAGCATGTTTAGCAGGGATAACAAGAAAGAGTTGTGGCTGGAAAAAGTCATGGTGGACTGGGCCAGATGGAATGGAAATGAAAAGGGAATACTACAAGCAGATAAGACGTCACCTGCGAGTCACAAGATTTATCCGTACTAACTTATAGAGCCTGCAGAGGGACCCTTGTATAGTGGTTATTATTCACTATGAAGTGTTAACGGTAGTGGTCATAGTGGTTGGTATTGTTTCTGCCTTGTAGTGTGGCATCCTTGGTCTTTGTATACTGCATTTTCTTGTTATATAATAACTATATGTTTATGTGCACAGTATATGGTGGTATTATTTGTGCACATGATATAGTTTTACACATGATAAGATTTTGGTTTAGTCATAAGTGGGAGGGGACCCAAGCTGAACTTCTGCACCAAAACCCATGATCCTTTAGTTGTGTCCTTCAATGAAGTTGCGGAGCTGTGACCCCTTCAAACATCTGAGTTGGATGGGTTGCTGTGAGTCAGACACGTGGCGGGAATCCTGTTTTTTTTTTTTGTTTTGTTGATTTTGTGGCAGTTTTTTGAGCCAAAGTTAGGGGTAAATTTAACATAAGGGAGCAGTATAAATGCTTTATGTTCCCCACTCATTTTGAACTAAGCACCTCACGTGATACAGATGTAGTGAAAGTATATTCAGGAAGAAGGACACCAAGATGGTTACTCACCTCAATAGGTTGTGAAAGGGTCATAACTCCCTTTCAAGCAGAAATAAGTGATGTATGGGTCGAACCATAGAATGATGACAAAAGACCAATTTTCCAAGGATGGAAAGAAGATCAGCGCTTACCCTTTGAAAAAGAAGTCTGGGAGCTCCGAACACATCGTGTGTGGGTATGCAATAAAGGTGTCTTCTATAAATCGTTGGGGTAAGCGCTGATCTTCTTTCCATCCTTGGAAAAGAGTCCTTTTGCACGATTCATTTTGAAGTCATTCTTATTTAAAAAAAAAAGAAAAAAGCAGCAAATTCTGCAGCTAAAAACGCAGCAGTTCCGCTACGTGTGGCTTCAGCCTAAGGCTAGTAAATGCTCAGCATTACTTGTAACAAATCCGACACCTCCCCTTGTTATATTAGTGAGTATAATTCTTGAACACATCAAGTGTTGATAACAGATGTAATGAAGGCATGAATTTTATGCAGCTTTATACAAAGAGATATGATCACTACAAGCAAGCACAATTCAGCAAATGGCATCTAATTATTTCTGAATATGAAATGTTACTTTGTGCTTTACCTCTAAGAAAGGAGTATTTGAGCAGCTGAATGTGCAGTATGAAATCTACAGCCTCTTTGCTGTTATATATACAGTTTCCAATTTCTGAGATTCATTGCTGCATCATTCCCAGAGTAAGCTGTCACAATATCTGTCAGGAATGTTGTGTGGCCTTTGAAGTTACTATATTTCAGTTCCTGAGCTGTGAAAGGAAGCAGGAATAATTGTGGTTCCAAGAAACAAGCAGCATAAATCCCATCTTTGTATGAAGAGAACATGCCTCTGAGAATAAACATAATATAATAAGGAGCATGCTTCAGTGTTGAGGTCTCCACGCTTCCTCTATTGATGTGTGCGTTATTATATTCTATGTGTCGCTCTTCTGTTACTGCTGCATGCTGACACATAAAACATTTATGATAACAGCAGCAATAGAATAAAATGCGCCCGCTGATATACTGAACAATTCAGGACAGAACCAAGGACAGCTTTATAAGAAACCATTGACTGGACCACAAGACACTCCATTATAAGATAAGATTTCCTAATATTTATAGGTTGACTTAATGAAAAAAAAACAACCTTCTGGAACAAAGACCCTTTGAGTAATAAATGACCCACTTGCACTAATAAATGAAGACCAATAAAGTGGTACTGCCATTACGACTGGGCACCAGGTCTAAACTGGGTCATGCAGCATTTCTCATTGTCTGTTTTACAATTTCCAATTAATGCACGGTGTGAAAGAAATTTGTTACTACCTGGAAACTGTCAATAAGCAGGTAAGTTGGTTGGATCTTCTTATTAGCCTATTATTCAATTACTCTTCTGCTGAAACTCTGCATTGTGTTGTTTCACACAAGTGTGTGCACTGTCAGTGTTCTACCCATGTTTTTCACAGTTAGCACACTGACCCATTATTTTCAGTGACTTGATACACATGCCTGTTCATTATCACAGGTCCATGTAGGGGGTCGTGAGCCTGGGTAAAACTCAGGACAGGTCCGATTTCTGTCTGTTTTGTGGCCCGGGCTCACTACAGGAAATGAATGGGTCAGTGAAGGGCACAGACTGAACATGTATATCATCCATGTGCCATTTGTTCTTTTTCCCCACAGACCCTTGTGTGCATGTAGCCTAAGGAATGCTGAGAGATTTAGGCTTTGAAGAAAGAAGACTGGTGAATGCAGCTTTGAAATCTGGAAACCCATTTTTGTTATTTCTGTCAAGGGTTAATTTAAGCTTTTTATTGTCTCTATGTTATATAGTTTTATATTTTTAATATATATTTTAAGACGGCCAAGCTCTTCAGTTGCACAATGTGAACTTAGCTTTTCCTATGTGAAAAAGGTAATGTGATGTGTTAAGTTTAGTGTGTTTAGTATGTTTTAGTGTGCTGTATATATTACCACTTATCACAACCTATCATAGGTGTATCACCTATGGAGACAATCCTTTACAAATAAATTACTACAATTTACCTTAGTATACATGATCTCTGACCTACTGTAACCCATTTCACAAATCATAAGTACTGTGCCCATAGTATTGACCTTGAGAAATATGCAAATAAAGGCTCTTTTACATGTGCCAACCAGGTAGGCAATCGGGAAAGTACATTCCTAAGAACACTCTATTGTCAGGTGATCACATCTCTAATGAAACATGCAATATTGACAAATGTAGAGTGAACTGGGATGAATGATGATCAGCTGCATATCAATGTAGTAAAGGAGCTGGTAGAAATTGAGATAAATACTCCCAGAAAAGTCCATTCTCGACTATTGGCTGCAGGTCAGTAGATGTATAAAGTTCTTAAAAGATGTGATGACATGACTTTAAAGCATCTGCTCCACTGTCAGGTAAATCCTTTGCATATTTGGGAAGGTTTGCTCCCGATAACAGGTCTGTGTAAAGGAGCCTTTAGGTAATAACTTTAGGAAGCTTACTACAATAAGGCTCCATGCACAAGTGCTAGTGTGCCATCCGAGGGATGTCCCATGGTACATTCCATTCCAATGAAAATAGAGCAGGTCCTATCCTGCTCCGTTTCAACGGATCAGAATGGATGGGAATCCTCCATAGAGGTAGGTGCATAACTTAATGCGCTCAGCCCCAACTCAGATGCACACTCGGTCATGTGCATGGAGTCAAAAAAATGATTTTTCTTTATACAGTAACAATAGGAGATTGTTGATTGACTCCTTTTTGTCTATTTGTTAAAACTAGGACATAACCTGATGCTGTATTGCTTTTCTTTTTCTGTTGCCAGTACATTACGTTGCATAATTGGAGTAGAAAGAGCTGTAGACTCTGTTATTTTCCTATTTTGAGTGTGAAAGTATCAATTTTGCATGGTTATATAGGATAAATGAGCGATTACAGATACATTCTTCTACCTTTTTTGCTCCTGTTGGAAAGTATAGACGTATATGACAAACTCTGCATTGTTTATGGTGTTTGGGGTTCTTTTTGCTTTTGCAGAAAAAGCTTAAGCTATGTATGGAACAATTTATGAAGCCATTAGAAGACTGTGTAGGGGGCTAAGCACATTGGCTTTGAAAGAAAATACTGAAGAGATTTATTGCTGTAATTTACATACTGTACATTCAGATTGGCAACAGTTTAAAGGAGAAGACTGCAGTACAGCAATGATATTATAATGCTCTGAACATAACCATTTTCTTCATTCAAAATACTGTGGTCAAAACAGGATCCAAGAGCAGTTTTATTATATGAAAATAGCTTAGAGAAGACATAGTAAGTAGCCCTACCATAATTTTTCAGGACTTTTGAGGATGCTCGAAATATAAGCCCTGATCCAAAAATAAACCCTAGTTACAGATCATAAAAAAGTTAATTTAAATAAATAGTGACCAGGCACTCATATGGGCTCTCACACACAGACTGGGTAGTCCCTCCGATGTCACTCCACTCCACTGTTGTGGTTACTTCAGGTCACCGGGGGGGGGGCAATCGCTATTTTTGGCTGCAGTGGAACGCGGAAGAGAGCAGTTGGAACGCCAAGGGACCTGATAGCACATAAACGCCCTTTTGACGTGCCTGTGACAGGAGTGACACCAGCATAACTACCCAGTCTGTGAGTGAGAGCCTGTCACTTGCCAACCGTTATTGTTTTGGGACTCGTGGGGTATTCTGAGTGCAAATCTTTTGGGGGTGTCTGTTCTTCTTGGTGAAGGGTCTATTCGCTATTTACTAAGGTACAGTCATGGAAAAATATGACATCCCCTGAAAATAAGCCCTAACACATATTTTGTATTAGAAATGTATATAAGATCCTCTTATTTTTAGGGAAACAGGGTAGTTGCAGAATCAGATAACACACAATAGATTTAGACTCATCAGCTTTACAGCACTGTTCTCTTCCAGACCCTATACCAAATTTGCATAGGGGTCTGACAGTGAATTACTCTCTGTTCAGAACACAGGCATGCTCAGCTGAACCAAGCCTGGAATTGTAAGGGGGGGTTTGGAAAAACAGCTGTTGGGCAATAGCTATTGAATATGTACGGGCACCTTAAGATATTAAGGGCTCTCTGTGGTTTATGCATGTTCAATGTAAATGCATACCACTGAGATCATGCTATCTTAAAAGGGTTTGTCCCATGAAAGGCACTTAGTGAATAAGTGTCACATCACTGGGAATGGGGGTGGGGAAGATAGGGTGCAATCTCCAGCAGTCCTATAGCATTGAATAGAGTGCAAGTCATACAAGCGAACTGGCACTTCATTCACATGAAGGAAGCATGGGGGACTTTTAGTTCCCCATCCTGTTCATCGCTGGTGGACCCAGTAGTCAGACCCTCAGCAATGTGACACTATCCTGTGGATAAGGGATAAGTGTCTTTAATCAGACAACCCCACTAATATGATGAAGTGATCCACATTTATTAATAGTTAGACACTATAAATTTAAGCAGTCTGAAAATGCATCAGAATTATCACAGTGACTGATGCAGGATGATAAAATCTGGCATATATTTAGACTATGTAGTCTACATTTATACCACCTTTTAGTTGGCTAACTTTGAGCCAGAATTTTACAACACACACTTGGCGTATTTTTGATGCATCGTGGCACCTTTAAGCCGCGTCACCTATTTCTAAGCTTCCACACCCGCATGTCTAGTAAGTTGAAAAATTTTAGCCCAAACTATATTTGCCACATTAAATAATGTTTACACGTTATCCTAGCATATCAAAAAAGTAATTATAAAGATTTCACATGCAGACATAATGATGTCCCAGTAAAGTAATGGAGGCACATTCACTTTCCCATGTCCTCATCCATAGATATCACTAATTGCACCTTAGGTCTCAGTAGAAATGAACCTCCTTAGTTGGTGGGTCCCATAACAGCAGCTACACTGACAAGCAAAAGGGTAACAATGTTTTGAACTCCACCATCCACTACAACTTCGAATGTGAGCCTACCATCATTTTATAGACAATAATCTTGGCTATCTCATACATAAATTTGACTTGCAACTATTAGCATATGATTAGTTACAGTGATTCTTGCATTGTTACTGTTTTGCTCCTAGTGTTGTAAAAAACTTTTTCCTCTTGTATACTACAAATTACAGATGTTCTCACATTCCCTAATAGGTCATTGTGTTATTAGGTTGATTCCCAAGCGAAAGGTCACTGGTTCAAAAGATCAGTTTTCCAAGAAAAGAGAAACAGCATCATCGTTAATGGTCTCTCGGCCTAGAAAATTGCCAAACTACATTAGTTGAGTGCCATGACAATTGGAAGAATACGAAATTTAGTCCATCCATCTATTCAAAAACTAAGAGTTGGATATCCAGGCAAAATATTGGAGTCAACAAGTTGGCTCATCACAAGGTCTATCAGTTATGGCACAACAAACAGCAATAGTAAGATCACAGATGTCCATGCAAGCGACGCACGTTACACAAGTCTGGAATGGTGGCCTGAAAAAAAGGTGAAGAAGCCTCGACTTCCATATCATCATAAAAAGCATCGGCTCAAGTTTGCTAAAAAGTACAAAAAGTGGATAGTAGTAGATTACAAACGGGTGATTTAGAGTGATGAGATGAAAGTCAATAGACTGGGCTCTGATGGGTGCAAATGGATCTGGAAGAAACAAGGGAAAAGGGGGCTAACAGATCGAGAAACTGAAGGAACTATCAAGTTTGGTGGAGGAAGCCTGATGATATGGGGATGTTTCACAGCCAAAGGCGTTGGATACTTGACCAGGACTGATGGTAGTCTCAATGCTGAGCTATATGTGAGTATCCTACAAGATGAGTTACTTTGTATACTCAAGTACTATGGGTATGCAAAAGACCATATAGTGTTCCAGCAGGACAATGACCCGAAGCATATGTCGAGATTATAAAAAATGGTTCACTGACAATGAAGTAGAGGTGCTGGATTGGCCGCCACAGTTCCCAGACCTCAACCCAAATGAGCACTTGTTGGTAGAATTGAAGAAAAAACTGTATTTGTAACCAAGTGAGTTGACCAGTATGCACCAACATTGGGAATGTGTAGAAGAGACCTGGGATCATATTTTGGTTGAGACATGCTTGAATCTGATCAAGAGCATGCCCAGAAGAATTCAGGCAGTGTTGAAAGTCAAAAGGTGGCTTTACAAAATACTAACAAAATATTAAAAATTAAGACTCAGATTTTTAGGAGCAAAACAGTTGCAATGCAGTTACACGACAAGAATCTGCATAACTAATCATATGCTAAATAATTGCAAGTCAAATGTATGTATTAGATAGCCAAAATTATTGTCTATTAAATGATGGTAGTCTTATGTTCAAAGCTGTAGTGGATGGTGAGATATTGTTACCCTTTTTGCTTGTCAGTGTATACCTACCATCCTGGTAGTTATGCCCATGTGTACTGATAAATGTGTCTTTCAATTACAGAACACCCCATTTAGACGCAGTTCTGTACTGAGCATACATACATAGTAAACTCCCTTACAATGTACCTCTCTAGGATTAACATTCCTAAAACTAACTTTTAAATCACATGTAAGGGTTCTAACAGATCTTTTGAGCAGCTATTTTAAAGTAAAGACTTATAACACTACTGGGTTAAATATGTCTTCTTTGTCCTCCTCCAAATTAGTGAGTTACACTTCTCTAAAAGAAAAAAAAAAAAAAAAGACATTTTTTTTTAACCCCTTAACGACGCAGGGCGTAATAGTACGTCCTGAGTCGCATGACGATGTATGGAGAGCGCTCTCCATACACCGTGGGTGCCGGCTGTATAATACAGCCAGGACCCGCAGCTAACAGCAGCGATCAGTGCCTGCACTGATCGCGGCTGTTAACCCTTTAGATGCCGCAGCGTCTAAATTGCGGAGCCGACAAGGGCGCCGCCATTTTTACCTCATCGCCGCCCTCCAGAACGTCATCGGAGGGCGGCGTTTGGTTGCCATGACACCGGGAGCCTATTGAAGGCTCCCAGGCCTGTCATTTCAGTATAGCTATTACACGATGCCAGAGGCATCGTCTAATAGCAGTGAAGGCATTTTGCTATTCACTGCGATACAGTAGTATCGCAGTGAATAGTATGATCGATCAGACTCCCTAGGTTTCAAGGTCCCTAGGGAGTCTGATCATACAAGTATAAAAAAAAAAGTTTTTAAAAGTATGTAAAAATTAAAAAAAAAACACAAAAGTTCAAATCACCCCCCTTTCCCTAGATCAGATATAAAAGTAAATAAACAAAAGTAAACATAAACACATTAGGTATCCCCGCGCTCCAAAATGCCTGAACTATTAAAATATTAAAATATTTATCCCATACGGTTAACGGCGTAGCGGGGAAAAAAAATCAAAATGGCCAAATAGCGTTTTTTTCAACACTTTGTCTCATATAAAAAATTGAATAAAAAGTGATCAAACCATCAGATCTTTCCCCAAGTGGTATCAATAAAAACGTCATGTTGTCCCGCATAAAAAGACGCCTTACCCAGCTCCATACATGTAAACATGAAAAAGTTACAGGTGACACAATATGGCGACGCAAATTTTTTTTTTCTATTTAGCAAAGTTTTTAATTTTTTAAAAGGTATCAAAACATTACAAATACTATATAAATTTGGTATCGCCATGTTCGTACTGACCCGCAGAATACAGGTAACATGTCATTTTTACCACACAGTGAATGGTGTAAAAATTAAACCCATATGAATTTGGCGCAAATGCAGTTTTTCTCCAATTGCGCCTCATTCTGAATTTTTTTCCAGCTTCCCAGTACATTGCACAGAATATTGAATAGTGACATTACAAAGTACAATTTGTTTCGCAAACAATAAGCCATCATGTGACTCTGTGAACTGAAAAATGAAAAAGTTATGGCTCTTGGAATGTGGGGAGGGAAAAACGAAAATGCAAAAACAAAAAATGGCCCAGTCATTAAGGGGTTAAAGACCATCACAGCCTGGTTGTTTCATTTAAGCTCTCTTTTCCCACCTTGATATAAGGACAATGAAGATTGATACACAGACATTTCTGCTAGCCGCCTTTGTAACTTTAGGCACCAGTAGTGATGTAATGTCATCATCTATCATTATCAGCTCCAGTTGCCCAACCTGTCAATCTGTTTCTCAAATTTTCACGGGCTTTGTTGATTTTATGTCAGACAAAGCTATTTCTAAGTAAGTTAGAATATAAAGCAGGTTTAGGTTTAGAGCATAGACTGATCTAAGTTTTACTCTATAATCTGCCGGTTCACCTTCCATAGACTCTTTACTATTTGGTTTGATTCCTACCATGACAATGTATGAAAAATCAAGTTGGCAAAGACATGCGTGAAATACAAGCTGAGAACTGAGACTGGATTTTATAGTCTAGAATAGTAATAATAAAATGGCAGCTATGCCATTCAGGATATGGTCTACTGCTTGGAATAAATCCTATACGTTAGGTTCTAGCTTATATTCAAGGTGCTTTCAGACAATGGTTTTTAATGAATAGAAAGGTTATACTTAATGACTATGAGTTCAGCAGAATTTTACTCCTCGGCATCCTAAATAACATGATTACTCTGATGAATTCAGGAGATGAGACCACAAGAGATAGCTGTTAGATTAAGCAATGACTTCATAATTAAGACTGATGATACATCTTTGAAATCTGAGCGAGTTATTAGTAATCCTATGAAAATAAGTCCCTCTGACTTACATTAGATTATTTCAGCCTTTGCTGACCCTGCAGTTTTGTAGCTCTGTAATCCAAGTAATAAATGTTAGAACAAAAATTAGTAAAGATAGCGATGAATGATTAAGGACTATGCAAGGATTCTAAAAAGTATGCTGAGAATATGGTAGATATGGCTTCCCTTCATCTACAAGAAGATCATGATAACAATTCTGAATCTTTACATGAAACACACGGTGTACTAGAAAACACAGTGAAGGTTCACAACTAAAATTAAATGAAGGGACATTTATATAACCATATTTAAATTTATAGACAATTAAAAGTTAAACATTTTTGCAAATATAAGTACTTATAAATTTTAACCATCTAAGTGGTGATAATCTGTTGTTGTCATGGATTGCAAATGAATAAGACCATGAATGCAGGAACTTTCTATGGTAAGGCACGTGATAGAAAATGAATCATGGTTTCTTTATTGTGGACGAATTATCTTCCCATGCTTGTAGCTCCCTGCCTTATAACACAATAAGGAAATCATGGCTGGGTTTCTTACAAGTAACAGACCATGAACTCACTCCCGACCCTGACAGAATATAGGTCTGAACCTACACTTCTGGAGCGAATTTGTGTGGGGGGACGGCCTTTTCCGCCATTCTCTCTCTGTCATTTATAGGCTTCTGATTGACCCCATTGAAGGGTTTGTTCCACCCTTCATGTTGAAATGGGAGGCAGATTTATTCCTTTCCCTCTCCCAAGAGCAGAGGAGACGTATTTTCCGCCTTTCGCATGAGGCCTCTGTCAGTTCTCGCTACCAGGAGTCCAGTTTCAAGATCCTGTCCCATTGGTATATGGTTCCCACTAAACTACATATGTTTTACCCGCAGGTTTCACCGTTGTGCTGGAGGTGTGGGCAGGAAGAGGGTGACATGCTTCATGTCTTTTGGTCCTGTTCTGTCCTGTCCCCGTTTTGGGATGGTGTTAAACGGATCATTTTGCAAATTACAAAGACATCACATCATCTGGGCCCTGCTTTGTTTCTTCATCATTGCGAGTCATCGGTGCGAACTTACAAGTGCTCACTACTCCGTTTTTTGGTCCTCGCTGCCCGTGCTTGAATTCCGCAATACTGGAAGCGAGTTGAACCTCCTCCCCTTTCCCTCTGGATTTTAAAGGTCAATAAGATCATGTGCATGGAAAACCTCACATCCTTCCTGCATGACACGGTTGAAGTCTTCAATAAAACCTGGTTTTATTGGTTGGAATTCCAACGCTCTGGAGAGTATCAAACGCTTCTGGGCTCTGGGCCTTCCTCTACGGCCTGAGCATTATACTCTGTGCAGAGTGTCCACTGTCAACCATGGTGCTATTGCTGCAGTTATGCTAATCTCTATCCTTATGTTATTGATTATAGATCTTTCTGATGGGGACCTGACATGGCTGGTTCCCCGGACCCTCATTTGGACCCTTATATGGTTTGTTTTCTGCTCGTCCCCTACTCGCAGCCTTTAGCTACTCCCCCCCTTCTTTTTCCCTCTCCTCTCTTATCTCTCTCTCTCCTCTGCCTTCTTTCCTTTTTCTAGTTCGCCTTTCTTCTACTTTCACTCTTTCCTCCTTTTGTTTTTCTTAATATTTCTGTAACCTTGTTGGCTGGGTCCGTCTGGGGGTCTCCTCAGGTGGCTCCAGCCTGCTTTGTTTTGTTGGTATTTTTTTTTTTTTTTTTTTTTTTTTACTATTGGTCTGTTTCAGACCTTGTTGTATTATTAGAAAACTGCAATAAAAATTTGAATTGGAAAAAAACCCCCAAAAAAAGTAACAGACCATAGAACATTTGTGCATTCATGGTCATATCCATTGGCAACTGAACAAAACAAAAGACTATCAGCATTAAGATGGTAAGAGAAAATCTTTAATACTGCAACATTTTAAAAATGTTTAACTTTTAATTAACTACAAATTTAAGAATAAATTAAGTATGTGGGAAAACCCCTTCAAAGAAAAATATGTTAAAAATGGTAAAAATATAAAAGGTTGGCATTTTGAAATACATATAAAAGATACAGTATTCTTGGGCATTTTACACCATATTTCAGATTGTAAGCTCTTGAGCGCAGGGCCCTCATTCTTATTCTTTGATATGTTAAAGGGGTTGTTCTATTATGGACACTTCTCCCCTATCCACAGGACAAGGGGATGAGTGTCTGATTGTGGGGGTCCCAAACGCCAGGACCAAAAGACCCTCTAAAGCCTCCTTGTGAACGGTGCGCCAGTGCGCTTGTGTGACCAGTAGAGATGAGCAAATCGAAGCTACAGAAGTGGAATTCGATCCGAATTTCTGGAAAAATTCGATTCGCATTTAGTTCAAAATGGCTTCTGTACATATTAGGACATGGGGCAAGGAACTCTGGGAACGCGGGATCACCCACAATGCAATGCGTGCAGCCAATCAGCAGCCAGCCCTGTGAAGTCACATCCCTTTAACCCCCTTCGCGAGTGCACACGGCATGTTTGACTGCTGCATCCAAGGTGTTAAATCCCCGGTTATGGAGCAGGGTGTTAGCTGTAAAACTATCTATTGTTTTTACTTTTTTTCACAATAAATTAACACTGTTAAAATAATAAACCTTGTTATATACATTTTATTTAAAAAATATATATATATTTCTTCACTTATCGGATGTCTCATTCCCCTATGGCTATTGTCTATACTGTTCAGAAACACTGCACTCATTGAAAAACTAAACCAGGTATGTGGAGTTGAGGGTTCAGATTGCTCAATGCAGAGCTAAAGAGTTGTATGTGATAGAAAGAAAGAAGGAAAGCATTGGGGAGAGCAAGTTTGTCTGCATAGACTTCTGCTGAACAGATTATCAATTATTAACATTTCTTTGCAGGATATCTTTGCACAGGAAGTACAGCAGATTTTACAGTGAAACAAAGAATTCTGATGCATACCTGCCTTATAGACATAAGGATGCCATATAGACATCCTACTGCATTTTTTAGGTAAACAGGCGCTATGCATACATTTCAACACCAAGCATAGTATTAAAATATGATGTATCTTAATCCCTTCATCCCTCCCCTCCCTTGTTTACTGTCTAATTTGAATGCATATTGCTTAAGGAAGAAGAGGCGGATAGCCTCTACCTACCTCATTGTTTTCTGCTTGTTTGATCTTTTTTCTCTTTATACCTTGTTAATGAAAAATTTTTTCAATAAAAATTACAGTTAAATAAAAAAAAAATATGATGTAGATGTAGCATTAAAGTGAATTTGGATTTCAAGTACAGTTCTAATTCTCTGCCTACAATCACGTAACATAAGGCAGTGGCCAATGTGTGGTACAATGATTTCCCCCAGCTCCACTCTTAATTAAGGCAACATTAAGAAGACAGCGAAGAAAATACATTATATTTTACCAGCGCAGCCAGTCCCTCCATTGCAAAATGAACCTCCCAATTCTCTTATCTCTTTAAAATGGGTTAAATGAGATATTTAGATTTATAAATGAAAACGATTCCAATCATTTAAACCCGAAAATTGAAAAATTGCTATGTGTTCACAATGGTCCTGTGGGTGACTGCCCCAGTAAGTGTAATTAGAATAAAATACAAAGCCTTATTCTCTCGTTCCCCTTGAGCTCCGGTGTGTAATGGTTTATAAATAGATATAATTAATCTCTACAGCACATAGATTACAATATACCACCAGGGTTTCATAAAACAGAATGATATTACACAATCGTGGTGCTAACATGCCAATTTTATAGTGACCCCGCAGAACATGTCATAACTGCATGGACAAGCAATTTAGTTTCTTCTCCCATATTGCACAGAGCTAGTTTGAAATGGATTTGTTTTCAATTACACAGACCTCATGGTGTTTACTGTGTAAGTCATTACCAGCCATTCCAATGCTATAGTCATATTGTCAATTACATATGCATGATTGAATTTAGAGGGTAATAAATTAAACATAAGAGAAAGATTACACAACAGTCATCCTGGTACCTTTGCAACATGGTAAATATATTCTGCATAATCTAAGCTTAGACTGTACAAAATAAAACCCTTAAAACCACTCTTTCAGTTTTGGATCTTACATTTTTTTGCAAGTTTTTATAATTTGCCTTCATTAAAAATTCAAAGACATAATATTTCTACTCCCAGAATGTCTCGAAATATAGTTTGAAATCAAACAAGATGAGTTGGCAAAAGATTGTAGACTACATATTTATCAGACTAATATTTTTCTATAAAATCTTCACACAAAATGTAATATTAAACTGTAAACACATAACATATCTATATCCTTCATTATGAAAAGTAACTATCCATTAAAAAATAAATATACCTTTATAAAATAAAAAGAAATATTTTAGGTATTTATTTGACGCAATTTGCACTTGACATTGTTGATTTCTCTATTGCCTCTTTTATGTTTCCACATGGATTCTTGTGGAGCTGCAAGTTCAGTGCTCAGTGGGTGTTCCCTGTGAAAAATGCTTTTCCTCTCTCCATTCAATCTCTTAATCTGTTAGTTTGTCAAGATGTGTCTCCTCCCTCTTTAACTCTTACATGGTAGTGCAAGTTGCATTTTCTGTGAGATAGTGGGAAGTCTTCTAAGAGATATATAGAACGCTGTGTATGAATATCACTAGCCTGCTTTCACTAAAGATGCCTGTACAATGCTCAAGGACAAGTTAGCAAGAAGCAGAAAGGGGTTGAATATATTACAGTCTAGTTTGTAACCATGGAGCAGCAAATTCAGCAACCAAAAGTATACAGGTGTGCATGGGAAGATTATAAGCCAAAGGGTAAACTTAAAGTTACTTCATTTTTTTTATTTTATTTTACATACATTGAAGGAAATTAAACTGGCTTAACTATGCATAACAAAAACAACAAAAACTTCATTGTTCCATTAGATTTCACTCTTTTAATTCACTGAATTTCTAGACTCTAGAGCCTTTTATATCCTCTCTACAGACTTGCCGACCGCCCATTGACTTTTATACATCCATACATGTGGTTGACAATTAACTTGGAAATGATATACCTGTACATCCTTGTAGAGTTAAGCAGCATCACAATATCATGCAGCTGCAATAAGCAGGGAGCTGGCTGTTAGTAACAGAGAGAGACACAAGACAGGGATACTTTATTACCATCCCTGCCTTCCCGATCACTCTATAAAAAGCACTTGATAAGAGCTGTGGGTACAGCTAAATAAGCGGACATGGTGCTGCTGGGAACTACAAGAGCTGCTGAGGACCCAGATGAGGTCTGCATTGTATCCTAGGAGGCTTAAATCCTCATGGGGCTAAAGTATCGGCAAAAAGAGAAAAAAAAGTAAATGTCAAAATGCCCCCAAAGGTGTATTAGGACATGGGGGACAAATTGTGCCAAAAAAAAAAAAAAAAAAAGACACCCCCACATGACAGGTTCCTGCCCTACCCCTGATATAACAAAATGATGTGTCAACTACATAAAAATATCTGTAATGGAGAGGGAAAACCATTTATAAATATATTTAGTAGTACATGTACTTTGTGCTATTAAAAAAGACAAAAAAAAACTGAAATAACTGTGAAAAATTGACGTTTTCCCTCGCCTTTTTTCTACATTTATCCAGATAATAAACAAAAAGAAAACACATGCAAAGAATTAAAACAACTTAAAAAAAACAAAGTCCTATATATCAAGGAAAAAAGACAAGAAAATATTTGAAAACCTGAATGATAAAAGTTATAGCTTTCAAAATCACATGTACCAGAAAATGTATCCAGTCATGAACCAGGAAAAATGGCCTGGTCATGAAGTGGTTAAAGAAACACTCCCAGAAAAATAATTTCTGGTCTGATATAAATCATAGTGAAGATAAAAATCTTCTTACTGTTGGCTGTATCTGTGAGTTATTCACTTCTTTTGGGTCCTCATCTGGGTCATGTGACCAGCAATATGACCCTCCATTTTACGCGACATCTTATGAGTGTATAGGAATATAATGTTGTACCGTGTTAGCCATAGAAAGTAGTGGCAGAGTGAAGATATCAGGTGATACCTTTTAGAGGCTAACTGACTATATTTGATGGTAAGCTTTCGAGAGTACTAGCTCTCTTCTTCAGACTTGGTGCTATACAAGAAACTGAAAATTCACAGACTTTTTATACACAGAAGACATGGACCTTCAAAGGATCTTACAATCCTTAAAAAAACAAAATGCAATATAAAGTAGAGAAGTTATTTACAACATGTCAAAAACTAAACAAACAATCTGGAAACTTGTGAGGCGTGACGGAGGGATCACTAATTCTTGTTATCTGTTTGCTATCAGGTAGTGATTTGTTACCCTCACAGTTCATACATAGTGTGACATGAAACTGGCATGAATATTAAGTCCAAATTGCAGAGTTTGAAATTTTTGCATTGACTTATATTCCCATTCCTTTCTCTCCCTCTGAATCTTAAAATGTCCCATTAAAACCACAACCCGCAAATCTTCAATAGAGTGGTCTTCTCCGGAGAAATGTGTGGCCACTTGGAGATCTGTTCTGCTGTGTACAGGAAGTCAGAGATTCTAATTATTGTTATGAGAGCCTTCATGTGAGACTCACAGGAAGTAGAAGAGAAACTGACTTCCTGTCCACACATAAGACACTGGCAATGGAGAGTTACAGTGTTTGTCACATGATACAGCTGAGGACCAGAAGTGGATGAATCACAATAATACTGTACTATACATATATAGTATATACCAGCACCCTATGCACATAAATAAAGCTGTCATATACTGCACACATAAATAATGACATACACCATACAGATAAAGTAACACTAAAGAGGGCATCAATACAAGAGTTTTAGATGTGGGGTTTACTTGATTCTGCAGTGGGTGTAGCTTATGCAATTGTAACTAGGGTTGCTTACAGAAAGAATAGGTTGTACCAACCTCCCTAAAGCTGCTGTTTGTTTCCCACCCCTAAAGCTGCTGTTTGTATAAGACTCTAATGTGCATTTTAATTAATAATAAATATTAATAAATTAATAAATCAGGTGCACTCCGGTGCGCAAGTATGGAAATTTACGCCACACATAAACTGGAGTATATTTTATACGTAACTCACTCCAGTTTTCTAAGTAAATTTTTCAGACTGAGGTACCCCCGTTACCTCCAGCTGTCTTCCACTGCTCTGGGAGCATTTCTGTATGACATGATGTATGCGTGCCTAGAGCAGGGGAAGAAAAGCGCAACCGGGAGCAGTGAGGTAAGTACTAGCTACGGGACAATAAACTGTGTGGGGCAACTGCTGGTGGGGACATTAAACTTTGTTGAGCCAATGCTGGGGTAATTTAACAATAAATTTGTATTGTAAAGAATTTGAAAGGAATGCGACCCATCAACTTTAAATTTTTTATGTGTGCTCTCTATTTGCCTGGCTGAGTTTGAGCCCCCCATTGTATACTGTGTAACCCACAGCTTTTAGAGAGTAAAATACATGAAAAATAAAAGTAGTAATGGCTCACTCACACTTAGGCTATACTAGTTTGTCTGGATTCTGAAAGACCAGACCAATGGCTAATCCAAGCCTGCTGTAGAGTCATGACTGCTGACCTTACCTGAGTTTGCAATGACCTGCAGTCCTTACAATGTTCTTCTGGGATATTTTGGACATCCTGGAGGACTTGACGCTGTGCCATTGTAGTAAATGTATGAGGCTGTTGACTCCTGGGATAATTTACCTACTGTTAATGATAAGGTAAGAGGCACTAATTTGGACTTATTGAATGTGATCAAAATGACATTTTCATTAATTGATTCTTATTTTCCTGCTGAATATCTTGAAATGGCTGTGCCAAGCTACCTTATCTTCACATCTCATTACCTTCACTATAATGAAAATTTCATATTTACAATACACATGATTGATTTGCATAACAAATATTTAGATGTTGTATTTGCACATTAGTGTCAGAAATATCAAATTTAGAACTTGACACAAAATAGCCAATTTGTCTTATCAAATCAGAAGATTTACTGCTAATCGTTTATCTCTTGTTTATCTTCTATAATAATTCTACATGCATCACTGCGCAGTATTGGTTGAACATGGAGGAAATAGATTCACTGTATGGAGAAAAAATATGACTTAATTCTCCTGTTCCCATTGATTAGCATCTGAAATTAGACTTGTAAATGTCCTTCTAAAATTTAAGAATAAAACATGAAAAGATATTTCAGTTCTTAGGTCTCTGTGTTTTTAAACTTATTAACATATATATGACATTTTCTTACTTCCATTTACAGATACATCAAATCTTCCAATTCTACCTGCCAATTTCAAGTTATCCATAATTATGCAAAAATTTGCCATTTATAATTTTGGTTTATATTTATGTGTGTACTATATTCATATATATAAACATTTTTACAACACTTGGATGCCTTAAGAACACACTATACTAGAGTGAGTTATTAATCTAGGAACTTTCATAGCTTTATCATAGTATTTTACAGATCCTTGGCTTCTCTTTCATATATAATCTAATTGGAATGTCTTTTGAGATCTGACTTGAGCAGATGAAACCTTGGTGTTGAGGTAAGAAGAACACAATGTCATGAAGAGTTACATAGGATTAGAGAAAGCAATAGTATAGGAGTACTGAAAAATCAACACTGTGTCAAAAGAGCACCTCTTTTGAGGGATACTTTGCCTACATTCCCATCTATGTTTATATGGACAATGTATGATGAGCAACCTCACACTGAGAACTTGAGGTTACCGTGACTCCCAAGTCGTGTGAAATGGGGATTCTGCCGGTGAATTATGTAACTCCAGCAGACCTTTTCTTTAGATTTATTTGACTGTGACATTAGATGCCATCTTCTAAAACATAATTTATTTGCATATATGCCTCAAGGGTTTCTATATTTGATGTTATAGAGCAGGGGTCCCCAAAGCATTTGTACTCTGATAGCCACATTCAACTTTGAGTGATGGTTAGGAGCCACATTTAAAAGTGCAGAAGACTCCTACTCAATGTCAAAAAACAAAGAATAATGAATTTGATACATATTTTAGTTTATATTTAAAACCTGACTATAGTATCATACACTCCACATCGGCACTGTTTGATGGTGAGAAAAAGTCTTCAATAACGTCAATTGCCAGGGCATATGGTCATAACTTAGGACCCCTATGGAGACACAGAATGCAGGGAGTTAAGATCCACATGTGGCTCCTGAGATCCTGGATAGAGAGCGTTTCATCCCCTAAAGGGGAGGCCAATAGTGGCTGGTATTAATAGTGTGACACAGAATTTATCCCTCTACATTGACGAGATTCTCAGACCGTTTGTCGCCTCTTTGTCTTCTTATATCCGAGACACGACAGACATTTTAAAATGTCTGGATGATTTAAAAATTCCATCTAGTGTGATGCTGGCCAGTTTGGATGTGGAGGCCCTTTACAGCTCCATACCCCATGATAAGCGGTGTGGAGCTGTGGTGGCCTTCCTTAAAACGAGAGGCAATCATTTTGCAGCACACAACACTTTTGTGCTAGAGCTTCTAGATTTTGTTCTACGAACCAATACTTTTATGTTTGACCGCCACTTCTTCCACCAGCTCAGAGGCATAGCCATGGGGAGCCCATGTACGCCTACATACACAAATCTTTATCTGGGCTGGTGGGAGGAGGAGGTGGTCTTTTCAGAAGCGATGATCTTGCTTTGGATAAGATTCATCGACGATGTCTTGATTTTGTGGAATGGTACCAGAACCCAGTATTTGGAATTTGTGAAGGCGCTGAACATAAATGATCTTGGTTTTATACTTCACGGCAGACATACAAGAACAGTCTATTATTAGATAGACTATTACTATTTTTAGATCTCACAATTCAGAAATCCTCATCAGGGAAGCTGAGTACCACAATTTTTCAAAAACAAACAGCCACCAACTGCCTCCTGGTATGGGACAGTGGGCACCCTAATTCGTTGCACAGGGGCATCCCGAAGGGGCAGTTCCTGCTTTTAAGCAGGAACTGCACAAACTTTGGTGAATATCAGAATGCAGCCGCTAACCTGCGACAAAGATTTAGAAATAGGGGTCACCCTGATGGTGTACTCAGGATTGCGTACCAGCATGCCACATCATCAGAGCGAGGGGGACTATTGCAACCTAAGATAAAACAAGGTTGTGATGAATTGCGGATTATAGGTACCTATGATGAGGCTCATTGTGAAGTAAGACGCGTGATACACCAATTTTGGAGTATTTCGAGAGCGGATCCTGAAATAGGATCATCTTTAAGTTCAAATCCGTCCATCACATATCGTAGAGGTCCAAATTTTCATGATAAACTGGTACACAGTCATCTTGCACCAGTGACTCAAATTGGCTTGGGAGACAAATAAAAGATCTGGTGGGCACTTTTTGCTGTGGCAACTGTAGGGCTTGTGATTTTATACAAGTGAGCAAATCTTTCCGGAGAACTAGTACCCAGAGAGAGTTTCGGAATAGAAACTTCATAAATTGCAAGTCCCAGGGCCTGGTATATCTGGCAACGTGCTCTTGTGGAGCTCAGTATGTAGGGAAAACCATCTGAGAGTTCCGCAGGAGGATTCGTGACCATGTCAAATAATATTCTGAGACATGATGTTACACCAATTGCCAGACATATCTGGGACAAACATGAGGGGGTAGTTTCCCATATTAAAATTTAAGGAACTGAGTTGGCATCTCCTTCCCCCCGTGGTGGTAATTTCGATCAAAAGGTTCTACAACGTGAGGCACGGTGGACGTTTATGTTGCAGACAGTAAAACCAATGGGTTTAAATGAGACCATCTCATATTCTTGCTTTATTTGATACATTTGTGACATCCTGGAAGACACCCTCGTGTCCATATAAAACGGGGTCTCCGTTTGATATACTGCGGGTTTCTTATGATACTCCTCTTATATGGTTTATGACCTAAGAAATGTTAGATATTCATATTCCATACAGGGACTATTGCATAACACTTTTCACCTATTAATGGTTTTTGGTTTGAAGTGTTTTAGTCCATTTAAGTTGTATGTACATCTCGTGTCTTAGCGTATTATGAGTGTTTGTTTATCTTTAATTGTCCGATTACATATGATCATCTTTCTATTGAATAGATAATGTGCTGCACCTAAATAACATCTCTATATTATCAACACCGGGTTGGTTTCTTTGGTATCTTTGTAATTTAGCTGTCTGGGTTGCCTCTTTCTACCTTCATACTTTCTGGGTTTACTAATAGCCTGATGTATTGTGGTGTCCATATTTGATTACATACCTGTTACTGTGATCCTTAATAAACTTCCTGGTGAAGTTATTGTAGATTGGCTGGTATTTTTGTTGTTGTTTAGTTTCTCCACAGCGACAAGCAGGAGATGGGGCGTTATATAGTGATGTCAATGCCTAGACGTCCCGTGATTGGCCAGTGAGTGCACGTGTGTGCTAATGCACTTTGATTGGTTCATCCTTCTTTGTGATGCTGATGATATGTGACGCCCCTTGATTGATTTGACCTGATGACAGGGGGCGTTTCTTATGCTTTAAAAGGCTGGCTCCGCTACTCCTTCTCACGGCCATGCATTAATGCCGAGGGGGAGCGGGGGGGAAACTATGTAAACAGACTTATAATGGAGTAACTTTACACCTCTGATGACAGGATAGCGGTTAGCGCTATCCTAGAAACGCGTCAGATGTTCTATTGAGGTATTCTGATAGTGTCCATGTGAATATTGGCACTAAATTATTCCTACTTCTCAGAAGTGTGTTTTTTTGTTTGCCTAGGACTAGTCCGAGAGCCATTAAACAGCACTGTAAATATTCTGCTGGGGGTAGGCTTTCCTATACTATCATGCACTTCTGAGAAAGGGGAGGGGTTTTTTATGACTAGGGGTGACATATTATATGTGTTACACACGTTCAAGTCCCCTGGCCATGCACGACTTTACTTGCTCTTAAGTTTTCTATAATGAGAGATTATTGTAACTCATCTTTTAGATATTAATAAAGATAGTATTTTAGACATACTCTTTTGGGAAGTGACACTTTCTATAGGTTCTCTATTCTGGATAGAGAGCACCATTTAAGAGCAATACTTCTAAAACTGTGAGGTGGGCCTCACTGGTGAGATGCCGTCCAGTTGAGAAACAGCCGGGGAGGCCTATGTACAGTATGGTTCCACCATTACTGGACTGACTCCTTTTGTGCTTATTTTATTGTTCAACTGGTTTAAGATGACACTTTTTATGATACATTGAGGTAATTATTTCTTTGTAATGTATCTTTTTTGTCAGTACTTGAACCCTGCAAATTGTACAGTGCTGCGGAATATGTTGGCGCTATATAAATAAAAATTATTATTATTAATTATTAAGTATATTGCCATGTACTATGACCAATGGTTAGGCAAGGCTAACAATGTTCCACTCAATGAGGCCCTCTTAGAAAACAAAAGAGAAAAAATATTCTAGAGGGTTAATGGAGAAACAAATCTTACACGGATTGTTACTAGCTGGTCTCTTCAGAGTCAAAATACAATATTAATGCAATCTATAGTCATTTTACAGTGTGTTGAGTATGTGGACATTTTCATGATCATCATAGCATGTATTGAGCACATGCATCCTGTTGGTCTGCAGGAGAGCACTGTATGTATGTGTCATTTGTCTTTGTTAGAGGGAATGAGAACACATTCATTTATTTTCCTTTCTGAATCCTGTTACGTCTTTCGCCAAAAGCATATCATACGTCTGTTTTCATACAAGTCACTTTAAAAGTTTATGGCCGATTTTTACCACCCATTAAGTGTCACCAAGTCACTACTTTTCAGGGACAAACATCAAAATATATAAAAGGGAGACAAAGAAATGTAGGACACATGATTTGCATAGCACTGTAGGCTGCAGACAACATTAACTTCAAACCCTGCCTTAGAAGCCAGGATGGAACTTACAGTCTGGTGTGGTGCTCAACACATGCTGTGCTACACAAAGCAGCACAAGGTACACACTATCAATCTCTGCTCTCCTGAGCCAGAATCCGCTTTATGTTACCTCAGGTAACCTGGTAATGAGGTTGTTTAGGCCTACAAAATCTTACGTTAATTCTTTAAGATGGGCTCATAAAAGTGTCACTTGTGTGAGTTTTTATCTTTCTTGTTTACTCATTTTAAGATTCATCTGACCAAACTTTAAAAAGAGACTAAAATAATAATGGTCAAAAATGTCAAAACTGCAGGCTTCAAGAAGAGATTAGAAAACAATGAATGCTTTCTTTGCAGAAACAGTGCCATTCTTGTCCAAAGGCTGTATCTGGTATTGCTGCTCAGTCCCATTTAAGCGAACTTCCAGATACCACTACACATTTTTCTAGTAGGAGAAGGAGAAAAAGGTAAAGTCTTTGGTAAACATTTTTATAATATTCTTTATTAAACTAGTTTATTTCCGTTTAGTACAAAACAGGCTCTAAAGTTCTCCCTAGTAGCTGCATTGTCACGAGAGGAGATATAGTTGGGTCAATACAAATGCGTATGGATTTTTCTCGGCAACAGTTTAGTCAAAGGTTGAAGGGAGAACTTTAGAGTATGTTTTGTGTTGAAAGTTAAACAAAAATGTTCACCGAACAGTCCTCTACATATCAGCAAATAAAAAAAAAAAGTGAATTGACACTTACATTTTAAATATCATGTATAGAGCGCTCCTACTTGGCACACCCCTAAATAAGCCAAGCGGGGACCCGCTAAATGAAGTTCAAAACATTATTTCAGAAATTTTTGTCCATGAAGGGCTTTTTTTTCTGAGATCAGGATAGACTGTAGATGGCGTCAATATCAGATCAAAGGGGGAGGGGGGTCCAACCTTCAGCACAAATAATCTGCTTGAAAGAGCCCTGATACTTGTACACGTGCTGCATCCTCTACACACTGCTACACATACATGCACACAGTACACTTAGCGGTGGTGCATGGTATTGCAGCATTGTCCTACTATAATGAACAAGACGACCCTGCAATACTATTCACTGCCACCAACTAAGATGACAGCATGCATATAGACATAGGCTAGAGCACTTGTATGAGCGATGTCCCAATCCCAAAAAATCCCTTTAATGGTCAAGCAATGATAATATTGATATTTTGATTATTTTATATATTTTCATTAACTCTTCTATACCTGCGTCAAGCTCAATAAACACAATATTGATTAGTTTAATATCCAAGTCACAGCCCATTGTGTGCTTGTACACTAATTCCAACCTTAGTGATTGATGAAGAAACGTACGACCTGCAGCTTGTCCAATTTAGCATCAATGAGGATCGTATTTATGATGTTTAAAAACAAAATACAGTAAATTAGTCCTTGTGTGGATGGCGGTAAGCACACATATGTTAGAGGGGTAAGGTACAGATACAAACTGAAGCACAGCGACTGTAGACAGCATTTCACTGGCAGCAGGGACAGGAGAGAACAATATCTTCTCCCAGCTAATGTCTGTCAGAATGGATCTGCTCTGCTGAATTAGACATAGACAAGTGTAAATGTCCAAGCTCACTGCACAAACACACTAAATTCCATGGGCTGCCTGACGTCCTGTTGACAAACACATCTGACAAAAGCTCTGTTTTTCTTCTCTGCGGTGGATAATAATTTTCCATGTGGATAGAAAATGTAGACAGAGTAATCTAGCTCAGAGCTCTTCTCCTCAATATAAGACATTTATCTGTTTGTCCATCCATTTCTCACCAGTGGCTCTGTTGCTGCAATTCTACTCATTATGACTTTGTTACAGTTAGTACAGTCTGAATTGTATCATGCTGGATACAATAGACACAAGCTCACTGATATGTATTTTGGTCAGTATGGGTTTTTCAATCTCATGATGCAAACAGAAATGTAATTCACTGACACAAAGTGTATTAAAAAAAATTACATATGCAAATAGAATACCCCTTTAGGTTCCAATGAGTCAAGGTTCATTTCTCATTGCAC
Source organism: Leptodactylus fallax (assembly GCA_947044405.1). Lineage (NCBI taxonomy): Eukaryota > Metazoa > Chordata > Amphibia > Anura > Leptodactylidae > Leptodactylus > Leptodactylus fallax. The sequence continues at coordinate 482,927 of CAMRHE010000104.1, read as the reverse complement.
ATCTCTTATAATTAGTAATGTTTATTATAGAGGTTGTGCAGGATCTTCCAAGAGTAGGGAAGACTTTAAAAAAAGAAATAAAACAAAACCCTGACCTATTTAATCCCCGATCACTCCATCACCACCACCCTGGTGGTCCCCGCTAGCCTTGTTGAGCTGTCCCGCAGTGATGCACACATGACCACTGCAGCCAATCACTAGCTTCAGCACTTATGTTTTCATGTTCATCACGTGACTGCTAAAGTTAGGACACATGAATATACAAGGCATCACTGCAGGTCAGGTCTACAAGACTGAATGGCCCGTGTGATGGCGCATTGGTAGGCAGACACTGTTTCATTTAGATCATTTTCCAGGCATTGTTAGCAGAGCCACTGCATCCTTAATAGTTGGAGGATCAATAACAAAGGACTAGAGATGAGCAAACATATGTTCCGAGCCAGGTTCGACCCGAATATTCTAAATTGTTCAGTTTTTAACAAAACCGAATAATTGGGGATTACTCTCAAACAAACTAAAATGGCCGCTGCAACATGCCTTGCGGTAAATTATTATACTCTGGGGTCTCCAAAATATAATAGGTGGAGGCTCAGGTGAGGTGTAAAAAAATTAAAAACACTCATATTCCCCTTCCCTGACCTCTTTTAGGCGTCCTTGTGGCGTCTGGCGCTCTTCTGGCGACGTCATGCTCCCAGGGTCTTCACTGAGGCCTCAGCGGTGACCCTAGATGCATAGCATCACTGAGGAGACCAAGATAGAGCACCGGACGCTGCGAGGAGGCCCAAAAGATTTGAGGGAAGGAGAGTATAAATGTTTTTTTTTATTTTTTTTACACCTCCCCTGAGCCTCCACCTATTATACTCTGGGGTCTGAAGACAGCCCAGAACATAATAATTTCACCACCGGATCTATCCAAACTTGTTCGACCCAAAATGAATCAGGGACCTGAGCCACCAGAACCCGAAATGAATCTTGGGACCCATTATGAGTGTAGAACAATGACTGTTTTTTGGAACAAACATTTACTTAGTATCGGTTCAAAAAGTCATTAATATAATTTGCAGATGTCAGCAGCACAGATGTGTTGTTAACAACAAGCATTTTCATGCCATCATAAACTATACAGTCACCCGACAACAAGCATTTTCTCATTTATTGGGTGATCAGGGACATGGTTACATGCGAACAAACTTTTTGTTGTACAATTAGTAAATGTGAAAAGGACCTTAAAATGTGTGGTCCAGGAAAACCAAAGGCGGCTATCTTTTTACTTCACCGCACCTGCACATAGGCTGTGTGGCATTACAGCTCAGTTCTATTGCTCTGTATACAGCTTCCCTACCACTCCCTGGTCTCTGCAAGGGTGGGTGGCACTCCATCCCTTCCTGAAGACTGAATTAGTCTGTAGACTTAAAAAAAAAAAAAAAAAAAAAAAAACCTGCACAAACACTGTGCTGTAATATCTATGCAGTCGAGTGTGTGTGCCTTTAATATGACAGCCCTCATGGAAGCTTAGAGGGATTTACCATAAAAAAAAAAAACAGATTTGTAGACAATTAATAGTTGAAGAACTTTAAAGATTTTCTCTAACTATCTTAGAGAAATGACTGTTGTCTTGATCGGCTTCCAATAGACATGACCATGAATACAGGAACTTTCTAAGCTCTGGGACTTGTCAGAAACCCATTAATGATCTTAAAGTGCCAGTATAAATCCATACTTTTAGCAATGGCTGTGCCTAATATTATTATTAGTAATGCTAGACACAGCCACTACTAAAAGTATGGCAATTGTTATGGTTAGATGCAAAGCCACAATAAAAGCAATAGCAAACTAAAATTAGTCGGCACTTGTCTCAGCAGTGCGGGGTCTTATATAGGCCTCCTCAGCTGCTAACTGGACCAAGCCAGGAAGCCTCAAACTGCAAAAGCTTCCCAGGTTGGCATGATAACGTTAAAGGTACAGCAGCCGGATAGAGAATCCTGACAGCAATGTACCTGATAAATAATGAATGAGCGCCTTCAAACAAATGATCAGTTTGGCCCACCATGCAAAATCCACTGCAGAAATCTTCCTACCAGTGATGGAAAGATTTCCTACTCCCATTAACTTCAGTGAGATGTTCCAGCAGAATCTGGCCAAAGATTGAGAAGGGCACTTCTTTTCTCCGCTAGAAGACTTTTTCAGCTAGCAGCAAATGGAGCGTCTGCCTTCCCTTGCAATGAATGTGAGACAGAATTTGTGTGAAGGATTGATGAAGTACACCAGGTGAACCTAGCCTCACAGTGATGGCCAATTCTAAGGACAGTCCATGAATTTTAATGAACAGGAGAACCTAGGTAATTATTAGCTTCAATAGTTAGGAGAGAGGCAATACTAGAATAATAAACTTATAGAAAGATAATGATATCTTAAAATGCTTATTGATATTTTGAAAGACCACAGTGAAATTATAAAAAAACAATTTTAGGAAACCATGAGAAATGTTACATTTTTTACGCTTTGTGCTCCTAAAAGCAATTACTGTACTGAGCTGTGATCACACCTCTGATATGCTGGCGGTGCAGGTTCTCTTTCATCTTCCTGTTATTACTTGATATTGAGATGAACATGATGTTGTGATAAAAAATGCTTCAGATACCTGTAAAAGTTTTAGCACAGAATACTTTCACAGAAAACATGCTTATATATGATTCAATATGTCCATTAGTGTTAGATATAATGACAGCAGAAGTCATGAATAAGATCCACCACTGTATTATTAAACAGCATATCTAACATTATATCTTATTTCATATAATCACATGGTTTTCTTTAACAGGGGTTGTCATCACAGAGAACAATGCATTCTATATTACATCCTTTTCTGTAATGGGAAAACCCTTTGTTTCTCCAAGCAAAATCAAAATGATAACTTGTGCTAGGTTCACACTAGAGTTTGGCTCTCCGTATGGGGACTTGAAAGACAGAGAGCCTGTTCGCTTAAAAAGTGGTTGCCCGAGAACACCCACGGACCCCATAGACTTTAATGAGGTCCTCCGGGTTTACGAAGTTTTATACTTAAACCAATGGAGAGAAAAGTCCTGCAAGGAGGATTTTAGGTGGAACCTGCGGCGGAGACACCAACGCAGATGTGAACCTATCCTTAGCAATTATAATTAATGAAAGTAGAACATAAAACTGATGGAAATATATATTGGATTATAGGAAATTGGATTATATATATTGCTCTGGGGTATCTCCAGTGATGAATATTTGCAGTACATTCTATCTTGTAATATCTTCATCACAACTCTATGTTGGAGTTATAGCCCAGGATCCACGTAACATTCAGAAATGAAAGGGCTAAGCATTTAATGCTGAGTATCTGTAGATGGTCTACTCAGTAATCCTCATCAATTCACACAAAGTTTTATTCATAGGAACATCCACTATAGTTAAATAGAGATGGTCTCAGCCTAAAGGGGTTATCACCTTTCTAAAATTGATAGCCTATTCTTAGGACAGATCATCAATATTAGATTTGCAAGGGACCCAACACTCAGGACCCCCATAGAAGAGCTGTTCTGCCCCCCCCCCCCCACACACACACACTGTTCCAGAGCAATCAGTGCAGTTAGTTTTGGTGTCTGATATGCTACATAGGCTCTGTACTGTTAGGTGGGCAGTGTCAGGCAGGAGCAAGCAAGAGGGGCGTGATTCAGAGCTCCAATCAGAGGTGGACAGTGCCAGAGCTAAGAATCACACCCCTTTCCTGACATGGCCCATCTAAATAGCAGCAAAACTAACAGCACTTATTGCTCAGGAACAGTAAGGGCTAGAGAAAAAATTCCAACCATGCTAGAATCAGTGGAGCAGCGCCTATTAAATGATGGAAAGAGGTGGACTTGTTAGAGGTGGTGAAGGGTTCTCTTTAAATATTACAAAGTGCACATTTAAAATAATAGGTTGTTCATAGAATGCAGGACAGAACATGTGTTTCAGACGTAGAGATGTTCTTCTTACCTGCCCTATTCTCTTGAACAGAAGACCCTTAGAATTTCCTATTAAGATATATAGTATGAAAATTATTAAACTGGACAACCCCTTGCTCAGTAAGGCACTAATAGAATACATTCAAAAGAATACTCTCAATTTATATACATATATATATATAATGTCTAGGCAACCTGATATTCCTTAAAGGGGTTGTCTGGGATAATCTAAAAAATTATTACTAAACCCCCTCTCCCCGTCTAACTTCTAATTTACTTCCTTTATTAAAAAAAAAAAAAAATAATAATGTACAGTATATTTACTCATATCCCAGGGGCATGTGACTGCCCCTGTCTACATGTCCTCCTTTTCTTGTCCAGAAGAAAGTTATCTCCAGGACAAGATGACAGGTAAGCATGATGGGGTGGGGAGGAGGTTGGGGGACTGAGTTAGCTAGTTGGGTAGGTAGGACTAGTAGTCTGCAGGCTAGCTAGGGAAACAGGGGGGGAAGGAGGGAGGGAGAGGGAGATCTGATTGAACATTAATGCATCATGATGGTTGTAGGCTAAGACAGCAGGAAGCTACCCATGTAAACAAATGCAGAGGATGCCAGGAGCAACCAGAGAAACCTAGAAATCACTCAAAACACTGCTAAAGGTATATGGGTGCACTGATTAACCATTAATAGCACTAACAGACCTTTTTAAAAATATTTTTTTTTGCCCGGAAAACCCCTTTAAAGTAAATCATACTGTGGCTACTCATAGTTGTCTTTTATTGAAATTCATATACGCAATGGTTGACCAAAGAATGTTACAAGTTTGTATTTTTTTTTTTTTTATCTATTAAAGTGACCCCTCTTCAATTTAATTCAAATAGATCAAATACTGTAAACCATAAACCTCTATATACCACCTAATCCGCAGGAATGCTGCAGCAGAGAATTCTGGGAGTTATTGACAAGCAGGTTCCTCAGGAGATTTGGACATGTCCAGCTGCTGTGTAGTAACCGGAGTTATCTGTCGAGAACCTCTGGGAAAGATGAACGGTGTCCAGGTTGATTTCTCCAAAATAGAACTTGTCAAAGAGCTGCAAATACAAAATGGCTCAGATCAATAATTGTTGCTGATGTAACAGAGAAAAAAGCTCAACATTTCTTTTTATGTTCTTATGTTTCATATGATGCTTTTCTGACAAATCTGCTTTCCATCCCATAGTGCTGTTGTAGATACCCAGGATTCGGCATGAAGACTCCCCAGGGGGCTTATTTTTCGTCTGTAGTGATTGAAAATTCACTTACATCAGGAATCAAACATGTGAAAACCATCAGAATATCCTACGATGCCTTCACTGAGTGGGAGTCCTGGAGTAGGTTTAGCTAAGATGTCTGTTTTTTCAGCACAGCATGTAGTTCTGTGCACGCCGAACTTGGGGAATAATATTCCTATGGGAAAATTTAGTTTCTTTAAATACTAATTGGCTATTTGCATATTAATCGCTTTGGTGCTTTCGGCTTTAATTCTGAGATGGATGAATTAGGATAAGATACTGATTATTAATGTTAGCACTGATGAACTGCATGCTGATATGGACTAAGTCCAAGATCGTCCAACTAGCCTTCGGGGCTTCGCTTTTTATGCGGCAACTGGAAAGATTCACGATTCCAATCTATAGTAGAATAGCACATAATTCATTACTGGAACTAAATCTTTGCTTTTCGTCTTAACACTGGGCTTCATAATTTTTGCTTATGGCTATCATAATCCTGTTGGGTAACCTATCCATATAAAATTGGCTAAAAGAAGGATACAGCCCTTTGTAAAGTGCTTGCCCAAGACAGCACCTACATGACTGCTCTTTAACAAAGGCTACGAGTGGTATTGCAGCTCAGTCCCATTCACCTAAACAGAGTTGCGCTGCAATTACATGCACAGGCCATTGAAATGTGTGACATGGAAGAAAGCGGCCGATGTCTGATAAATTCTATATGTTTCACAATGGTCTACCTAAAGTGGGCCATTCACCAATTCCAGCTCATTGCATCCTTCAATAGGGTCGGTTCCATGGTTCCAGACTAATCATTTTCTGTTGAGGGAAAGGTGGGGGCTAGAGAAAAAAATTCCAACTTTGCCAGAATCATTGGTGCAGCAGCTTTTGAAGGATGCAAAGAGTTGGAATTGGTGAAAGGTCCTTTTAGGTAGCCCATTATGAAACATGATAAACATACATACAGCCAATGCATGAATTTATCATACATTGGCTGCTTTCTTCCATGTTGGTGGAGGTGGTGAAAGGTCCTCTTTAAAGTACACAAACCACTAGAACAAATATGGAGTTGCCCTGAGGTGGTGACCTGACACAAACATGGGTATGCGTTGCATGTAATGTGATTTGTATTGTGTATATTGCTTTTTGTAAACCAAGTAGGACCCGTTTTGGGGGCTACAGAAATACAGATTGCAAGATCCTGCTTAGGACACTTGGCAGTGGAAGGAATTTCATAAAATTTCGGGTGGATGGGTTTGTGCACTAATGATGTCTGTGCTTCTACCTAGCATTCTACCTCTATCTCGGGGAACAGACACCATTTCCTTAATGGTCTTTTTACCATGGGTAGATTTTCTACCTGTATTGAGCACTGATCAATGATACAGCAAGTTGATCGGTGCTTGTTTAACTTCCATTTACATGTGGCAGTCATGTTGAGTATGTGAATCTGATGGTTCGTTCTCATCCAGGTTGTATTTGTCAATAGCACATCCTCTATTTACAAGCCGGGATGTGCTGCCAACAAATGATTATTTTTATGCCCACATAAAAGATGTGATCAATGACAAATGGTTGCATGTGGTCTGATTGCTGTGAAAGGCAATGATTGGGAACAAAAGCTGATATAATCATGAGCCCATGTAAAAGTGCCTTTGGGGCACTGTCCTCGTGCTGAACTTTTAATAGATGTAGTGAAGTCTTTGATTATAGCCTTGGAAATACTCTGTTGTACTTTAAAGGGTACTTGAATGGGGATTGTTGAAAACAGCATGAAGTTACCAATATTAGGGGACGATTCTCTGGCTAAAGTGTGATTTATCAAATAACTTTACATATGTGAAATACCAGCTGACCACCACAAGTCCAGCTTCTCTTCCCCTAGATGGCTACACATTTCCATGCCTTTAAAATTTTGGATTACAAATTGCCAATTCAAATGAATGGGCCACAATGGGATACATGATTGTGCCGAGCCTGCCACAGTTGGAGGTGCTCATAGAGAAGCAAGTCTACCTCCTGATGCACTCATATTCCCTAATAGTAAACATGGGAAGAGGTTGTTGACTTAGTAAGCCTTAGTAATGTGAGCTCTACAATGGTTCTTTTCACTGTCTGATTATGGTGATCGACTTGCATTTACCATAAAATCAAAAGATACAGAGATGAAGATCATTAGGCAGAAGCATATAATTATGAGACTGCCCATATCTACTATGCTGCAAAGTAGATGGTTGGCTGCATTTCAATTCTTAGTAGCAGACTAAAAACAAAACTGCTTCAGTAGATACAATTTACTATCAAGTGCAAACACAATACAATTCCAGGGTCTTGGAGTCGCAGGTTTTACAAAAACTTTAGGGATCAAATGCAAATTTAGAAGTTGTCCATGTCATATTATTAAAAATACTGATATATGAAATGAATAATACTGATTATCTTAAGATAATGGCATCTGTCAAGGGGTGCAACATATTAGGCAGCAAGTGAACAGTTCTTGAAGTTGGTGAGTTGGAAGCTGGAACATGAGGAGGCCTAAGTATCTGAGTGACATTGACAAATACCAAACTGTGACGGCTAAACGCTTGGTCACAGCAAGACTAAATAGACAAGTACTGTGCAGTGTCCCTACTATGCAGCGGTTAGTGACTACCAAAGAAGGACAACCAATCAATTGGCAACAGGATCATGGATGACCGACCAAAGCTCCATTGATATGCATGGGAAGTGAATGCCAATCCATAAGGTCCAATTCAATGGAAGAGCTACAGAACCACAAATTGCTAAATAAGTTCATACTGGCTATGACAGAAAAGTTTCAGAACACACCACGAATCACAACAGACTAGTCAAGATGTCCATGCTGATAACAGTCCACCACTAAGAGCACCTACAGTAGGTATGTATTAGAACTAGATCATGTAGCAATAGAAGAAGGTGGTTTGGTCTGATGAATCACATGTTTTCTTACATCATGTAGACAAGCTGCGTAGATGTGTGTTATTATTTTTATTTTAATTATTATTTATGCTTACTTGTATAGCGCCATCATATTCCGCAGCGCTTTACAGACATTGACAGTGTGGCTAATGTGTGAAAGAAATGGCACCAAAGTGCACTTTGGGGAAAAAAGCAAGAGGGCGAAGGATGTATGATGCTCTGAGCAACGATTTGTTGGGAAACCTTGGGTCCTAACATTTCTCTGTAGACATACTACCTACCTAAACTGTGTGGCAGATCAAATAGATACGGGAAGGGGGGGGGGGGTTGGACTAGATTAAAACTGTTTAAGAATTAGACACATTTTAAGTACATCTTTAACAGCACCAGATTTTCTATAGTGTCACTCTTAACGAATAATTGAGTTTCCTGCGCCAGTATGGAAGTGGTCTATTTTGCAGTGTGATTTTGCAACTGCAAAATCGCCTATTACTTTATACACCGTACTCTTAGTTTTAAATAAGCCTCTTTTTTGGAAGTATTTTACAAACTGGTAAGTGCTGCATTTCTGTATTAATATACGCGCACACTAGGGTTATGACTTTCGTGAACAATGGAGCAATGATGGAACTGTTTTTGGACAGACAGATGACTCCTGAAAAACCCCACTGACTTATAATGTTAAGTGACAACAGTGCTGCAGACAATGATAAAAAACAATGTGAACAAAGCCGTATGTAGTTGAATATACCTTTATATGGCCCGATATCAAAACAATATCTAGTGTATTATATATACACATTTGAAATATACCTTCGTTCTAATAGATTAGAATAAGACAAAAAAATTGCAGCTCTTCAAAGTATGTCTTTTATATAGCACAAGAACATGAAAGAACTGTCTCCCACCCAACTTCAATTTTAAATCCAATAATTTCTGCCTGACTATATGAATGCATTCTTAAGTATTTACTATTAATAAAAAAAATTTCTCTAACTATATTTTAGCTATAATTTACTGCTATTATTGTATAACAAAATCTATTATTACCGTTGTTGTCTTTCTACAACTCCATTTGATATAGCTCCTATAGCTGGCTTTTGTGCTTATTTAATGCTTTAAGCATTTCAGGATATTTTTCTCTTTCACGTATGTGGTAGCTTGAATACAAATGATATGTTTTGACTATTGTGTTTTCAGATCCATCCTGCTGTTGCTTTTGACAAAACGTAAAATCACGACGAAGGAAATACAAAGCTTTTCCTGCAGAGTATGATTAAGATACGCTTTAAACTGTGAGAAGCTTGCTTCCATATTTTATAGTTAAACCAAAAGGTAATAGAGATGTGCATTGTTCCGCATAAAGCAGTGGACGCCATACAGCAAAACACACTTGAGCCCACTCAAACCACTTCCTGTTCCAAATGCCTTCTGCCAGGAAAACAGCTCCATGACTACACATGTATTATTTCATACTAATATTCTCATCACTTACATCATATTGTATTATCATTGTAAGAAGAATTAGTCAATAATGTAACAAATGTTGAAAAAAAAAAAAAAAAAAAAAAAATAACAATCCCCAATCTCTCCAGCACAGCTGCCCCGTGGTACCGTATTTTTTGTTCTGCAGTGATGGAGTGCTGTGTAAGCATGTGACGGCTGCAGCTGGGCCAGTGGCCTAAGTACCACAATAAGAGCCGTAGCAGCTGCCACAGGGCCCGCGACCTTAGGGGGCCCGGTGGGTACCTGTTTTTTTTTGTTTTTTTTAATTTTATTTTAAATAGGCTGTTACCTATTTACTTAATGATCCCCGTTCCTGCTCACAGCCGCTTCCCCTTTTGCCCTCCACGGGGCCACGTGCATCTCATATTACATCGCTGGGGCCCCCTGGAGGGCAGAAGGGGAAGCAGAGGTGGCCGTGAGCAAGAGCGGGTATTGGTAAATAAGGCCGCGGGCCCACGTCAAGAGTATTTGTTGAGCAAACCCAAACAAATACTGCTATTTTAATACTGTAGGGTCTCTTCAGACCCTAGAGTACAATGATCAGAGGCCCAGGGGAGGTGAGAGAACATAAAAACCAGTGTTACTCACCTCTCTGACGCAACTCCATGCTGTCTTTGGCCTCTGTAGTGACGTCACAGACATCACATAGGTCAAACCAGTGTCGTGACACATAATGACGTCGGCGTACCCCACGTCTGTGACGTCATTGTAGAGGGCTGAAGACAGCAGGGAGTTGTGGCGGAGCCTAGGAGAGGGCCTCCGATTATTATTCTTTCGGGCCTCCCTCCTCGAGTATAATAATAGTTTGTGTGTGGTGTACCCCAAAAATTTCAGGTTCTGCTGAACCTGAAATTTTTGCAATACTTGCAACAAACACCGTTGGAGCCACGATGGGACATAATACTGTGTGGAGGGGCCACTATTGGACATAATACTGTGTGGAGTGACCACTGTGGGACATTACACTGTGTGCAGGGGCCACTATGGGACATAATACTGTGTGGAGTGACCACTGTGGGACATAATACTGTGTGGAGTGACCACTGTGGGACATTATACTGTGTGCAGGGGCCACTATGGGACATCATACTGTGTGCAGGGGCCACTATGGGACACTATACTGTGTGCAGGGGCCACTATCTAAATTTATACTGTGTGCAGGGGCCGCTATGGGACATCCTACTGTGCGTAGGCCATTTTGGGACATTATAGTGTATGGAAATGAGGCATTATACTGTGTGGGGGCCAGGAAAGGGGGTGGCATGCCATGGGGAGGCCCCAAAGCCAAAAGTTTGCTATGGGGCCCAATCTTTGCTAGTTACACCCGAAGATCTTGTAGGCTTCAGTAATCATGTAATGCACATCATCACTGCAGCGACAACATCAATGGAACTACGGGGAATATAAAGGGGCTGTCCTTTTATTTATTTATTTTTTTAATTGATGACCTATGCTGAGGACCTATCCATGGTCAGTAAAGAACCTCTAATTCATTAAAAAGCTAGTGACTTAATTCCTATGAAAGTAAATATGCAGAAACCTATGTAACTAATTAATTGGGCAATATTAATGGTATAATATAAATTAAAAATAATGAATTATTTTATTTTAAAACTGGAGTCGGTAACTTTTTTTTCAACTCCACTTAAAATTGGTTTTGACTCCAACTCCACAGCCCTGTGTACAGTGCTGCAGAATATGTCGACACTATACTGTATAAGTAACAAAAATAGATAAAAATAGGATGATTAATGGAGACTTAATAGCTGAAAAACACATTCCCTGCAAATCATAATGTCTCTATACGGAAATAATCAGTGATTGACAAGATGGATGGATATAGTCAAAGAGTGAACATGCCAATGGGAAGTCGAAAGTGGCTTTATTAAGAACTGGGGAGGCTAGAGAGGCGAGTGTCATTGCTTGACATTTAGAAAACGTACTATTCAGAAAGCAAAAAAATCTCTCCTTGAGTGCTCCCTCAAGAAATATCTTAAGCTGTTAGTTCTCATTAATGGACTATCTACTGCTCCTGGTGGTCTAGGCTGACAATGAAATGCTCATCAAGGGTTTAGCGGCATATTTTACCTCATAAAAAGTAACTGCACCAACACTATAGGTTGCTATAGGCCGCATGTGATTTACTATATTACTGCAGCAGCTACCGAACATTATTTCACTTAATTCCATTGATAGCATCCTGCACAGTGAAGGGCTTATTGTAGGTTGTCTCAAAACACATCATACATTATTTCAGATTTTTTTCTACCATTTTCCCCACAAATTGAAACAGAGGAAATTGCACATGAAAAAAACTGCTATTTTATTACCTTTAAAGAGGACCCCTCACCACCTCCACTGAGTTTCGTTGTTTTTTTTTTTTCTCTCTGGTTCCTACTGTTCCCAAGAAATCAGTGCAGTTAGTTTTGGTGTATGATATGCAAATTAGGTTGTCTACTGTCAAGTGGTAGGTTTTGGGTCAAACCAGATAAGTGGGGATAATTCTGGGCTCTGACAATGTCCAACTCTGAAAGGACAGTGTCAGAGCAGTGAATCACTCCCCCTTGTCTGTTTCTGGCTGAGACCACCCACATGATAGCAGAAGCTTAATTAGCATAACATGCACCAAAACTAACTGTACCAATTGCTTGGGAATGGTGAAGACTAGATGAAATATATTAAAGTATCCAAAGTGCCTAAGTTGATAAAATATCCTTCCAAGCAGTCTCAGAGATGATCACAGTTCTTAAAGGGTACCTGTCATTTGCCATGTGCAACTGGTTAGTGTGTGGTACTTAAGAAGTAACTCTGTATCTATCTATTTTAACATTTATATTTTGCAGTTTTTAGCACTTTTCCCTTTTCATGCTGTATCTGTAGTTTTCAATTATATCGGGGCTGATGAGTGGAGACTAGCTGTCACGGCGCACAGTGACTACAGAACGAACCTGCCTCTCTCTGACTCAGGACCATGCAGAACATAAACAGAGAAGTAGTGACCTGTACTAATGTGAGTAAAAGTGCTTTGGATGCAATAAAATGTTTCTATTCCACTCCAACATCATCCTTTTTACAAGATCAAGTTCCTCAGCCATGTGCTGTACATGAAAAACTAGGGTATACTCTGTTTTTTTAATGGATTGGACTTAAGCAGACCCCAATCATCCCCCAATGGGTGAATCGGAACGTGAAAACAAAAGATCCTACACAGATGCATTAAATACATGTCACATATGACCTATAAAGATGGATCCAGTCCTCAATATCAATACAAAAATAAAGGTGGTGGCAACAGTATCTAAAAATAGAAAATCTTTTTCCAACCGTATAAAAAACTGCAACACTTGACACTGACTTGACACTGACTATGTCAGTGTTTGAAATGTTGTATATTGTATTCTGTTTTTTTTTTTTTTTTTTTTTTTTTTTTGGGTGCTGTTGTCACCATTGTTTTTTTTTCCATTCTCTTCTCTCCTGTCTTTCCTGCTCAACATTCCCTGCCCCATCTACATTTACTTGTATAAAAAAAAAAAAAAAAAAAAAAAGAGTCCCTCTCAAAACAGATATAGCAGGAATTTTCACAGTGAAAGTCATTTTGGCAATAATCTAAGAGACCAATAATATACAGTCAGGGACAATGAGATGTAATATTTTTCAATTTCAGTCCATTACATATGTGATAAATGCTACAAGCTAGAATACCTCTTTAAAGACATTTATAGTAAACATTTCACTTTCTAAACTCTCCAAGTCTCACAGTCATGTAAAAAACGTAACATGTAAGGAAAAATGTAGGACTATGATCTAGACAATACACACAAGGAGAAACAAGACCATGTAATCTTCTAGGACATGCCAGCAGAACCCATAATGAATCTTCAACATTAAACTTAAACAAGATTTTGTCTAAAAACACGAATCTGCCATTATAGGATTGGGATTTGGATAGGATGCGCCCACTGATGCATGGCAGAAACTGGAATACAAGGTGTGGATCCTGAATGCTGACTTCTGTATTCTTCCATTTGATTCTAGAAGCGTGGCTGAATTATGTATAATGCTGTCCTAGTAATCCAAATGAAACACTGCAGATACTGTAACCTTTGATAGAGCTGTATCTCTTGTTCTTTCTGTGAATTGAAATCTGAGACTAAACATAGAGCGTAATGAGAATGATCATTGGCGTAGTATTTAGTGGGCTGCATATTCTTAAGGGAGCACATTATCATCTCGCTTGAGATCGGGCCTGGATTATCCTTAGCCTGAAGTGTTTTTTTTCAGCCATGATAAGTGTCAGCTGCTGCATGGCTTCCTTCTTGTGTTAGCTGACAATTCACTCAAGTGAGAAATTGTGATGCCTAGCAATAAAATAGTGCAAGATGCATAATTCATAAGTCATTGCTCATGCCATTTAGACTGCCTTGCCTGCCTGACAACAAAGGGTTCTGGGTATCCTGAAATATGCCACAATTCATCCCTCTGGCTGTGCTTTTGAGATCTTCTGAATACTTTGCTGGCAATGTATAGCAAGACAAAAATAAACATTGAAATTGTCATTCTCGTTGTAGAACCACAGCTCTAGTAATAAAACATATCTTCATTGCAATAATATCCCTATTAAAAACTTCAAAAATAGTAAATTGCCGCACACGAGCAAGCAACCGTCACAGGGAATTCCTTGCAGACCAATTAATTCTTCTCTAGCTAGCGCCAATTATTTTTAAAAGTATAAAGGGCCAAGCTGTCTGAGATTCACTCATTTATAGATGAAGCAAAACAAATCCGCTATCCAACAAACTCCATGCTCAAAAACTTACCACAAAGATTATAAAATGGAATAACTAGTTTAACACTCACTATAATGGATGATGGATATACTGTAGATTTATCAGCTGCCAGCAACTGGAATTCCAAAATGAGCAACTCACAGGAAGTGACATCACTGAACAGAAGTACAACAACGTCACTCCTTTAGGCTGTCAGAGGTCATGCACTGAATGGAAAACTGGATATTACTTCATATTACTTTGAGGTCATATGATGTATTACTCTGCCACCACTGTTCTCAGGGTACCACTAGTGAAAATGATAACAGAATCCGCACACGATTTAGTAGTCAAGTATTTTACATGGTACTAAATAGCGACCAGAAAACCTGGCACCGCCCAAAATAACATCTGGACTCAATTTTGCCATGCACTAAATAAATTGACACATGTATAAGGAGCAGATGTGTAGTGAAAGGCAAAATAGCTCTAATAATATATGTAATAAGAAGTAATAATCTTTTATTTCATATTACAAAAAGATGGACATACAGCCAAAAACAATTAAATAGCGAATCCATGGCACCTAAAGAATTCAGGGGATACATACAGTACAGACCAAAAGTTTGGACACACCTTCTCATTCCAAGAGTTTTCTGTATTTTCATGACTATAAAAATTGTAGATTCACACTGAAGGCATCAAAACTATGAATTAACACATGTGGAATTATATACTTAACAAAAAAGTGTGAAACAACTGAAAATTTGTCTTATATTCTAGGTTCTTCAAAGTAGCCACCTTTTGCTTTGATTACTGCTTTGCACACTCTTGGCATTCTCTTGATGAGCTTCAAGAGCTAGTCACCTGAAATGGTCTTCCAACAGTCTTGAAGGAGTTCCCAGAGATGCTTAGCACTTGTTGGCCCTTTTGCCTTCACTCTGCGGTCCAGCTCACCCCAAACCATCTCGATTGGGTTCAGGTCTGGTGACTGTGGAGGCCAGGTCATCTGGCGTAGCACCCCATCACTCTCCTTCTTGGTCAAATAACCCTTACACAGTCTGGAGGTGTGTTTGGGGTCATTGTCCTGTTGAAAAATAAATGATGGTCCAACTAAATGCAAATCGGATGACCTGGCCTCCACAGTCACCAGACCTGAACCCAATCGAGATGGTTTGGGGTGAGCTGGACCGCAGAGTGAAGGCATTAGGGCCAACAAGTGCTAAGCATCTCTGGGAAGTCCTTAAAGACTGTTGGAAAACCATTTCAGGTGACTACCACTTGAAGCTCATCAAGAGAATGCCAAGAGTGTGCAAAGCAGTAATCAAAGCAAAAGGTGGCTACTTTGAAGAACCTAGAATATAAGACATATTTTCAGTTGTTTCACACTTTTTTGTTAAGTATATAATTCCACATGTGTTAATTCATAGTTTTGATGCCTTCAGTGTGAATCTACAATTTTTATAGTCATGAAAATACAGAAAACTCTTGGAATGAGGTGTGTCCAAACTTTTGGTCTGTACTGTATATTTTAAATTGCATTAAACCATACCTAAATGATCCCTATCCACAATAAAGATAGTCACTACAGGTATACGGTATGCACAAGGGCTTACTGACCAATAAGTAAATAAAAATCAGCAACTGCCAAAAGTGTTTTCCCCTCCAAAATTAATATGCTCAAAAACAGAAAAATGATAACATAGAAAAAAAAATTAATGTTAATAGAAATAATAAGAGAACAACTATGAAAGATGATAATGATAATTATCTAGTTAATAAAAGGACAATCAGGCCATCAAGCAGAGTACATAACACCAAACAATCCAAAAGTGGCAGAGCCATGGGGCAAGCAAGCTTATCACTACTCAGGGGAGGGCAGCACAACAGAGGAGGGTTTATGTTTACAATGCACTCATGTATTGCTCTTTTCCTGTGTCAGGGATCTTTTTAGCTGCATCATGCCTGCATGTATTTTCAGTTCAGTGTTCCTGGATCTCCTATATTATGCTCACTTGGGCTTTTCTCAGCTATTTGTTTGCTATTGTACAGTTACTCCAGACAGATTTACATGAAGATAAACCAGTAGTAGTTGTAATAGTAAGGGAGGGGGAAGACTGTTCTTTACTGTACACGTCTCCTTCCTTCGAGACAAATGTAAAGTGTACTGACAGAAAAAACTGATAGGACACCATATATGAAAGCTTATAGCAGCTCATAGAACAGACTGCTCAGAAAAACCTCGCAGGTATTTCAACTTTTCATGAAAACTCAGGTACCTTTTAAATAGAATTGAGCTGCAATAGCACATACATACATGGACAACAGTAGTGATGTTTATGGGTAAAAAAATCAGAATCTTTCTACTTGCAGACAAGCCCTTTCATGGCATCAGTACAATAATTAATTTGTTCCCAGAATACATGATTGAAGAGGACACTTACTACAGGAAAATCGCCACTTACAAATGTGACAGGTTTTTAACATGCCCTACATTCTAGAGAGACATTTAAGGGTCTTGTTATTCTTCTTTTATCTTGCATTTCTACTTCCTCTAGTTCTATTTCTAACAATTTCCTTCTTTGCTTCCCTTGACAGTTCATTTAATATTTCTCTGGATCTCCATCATAACAGAGCCAGAAAACAGAAAACAGAAAAATAGTACTTCAAGCTAGCAAAAAAGTAGACAAAGCCAAATTTATAGCTTACAAAAAAGTTGTGTCCAAACAAAGTCTTGGCTGACAAGTACATTGCAGGCATAAATTTAAAGCTTCTACCTTCTCTCGGGCTCATCAAAATGGAGCTGTAGAAAGCTAGAACTGAGCAGGACTCTCAGCACTACAATTGCGCTTAAAAAAAAATTAAAAAAAAAATTTCACCCAAAACTTTGCAAAACTTCCAAGAATTAGTAAATCATAAGATTGATAGCCAAAATTTGTGAATATTTTATTCTTCTGTTTCCTTTACTATTACTTGTGGCAATGGTAGTCTTTGACAACTTAGTCATATTCTAAGTTGTTATTCATTTCTTTTTCATAACAATAGAACTCTTAATAAGGAATTTTACCTAAAATGGTAAGATGTTAAAAGGGATTGTACAGAGGGAAAAATGGCTCGTGAAAAAAAAAAAAAAAGTAGTAGTACTCACTTATCCCTCACCATTTATGTTCTGTTGCTTCCAAGGTCTCCCACTGGTCTGCACCTCCTAACCCCTCTTGGCACACAAAAAATGCCATACCAGTGAGTGTTCATTTTGTGTGTGTCAAGGCAACCAGAACGCTTTAGGTAGGGGCAGCAGGACACTTGTAAGGTGACTAGCATTTCTTTTCCATTTTTTAATCAATTTTTGGTCTTTATAATTGTTTTTGTTAATATTTTCTTACCTTCTTATAGACCTTAAGCATGTGAAATGGATTTATATAAATCTGAAGGTGAAAACACCTTTTTGGCAGTGGCTTCAGGAGCCAGCCAACGTACATGGAACATTGCAACATTGCCTCATGAAAAATAATAGCTCCACCTGATAGGTAATTGTACTCCTTGACAGAGACTAGTTCCCCTCATGCTAGGGAATAGTGCCCCCTTTACAGGTAAGTGCATACTGATAGGTAATAGTTTGACCCAATTAAATTGATACTCACCTTACCTCGATCCCAAGATGACGACTGGAGTGGTGGAGGCCTCTTCTAGCCTGTGATGTCTGCATGGCCCAGTGCAGGCAGCATCATGCAGTGACTGCACCAACAATGCCAGGACACTAATATTCTGTGTTCATTCTTGCAGATTTGGAGGCCAAGTAAAGAAGTGTACAGAGACCATGTTTTCTGCCATGCCATAGATTTCAACTGTATCTGTGCCTTAAGAATGCACATACAGCCGGCGCTTCCTAGACCTAGACAGTTGGTGGCCCTAGACAAATGCCCAATTTTCCTCCTCTAAAATAGCCATGTGTATAAGGAATTAAATGTAATGTTAAACAACCCTTTACACTTTTAAATAGAACTATATTTGTTTTATATAAAGAAACTCATTACAAACATGTATTTAGTTCCAAGTCTGAACAATCAAGCAAACTTTTTGCTACTTTTAATGATTGTTTGGCCACTAATCCTAATTACTACTAATTGCTGAATCTGCAGTTCTCTCCTTTAATAGCACACTAGGCGCAACCTCTAATTAATGTTATGCATTTGTTTGGCCTTTACTAGTTCCGGATTCAGTGTTCCTGAATCCCATTATCGCATCATAAAGTGATTTGTTTTTTATTTTTTAAGAGTTTGAAAATTAGTAATTTTATTCAACTTAATGCATTTTATATAGTGCAACGATATACTCACTAAAGGCTTTCTTCCATGGCAGCTCAGTACATAATCAGTAATTGGTTATACAAGGAGATTACTTGGAACTAGTGTTGGCTGATTTTGACTAAACAAAAAAAATCAAGATTTTTTTTCATGTTTATGGGTAATACTCAATTTTAGTCTTGATTTAATTCTTGATATATTTCAGTAAGTTTGCACAGGGAAAAGAGTCAGATGTATATTTGATGCAAGCTTCCTCATTTTACCACCCAGCTGTTAACTACAGTGAAAAAACTGTTGATCATAGCCTGCACGGAATATATCAGACTCCAGGGCGAAGTAACATCAATGACACGATTCTGATGAAAATCATAATTGTGCTTCTTTCAAATGCCAATTTGATCAAATTATTTAATGAATTACCCAGCCTTACTTGGAATGTAATACTCACCTAGGAAGGTGTTAATGGAACAAAAGAAAGTAAAATCCCGAGCAATAATATTTTTTTCTATGATTAGTGTCACAAACACCCTAACTGAAGGTCACATGACCATAGTGTTTCTTTGGCTGGGTATTCAGTACAAAATCACCTGATCTATCTGAATAATTAATATTCCCCCCAGTTGTACCAGAAATTCACTGTCAACAACCTAAAACTGCCACCACTAAGGTTTGTTTCCAAGAACTCACACTCGTGCGGAAAGCCTTCGGTTACTCCCTCCTATCTCCACATAGACCCAAATTACGTTATATAATTCCTACTATGTTTCCCAAGCTATTGTCTAAACAGATCGTGTTATGTGCACCAAGTGTGGCACGTAGATTAATTCCAGAACACAAGACAGAACTTATTAAAGGCAGTTTAATATGAAGAAAGGGAATACAATTATGCAAAACAGTTTCAGAAAATAAAAGGAAATAAATCAGAAACCTAACACTCACGTAGATCGGCTTAGGATCCATGCCAAGGGCAGGCAGAGAGAAAGCAGGACAAATCTTTACTGCCCATGAGCACCCCCAGAAAAGACCATCAGCATGTTTTTCTCATACATCAAGAAGGTTTTTTGTCTTTTTTTTTTGTCTTTAATGTCCATTCCCCTTTGCTTGCATGGCATGGGGTCGGTGTCTTGCCGTCTACAACACTCTCTCTTTGGTACACCAATTTATAGCTGATTTATTACATTTACAGAATGAGTCTGGTGTTAAATGGGTTGTATGACTCAATTTCATTATGTGATAATGCTGCTAAGGGGCCCATAAGTATAACAAACCAGTACTCACCTTTCCCTGGCTACAGCCAATCACAGGACTAGTGAAAATCTTTTCACAAATGACACAACAGTGATGTGAAGAAGTCACCATTAAAGACTGTGTTTGGTTACAGCAGTCACATCATTGGTCAAGTCAGCCAGGGGACCTGTATACAGACAAACTGGAGCTGCCAGTGCTGAAAACTGAGGCCCGGGGAGAAGGGAGAACTGGTTCGTTATGTTTATGGGCCCCTCAGTATTAAATAATAAAAAAAAGAGTTAACTCCTTGCAGAATGTACTGTATATCCTTATATGCAAATAACAAGAGCACACTAGTGATCTGTGCAAGATATGTAATGTAATTACAAACACACTAAACATTGCCATAAGATTTATAAAATACATAAGCAATGAATTTGTGCACAGAGATGGACATAGATTTTTAAGACCATAATATTGATTGTACAGCGTACCTCCAGTTATAAACAACTTTTCCTAAATCAATAGTTCATGTGAATATAAGAAACATTGTACTAAGGATATCTGTTTCCTTTTAAACTTTGTACGATGTTCTCCTGCTCCTTGTCTTCAATCTGGCTGCTTGTCTCCATTAGATTTGTCTCTGTATTCAGCCTCGCACATGCTTGCCCTATGAAGCCAGCTGGTTAACAGGTTTATTTCCTCATTTTGTGCACTGATAGCCTCTTATCTACAAACCAAGCAGTGTTAAAAGTGCACAGAGTAGCAGAGTACAACAGTAATTATGTGTGTGTGTTTTCTATCCCCCCTCCCCTCTTCATAGACTAATATGTAGAAAGTAACTCTGCTTGAAAATATTACAAAATTTCATATATTAGCTTGGACTATTCATTTATACAAAGCTGTTTATAACTGGAGGTACACTTTAAATAAGCAGAGCAAAATGTTCATAGTGTAGCCCTTGTTAGACTGCAGGGTCTTCCCTGACCAGATGATAGTAAAAGTACCTTTGTGGTGATTCCTACTTGTGGATTTATGAGCTCCCAAGAGAATGCCATTGATTTCTATGGAGGATCTGTAAATCTCAGCTTAAAACTGACAGTTAAGCCAAGTGAAATGAGAAGGCAGCGTAAAATCCTATAGCAGAAATCATAACGAAGATAGCGCTCTGACCTTGAATCTCATTATTCATTAAACATCTCTAGTCTACGGTATTTAGGGTCTTTAGGACCAGGCTCTGTTTAGTATGTGTTACTATAATGACTTTAACGTGTTTTATTTGTTCAACTACCAATACGATTTTTGTGGCATCTTTTCAAGAACAATACAGCAAAACTTCTGATACTGGCATCCTGGCAATCTTGGGACTGTGAGGAGCATTCACACAGCAGATTACCACTGATGGCATTATGCCATCAAACTCAAAATATTACCATTTAGATCTGTCAGCAGACACTGACTGACATAGTCCTAATGGGCATGTAGACTTACAGTGTGAAAATAAAGTTCTCTGTTATGCTGCAGGTACATGTTCTTAAAAAAACAAACAAAAAAAACAACAACAACATTATGCTACAGGATTGTTAGTTATGTATGTGACTAGGTAATTCTTTAAAAGACCATCTATCCACCTTTTATCAAATGTTGTTCTTAAAGAACTAAAGTTCCTTGCCAATTGATACAGTATCTTAAAATATCTTTATAAATGAATGGAGATTAGTCTTTTTCTGATACAGAGAACCACAAATCTCTCCTTCAGAAACAAGGCAACCGTTTAGTTAATGCCACCTAGAGGCAACAACCCTGGAAGACAATGCATTGCCCATTAAGACCTTAAAGCTTTGAACCATATATGTATGGCAAACAGAAAAGGTACCTAAAAGGGGTTGTCCATGTTTTTTTTTTCTATAGCCGAAAGGCTAGGCCATGAAATATCTCATCAGTTGGGGTCGAAAGACAGCCCCCGCATGGATCTGCAGTTCTGGGCTGTGTTGAGTCTCTGTATTATACTGTGCATGGAGTCAGAAACCGATAACTCCATACCCTGTATAGAGTGCCCAGCAGCATTACAGCAGCTCAGCTCCTATTGACTCTGCACCGTACAACATAAATATGGCACCAGCATAGAAGCTCAGCCTGCACCATCAACGTTAGGTGAGAATTGCAAGTTATAGCATACACCCTGCTGCAACACCTGCAGTTGGAGGTAGCTTCAATTGTGACTGTATAGCCACCTATTGTTATGAGTGTAGATGCAAAGCCACAATAAAAGCAATATCAGGAGATTGACTGATAACTGCAAGCAGTAGAGATAGCTATTTAAAACTATCACACTTCTGCGAGCCAAGACTGACCCCCGGACGCATTCACTAGGTGAGTTGGACTTGCGCTGAATCTGGGAATCAGAATTGTCACCAAACAAATAGATGTATCAATAATAAATGCACTGCTACAGAAACCAAAATAAAATCCACTAAAACTTACACAGTGACGTGGAGACAAGAGAAGTCGTACAAGCACGTGTCAAAACCAGGAGAGGACGTAATAGGCAGAATCAGGAAATGAAAGCAATATCTGGGAAACAAGCCAATGGTCACAAATCCAAATGGGTGCGTTAAAGCAGAATCAGGAGACAAATCGAGTACCCGGGAAGTAAGCCAAAGATCAAAGCAAACAGGTTCACACACAGAAGAGGAAAAGTCAAACTAGGAATAGGAAAAAAAAATTAGTCGGTGCCTGTGTCATGAAGGTTTGGTCTTATATTGGCCTCTTCGGCTGCTAATTGGCCAAGGCATGAAAATCTACAACACAAAAGCTTCCCCAGGTTGTCACGACAAACTTAAAGAAGCAGCAACTGAAATGACACTCCTGGCACCTATGAGGAATTCTTTATAGCCGTTGATCCCTGGGTTGGTATTGATGCATTGTCACAGTAGCCCAAGACCTGATCAAAGCGTCCAGGTCTGTCATCTCTATTATTGTTCAGTAGGACCTAAAAGTCTGGGTGTCCTAATGACAGAATGTGAAACTGACATTGGGCTGCAGACTAACACCGGCTACATGTGTACTTTTAAATAGTTTTAACTGGTTTTTGAAATACCTGAACTGAAAGTGCCGCTATTTTACTTCTAAAACTGCATACAACGTTATACACAGCACAACAAAAACAGTGTAAACATATTCTCACTCTTTGTAGAAGCGTAAAACCTATTTTGTGTAGTTGAGACACAGAGCTATAAATTACTTGTCCAAGGTCAGATAGAGCAGACATAGAGATACAGACCAGGGTTACCAGCAAATCTCTGTATTGTTTTATTAGTTCATTTCATTTTTATTGTCAACATGAGTCTCTCAAAAGAAGAAAAAACAAAATGTTATAAAGCGAAGGTCCGCAACCTTTTTTAAGCTTGATATCCATGTTTAGCTATAACAGGTAGTGTAAAGAAACACAGTTGATTTGTTCACACCAAGCTGCTTGCCTATTGCAGATTCAGTCTTCCCAGCCTGGTGCAGGTCTACCATTTTGTTTCTGGTGTCCTTCCACAACTCTTTGGTCTTCACCATAGAGGAGTTTGGAGTGTGACTGAGGTTGTGGACAGGTGTCTTTTATACTGATAACAATGTCAAACAGGTGTCATTACTACAGGTAATGAGTGGAGGACAGAGGAGCCTCTTAAAGAAGAAGTTACAGGTCTGTGAGAGCCAGAAATCTTGCTTGTTTGTAGGTGACCAAATACTTATTTTCCACCATAATTTGCAAATAAATTCTTAAAAAAAATCAGACAATGTGATTTTCTAGATATGTTTTCTCATTTTGTTTCTCATTTCTGGCATTGTACCTATGTACCAAGCTTGGTTATGGTATCTGGTCCCTAGTAAGCTTGGTTCTAGGCAGTAAATTTGCCTTTTGCATCTTTGCAGTATACTTGATTGTGGTACTGTGTCTCTGTAGTAAGATTTATTCTGTTATTGTAGCTATGCAGTGGTATCTATGCAGTAAGCATCATATAATTTTAAACGCTTTAGACTCATGTGGACCCACAATCTTCATACAGACCAGTGCCCATGGTAGCTTTAATCTGCCCCTGCCTGGTAAAATTGGTGCACAGATGGTATAGCTTTGGGAATACATTTTCATAGTGCAGCTGTGATGCAGTGAAAATTGTATCAAACCTGCATAGGAAAAAATGCATGAAGTTTTAACAAGGTTTTAAGTGAGGTTTTCTAAATTTACAGGTGAAACAAGTTTATGTTTGAGCTGTAAATTCATAAACTGTGCTAATAAACATCAAAACTGCCATAAAAATTATTTGGTAGGGGTGTCTCAAGGAATTTTTTTTTATAGGGGTGCTCCAAATCTGAAATGAGAGGGAAACACTGATCTATGTAACTGAGTCTTTGTTAGGCAACTTCATATTGGCAGGTGCAGCAGGCTATGAAGATAAAGGTCTTTAAAGTAGATGTACAGAGTAAAGGTGCCCAAATACAACATCCTTCAACCGACCTCCATTCACAGTGGGGAGAGGTAAGTAAGCTGATGCCAGTCGACTTTGGTGGAGGTTATCTTCCCTGAGTGCAAAAGGATTAGGCAATAAAATTCAACCACCCATCTTTTCTTTTCCCCAAGCATCATCTCTTGGAGGAGAGTCAGACAACACAGTCAACCAGTCCCATTGAAACTCGTGGATACAACTGACTTTAACCTGAATGGCAAACAGTGGTATTCGCAGATACCAAAACCACCCTGAATAAAACTACTGTCTGTATTCCAAATAAGGCCATATGTAAGTCATTGAAAGAGATCCCATTTTCCAAACCCCTCTCTTTTAGCTAGAATAAAGAGATACTCTAAAGAGTAGCTCCTATACCATTACAACTTTTCCCCTGTATCAACCACCAGCAGCAAACAGTTGATCAAAGGGTGGTCCTCATTATTGGGGGATCTGCAAACACATGAGGATTTCCCTGATAGGACAATTGCCTTAATCCCATTCTGTACATTTATATTGACACAGGCTTGAAGTCCAGAATTAAAAGCTGTAAATTAATGGGTTAATGATACCAGATGCATAGAGGGATTTTATAAAGATTATATGCAGAGAAGACTTATTATGTCTTATCCTCTCTCCATAAATATCTTGCTACACCACAGGATACTAGATCACATATTAATGACAAGTTAATGAAAAATGCAAAACCCGCTAAAGTCCATATTGACAGCGAATCTATATAAACTAATCTGCCTGGAATGAACCTGTGATGACTTCAGAAGAACAAGCGATATAAATGCAACCATGGGGATAGTCGCAACTGTGAGCAGTTAAAGGAAAGTAGGGCTGGACGATTTTGGCAAAAAATTAAATCTTGATTGTTTTTGAACCCTAGGGATTTTCGATTTTAATCTCGTTTTTTGTTTTTAAGAAATGCAGAAAAAATTATTTTAATTGCCAATTTCTGAAACCTGCAAACTTTTTTTTTTAAAAGTTTCTAACCGTGTACAGAGCTGCTAAGGTATTTTTTTTTTTTTTTTGCGGCACAAAATATAGTTTTAATTCACACCATTTTGGGGAATGTTCAAAGTTTTGATCACCATTTTATTTAATTATTCTTGTTTTGGGGAGGCAAAATGGTGTAAGGATGGAGATATGGCTATTTTGAATTTTCTTCTGCTAAGGTGTTATACATATGGAATATGCATTTTTATAGTTTGAGCATTTTTGGATGTGGGATGCTTAATGTGTTCATTTTTATATACATAAAATAAATTGAGGATAAATTGCTGATTAGTGGTGATCAGACTGCTGAGACCCCCACTGATCCTGATAAAATGCAGTTTTACCACTGCTGAGAATGTAGCTGCAGTAAAACACAGATGCACCTCCTCTGCCATTGGATGGGAATGCTGGAGAAGCGCTGTACTTCAGCTATTTCCAGCACTCCCTTTGAAATGAATGGGAGCAGGAGTGCACCTACATTCCCAATGGGAATAAAATAATAAAATCTATTATGCTTTTTTATTATTTTAAACTTCTATTTTTTTTTTTAGCTCCTCTGGGGGACCAAAGGGCTTAAACCTGTGATGTACCATAGACTACAATACAGCCAGAGGCGTAACTAGGAATGGCTGGGCCCCAAGGCAAACATTTGGCATGGGGCCCCCCCCCCAAACCACCGCTGCCCCCAACCCCCCCTCACACAAACCGCATTTCTGCGCACACTATTATGCCCCATAGTGGCCCCTGCACACGGTATTATGCCCCAAAATGGCCGCTGCACACGGTATTATGCCGCATAGTGGCCCCTGCACACGGTATTATGCCCCATAGTGGCCCCTCCACTTGGTATTATGCAGCATAGTGGCCCCTGCACACAGTAGTTTGCCCCATAGTGGCCCCTGCACACAGTAGTTTGCCCCATAGTGGCCTCTGCACTCAGTAGTTTGCCCCATAGTGGCCCCTGCACACAGTAGTTTGCCCCATAGTGGCCCCTGCACACAGTAGTTTGCCCCATAGCGGCCCCTGCACACAGTAGTTTGCCCCATAGTGGCCCCTGCACACAGTAGTTTGCCCCATAGTGGCCCCTGCACACAGTAGTTTGCCCCACCCATGAACGATTATTATACTCTGGGGTCTTTTCAGACCCCAGAGTATAATGATCGGAGACTCAGGGGAGGATACAAACATAAAAAACACTGCAACTTACCTCTTCCTCGCTCCCGTGCACTACTTCGGCCATCTTCGATGTTGGACCAGATCTCGCGTGATCCAGGCTGACATCGCGACGCATAATGACGTCGGCTGACGTCTGGGACGTCACCAAACAGGCCCAAGGCCTGCGGAGTGTAGGAGAGGTGAGTTAGTGTTTTTTATGTTCGCTCACCTCCCCTGGGCCCCCAATAGCAGTGTTTGTGGGGTTCGCGGTAGCGACTGCCACAGGGCTCCGGGCCCCGTAATGTTCCGGGCCCTGTGGCAGCCCCTACCGCTGCTACCCCTATATTTACGCCCCCGAATACAGCTGTATTGCAGTATAAGAATTCAAGCAGGCTTTAGATGTGTTACTAGAACAAGTGAGGGAAGACGCCATAGAGAATGGGGGGGGGGGGGTTGGAGTGCAGAAGGGGTGTCGGCAGCCCTATTGTCCATGGGTATTACGCCAGAAAGGAGAGTGGCAGAAGAGGCAAACTCGGTTTGACAAATTGGTTAAAAAAAACTGAACTGTGTGGCATGCACCAGTCACCAGAAAATCAAAAGTAACCTAAGAATCTTCAAAATGTGATGAATACATAAAATAAATTAAAGAATCACAAATAGAAAACTATTGGCCCATTTACCAGGGAACATAGCGCTGGCCCTGCTTTTCTTTTTCTTTAACATGCAGGGCACCTAAAAAGAGGTATCATGCTCCCCAAATAAGGAAATCTAGACTCATCGGGGAAGATCTCTTAAGCCTTGTATGCCCGTTTTCTGACGTACAAAGAATGAAAAATTTTCACATTTTTCTGCTAATTTTTTTGTGCAGAATTTCCATGTTTATTTTACTTTTGCAATGCCCTCACTACTTTCCCCGAAAGGAGCATGGCGAGGGGTACAGTATGGGAGAGGTTGCCAGCTCTGCCAGAGTATTGGTGTAAATGATCCTCAAAATTTTGGCGTAAATTTCAGTGCAGGCGCACTGCCCAGCAAAGGGTGTGCCTGATTTATGAGGAATGAAGCTCGTCATAAATCAGGCACACCCTTCACCAATGCAAGGGATATGAAGACTGGCACTGAAAACACCGCTCTTCATAATTCTGCCCCATTGTCCTTTTCCAGCTATGGAAAACAGGTGACTATCCCTTGAATGTATTCAAGTTATGGACCATCACAGATGGGAGATGGAAATTTACTTACATATAAAAAGAAGAGTATTCATTTTTTGCATTCAAAATGCATTTTGCAATCAAAAAGTTGTAAGAAATACTAAATGTTCTTTTTTCCCCACAAAAAATAATTGTGTGTGTGTGTATATATATATATATATATATATATATATATATATATATATACACAGTCATGGCCAAAAGTTTTGAGAATGACACAAATATTATATTTTCACATGATCTGCTGCCCTCTGGTTTTCGTGTGTGTTTGTCAGATGTTTTTATCACATACAGAAATATAATTGCATTCATATTATGAGTAACAGAAGCTTATATTGACAGTTAGAATGAGTTAATGCAGCAAGTCAATATTTGCAGTGTTGACCCTTCTTCTTCAGGACCTCTGCAATTCTCCCTGGCATGCTCTCAATCAACTTCTGGACCAAATCCTGACTGATAGCAGTCCATTCTTGCAGAATCAATGCTTTAATTTTGTCTGAATTTGTTGGTTTTTGTTTGTCCACCCGTCTCTTGATGATTGACCACAAGTTCTCAATGGGATTAAGATCTCCAGACGGCATGTTTCAGCTCCTTCCAAAGATGCTCAATAGGATTTAGGTCAGGGCTCAAGACTGTGAGAGAGCCGATTCCCTTGGCTGAGAAGCAACCCCACACATGAATGGTTTCAGGATGCTTTACAGTTGGCATGAGACAAGACTGGTGGTAGCGCTCACCTCTTCTTCTCCGAATAAGCGGTTTTCCAGATGTTCCAAACAATCGAAAAGGGGATTCATCAGAGAAAATGACTTTACCCCAGTCCTCAGCAGTCCACTCCCTGTACCTTTTGCAGAATATCAGTCTGTCCCTGATGTTTTTTCTGGAGAGAAGTGGCTTCTTTGCTGCCCTCCTTGAGACCAGGCCTTGCTCCAAGAGTCTCCACCTCACAGTGCGTGCAGATGCACTCACACCTGCCTGCTACCATTCCTCAGCAAGCTCTGCACTGCTGGTAGCCCGATCCCGCAGCTGAAACACTTTTAAGAGACGGTCCTGCCGCTTGCTGGTCTTTCTTGGGCGCCCTGGAGCCTTTTTGGCACCAATGGAACCTCTCTCCTTGAAGTTCTTGATGATGCGATAGATTGTTGACTGAGGTGCAATCTTTCTAGCTGCAATACTCTTCCCAGTTAGGCCATTTTTGTGCAGTGCAATGATGACTGCACGTGTTTCTTTAGAGATAACCATGGTTAACAGAAGAGAAACAATGATGGCAAGCACCAGCCTCCTTTTAAAGTGTCCAGTGGTGTCATTCTTACTTAATCATGACAGATTGATCTCCGGCCCTGTCCTCATCAACACCCACACCTGTGTTAATGGAGCAATCACTGAAACGATGTTAGGTGGTTCTTTTAAGGCAGGGCTGCAATGATGTTGAAATGTGTTTTGGGGGATAAAGTTCATTTTCTAGGCAAATATTGACTTTGCAAGTAATTGCTGTTAAGCTGATCACTCTTTATAACATTTTGGAGTATATGCAAATTGCCATTAGAAAAACTGAAGCAGTAGACTTTGTAAAAATTAATATTTGTATCATTCTCAAAACTTTTGGCCATGACTGTATATATATATATATATATATATATATATATATATATATATATATATATACACACACACACACACACACACATATAAACACACACACACACACGGACATAATTGATGGTACCCCTCATTTAATGAAAGAAGATCCCACAATGGTCACGGAAATAACTTGAATCTGACAAAAGTAATTTGCCAAACTACATGCTGACAAGCCACAAAGCTTCTGGGAGAATGTCCTATGGACAGGTGAGACAAAAATTTAAATTTTAGGCAAGGCACATCAGCTTTATGTTCACAGACAGAAAAATGAAGCATATCTTGAAAAGTACACTGTCCCTACTGTGAAACATGGAGGAGGCTCTGTTATGTTCTTTGCTGCATCTGGCACAGGGTCTTGAATCTGTGCAGGGTACAATGAAATCTCAAGACTATCAAGGGATTCTAGAGAGAAATGCGCTGCCCAGTGTCAAAAAGCTTGGTCTCAGTCGCAGGTCATGGGTCTTGCAACAGGATAATGAGCCAAAACACACAGCTAAAAACACCCAAGAATGGCTAAGAGGAAAACATTGGACTATTCTGAAGTGGCCTTCTATGAGCCCTGACCTAAATCCTATTGAGCATCTTTGGAAGGAGCTGAAACATGCCGTCTGGAAAAGGCACCCTTCAAGCCTGAGACAACTGGAGCAGTTTGCTCATGAGGAGTGGTCAAAATACCTGTTGAGAGGAGCAGAAGTCTCATTGACATTTACAGGAATCGTTTGATTGCAGTGATTGCCTCAAAAGGTTGTGCAACAAAATATTAAGTTAAGGGAACCATCATTTCTGTCCAGGCATGTTTCATGAGTTTTCTTTTTTAAAAATTCTGTTGAAGCATGGTTGAAAAGCAATGTCTGACTTTCATTTGTTCATTTTCATAGAATTTTTATATATTACTTTTGTCAGATTCAAGTTATTTCTGTGACCATTGTGGGTTTTTCTTTCATTAAATGAGGGGTACCAACAATTTTGTCCACATGTGCATATATATATCTATATATGATCGATATATAGATATATATATACACACACACACACATACATTATATATACAGATTACAGTTGTGCTGAAATGTTTGTGTGGTTTTTAAGCCTTTTTTCAGAGAATATGAATGATAACACCAAAACTTTTTCTCCCCTCATGGTTAGTGGTTGGTTGAAGCCATTTATTGTCAATCTTCTGGGTTTTCTCTTTTTAAATCATAATGACAACCAAATACATCAAAATGACCCTGTTCAAAAGTTCACATACCCTGGTGATTTTGGCCTGATAACATGCCCAGAAGTTAACACAAAGGGGTTTGAATGGCTACTAAAGGTAACATCCTCACCTGTGACCTGTTTGCTTGTAATCAGTGTGTGTGCATAAAAGCTGATTTTCTGGGATCCAGACAGACTGTTGAATCTTTCCTCCAGCCACTAACGTTTCTGGATTGTGAGTCATGGAGAAAGCAAAAGAATTGTCCACAGATCTAGAGGAAAAGGTAGTTGAACTGTATAAAACAGGAAAGGGATACAAAAAGATTCAAGATCAGGTAGACCAACCGAAATTTCGGCTACAACTGCCTGGAAAATTGTTCGGATGCAAAGAAAAACCCACACATAACATCAGCTGAAATACAGGACTCTCTGAAAACTATCGGTGTGGCTGTTTCAAGATGCACAATGAGGAGGCACTTAAAGAAAAATGGGCTGCATGGTCGAGTTGCCAGAAGAAAGCCATTACTGCGGAAATGCCACAAAGAATCTCGCCTTCAATACGCCAAACAGCACAGAGACAAGCTTCAAAACTTCTGGAATAAGGTAATTTGGAGTGATGAGACAAAAATGGAACTTTTTGGCCACAACCATAAACGTTACATTTGGAGAGGTGTCATCAAGGCCTATGATATAAGGAACACCATTCCTACTGTAAAGCAAGGAGGTGGATCACTGATGATGTGGGGATGTGCGAGCTTCAAAGGCACAGGAAACTTGGTCAAAGTTGAAGGAAAGATGAATGCAGCACATTCTCAGCAAATACTGGAGGCAAATTTGCACTCATCAGCCAGGAAGCTGCGAACTTGGAAGTTCCAACATGACTACGAACCAATACACAAGGCCAAATCGACCTGTCATTGGCTACATCAGAAGAAAGTGAAGGTTCTGGAGTGGCCATCTCAGTCTCCTGACCTCAATATCATTGAGCTACTATGGGGAGATCTCAAGCGCGCAGTACATGCAAGACAGCCCAGGAATTTACAGGAACTAGAGACTTTTTGCCAAGAAGAATGGGCAGTTTTACCACCTGAGAAAATAAAGAGCCTCATCCACAACTACCACAAAAGACTTCAAGCTGTCATTGATGTTAGAGGGGGCAATACACGGTATTAAGAACCGGAATATGGGAACTTTTGAACAGGGTCACTTTGATGTTTTTGGTTGTCATTATGATTTAGAAAGAGAAGTTTGACAATAAATGGCTTCAACCAACCACTAACCATGAGTGGAGAAAAAAGTTTGTGTTATCATTCATATTCTCTGAAAAAAGGCCAAAAAAAACAAAAAATCTGCCGGGGTATGTAAACTTTTTAGCACAACTATAAATATACATATATATATATATATATATATATATATATATATATATTTATATATATATTATATACATACATATATACATGTACACACACACACACACACACACACACATATATCAATCTGCTCAGCAAATCCTACTCTACAACATGATGCCAGTAGATTGGATAGCATCTTCATAGCGATGGGTTCCCTTTAAAATTTAGTTTATAATTATACCCCACAAACTATATACTGTACTCTTGATCTTTCTTACAGGGGACATGAATGCTACCAGAATGGAATATAATACCATATTACACTAACAGATCTATAGACTTCAGATATATATGACAATATATGATGCTCATTAAACATATGAGTGGTGAATGACTGGCACCAGACTATATTTACTAAGGGCTTTACATGCACATTTATAATTCCATAGAATATTAGAACTGTCAATATGATTGGATTGAATTAAAAATAAAACACAGTTTTATTATCTACTTCTGGCAGATATTTTTATTCTGTATTCTACGTATTTCTATTATTTCTTATTTCTTACTTGGAGCTACTGGAAATTCAAAACTGAATGTTCATTTATATATGGAATCCTGGATTATGTTGATTTTTCAGTAAAGTGCAAATGTAAGCCTCTATAGCCTGAGTGGATGTTCCTTCACTTATATATTCCAAATACATGAGATAAAAAGCAAACTTTTCTGTATATTTATGAAGATCAATTGAAATAGACATCCTTCAGGCTCAAAGAATTTATATTAAATTTCTAGTTTCTAATCATTCTATGCCTACTATAATGTACTGTACACTGAACTCTCAGTGAACTTGTGCTTACACATAGATGCCAATATTAACAAGAAGAGTTGCAGTGTAAAGCATGGAAACGGGACACAGCAGCAACATGAACCTCTGGTGTGACAAGAGTTGGTCCTGACACTTCATGGTTGCACAGAGCTATTCAGGGTGGGTTCACACCTGCGCTTGGTGTCCTTCCGTCGCCAATCCAGTGAAAATCTCGGTGAACTGGATTGGCGTCGGATACAGACCGGTCAGCGGCGCATTGGTTAAAAACCCATTCATTTGAATGGGTTTTTAAAGCAGTGCGCGGGTGTGCGCTTACACCCTCTGCGCTGCGAATCCTTTTTTTTTCGTCGGAAACAAAGTCGGACACGCAGGACTGATCAGCCATGATCTAAAGTGACCAACAGACCAGACAATACCTTTAAAATTTCTGTAGATACTTGGTCATAGGCAGAATGCAGCTACCTGTAAGTTTCCTGCTAGCCTATAGGGACACAACTCTGGACAAGTGCAACTTGAAATGTACAGGAGTAATTCCATCCAGAACCGATGCAATGGAACATTCAATCTTTATTTGTAAAATATATTAAAATCCACTTGATACAAGATCACACAGAATAGCATGCTGCTGCTAAAACTCACACACCTATAACCTTAGAGGAAAAGCTATTTTTCATCCCAAGAATCATCATTTTTTTCTACTTTTTTTTTATTTTATTTACATAGCTGTATGAGTGCTTGTTTTTTTGCAGGACAATATATTTTTATTAATGGTATTATTTATTAACTGTTCAATATAACATTGCAGACGTGTGATGTCTGTGCTATTCATGGGCAGCACCGCACCCTGGTAATTTGCAGGTGGTGTGCTGTCTGTGAAAAGCAAATCAACTTTTTTTTTTTCCTGATTTCCTATGCTTTCTATGTCTCTGGGTCCACAAAAAATGGATAACACATTAACACATAGAAGCCATCCGTTTTTTCTCACTATTTCATAAATTGCATTGATGTGATGCATCCATGAAATAAACAAAAGTTAGGATGGCATATGTACGGGAAATACAGAGGTGCAAATATAGCCTTATATAAATTTTGTTATGTTTTACTACGGTTAAAAATTAAAACTTTATATTTTTCCATCAACAGAGCTGTGTGGGGGCTTATTTCTTTTGTACAATAAGTTGTAGTTTTTATGGTTGGCCTGGTTTATCTTTACTAGGACACTGACTACTATTGTCACTCGTCATGTATGGAGTCTGTTCAGCTTCTAAGACATCTTCTGGGTACATGTGATATGTTACCACAGGGACAATATAAATAATCGTAGAGGAAAGTGAGCCTCACACTCAAGATCACGGATCATTAAGTAACCCATAAATATAAAAGTAGATTAAAAGTGGTTTATGCTAAATCTAAGGCTTGGGCACAAATAAGAATAAAAAAAGAAAAGGAGCAAAAAGATCAGTGTTAAATAGTGTCTGTAAACATGTCAATTATAGTGGTCCTCTGTAATGTGACAAAAGCTGAACTACTAATGCTAGTAATGAAACATTAGCTGTCTTTAGAGTCAAACCCAATGAATATAACTAGTATTATAATAAATTACAGCACTTCACTTAATTTCTGACCGCAATGGTTCAGTTAAGTCTTTTAAAACATTCAGAATAGAAAGGGTTAAAAGACAGATAAAATGTGTTCTCCTGGACATGCAAGCATTGATGTCCCTGGGCCAGCGGAAGATGCCCTTAATTCATGACAAGGTAAATGTCTCCAGTGCAGAGTCGTCTGAGATCACAGACAAAACAGTTCTGCAAGGCTGGCATTTTTTGTCTGGCAATGTCAGGGAGAAAACAACGGATACCTGATGAACTCCATTATAGTCAATGTGGGATCTATTGCTTTCCATCATAGAACGGATCCATCTCTAAAGGGGTATTCCCATCTCAAGGATCAGATTCAGAATTGTAGCTTAAGTGAACTCAAGTGTTTTAACCAATAAATTGCTTTATCTATCTTTCTCTGTTGGCCAGATACAGCTAAATCTTTCTCCTCATTGTTTACAGCTGGCTGTCAAGGTTACAGACCTGTCCTTGGGTTGGGATAATGACTCAGTTCTTGCTCTTGGCATTCTCTATTCTCTTCTCCCTTTAAATGGCAAAAGTAGAAGTTGATCATCAGTATATAGTCAAGTTGGGATTCTATGGGGGAGGCAGTGGCACAAAAGTGAGGCACCATGTGGGTGTCACTGACGGGATGGGAATGATGGGAAGTACAGATGTGTGTGTACAGACATGTTGTGAACAAGTCTGGGCTCAGATAGAGAAGGAAATAAAATCATAAATGCTAAAGATAAAATGTAAATGTGGAAGGTGGCTAATGGTTGTGAGAAGAAGCCCAAGTTGAGCTTTTGGACAAGGGCCCATGAGCCTTTAGTTACAGCCCTGGGGTCCCCAGCCCTAAGGGGTTTACACTGCTTCTCTTCAGCTGCTTTATACATGCATTCCTTTTTTTGAAATTCATGATATTCAGTGAAAATAAAGTGCAAAACTTGGCTCATAATAAAAGTGATAGCTGAACACGTCCTGTAAATATAGCGTTATTTATTTATGTTCCTGAGAATTATGCTGAGCGCTATTGATTTTTGCGGTAATGTAGCTGATGCACTTTAAAAGCTCTAAAGCTCATTTCCACTGCCAGTATCTCTAATTTTTCTTTCTACATGGAAAGGTCCAGATCCCTTGAGACAGAAATACTCGCAGGCTTAAAATACAGCCATGCAAATCTTTTAGGCAGGTCATTCAAACACTATCAGTTTTACAATCGGATCCTACAACAATGTCCTGTTGCCCAGGAGGAGCTGGAGGTTTGAGGTAACTAGGAAACAATGAGGATTTCCAGCCAGTTCTATTGATCGATGGCGGTGATACTCTCAGTCTGCAATACAAAGCAGAATAGGAATCAGAGCTCTTATGAAAATACTACTTTCTTTACCTGCAGCTCTCAGAGCTCCTGGAATTAAGTGTCTAAAGTTTGACATCTTAATCATGATCCTTCAAGAAGTGGTTTAATTGCATGTTAGGCAGCTGTCCTCCCTACAAATGTTTTACTACCAGAAACAATAGATTCCCATCAGCATGGATTATATATTATTATTTTCTAGCACTTTTCTTGCCATCTTGTAAAGTTCTATACTGCGGCAACTTCGGAAGTTTTTGAAGAGTACAGCTGGCATCAGCTAACTTTTATATTGGGTGAGGTGTGTTATTATGTATGCTGCGAGGAGAACATGGATTCTACATTTATTAACCTTGCCGTACATACTTATTATACCAATGCCTACAAATATAAAATTTTACACAAATGCCAACAAAGTCATATAGGACAATATGCCACCATGTTCTCAGAAACCGGCCATATGATGACTCCTCCTTATTTTCTATTAGGCTACCTGTGTGCATTGTCAGGCCTCATGTATACAACCGAGTGTGCAGGCCAAGGTACTTCTGATTGGGGGTCCGCCGTGCCGTTCCGATGATTATAAACCAGGTCCTACCCTGCTCAATGACATCAGAATGGAACCCCCCACAATGAAGTTAATGGGGGACGGAAGGCTCTTGGATGTCATCCATGTGTCACCCAAGTGCATAAAATCAGCTCAGTCATATGCATGTATCCTCAGGGTGCTAGCCGTGTTTATAATGGCTAGCACACTGACCCACTATATTCTAATGAATTATCATGGGTCCAATGAGGGGGCCGTGAGCCCGGGAGCAATGCAATACTCAGGACAGGCCCTACTACTGTCCATTTTGCAGCTCGTGCTTAGTAATGAAATTTGTCTGTCCATGAAGGTCACAGAGACCAAAAAGATATCATCCATGTGTCATCTGTGTCATTTTCACACAGACCCCGCATATGTGCACACATGTCATAATCCAATGATGAAAAATCTTTGTGGCACTGTATAGCATTAAAAAAATAATAATGTCACTGTATGCCTATACAGTGGTATCTGTCAGTCATCTTCGTGGCAGATACCTTAGCCCTACACTGCAATCACAGTGATGCAAGGTCTGGGGCACTAAATGGGCAAAAAAAAGACAGTACATGCCCTTCAAGGTCTGGATACAGATTTTTTTTTTTTAATTTTAGGGGGAAATATTCTTTAATAGTTTAATAGATCCAGATTATAGCCATTGATTGACCTGCATTGTGAGCTATAGCAATGCTAACTTGATGGTTTTCCTATGAGAGACTTTTTTTCTAAGCTTTTCCAAATGTCAGCCATAAATCACATATACATGCAGGTTAGGGCAGAAGGAAAGTGCTTCCATTTCAGTTACGAAAGAGCAAGAGTAAAAGCTATTGTAAGCACATTATTTTCAATTCCCTGCATTGTATTTTATGGCAGAGCTGAATTGTTAGTGTAGTGCATGCACGGCCTATTGAGCTTATAGGAAATGTCATAATGCCCTTAAAGCGATCTTCTTATCAAGTCTTCCAGTTACCTCAAATAACAATTCAACAATGGTACAGGGGAAAAGCAACGTGAGTAAAGTCGTAGCATCCATGACAAGGACATTGGTTAAGGTACAGAGCAATGACATTGTCAGTCTGGCAAGGCTACTGAGATAATACAATACAATTTATACAGATTAAAAGGGGTTTACTAGGAATGAAAGGGGTTTTTCACAAACACAACCATATTTAGATTTGTAGACAAATAAAAGTTAAGGATTTTTGCTATAGAAAATTAAAAAATTTTGCAGAGTTTTAAAAATTTTGACTAACCATCTCAGTGGTGACAGTCTTTTGTCTTGACTGGTTGACAATGGATATAACCATGAATGAAGGAACTTTCTATGGTCTGGTACTTGTCAAAAACCAGCCATAATTTCTTTATTGTGGACAGGTTATCAGGCAGGGACACTACATGTATGAGAAGAAAAGCCAACCACAACAAGAAAATCAGAGCACATTTGTCAGAGTGAGAGATACTGCCTACTTAGTGGCTCTCAACGTTGGCTGATAGCGTAAGGTCCCAAGGCATATCCTGAAGGAACAAGCAGTAGGATACATCAAGTACAATTCTTGGTAGAGTACAAATATCAATTGATTTTAGTAAGCGATCTGTTGTGCTATGCAGTTCTCCCAACAGTCAGTTAAACTTACAATGAACATCAAGACCCCCTTTAGAATACTGGATTAGTCCAAACCAGACTATTCAATTAAGGCTGGATTCATACTTTCGTTGGACTCCGCT
This sequence comes from Leptodactylus fallax, assembly GCA_947044405.1. Lineage (NCBI taxonomy): Eukaryota > Metazoa > Chordata > Amphibia > Anura > Leptodactylidae > Leptodactylus > Leptodactylus fallax. The sequence goes on along the minus strand of CAMRHE010000104.1, from coordinate 444,806 downwards.
GCAGAATCCGCTAAAAATAGTTGGAGAGAAAAGTCCTGCAAGGAGGACTTTTTCTCTCCACCGGTTTCAGTATAAAACCGGCGGAAACAAGGCAGATCCCCTTATACTCTATGGGGTCCGCGGGTTTCTGCATAGAACTACTTTTTAAGTGGAGAGGGTCTCCATCTTCCAGGTCCCCATGCAGACCCAAAGGATGGAAACCCGAATGCTAGTGTGAACCTAGCATAAAAGGGTTGTTCAGGAATTACAGTTTTTTTTTCCTGTAAGCCAGGGAAGGTGAAAAATAAAAAACTCACCTGTCCCAGGCACTCCGGTGTTCCAAGCTGCTGTCTGGTCCAGTGGTGCTCATGAGCTTGTTCTGGCAGAAGTCCTCACCACAGGTGACTGCTGATTGGCGGCCTAAGGAAAAGACCCCGGATGTCACTCACATACATCACCTGTGACATCCCGGTTCCATTCCTTAGGCCGCTGATGCACCTGGGTGAAGCTGACTGGATAGTGACCTTGGACAGGTGAGTATGGTTTTTTTCTTTTTATTTTTCACCTTTCACGGCCTCCAGTAAAAAGCTGTAATTCCTGGACAAGCCCTTTAAGGTATTATTTTCATATGATTTTTAAATACTTTAGCACTTTTAACATGGACTTCATTTTCTTATGTGTTGCCCAGTAGGGAGCATGAATCATACATGTAAGGAAATGTCAGAAATTGATCCCAGCCTAAATGCTACTTCGCGACTGGTGTAACCGTCAAAGCTCTCATTATCTATCCAAAGTGGTTCTTTATGTAAAATAAAAGTGTATATAAAAAAAACTAATCACGTAATAATAGGTAGCAAGAGATCATTCATTTTCAAGGAAATAAACACATAAGGATATGTGACAACTCAATAGAAATCTCTTACACATATTTGCTCAGCAGTTTCAGGCATGGTAAACCATCCATCAGTGACCAGGCAATGAGGGAAATCAGCAGCTTCAAGGAAAGCGACCACACAGATCGGTATTAGCACCCCATAGCAAGAAATAAGCACATGCCTCATAAAACACCAGATATCAGTCCTAAAGTGACAGTGCGACATTACGAGGCTCCAGGAGGCCGCCACGGGGCATGCTTCATAAGATCTATGAGGAAAACTGCATCAACAAACTGGTACATAAACAACATGTAAATCAGGGTAGCATGAAGCGTTTCGTGTCGGTCTGCAAAATGTAATGCGGGTTTACATTATTAACTGCAATTATAATTGCTTAAATATGTTTTAAGCAATTATAATTTTTCGCTTTATGTTTTATTATTTGTTTGTTATTTCTTTAAGAATTTCTTTTAAGATTTTAAGTCAATAGATACAAATCTGGTTATATATAAATAGCCTAAAAGTTCTCAGCTCAGTACTAAAGCAAAGCTGTCTAACAAGGATGTGATCGGCAACCGTATAACATGATGTCACTCATTTTGGGATCCATACACAATACTGTATAATGAAGTAGTCATGTATTTAGTGAGAGCTCTCCATTCTCCATCAATATAAACCATGCATCAGCCACAAGAGAAAGAGAAAAGTGACAGATCAATAGAAGCGCCCTATAGTAAGCAATAAGCACACATCACACATTTGGCGTGACTCCCAGTTTAATCATAGGATTAAGTTATGATGGAATGAGATCCAATTCCAATTTTGCTATGGTTCCCCATGGCTGTTATGTCCTTTACTGGTAGTTGTTTTTTCCTTTTATTTTCACCTCAAATAAAATAATCACAACTAAATGCAGAAAAAGTCTCTTAAGGTGCCCATACACAAGATAAAAGTCAAGAAAAATGAGAAGAGAAGTGAATGCAAACTATGATTTGTGATGGCCGACAGCAGACTTGTCTGCAAAAAATTTGATCAGCAACGTCTGAAAACTTTAGCCGTGGGCAGACAAAACTACGTTTATGTCATCATCAGCTTAACCAATCTTTTGCCATGTGATGGGGTCCAACTCCCTGCAACCCTGCAGATCATGTGTTTGAAGGGGCTATGACGCTCAGGTGACATCACATCTGTTATTCATGCAGACCTTCAGCAGCTCAGTCCCAATTAAGTGAATGGGACAAAGTTGCAATAACAGGCACAGTTACTATGCTACGTATGGTGCTGTGCCTGGTTTACAAAGAAGAGGCCGCAGCGCTCATCCAAGTGCCACAATCTCTTCAATCTGCTAACAATGGGGTGCTGAGAGGGGGGGGTGCTCCCACTGATCAGATATTGCTGACCTATCCTAAAGACCAGTCATTTTTTACAATGGTGTATAAGGATAGTGAGAACAAAAATGGCCAAAAACAATATAAACAGTCACTTAGTCAATCACTTAGTGTGTGACGACATCCCAAGAAAATAGGAATCAGGAGATGTCTAAGAATCAAATGAGCCTAGCTAGTATGCTATACACTGAACCTTTATACCCTGATAGCCCCCTCCATAATGTAGAGAACTTTCCAGAAGCTGTGTTGGGTGCACGACGTTTGGAAAGTGACTTTACACCTTTGTCGTAGACAGAGTAGCCAGCACGTCTACTAAAACTAAGCTGGAATTGAAGTAGAAGTATCTTCAAGAACAACAACCAATATAGTCATCAACATAAAAGTCTTGAAGTATCCGTGAAATACCCCTTTAAATCTATCCTTCAACTTTAATAAATGTGAGTTAATGTGATTAGAGATTCATTGAGAACTATTACCTTAGAAAGGATATAAGATTTTTATTTTGCGTAGTAGTTCTACAAACAAAGCCAATACATAAAGGTGTTATCAGTGGGGAGAGCAGTACATGGTCATGGTGATCTAACCTTCTCTTGCTTAGAATGAGGTTGTGCTCCAGGACTGTGTGCAGGGAATAAGTGAGCTCAGTTTTCCCTGTGATGTCTGTCTTCCCGCCAGTGCTGTGAACAGATGTGTAAAACATAATAAACATATCACTGAACAATACTTGATTTTATTGAGCTTTTCATCGTCCAGGAGCAGGTCTGGTAAGCGATCCGCGTATTAATACTTAATGGGATTGATTGAGGATCCAAGACATTTTATGTTTTCTCAAAGAGGTAAACATGTCTCTCTTCTACTGTGCAGAGCTCTAATATGGCCCTGTTCACATCATGTTTATGGTCTCTGTTTAACGTGTACACTGGGATTTGTACTTAAAAGGATCCCTCAGCGGGATGTCACTCAATGGGTCCCATTGCAAAAGAATTCGTTTTTTGTTTTTTTTTACCGGATACCAGTGTATGAAATAATGTAGTTTACTACATTATACCAGAAAAAAATTGAAAGTCTTCGGTAATTGATATCTTGTAATGGAACACTTAGAAGAGGATATCAGATTTTTCTTTTTTGTAGTAGTTCTATGAACAATACCTAAAGGAATTGAAAAGGTAGCAACTACTGAAGAGTCTCAATTTTTATCTCATATCTACTAGCTAATAATAATAATAATAATAATAATAGTCCTTTAATAGTCCCACAGTGGGGAAATTCAGTGTGTTACAGCAGCAAAGATAAGATAAGATAAGCAGATACAAATACAAAATGTACAGGAATGTTCCAAGGTGAGAGGCATTACATTAATAGCAGACAGACAGATAGGACGTAGCAAGGGGGGGGGGGGGGATTTAACAGGCAGAGAGATATTTCAGTTCTCTGTATGTAATGATCTCCGCTTAGGTCGGTGTTGGTTGTACAGCCTAACCGCGGTGGGGAGGAAAGACTTCCGATAGCGCTCCTTCTCACACCTAGGGTGGAGCAGTCGGTCACTGACAGTACTGCCCAGCGCAATCACAGTCTCATGCATGGGATGGGAGTTATTCTCCCGCATGGAGCTCACCACGGACAGTATCCTTCTGTCACCCACCACCTGCACTGGGTCCAGTGGGCTCCCCAGGACAGAGCTGGCCCTTCTAATCAGCTTGTCAAGTTTATTTCTGTCCCTGGTTGATATACTGCTCCCCCAGCAGGCCACTCCAAAGAAGATGGCTGATGCCACTACAGAGTTGAAGAAAGTCCTAAGAAGTTCCCCCCGGATTCCAAAGGCTCTCAGCTTCCTAAGCAGGTAGAGCCTGCTGTGGCCCTTCCTGTACAGGGCCTCCATATGATCTGCCCAGTCCAGCTTATTGTTAAGGAGCAGACCCAGGTACTTATAGGTGTTCACAATCTCGATGCCCGTCCCCAGGATGTCCACTGGTTTTGGAGGGCATCTGCCTTTACGGAAGTCCACCACCATCTCCTTGGTCTTCCCCGCGTTAATCTTCAGGTGGTTCTGGTGGCACCAGTCCACAAAAAACCGGTTCAGTTCTCTGTACTCCCTGTCATCATCGTCTGTGATGAGGCCTACTATTGCAGAGTCGTCAGAATACTTCTGTAGGTAGCAGCTGGATGAGTTGCACCTAAAAATCAGCAGTGTACAGCGTGAAGAGGAAAGGGGCGAGAACCGTACCCTGAGGTGCCCCCGTATTACAGATCACGGTACCTGACACACAGTCTTGGGCTCTCACGTATTGAGGTCGATTTGTGAGGTAGTCTAGGATCCAGTTGGAAAGGTGGTGGTCCACTCCAGCAAGGCCCAGCTTGTCTCTCAGTAACCTGGGCTGTATGGTGTTAAAAGCACTGGAGAAATCAAAGAACATTATTCTCACCGTGTTCCCTGGTTTTTCCAGGTGAGACAGAGCCCTGTGCAGAAGGTGGATGATGGCATCATCTACCCCAATGCCCGGTCGATAAGCAAACTGGAGAGGGTCCATAGCGGGGCTCACTAGAGGGCGAAGATGTGTGAGAACCAATCTCTCTAAGATCTTCATCAAGTGGGATGTCAGTGCTACAGGTCTGTAGTCGTTGAGGTCCATAGGGTGAGGTTTCTTTGGAACTGGTACCACACAAGAAGATTTCCATAATTCAGGGACTATTTCCTAATAAGGTACAACAATATATATTTTTTTTATACATTATACCATACACTTACTGGCCAGGTGAGAGTCAAAAAGAACACTCTTATGGATATGTCTAGTGTGTACACTAAGAGTTTTCCCTACATACACACTAACATATGTGAACCCACCCTAACAGTATAATAAATGCAAACATCTATGCTAAACATAGTAATGGTATACAAGAGATATAATAACCATGTTTCCCAAAACTGGTTAAACTTGTATATATTTGCTAAAAAAAAAAAAAAAAAAAACAAAAAACACTATTAACCCCTTAATGACCGGGCCATTTTTTGTTTTTGCATTTTCGTTTTTCCCTCCCCACATTCCAAGAGCCATAACTTTTTCATTTTTCAGTTCACAGAGTCACATGATGGCTTATTGTTTGCGAAACAAATTGTACTTTGTAATGTCACTATTCAATATTCTGTGCAATGTACTGGGAAGCTGGAAAAAAATTCAGAATGAGGTGCAATTTGAGAAAAACTGCATTTGCGCCAAATTCATATGGGTTTAATTTTTACACCATTCACTGTGTGGTAAAAATGACATGTTACCTGTATTCTGTGGGTCAGTACGAACACGGCGATACCAAATTTATATAGTATTTGTAATGTTTTGATACCTTTTAAAAAATTAAAAACTTTGCTAAATAGAAAAAAAAATTTTGCGTCGCCATATTGTGTCACCTGTAACTTTTTCATATTTACATGTATGGAGCTGGGTAAGGTGTCTTTTTATGCGGGACAACATGACATTTTTATTGATACCACTTGGGGAAAGATCTGATGGTTTGATCACTTTTTATTCAATTTTTTATAGGAGACAAAGTGTTGAAAAAAACGCTATTTGGCCATTTTGATTTTTTTTTCCCCGCTACGCCGTTCACCGTATGGGATAAATATTTTAATATTTTAATAGTTCGGGCATTTTGGAGCGCGGGGATACCTAATGTGTTTATTTACTTTTATATCTGATCTAGGGAAAGGGGGGTGATTTGAACTTTTGTGTTTTTTTTTTAATTTTTACATACTTTTAAAAACTTTTTTTTTTACACTTTTACTTGTATGATCAGACTCCCTAGGGACCTTGAAACCTAGGGAGTCTGATCGCTCATACTATTCACTGCGATACTACTGTATCGCAGTGAATAGCAAAATGCCTTCACTGCTATTAGACGATGCCTCTGGCATCGTGTAATAGCTATACTGAAATGACAGGCCTGGGAGCCTTCAATAGGCTCCCGGCTGTCATGGCAACCAAGCGCCGGCCTCCGATGACGTTCCGGAGGGCGGCGATGAGGTAAAAATGGCGGCGCCCTTGTCGGCTCCGCAATTTAGATGCCGCGGTCGCGTTTGACCACAGCATCTAAAGGGTTAACAGCCGCGATCGGTGCAGGCACCGATTGCTGCTGTTAGCTGCGGGTCCTGGCTGTATTATACAGCCGGCACCCGCGGTGTATGGAGAGCGCTCAGCTCCTGAGCGCTCTCCATACATCGTCATGCGACTCAGGACGTACTATTACGTCCTGGGTCGTTAAGGGGTTAAACTAGGGGATTTGGACTATCACTTCACGAAACCTGTTGCCATGTTCTATTAGGATAATTTCATAAAGAAATGTAAAAGTTTATCAGTCACTAATGTTATTCATGGGCATCAAAGTATCAGGCCTCAAGCAAACGACCAAGTGGAGAGCACTCAGATGATACCCAAGTGTCTTCCATGCTCCATTAATTTCAGTGGTGTGGGGGTCTGTTCTGTTTTCACGAAACGGGATACCACCTGCTCTAAGAATTTTGGAATGTAATGGAGCATTGGAACCCCCCTTGGAAGATCCTTGGTCGTGTGCTTGATGAGGCTTCAGATTTGTCAGAACACATATCAGAGGGAAGACTCGGGGCCTCTCAGTCATGGTCAGTCAGAAGAAGTAAAGCTCCTCCAATTCATTAGTGACCGAATTCCTATGAAAGTAAACAAACTATGCATCTGATTAATTATAGAAAATAAAAAATTGTATAATATAATTAAAAATAATCATTTTATTTTGAAGTAGGAGTCGGAAACAGTAACTTTTTACCAACTCTTGACTCTATCCAAAATTGATTACAACACCCACTCCAAAGTTGTGCATTGGACCTCCACGTTCCCTAACCCCAATGGGGTTCACAATTTAATTTTCTATCTCAAACACACACACTAGGGACAATTTTATTAGATGCCAAGCAACCTATCGGCATGTTTGTGATACATATAATTTCAGTTGATCAATCTTTGTGTTAAACTAGCCATACATATAGGATGAATAGTGGCTAAACCTGCAGTTTTTGGCATGACTAGACAGTCATCTAATGTATATGGTGACATTAAATCTCTTCCATGACAACAGATATTGAGTCAAAGATAGGTCAGGCATGTTGGATTTTAACTTGCCCAAACCTTTTGAAAAAAGCAAAATCCAGAGATAGATGGAAGGAATCTAAAGTGAATGGCCACTCTTGGTGCATATGTATATAATATTGATAAAAGCTCTGGTTTAATTAGCAAATTTATCAAGGAAATAAGATAACACCAAATAAGAAAATCCTTTCTAATATAAGTAATGTGAAATCTATAAGGGAACAAAACATATAAAACAGATTAGTTTTAGCGTTCTGAATTTTTACCTTCTATATTCATAATCCTCAGTAAAGAGTTACTTAAAAAGTGATCTGACTCAGCAGTGAATCCAAAATCCGTAGACTAAAAAAAAAAACCAAACCTACAAAACAGATAGCTGCAGGGACCAGACCTCAGAGATTACCACGTACAAAACATACCCAAGTGACTAGCACATTGAAGTAGGACGGATAAATTATCATGTCATTAGCCCGTGGCCTATCAACCCTGCAGAAACAGCACAATTACAATCACTTTCTCAAACACTTTCCCAAATCAGTCCTGTCTGACTGCCAGACTGTTCAGAGTACAAGCATATGGAGAGGAGAAATTAATGATCCGGGGAAATATGATATGAAAATATGGACATTTTCACTGACAAATACAAAACCAGTACATACATTGTATCTTCACATTCAGCTAAACAGAGCTGAATACACAACTGTGAATTAATTGTTAGAATTAATGCCCATGAAAATCCAAAATATATAAACTTTATGCTAAAATTACTAATTCTAATATATGTTGTAACAAAAGTTCCAGTAACACTTGCATTTTATTCATTCAAATCTATTCTCATTCTGGGCATTTTAACTTTCAGCCAATCTTTCACTGTCCTCCTCTACAATTATCTGTAGTACACCAGATTAGAAACTATTCTGGCATTCCAGGTTCTGAAATAAATCATTTTTATTCAGTAAATCCACTGCAACACCATGAAATCTAAAATAATCTTCTAAAAACACATTTTAACAAGTAAGGCTGTGGTTTCATGAGCTTTGAACTCCATCAATTCCCAAAGCATCTTCAGATGAGCTTCTGAGATACACTCCTCTTTTTCTGTAAGGTTTGCATGACACCAGAAGCCCATTTTAGAATCCCACCAAAGAAAAAAGAATAAATAATTTACTATACGAAATTTCACATCACCTCCTTATTTTTCTTGCTATTCTTCTGTCTTAAATCACAAATACAAAGTATTAAATAAATTAGAAAAGCAATGTATTCTTCACTAGGGCAGCAGCCATGTTTTCTCTCCCCTCCAGTTTCTCCTCTAATGTTAGTGCATGTGAGCCAGGACGTTTAGGAGGAGAGGGCAGGGATTAGGCTGCAGACTTTTTGTCCATACGTTAATTGTGGTCATTTTGTTGGAAGGAATCCCACAAGTAACTGATAGTATGAAATAGACACAGTAAAAGTGCCAACAGGAGTACCAATTGTACCAGCAGTAGTATCAATAGTACCAGTTCTAGCAGTAATGGTGCCACCAGTATCACACACAGTGATGAGAGCCGGCTGTACTTCCCCAACTCACAGCAATAACAGTACAACTCAATACATCTCCACAGGGAAGGTCACTCACTTTTCCCACACTACTAAGTGGCAATATGTATAGCTATACTTTGCTAATTCTACTCTTTCCTATATCCCTGCAATATTATGCATATTTACCTTTAAGGAGATTTGAAAAGCTGAGTAGCAACCAATGAATAGGCATACAGAAGAAGTATGCTTAGGTAATTAGTATCCTCGCAAAGGTTATGGCTACACGTGACTTGTGACCAACATCCAACACGTTTAGATTTTCGGCAACTGTCACATTGCAGTAACGTGATATCACAATTTGGATGGCCCGTAGTATAGTTTATCTGTACGCATAGATTATGCTAGGATCACATTAGCGTTCGAGTTTCTGTTCATCAGGTCCGCTTGGGGACCCAAAACAGGGAACTATAATGGGGTCTGCCAGGTTTCTGCCTAGTTTCTCTCTAAAATTTTTAAGCAGATTTATTTTAAGCGGAATGGGGGATGGACTCCTCGAATGCTAGTGTGAACCAACCCTTAATGTGCACCATTCTCCCAAACACTAATAAAAAGACCCATCTCAATCACCTGTTGCGTTTCCCCCCTGAATTTCTAAGATAGGGGTTCATTAGAGGTGCTGCAAATAGAGCTTGAGAGGTAACCATGGAGTTCCCCCCTGCAGTATTTCATTTAGTGTGCACAACAGACACTTGTGTAACCTTATTTTTAGCCCGAGTGAGATGGGTCTTTGAATTAGTGTTTAGGAGACTATGGTCCGTCCAGGCTGGGTTAGTGACATTTGGTTAATAGCCCCACTTTTAATAGTATTTAAAATACCCATCTATATTTTAATCATGTAGTATTGTCGCTAACCCTAGCTGAATTTTCATGAACATGAACCTTATATAACGATTCAGCATTCTCTACTTAGATGTCACAATTTGACACCATAGAGAGCCTGAAATTTTTGTCACATGATTTTAATGTGAATTTATAAAAGCTAAAATAATGTAAATATAACAAACATTTATACACAAAATTGCACTCATTGTGAATATAAGACTTCTAAAATAATAACTTTTGCACTTTAGTTATGTTTAGAGATGAGCGAATTGAAGCTGACAAAGTGGAATTTGATCTGAATTTCAGGAAATATTCGATTCGTATTGAATCTGAATTTCCTCACAGTTCGTGGTAACGAATTGCACAGCTCTGATGGGGGGTTTTAACCCCTTGGATGCCGCGGTCAAAAATGACCGCGGCATCCAAGGGGTTCTACCATGCTACATGTCCCTCCCAGCGTCAGCACCCAGCGTACCCGGGCAAGTGCCAGGGCCCCATGATAGCAACCGGGGAAAGCCTGGTTCCCCGACCACTATACATAAAAATACTCACCTGTCCCGAGCTCAGCATCCCCAGATCTCACTGCTGAGGCCTGTGATTGGGCCCCAACAGTCACGTGTAGCGCGCCGGCATAATGACGTCTTCGCTCTCCACATGACCGCTGAGGCCCAATCACAGGCCCCAGCAGTGACGTCTGGGGAGCAGGTCCTCAGTCGCAAGGAGGAAGAGGAGCGAGGAGGACGCTGCAGACTTCCAGATACCCAGAAGAGGTGAGGTAAGGTAAGTATAAGTGTTATTTTAATCACTTCCCCTGGGCCTCTGATTAAAATAACAGACCCCAGAGTATAATAACAGTATCAGCTCTAAGAGGGGGAGGGAGGGTTTAAATAACTTTTTTTTTTTTACATTTTTTCTTTTTGTCCCCATAGGAGACTGAAACCGTGATATTCTGATCGCTGCTTCAATAGGTATACGTCGCGGGGGTAAAATGTCATGGGGGGGCGATCGGGACCCCAATATATAATAAAACCCTTGAGATGCTGCGGTCATGTTTGACCGGAGCTCAGACTTGGGGTGTTAGAGGACAGCGTCAATCGCAAACCAGGGTGCACACACAGCAACTGGCATGGTTTGCGGGAAGTCCTTCCCGGCAGCGCCGTACTATTGGAGCTGATGTCGGGAAAAGGTTAACGCGATTCGCCGCAAATTTATTTGGATCGAATTGAATCATTACAGAAAATTCGGCGAATTGGCCGAATTGAATTTTTGAAAAATTCACTCATCTCTAGTTATGTTGATGGTATGAGTGCATGTTATATGACTGCATGAAATCTGTCAGCTTCATGGAAGGAAACAGGAGGATAACATCCCATATAATGACATCAATGTGTATGTAATCACAGGATCAGTTGCATAGGGTTTACCACCCATTGGGAAGCCAACAAAAACAACAAATAATTCAAAGGTTTTGGGGGAATTTTAGGAGGAAACATATGAGGATAGGGAAATGATTCCAGCAGCTTTCACATTGCAACAATGTTTTAGGCATGCTGTGTTAGCGATGCTTTCAAAGCTGTATCGTTCAAGGAGATTTCAACACTGCAATATCAAAGAATAATTACAAAGAAAAATAGGACCATCACTTATCGTCAGACTGTAAGCGAAATTAGGGCAACTCCAGAATAGCACAAAGATAATGGGTGAAAAGCACTTAATGCAGTCCATACTGGGAGACCAATAGAAGTGTCACGTTGTCTTGAGCACCACAAATGCATACTTTAACTCTACCACCACCAACATGACTACCACACAAAGGAGTGATTCAGTGGGTAAAATTGCATCCTCTGTGGTGGTGTTATTAGAGGTTGTCAGTAAAACATATCACGAATATAATACATCAGTGTGATACCGTTTACTGGATTGCATAAAATGGAGTGTGTAATTGCAATTTTACAAGACCTGGGTATTGTGACTGCAAATATATAAAATGATCACATGCAGCTTTTCCCCCTATGAAGTTACACCTAGGGTGGGTTCACACATGCGGCGGCACTCCGTCTGCCGCGAATCCAACCTAAATGTCGGAAAACTGGATAGGGAAAGGTTTGCGACGCTCTGCTTAAAAACCCATTCACTTGAATGGGTTTTTAAAGCAATGCGCGGGTGTACGCTTACACCCTCTGCGCTGTGAAGCCGTTTTTTTCGTCGGAAACAAAGTCGGACATGCAGGACTTTGTGTACCTAAACTTTATGATGACTTTTCAGGATAAACTGACGTTTATATATAATAATAGTGTTTACTTTCTGCCCTGCTCTATCTTGCCGCAGATTCCGCCAGCGGTGTCCGCGGCTCGAGACGCGCTCCTGATTAGGCCTATTCATCCGGGCCTAATCAGGAGTGGGATGCTGCGACGGAATTCTGATGCACTGCATCGGCATCCCGTTGCGGCAGACCACGGCGAAAATTCTGGTGGCGGAAAATCCGCTGCCAAAAAACTCTGTGTGAACACAGCCTAATTTTCACTCACTCGTTAGCAACATGGAAGGCATAACAGAAGTTCTAAAAAAGTAAAAACATACTTTTAGCTGTTGCACCACTCTCTCTCGCTTGGCTCCCAAGGTAGATTTCTATGGGCAGCTGTAATTTGATACTTCACTGAGCTGACAGTTCTTGGGAGACCAAGACAGATTCAGCAGAGATTTTAGAATGAGTGAAGCGTTTTAAAGTTAAGGGAAGTACAAAAAAAAAATTCTATTAAAGTTGAGAAAATAGTATATTTCTCTGACAAGGTATATGACAAAGTTTCTTTTATTCATCTGTACTACTGATTTATATAAAGTCTGTTGAAAAGTTAGTCACCAGGTCTGTAGAAATACTGAATTCCCAATGTCTTCACGAACTGTAGTCCATGATGTGCATTTAATTGCATAAATAAGAATTTAGTGGAATAAATAAGTTGTATAATGCAGACAGAATTTGTGCAGATCAAAGAACATTTACAGTTCAGCGGCAATTACTTTACAGGTAATTGATGATTACACACTTGTTTCAGGAGACAAATTGCAGGCACTTTAAATAGACAGAATTGCATTTGCAGATGTTAGGAAATGCGTTCAAAGGCTGTGGAGTAAACATGTATGAAAAACAAACCATTTTCATAAAATAAGTAAAATCTTTGTAGAATGGAAGAGATAAAGTTGTCAGTCATGCTTACTTTAAGAGGCTGGAAATCCTTCACTAAACAAGTAACAAGAAAATTGAACACTAAAGCTATGTTCACACATCATGGATTTGCCCATGTCAAATCTGACATGCATTTGCAACAGCATATACAGCAGAAATTTCATTTAGATTTCTGCTGTGAATGCGCTATTGCCGTGCCTGCTGATCAACATGAAGATTTGCCCCATCCATGGCTTTTCCAAGCAGAGTCCACTACACAAATAAATATGCATATTTTTCTTGTGGATGATTATTTTCCAGTGTCTTTAAGTGTATAAAATATCCCATTCACCAAAAGGGAGTCTGTCACCAGAACCCAGCACATCAATCCAGCCCTGGAGATTGGTTAGGATCAGCTATATCTTGGTAACAGAGGCACCGATCCACAAGGGGTAAAACATCATTTCATTCAGATAATCCTAACCTGAATGAAATGATGTCTTACCCTTGTGGATCGGTGCCTCTGTTACCATGATATAGCGGTTTCTGTCAATATGCAAATCAGCTATACTGGAGCAATAACAACATCTTCATTGTTCCAAATAGCTCATTTGCATATTGACAAAAACAGCGATATCTTGGCAAAAGAGGCACCGATCCACAAGGAAAGCACTGTTTGATTCAGGTGATTCTAACCAATCTCTAGGGCTGGAGTGATATGCTGGGCTCTGGTGACAGACTTTCTTTAAATGAGCATAATACTAGCAGATTTCATTTGAGTTCAGGACAGAATCTGCACTGAAATCCTCATCAAATCCTGAATTGACCATAGGAATTTTAAGTTGCTGAGTGACATCAGTTATCTGGCAGTCCTGGCAGTCAAAGCTGCTACATCACTTCCCTACACTGGTGCTCGGCTCAACCTCTGCTCTGCTGGGGTCCTTCTTCTCCTGCTCTGGACTTAGAGGGGCCGGCGTAGCTGGATATGTGTCACTGTCCAATGTCCTGCAGCCCCGGTTTACAAAAGGAAACTCCACCCACATGGAGATGCATGAGTAGAGGTTATAATTGTCGAGTGTATTGCCCTAAGGTGTTCCCATTTGCTGACTTCACCTAATCTGTGTCTTGACCTTCTGACTTTTTATATGATTTTATCCCTGCCTGCTGTTCTCTACTGTGCCTGTTACCCATGTCTGACTACAACTAGTTATGGACCAGTATGCCTGTGGCATCTGCCCTGACTGCCTCCTTGTTTAGAATCACTCACAAACTCCACCTGCCCCAACCTTTGGCCTACAGCCTACTACCAACATTTAGAGCACTCTATACGGTAGTGATATCATGTTCATCGTTCATGTCACTGCCAAGTCTATCACTGGACTCAACAGTCCACAGATCAAGCTTCTTTATCTCCTGGTGATCATCTGTTATTACTAGGGAAAGCCACCTCTTACTATATATTTACCCTTTATGAGACAATTCCTTTAAAACAGTTTGTGTATTACTTAGAAGGGTCTCAAAGGTGGATATTCTGCATAAATAATAAAAAGTAATAAGGTGTATATTGGATATAATTTAGCACCCAGACTTGTTCACAACACCTGCCATGTTGTCCATACAGGTAGTTGTACGTGACTCCACATTCCTGGAAATCTATATTAAAATCAATCAATGTCAACCAGCCAGTTGTTTATTATGATTCTAAGAAACACTCAAGGCTCTCAAGACAATAACTGTAACTCAGCAGTCAGACATAACAGCATCTAAATGACAGGCACGTTGTGTTTTATTTTCCTTTCTTTCATGTCTGCACAAAGAAAACAAAGGCGCCAAAAAGTATACATCAGGAGCAATTTTCTCATCTTTGTGCTGTCTGAAAAATGGCTAAAAATAATAAAGAACAAGCAAAAATGGCAATGTTCTTTATAAGTGGAAGCGGCTCCTGTTACAGCAGACTTAATTGCACATCCGAGACTGAAAGTGCTACTAGGGCTAGACGGAAAAGATGTAGACAAGTGGTCAGATTTCTTTCCCAGCAGTGCAAATAGATCCATCTTATTACAGGGCTCCAGATGGTGACTAAAATGGTTGCCAATGCAACTGTCACTGGCAGCGGATTGTGAACCCGTTGCGCTACCAAGCCAGTTTGGGCTTGGAGCCACCTCTAAGGGTGTTATCCCAGCAGACTCCCCAGTTTTCACCTTTTAACCCTCATACAGGGATCTGGATTTCGCTGGGGGGAGTTCACCAGGCCGCTACCTCCTGAGGTGGCCTCAGTTTGGTAGCAGCTGACTAAGCAGACTGAACTGTGGTACAGAGTACTCAGAAACAGGATAAAGTGGTTAAAGCTACACAATGTGAACATAGGCTAAAACCAACAGACAGGAACTGGCTAAAATAGAAGCTGGGTTGGGCTGCAGCAACAAAAGGGAATACACAGCAGCCTGGAGAGTCAGGAACCGCACAGCGTGAACTAGAGCCAGGCCGGAAGCAGTGTATGCTGAGAGAGTAATGTGAGCAGACCTTTACAGCAACAAAAAATATAATTTATATCTTTACAGTTTAACCTTAAGAGCATCCAAGTTCCTTGAGTCCAGTATTGCTAAATAATATGACAATGACAACATGAGAACAAACAGTGTAATCTGTAAATTGTAGGTATCTAAAATAGTCACTTATAAAGGAAATGAAAAAGTTTCAGTTTAACAAATCTAGATTACCCAGGATTAGAAAAACAATGCTGTTTTCTTCCACAAACAGTGCCACATCTATTTACTGGTTGTGTGTGGTACTGCACCTCAGCTCAATTGGAATGCATGGGGCAGAATTGCAATACCATAAACAGCCTGTGGACAGGCGTGGCAATGTTTTTGTAAGAAAGCAGTTATATTTTTGTAATCCTGGAAAACCCCTTTAGGCTAAGGCTCCACATAGCTTCCCGCTGCAAAAAAGAACTGCGGGATAAACCGCGGCGGCAACTCATCGCAGTTTTTCCCACAGCGTTTTTCACAGAAAATCCGCAGAGGTTTCCTCTGCGAACTTTCTGCCTTAATTATACCTATAGGGAAACTGCTGGCGTTTCCGTAGGTATAATTGACATGCAACGGTTTTAGAAATTGCAGTGTGTCCGTAGTGCATATTTTCCCGCACTGTGGGGAAGAGATTCGCTAGAATCCCATCCACTACACAGGGACTGTAAAACGCAACTTTTTTTCCGCGACATTTCCGCCGCGGCAAAATCGCAGCATTTACGCCACGTGCGGCCACGGCTTTAGTCTGAAGCAACACGTAGTAGCCCTCAACATAGGCTGGTTTTCGATGTTGATTTCACACCTCCAGCTGGTCCAATTTTCTACCTTTGCATCAACAGTGTATGGATCCACTACACTGGTACTGTATATCACAGCAGTGATGTTGTTGGTTCCACTAGCAACTAACCAGCTGCGAATAGACAATGTGCATCCCTGGCCTTAAAGCATACCTCCAACTTTTCATAAATGAATAGCACAGGTTAATATAAGAAACTTTGTAATATATCTTATTAAAAGAATATGTTTCCTTCTCCAATTTTCAGGCATTTACATTCTCCATATCAGTCTATAAAGAGGGGAGGAGGATAGAATTGCTGCTATTACACTCTGCTATACTTTTTTTTTTTTTTTTTTGTTTTTTTAACACCGCTAGGTTGTAGATAAGAGACTATAAGTTCTGTGTGTGAGGCTGAATATGGAGATGGAAATAACATACACAAGCAGTCAGAAGAACAACTTAGTAAAAGGTAAAGGAAAAAGATCTCCTTAAGATATATTACAAAGTTTCTTATAGTCACCTGCAGAGTTCGCAATAATACCTGTACAGGCATCATAAACCTGTAAAAGCATTTTTACCCATTGAAATAATGCATTAGACTTTACCCAGCACACATAAGCTCCACCCTCCACTTATGTGGCAGCCCTCAATAGTTAAAAAGTGATTATCCCATAGACTGAAGTACAGATGTATTGCAGTCTATGGCACAAGAGATTGCATGTTCAAAAATAGTAAGTAAAAAGAATGTTAAAAAAAAAAAAAAAAAAAAAGATGCCTTACACACCTCTATACACAGAAACACAAAAACTTAGGAATGTCAGAATATAGTAACTAAAACAATTTTTTGCACTTTTCAATTTGTGCAGGGTACAATGAAATCTCAAGGGATTCTAGAGAGAAATGTGCTGCCCAGTGTCAGAAAGCTTGATCTCAGTCGCAGGTCATGGGTCTTGCAACAGGATAATGAGCCAAAACACACAGCTAAAAACACCCAAGAATGGCTAAGAGGAAAACATTGGACTATTCTAAAGTGGACTTTTATGAGCCCTGCCCTAAATCCTATTGAGCATCTTTGGAAGGAGCTGAAACATGCTGTCTGGAAAAGGCACCCTTCAAACCCAAGACAACTGGAGCAGTTTGCTCATGAGGAGTGGGCCAAAATATCTGTTGAGAGGTGCAGAAGTCTCATTGACAGTTACAGGAATCGTTTGATTGCAGTGATTGCCTCAAAAGGTTGTGCAACAAAATATTAAGTTAAGGGAACCATCATTTCTGTCCAGGCCTGTTTCATGAGTTTTCTTTTTAAAAAAAATTCTGTTGAAGCATGGTTGAAAAGCAATGTCTGACTTCCAGTTGTTCATTTTCATAGAATTTTCATATATTATTACTTTCGTCAGATTCAAGCTATTTCTGTGACCATTGTGGGTTTTTCTTTCATTAAACAAGGGGTACCAACAATTTTGTCCACGTGTGTAAATTTAGTATCGCTGTGATCGTGCCGAACCAAAGAATATAAGGTACATAATTTTTCCGCACAGTGAACACTGTAAAAACATAACCCTAAATGCGTTATTTATACATGGAAATTATAGTAATGGTTTACTGCTTAAATAGCGACCTCTGGAAGCTGAAAGCTCCCATTTCAGCATGGTGTCTGGGTAGAGTCACTGCAGTACAGCTCCCATTGACTTCAATGGAAACTGAGTTGTGGTACCGATGCCCTACCACTATACAGGGCATGGAGTCAACTGATTCCCGCTAAGGATAGGCCATACAATCCAATATCCTGGTCAACCAATTAAAGATAGGTCTTCAGTATTAGATTGTAGGGGTCCTACTTTTAGTTCAAAGGCCATGTGACCTCACATACATTGGTCAAATGGCCTCTTTGCAGCTCAGCCCCATTCAAGTGCATAGAGCAGCAATACCAAGCATACCTGCTGTACACTGCATGGTGCTGTGCATGGTAAATAGTGAAGAAGCTGCAGTGTTAGACCCCTTTAACCAGATGGCATGGGGATTGCCGGGTTATAGACCACCAACAATCTAATATTGATAACCTGTCCTAAGAATAGCTCAACAAAACCTTAGTCTTAGAAAGCACTTAACTCGCCAAGAAGGAAAATGTGCCTGCAATACATTTATGCATAAATTGGTTTGTCCAAGTGCAATCCAGCAGCCTCGCCTCCCAATCAGAGATTTACTAAAAATAAAAGCAGCGCTTACAAATGTGCTGATTAGACAAGCGGGTCTGATTCTACAACAATTATGTAAGAGTACAAATATGGCTACACAGTGTACACAATCTGAGCAGTTCTAATGTATGAGATCCTTTATTCAGCTTACCAGATCATCATTCATACTACTATATTCATGCCATAACTTACAAAAAAAAAAATATTACATTTTTATTTAGACTTTTGGAAAAACTAACTTTCTTACAGACTTTTTGAGGGACGCTTTCACATGGAAACTTCTGTTCAATTTTCAGCCAATTTGTATGAGAGTATTCAGTATAATTGTAATTGTAAATTGTAATTTATTCACTGAAATCTCTGCTCTATGTTGAGATGTCAAGTAGGTGGTCCTATAAGTGACTGACAGCTCTGTATGCACAGTCATAGAGGGGAGGCTGTCACTGATAGGACCACCTCATTGACTGGACAGCCTTTTTTATGTGACAGGTCCCCTTTAATGAGTATGTAGCTGTACTTTAGAGACAGGGTTTGGCCTATTGGACTTGTAGTGAAATATACAACACCCTATGTGGTCTAAAGCAAGAAGTAGGTGAACTTTGAGGTTTGGAAGAATGAAAGCAAATTCTGTCATTTATTTGCTTTGGGGCAGCTAGATTATCCTGAAATGTGAAGATATAATAGTTAGTTAAAAAAAAAAAAAAAAAAACTTCCCACGCCATATACAAAAGTACTTGTTACTAGTTACAGGGGAGGATATCTAGTCCGGTTAGTCAAGTTGCCCTGTGCGGCCTACTGCCTGAAATGATGTGTTTCACCTGTTGCTGCCATAATGCTAACCTGTAGGGTCTCTGCTTGATCAGACTTCATAAGACAAGCACACGCGCACACTCCTGAAGCAATAAATACATTCTCTAGCAAGGGTCTTCTGCATAGCGAAATGGTACAGAAGAGCTTTATTTATTTGTGATCTAGGGAGTTGATTTTTTTAACTTTTTTTTTTTAGCCCCTCCAAGGGGGTTTAAACCTGCGATCTTCAGACTGCTATATGGGGAAATTGCTAGATACCTATTAAGGCCTACTAAGCCTCTATAGGTATATAGCTATGGACAGGCCTGGGCGCATTCAAAAGGTTCCTGGGTATCATGAACACCAGGCGGCTCCCATGATCACGCCATGCGGGAGCCGTCCTGGAAGAAAAAAGTAAGCGGACGGAAAGGGGGATGGTACAGGAAGGGAACTTTTTGGCGTTTAGGGACCAATTTGAAAGGACTCCGATTGCAGGCATCATCGCTGAATCTCCACTGCACAGAACAACGGTTATGGTGCTCATTCTGCTTCTGAGTGGGCACCATATCTGAAGATCTGACATCCATCGTGCTATTACGGCAAATGTCGAGAAGGGGTTAAAAAGAGGTTCTCTTAAAGAGAGTGTCACCAGAACGTAGCGCATCAATCCAGACTCCAACAGAGTTTTACCCTTTTGAATCAGTGCCTCAGTAGCCGAGATATTGAGGTTTTTGACAAAATGCAAATGAGCTCCTTGGAGCAATGAGGGCACTGCCGCTTATCACTTTGAACCTATCTTATCTATCTGCAGGCTGGGTTGATGTCCTGGGTTCTGGCGACAAACTCAGTTTAAAAAGACAGTTTTTTTACTGTATATGGTTCAGATAGATTTGTGACTACTGGGAAATAACAATGAAAAATAGAAACTCAAGACAGGATTAGAAGAGATACATTACAAAGATTTATATTAGAAATATACAGGATAATCTGGTGCAGAAAGAAGCTTTGGGATGCATACGAAGCATAAGAACACCTTATGGGAACCACACATCAAGTCTCTAAAAGACAACAGAAGATTCTGAGTGACTTCAGGCAGAAGTGACATACAAGCTGCTAAGTCAATGGAAATCATCAGCTGTAGGAATCTGTACTTAGTGTGATTTCGCAATTACTCGTGTTTCCTGGATGTATTGAAAGGTCACAGTCAACTCGGAAATGTCACATCAGTAGAAAATGACTTTTCGCACACATTTTTCATTACGACCCATCAACCAACATAATGACTGCTGTTTATATGGTAGTCCATGAAGAGTGATATGTAAAGTGCAAACACAAGCCAGTTGGTGCTAGTCAGTGACAGTGTAAACATTGGCTGGCATATAAATAATACTTAAAGGGCCGTATTTATAGCTCACAAAACACTAGGCAGTACTTCTGACAAATCAAAAAAAGCCTGAATGAAGTGCATTAACCCTTTCCTGCGGCAGACATTTTTTGATTTTTGTTTTCGACTCCCAGCCTTCCAAACCCCATAACTTTTTTATTTTTCCATAAACAGAGAGATATGAGGACTTAATGTTTGCAGGACAAATTGTACTTCGTAATGGTACTTTTTAATATTTGCAAAAAAAAAAAAAAGTAAAAAAAATTTCTTGGGAGTCGCCATTTTCTGATACCCGTAACTTTTTTATATTTCTGTGTATGGAGATGTATAGTGTGTCTTTTTTTTTTTTTTTTTGGGGAGCCAGATGTAATTTTTAGATATACCATTTTGGGGAATGTCGCTTTGATTGCTTTTTATTTCATTTTTATGAGAGGTGAAATGGCGAAAAAATGGCAACTTGGTAATTTTGATTGTTTTTCCCGATACAGTATGTTATAAATATTGTGATTTGTTTGTAGACCAGGCATTTTTGGATGTGGGGATGCATAGTTTGTTTATGTTTATATTTGGTTATCTTTATTTGAGATCTAGGGAAAGTGTGGTGATTTAAATTTTTAAAAACTTTTTTTTACATTTCCTTAAAACTTTTTTTTAAGCCCTCTAGGGGGCTTTCACCTGCGATCTGCAGATCACTTGTCTCATAGACTGCAATACTACTGTATTGCAGTCTATGAGCAAATCACTATATGCCTATTGAAGCCTGCCATAGGTAAGCCTCAATAGGCATATAATAAAAGACAGGCCTGGGAGCCTTCACAAGGCTCCTGGCTTTCATGACAACCAGACGACTCTCACGTTCTCATCATGTGCGAGCCATAATGGACCGGGGAGGAAAGCAGGTGGTGATGGCATCTCTGGTAGATGATCATATACAGTGCCTTGCGAAAGTATTCGGCCCCCTTGAACTTTTCCAACCTTTTGCCACATATCAGGCTTCAAACATAAGGATATAAAATTTAAATTTTTTGGTGAAGAATCAACAACAAGTGGGACGAAATTGTGAAGTGGAACAAAATTTATTGTTTATTTTAAATTTTTGTAAAAAATAAAAAACTGAAAAGTGGGGTGTGCAATATTATTCGGCCCCTTTACTTTCAGTGCAGCAAACTCACTCCAGAAGTTCAGGGAGGTTCTCTGAATGATCCAATGTTGTCCTAAATGACTAATGATGATAAATATAATCCACCTGTGTGTAATCAAGTCTCCGCATAAATGCACCTGCTCTGTGATAGTCTCAGGGTTCTGTTTAAAGCGCAGAGAGCATCATGAAGACCAAGGAACACACCAGGCAGGTCCGTGATACTGTTGTGAAGAAGTTTAAAGCTGGATTTGGATACAAAAAGATTTCCCAAACTTTAAACATCCCAAGGAGCACTGTGCAAGCGATCATATTGAAATGGAATGAGTATCAGACCACTGCAAATCTACCAAGACCCGGCCATCCCTCTAAACTTTCATCTCAAACAAGGAGAAGACTGATCAGAGATGCAGCCAAGAGGCCCATGATCACTCTGGATGAACTGCAGAGATCTACAGCTGAGGTGGGAGAGTCTGTCCATAGGACAGTCGTACACTGCACAAGATATCCATAAAAAGTCTGGTTTAAAGTTTGCCACAAGCCACCTGGGAGACACACCAAACATGTGGAAGAAGGTGCTCTGGTCAGATGAAACCAAAATCCAACTTTTTGGCCACAATGCAAAACGATATGTTTGGCGTCAAAGCAACACAGCTCATCACCCTGAACACACCATCCCCACTGTCAAACATGGTGGTGGCAGCATCATGGTTTGGGCCTGCTTTTCTTGAGCAGGGACAGGTAAGATGGTTAAAATTGATGGGAAGATGGATGGAGCCAAATACAGGACCATTCTGGAAGAAAACCTTTTGGAGTCTGCAAAAGACCTGAGACTGGGACGGAGATTTATCTTCCAACAAGACAATGATCCCAAACATAAAGCAAAATCTACAATGGAATGGTTCACAAATAAACGTATCCAGGTGTTAGAATGGCCAAGTCAAAGTCCAGACCTGAATCCAATCGAGAATCTGTGGAAAGAGCTGAAAACTGCTGTTCACAAACGCTCTCCATCCAACCTCACTGAGCTCAAGCTGTTTTCCAAGGAAGACTGGGCAAGAGTTTTAGTGTCTCGATGTGCAAAACTGATAGAGACATACCCCAAGCGACTTGCAGCTGTAATCGCAGCAAAAGGTGGCGCTACAAAGTATTAACTTAAAGGGGGGCGAATAATTTGGCACACCCCACTTTTCAGTTTTTTATTTTTTACAAAAGTTTAAAATATCCAATAAATTTCGTTACACTTCACGATTGTGTCCCACTTGTTGTCGATTCTTCACCAAAGAATTTAAATTTTATATCCTTATGTTTGAAGCCTGAAATGTGGCAAAAGGTTGAAAAGTTAAAGGGGGCTGAATACTTTCGCAAGGCACTGTACATACTCATGTACATGCCCACAATAAACCAAGAAGATAAGCAACCCTGTCATTTATCATTGAACGTCATATTGTGTTGCCGTAAAAATAAATCAGTGCTTGTGTTAGGTTTCCTTTTGTATGTGTTAATTTTTTGCTGAATTAATAAAGTATTTATGTATTTTCACAGATGTTGCCTTTTATGCAGATGTTCTTTTCTCTTTTTGAGTCAGGATAGGTTATCAGCCTCTGGATGTTAACCAATAGTATTTCCATTCATAGACTAGTCAGAGGTCTGCATCTTCTTTGGGTTTCCATCCTTTTAGTCTGTTAGAGGACCAGAAGAACAGAAAAATGGACTGCAAAAATAGCGGGCACAAATGGAGCCCAAGGGACACCACGGCCTATGATTGGGTCCGTCGGATGCCAGTTATTTTTAACTGAAATCACTGAACATAAAAGATGGGCTTGCAGGACTTTTTCGTCTGCCGATTTATGATGGATCTGTGCTGGGTGGACACCTGACGCAGATATGAACCCAGTGCAAGAGGTACAATATAGGAGCGGCACACAGTAGAATACAAACAACGTAGATGTATTGTTTTATGCTAAAATTTAGATATAGAAAATCTCTTGAACAGAATTGTCATTTTGCAGCTCATCAGAAAGGAGCGGATACAGATCTATGCAGAGAAAGAGGAAACTGAATTTCTGTTCTGTCTGCTGAATATACTGGATTTACCGTCTAACTAGCTGTATAATGGGCTATCGATATAGCAATTGTATTTTTATAGTCTGGAATGTTATTTTATTGCTCTTATCACACTTGATATCACTTTAGACGCTTACATGGCTATTCTATACCTGTGTCATTTTGCCCTTTTTGCTTTTTAATCCTGTACCCAAATCCAAAGGGGGCTCTCCTGGTGACATGTTGCCTTCAGCATCAAGCTCATGGCCTACATAAATTTGCTAAATATACTTGACAGGTGAACCGCCAAGTGCTGTATTTTGGGTCAGCTTTAAGGCTTTTTAAAATAAATGGTAAATAGTATATTGGTAATTCTATTCTGGCAGTTTAGGACATTTTACCACTATTTTGTTCACATACTAAAATACAGTATATACTAGGGTACTTCCACTAATGAAACCATTTTTTTTTTTTTATTACAATGCATAAATAGGCAACTTTTCATTTAGCCTTGACTGTGTCTGTTTTGTGTGTACGGCTCTTATGCCGACTTATATGACTATGTAGAGAAAAAAGGGGTTAATCTACTGCTCATCTGCTTTATATAGTGGGGAAAAAAAGTATTTAGCCAGCCACCAATTGTGTAAGTTCTCCCACTTAAAAAGATGAGGCCGGCCTGTAATTGACATCATAGGTAGACCTCAACTATGAGAGACAAAATGAGAAAACATATCTAGAAAATCACATTGTCTGATTTTTTAAGAATTTATTTGCAAATTATGGTGGAAAATAAGTATTTGGTCACTTACAAACAAGCAGGATTTCTGGCCCTCACAGACCTGTAACTTCTTCTTTAAGAGGCTCCTCTGTCCTCCACTCATTACCTGTAGTATTGGCTCCTGTTTGACATTGTTATCAGTATAAAAGACACCTGTCCACAACCTCAAACAGTCACACTCCAAACTCCACTATGGTGAAGCCCAAAGAGCTGTGGAAGGACACCAGAAACAAAATTGTAGACCTGCACCAGGCTGGGAAGACTGAATCTGCAATAGGCAAGCAGCTTGGTGTGAAGAAATCAACTGTGGGAGCAATAATTAGAAAATGGAAGACATACAAGACCACTGATAATCTCCCTCGATCAGGGGCTCCATGCAAGATCTCACCCCGTGGGGTCAAAATGATCACAAGAATGGTGAGCAAAAATCCCAGAACCACACGGGGGGACCTAGTGAATGACCTGCAGAAAGCTGGGACTAACCTAAAAAAGGCTACCATCAGTAACACAGAACGCTGCCAGGGACTCAGATCCTGCAGTGTTAGACGTGTCCCATGCTTAAGCCAGTACATATCCGGGCCCTTCTGAAGTTTGCTAGAGAGCATTTGTATGTTCCAGAAGAGTATTAGGAGAATGTCATATGGTCAGATGAAACCAAAGTAGAACTATTTGGTAGAAACACAACTCGTCGTGTTTGGAGGAGAGTGAATGCTGAGTTGCATCCAAAGAACACCATACCTACTGTGAAGCATGGGCGTGGCAACATCATGCTTTGGGGCTGTTTCTCTGCAAAGGGACCACAACGACTGATCCATGTACATGAAAGAATGAATGGGGCCATGTATCGTGAGATTTTGAGTGCAAACCTCCATCCATCAGCAAGAGCATTGAAGATGAAACGTGGCTGGATCTTTCAGCATGACAATGATCCCAAGCACACCGCCAGGGCAATGAAGGAGTGGCTTCGTAAGAAGCATTTCAAGGTCCTGGAGTGGCCTAGCCAGTCTGCAGATCTCAACCCCATAGAAAACCTTTGGAGGGAGTTGAAAATCCGTGTTGGAATGGGCCAACCTACCAGCAACAGTGTGTGCCAACCTTGTGAAGACTTACAAAAAACGTTTGACCTCTGTCATTGCCAACAAAGGATATATAACAAAGTATTGAGATGAACTTTTGTTATTCACCAAATACTTATTTTTCACCATAATTTGCAAGTCTCTCATAGTTGAGGTCTACCTATGATGACAATTACAGGCCGGCCTCATCTTTTTAAGTGGGAGAACTTGCACAATTGGTGGCTGACTAAATACTTTTTTCCCCCACTGTATCTAACTGCCAGCGAGAAGGGCATAAGGATCATTTGTCCTACTGCAGACAGAGAACATCAGGAAAGCTGTTGCTCCAGTCAGTTGTCTTACAGCTTGTCACAGGACAGTGTGAAGGAGGAGGGACGGCATGGCTGAGCTTCTGGGACAGAGAAGATTTCTTTAAATATTTCTCCGTAACTGTAACATAACCTAAGAGAAAAAAAGAAGATGAAGAGAAGAGTGCTGGGATTTTTTTGTGCCGTTAGTGTTTCTTTAAGATCAGATTTTGCAATATTTTGCATTTTACCCAAAATTCCTATTTTTAGATATTTCCGTCAACCAGGATCCATTTTTTGACTGTTTGGAGTTACACAGCTGTGCCCAAGTGATTCTCTGCTCAGCTTATTATACACTAATATTCATGAGTTATGATCCTAATTGGATGGGACAAGCAGCAAGGCTTTCAATTTGTATTCCACATAGTCATTATGGAGGCATTAAATACATAACTATTCATTTAGTCTTCATTTACAAATTACCTGCCTTCATCAAGGCAATACCTCTAGCACTTCTGCTCAGACAGGTCTCTGGTTATATTTCTATCCTAGTCACCAAGTTACATTTTACACGTTCGCCTTACTCATTAATGCAATCCATTTCCAAATAGACAAGTTGTAATTCATGATTATCCTAGGAAGTTTTTCAATAATGCACCTTGTCCGCAGGGAAACGGTCATCAGCAACTACTCCATTTATAAATAAAGTTTCCAAGGTTGATTCGCCATCAGGGTAATATATTTGCATGTTGTTCTCACATTGAGTGTTTATTTTGAGACTTCAGATAAATAGAATTCCATATTGGCTATTAATAAAAAATAACCAAAATTGAAAGTCAACTCAATTATTCATTGTGAACACGCTGATCGATTATTTCAATTATTTTACATACATGCCATCCAGTCTCACACTGCCATTGGCTAAAGGATATGTCACTCACTGTACACTATGCTATCAGGACTGCCGATATGTGAATAAACTAAACCAAAAATCATGGCATGGCATATAGTCGTAATCGCCCAGCCCTAGGTAGAAGCCTCCATGACAAATTGTATTAGATTTGTTAGAAAGAGTAGTGATGTGTTCTTAAAGGGGTTTTCCAAGTTTTTATACTGATGACCTACCCTTGGGAATATCAAGTCAGTGGGTGTCTAAGGGGGTCTTCTTAGTGACTGTGACATGACATCCAATAGTCATGTGGTTCAAGAGAATGGGATTGAGCTGAAATACTAGCACTGCCACTATACAGTGTACGGTCCTGTGCCTGATATAATATTAAGAGGCCACGGCACTTGCCCGACATAATGGTTTCGCCGGATCATCATGGCGTACACTATAAGTGGAATCTATAATGCTGACATGGGAATAGATCAAGGAATAGGGAATGGGAATAGCTCAAGCAGTTGTCCCTGCAACTTCTCCCCTAAAGTATTTTATATAACCTGGTAAATGATAGTAACCAACACTTAACATGGTGTAGGAAGTAGAGAAGAGCTAAGGAAAACTTCTTTGAATCGGATTACACAAAACTCTGCTAAGGAGCTATGAGGCATTCTTGAATTGGGATGGGTAGCGAGTGGTGCCACTGCAGTGAAATAACCTATTTAGAATCAGATTGGTGGAACCTACATAAGGGACAGAGCCAGAAGCAGACGGCAAGCAGAAGCAATATATAGCGCCCATGCTAGGAAACTGCAGATCTGCTGTATAGGTTCCAACACCAGAGGCCGCCCAGAACAGCTGATCGATGTGGGGTCTGGGTGTTGGAAATCCACTGATCTTATTCTGACCACCTATCCTGAAGATTTGCCATCAGTATCGAAATTTGCCTGGGTATCAGAAAATCACTTTACAATATACTTTACGTCCAAAGCTGTCTGTTTATCAAATTACCATGGAGAAATGAACATGGCCACTGCCAACTGTATTCTGTGCTTCCACCCAGTGTTGAATGTATGGAGGTAAATGCAGTCACTGTCTCTATAAGGGTAAATGCACAGTTTGCATATTAGCCATGTATTTTCTTTATGTACAGTATTTGCACATGAAAAATCCGAACTTTCAAAAATCTCATCTACATGATGCAGAATCTTTTCACATGTAAATTGAACTTCAATGTAGATTTTGATTGAGGATTTCCATTGCAGATATCACTCTTTGCAATGCATAAGGTCAAACCTGATGCAAAGTCTGTACAAAATCTGCATGTACAGTCATGGCCAAAAGTTTTGAGAATGACACAAATATTATATTTTCACATGATCTGCTGCCCTCTGGTTTTTATGTGTGTTTGTCAGATGTTTTTATCACATACAGAAATATAATTGCATTCATATTATAAGTAACAGAAGCTTATATTGGACAGTTAGAATGAGTTAATGCAGCAAGTCAATATTTGCAGTGTTGACCCTTCTTCTTCAGGACCTCTGCAATTCTCCCTGGCATGCTCTCAATCAACTTCTGGACCAAATCCTGACTGATAGCAGTCCATTCTTGCAGAATCAATGCTTTAATTTTGTCTGAATTTGTTGGTTTTTGTTTGTCCACCCGTCTCTTGATGATTGACCACAAGTTCTCAATGGGATTGAGATCTGGGGAGTTTCCAGGCCATGGACCCAAAATCTCTATGTTTTGTTCCCTGAGCCATTTAGTTATCACCTTTGCTTTATGGCAAGGTGCTCCATCATGCTGGAAAAGGCATTGTTGAGCGCCAAACTGCTCTTGGACGGTTGGGAGAAGTTGCTCTTGGAGGACATTCTGGTACCATTCTTTATTCATGGCTGTGTTTTTAGGCACGACTGTGAGAGAGCCGATTCCCTTGGCTGAGAAGCAACCCCACACATGAATGGTTTCAGGATGCTTTACAGTTGGCATGAGACAAGACTGGTGGTAGCGCTCACCTCTTCTTCTCCGAATAAGCTGTTTTCCAGATGTTCCAAACAATCGAAAAGGGGATTCATCAGAGAAAATGACTTTACCCCAGTCCTCAGCAGTCCACTCCCTGTACCTTTTGCAGAATATCAGTCTGTCCCTGATGTTTTTTCTGGAGAGAAGTGGCTTCTTTGCTGCCCTCCTTGAGACCAGGCCTTGCTCCAAGAGTCTCCGCCTCACAGTGCGTGCAGATGCACTCACACCTGCCTGCTGCCATTCCTCAGCAAGCTCTGCACTGCTGGTAGCCCGATCCCGCAGCTGAAACACTTTTAAGAGACGGTCCTGCCGCTTGCTGGTCTTTCTTGGGCGCCCTGGAGCCTTTTTGGCACCAATGGAACCTCTCTCCTTGAAGTTCTTGATGATGCGATAGATTGTTGACTGAGGTGCAATCTTTCTAGCTGCAATACTCTTCCCAGTTAGGCCATTTTTGTGCAGTGCAATGATGACTGCACGTGTTTCTTTAGAGATAACCATGGTTAACAGAAGAGAAACAATGATGGAAAGCACCAGACTCCTTTTAAAGTGTCCAGTGGTGTCATTCTTACTTAATCATGACAGATTGATCTCCAGCCCTGTCCTCATCAACACCCACACCTGTGTTAATGGAGCAATCACTGAAACGATGTTAGGTGGTCCTTTTAAGGCAGGGCTGCAATGATGTTGAAATGTGTTTTGGGGGATAAAGTTCATTTTCTAGGCAAATATTGACTTTGCAAGTAATTGCTGTTAAGCTGATCACTCTTTATAACATTCTGGAGAATATGCAAATTGCCATTAGAAAAACTGAAGCAGTAGACTTTGTAAAAATTAATATTTGTATCATTCTCAAAACTTGTGGCCATGACTGTACACAATTTCAAATTCATTCCTGGGTGTATGTAGCTTTAGGGTGACCTCACATGCAACAGATATTCTTGCAGATCTTTCTGTGACTGCCCCATCCATCTCAGTGGAACCTGGAGAAATCTCTGTGCTTGCCACCAAAACAACCCCATTCCGATAACGGACACTGAGTTTTAGTAGCAGAAATTTATTCAACAAAACTTGATGCATATGAGGGCACCTCTAGGCTCAACCTGTCTTACCGGAAACTGTGCAGTAAAAGAACACCAGCTGTTATAAAATTACAGTGATGTGTGAACCTCTAGAAGAGGCACAAATATGCCAAAAGTAGAAAGTTCTGCACATGCTTAAAGTGGTTATCTAGTTTCCAATAGTCATGGTCTATCCTTAGGATCTGCCATCAATATTAGATCTGTCTGGGTCTGATACCCAGGACCTCCACAAAGCAGCTTTTTCAAGACAGGGCACCTCCTGGCAATGTTAACCTGCTGCTCACTCGGTGTACAAAGTATAGCAGAAGGTTTAAGTACAACAGCGCTGCCCCACTGAAGTCTAGTTTAAGATTTTGCAGTGTTTTAAAGATTTTCTCTAATCATCTCACTGTTGTCCTGATCGGTTGTCAGTGGACACAACCATGAACACAGGAACTTTCTATGGTCTGGCACTTGTGCGAAACCCAGCCATGACTTCCTTATTGTGCCCGGGTTATCGTCTTGAGCATGTAGTGTCCTTGCCCGATAGCCTGGCATAATAAGGAAATAATGGCTAGATACAGAAAATTCCTGCATTTATGGTTGTATTCATTGACAACTGATCAAGACAACAGACTGTCACTACTAAGATGGTTAGAGAAAATCTTTAAAACTCTATAAATGTTTTAATTATTTATAGTTGCAAAAATGTTTAACATTTAATTTTCAAAAAATATAAGAAAGGTTATGTTCATGGGAAAATTCCTATAAGTAAAAATACATCTCTATGTTGTATTTTAAAGAGAGCATGCCAATATTTCCCTTTTCTAAATTCTGCCTTTGGATATTGAAAGTTATACGACTTCCGACTCCTGTCTTCTGCATCAAATCCTCCTTCCCGCTACAGAAAAAGTCTAATATAATGAATACACAACTAAAGAAATATCTGATTAGGCAGCAAAGAACCACTCCCCTTCCATCTGACAGACAAGAGTACATTTACTTTTTATCTTAAATTCCTTAAGAAGAGGGGAGAAGGGGAAGGAATGGCGGAAACCTCCACAGAACCTTTCATGGCCGCCTGCTGTGTAGAAGCATGCTTACTGAGTTCTGCATATTTTTATGACAAGAACATAAGAAAAGCAGACAGTTTTTCGTTCAACAAAAAAAAAAAAAAAAAAAAAGAGAGAGAATACTTGAGCTGGGCGTCAACTTAACAAGCTGGTTAAAATAACTCCAACACAGAAAATGTCTACATCTCTCAGGGGCAAGTCCTGTGATACATGTGCAGACGTCAAGTCAAGGCCAAAACAATTGAGCAGATAGACTCTATCAGAAATCACAGTAGTCATTTACTGCTACTGCTTGGCTGAGGAAGCAGAAATTAATGGTACGGAATTACAAGGAATTTCAATACCGAAGCTAATTAAAGTTCTTTAAAGGGGTTATCTAGAAAACCATGAACAGCAAAGTGCTATCTCTGTCAGTCCCACAGAAGTGAATGGAGTAGTCTTTCCTCTATTTTTCCTCAACCCAATTCTGACTCCTGCTCAGACTTCATCATAAATGATGTGTGATGGTTGCTGTGTGAAAAATAAAGTGATTTGCTGTGAATTATCCTGGGTGTGCGCAGTGCCTCTGTTTGAATTGGACTCCACCGTCCAGGAGGAGTACCATTGGTCACTCTATCTTTCCTTCATAAATGACAGCCATGGTCAGTCAGAAGCATTAAAGATCCTCTAATTCATTAAAAATCTAGTTTTTGAATTCCTATGAAAATAAATACATAACAAACTAGACATCTAATTAATTATACAACACTAAAAAATGTTTAAGATCAATAAAAATAATTACTTATTTTATTTTGAAGCCGAAATTGGAGTCAGTAACTTTTTTCCAACTCTTACTCCACCCAAAACTGGTCCCAACTCCGACTCTACAGACCTGCCAGTGGTCAGTCATATAACACATTTTATGTGGAAAAGTGATAAATGCTTTTTCATGGAACCACTTCTTTAGTTTAGTATCAGTTCTATTTTTACCCAAGCTTGGACTATTGTTACTCAAAAAATACAGAGTTCCTAAAACTTCCTATGGTTGACCTTGCAATACCTAACAGAGGGAGAATTAGGTTTTCAACAAAGGATGGGTATAATGGCAGTGCTACACTCTGGTAGAAGCAGAGCATTCAGAAACTTGTGATACCGACAATCTTGTAACAGAAAAAAGGATTTTATTTAAGCTGCAAACCATTCGTTGTTGGCTAAACTGCCGTGCGAATTTTCAGAATTCCCCTGGTTTTCAGAACAGTCACATATCGACAGCAGATACAAACATTGCATAGGAACACAGTCAAGCGGCATCACTGGGAAGGTGGTGGGAATGTTACAGGCCAAAGAATAGGATGGCAGCATCATCTCAAGTAGAGCCAAGTGTGTGTCAGGAGCAGGATTACAAGTGCCAGACAAACAATGCGAGAATCAAGGCAGGATTGAGGTCAGGAACAGTACCAAGGTTGGGACCAAAATTAATAACAAAGCAATAGTAATAGACAGCAAAAAAAAAAAACAGGAAAGAACAAATCTTAAAAAAAAAGGCAACACACATGGAAAGGTGATTTTACATAGACTTCTGGGCCTGATGTCCTCTTTAGGCACCAATTGCCTAGGCAGTGAAACAAAACCGTGTATCTAGACCAGTAGGGCTGCACTGAAGAATGGGAAACAGGACCTGCAACTATGGTGACTAGCAACAAGAGGAGACTGTTGACCAAAGTGTAGTGCTTGAACCATGTAAGATTATGAACAGAGGGAAATCTGAAATCGAGCTCTTTTTTGTGTAAGTTGTTAACTGCTATGTTTGCTTGTGTATATACAAAACATGAAGCCTAATAAACCAATAGTGACTGTGCAACTGCAAACAATGCTCTTTCTGTTGAATTCAATAATCCAGTGGCTTTCAATCTCCGATTGTACTACATAAATGTATCAGACCTGAATTGACCTTATCCTATAATATATTATTCTTGTATTACCCTCTCACAATGGTCTATGATAAATGCTTTGAGCACTCTCCAGTTAACAATCAGTCTGCATAAATCTCAGTGTTATCAGACATCCCCACTGAGAAATGATACAAGCACCAGCTACATAATGAAAAACTCCAAACCTCAGAGTTTAGCCTTTGCTTGATCTCATCCTATGTATTAAATGTGTGAGCATTTAAAAACCAATCAGAAAGTACTAGGTCAAAATCCTTCAACTGCAATTCAGTCCACAATCTTTATTAAGCCCAATTGTGTGTTTGCCTGAGCTGTTTATCACATTTAAGATGCATTTCATTTTTATAATACTTGCACTGCCAGATGGTGAACTCCTTCATGATACTAAGTTGCTGAATAAAGTAAATAGGAAATGCAATCAAGTTAAATGAACTGCAAGTGTTCTTCCGTTATCCGCCACCTAGACTGCCGATTAAAATAGCCACAGAGCACTTTGTTGTTTGCTGTATATTCTATTAAAGTTGTTGTGCTGAATGCAGGCGCTAAACATAGATTAAGAGAAGATGTTATATTATTATCATCCAAAAAGGCTCTGCGTGATTGGGAACAGGAGGCTTAGAAAATAACCCTCAAGCTCTAAAAAAGAAAGACATTCTATCCACATGCCGATATATATTGTTACTAACGTATTTATTTTTAGAGCACCATTGATTGCCTTGTGCTTTATATTTGAATAGGGGTTTACATACAATACACAAAAACAAGTACAATATACTAACATACTGTAGTGACCAACTGGTACAGAGGGATAAATGGCGCAGGCCGCAAGGTCTTACAAGCTATGAGACACCTAAGCAATGAGTTTTGCTTGTCACATGATTTATGTCACCTACATTATAGGGTGGCTGAAATGTACATGAATGTCATACAGATAACAGAAGTAACCAAGCACTCTGAGGTTTTGTCATGCAATTTAGATATATTATTGCGTCCAGTGAACAGTAATGACATTTTGGTAAAAACACAACCTTCATCAGGTGCTTCATCAGGGACCATATAGAGAGGTATATATGCTAAGGGAGAGCAGAACGCGGCAATGAAAAATCGCTGGAGAAGTGTTTACTTCTGCTAGTTGGCTTAGGCGTGGGAGCCTATCACTGCACTATACTCACAGAGTACTATATTCACAAAGGGCTGTCCAAGACCTAGCAAAAATTGAATACTGATGATCTATCCACAGGATATGTCATCAGTATCAGATCGGTCAGAGTCGAACCCCCGGACCGACCCCGCATCGATCAGCTGTTTCACATGAAAGAAGCCGTATACAAGGTATGTCCCGGAAATTGTTCTGCTCCTATTCAAGATAAATGACATATGACATGCCCCAGTTTTTAAGCAATAGTCCAGGTATATATGACATTGTTATTTTAATTTTAGGCTGACATGTTACCAAGTCCTACAATACGTAGGTTATTTTAGTAATATGAATAAAAATGTACAACTTCGCTGAGGTTCACACTAGTGTTTGGGTTTCCGTTCTTCGGGTCCACTTGCAGGACTTTTCTCTCCGCACACTTTAAGTGGAATGTGGGACGGAGTCCCCGAATGGTCACACAACGCTAGTGTGACTGCAGCCTTAATGGCCAAGTGTCATACATTTTATAAAAGTTCGATTAAGGCATCATGCACACAACCATTATGCAAGCAGAGTAAAGCTGAGCTCCGTGTGATCATCCATCCGGATTTGAAAAGGACTCTCCCTAAAAATATCGTAATGGAAGACCAGAAGCTACTCAGATTGCACACTCAGGTCATGGGCATGAAGCATAAACTTTACACTTTTGAAACCTGCCCACTGGACTTCTAAGCTTCCATAGAGCAGAGTTTTAAACAAACCTATACATAGATCTGTTCAGCTATTCCTCTATTACAAGATGCCAGCACATTGCACTGGATGCTCAATGTGATAGGTCCTCTTTAAGTGAGTGACTGTGCCAGCTACACTAACTATATGCCCACTGAAATGAGGCTGTTCTTTAGAATATTATTTATATATATATATATATATATATATATATATATATATATATATAACACAGTACAGACCAAAAGTTTGGACACACCTTCTCATTCCAAGAGTTCTCTGTATTTTCTTGACTATAAAAATTGTAGATTCACACTGAAGGCATCAAAACAATGATTTAACACATGTGGAATTATATACTTAACAAAAAAGTGTGAAACAACTGAAAATATGTCTTATATTCTAGGTTCTTCAAAGTAGCCACCTTTTGCTTTGATTACTGCTTTGCACACTCTTGGCATTCTCTTGATGAGCTTCAAGAGGTAGTCACCTGAAATGGTTTTCACTTCACAGGTGTGCCCTGTCAGGTTTAATAAGTGGGATTTCTTGCCTTATAAATGGGGTTGGGACCATCAGTTGTGTTGTTCAGAAGTCAGGTGGATACACAGCTGATAGTCCTACTGAATGGAGTGTTAGAATTTGTATTATGGCAAGAATAAAGCAGCTAAGTAAAGAAAAACGAGTGGCCATCATTACTTTAAGAAATGAAGGTCAGTCAGTCCGAAAAATTGGGAAAACTTTGAAAGTGTCCCCAAGTGCAGTGGCCAAAACCATCAAGCGCTACAAAGAAACTGGCTCACATGAGGACCGCCCCAGGAAAGGAAGACCAAGAGTCACCTCTGCTGCAGAGGATAAGTTCATCCGAGTCACCAGCCTCAGAAATAGCAGGTTAACAGCAGCTCAGATTAGAGACCAGGTCAATGCCACACAGAGTTCTAGCAGCAGACACATCTCTACAACAACTGTTAAGAGGAGACTGTGTGCAGCAGGCCTTCATGGTAAAATAGCTGCTAGGAAACCACTGCTAAGGACAGGCAACAAGCAGAAGAGACTTGTTTGGGCTAAAGAACACAAGGAATGGACATTAGACCTGTGGAAATCTGTGCTTTGGTCTGATGAGTCCAAATTTGAGATCTTTGGTTCCAACCATCGTGTCTTTGTGCGACGCAGAAAAGGTGAACGAATGGACTCTACATGCCTGGTTCCCACCGTGAAGCATGGAGGAGGTGTGATGGTGTGGGGGTGCTTTTCTGGTGACACTGTTGGGGATTTATTCAAAATTGAAGGAATACTGAACCAGCATGGTTACCACAGCATCTTGCAGCGGCATGCTATTCCATCCGGTTTGCGTTTAGTTGGACCATCATTTATTTTTCAACAGGACAATGACCCCAAACACACCTCCAGACTGTGTAAGGGCTATTTGACCAAGAAGGAGAGTGATGGGGTGCTACGCCAGATGACCTGGCCTCCACAGTCACCAGACCTGAACCCAATCGAGATGGTTTGGGGTGAGCTGGACCGCAGAGTGAAGGCAAAAGGGCCAACAAGTGCTAAGCATCTCTGGGAACTCCTTCAAGACTGTTGGAAGACCATTTCAGGTGACTACCTCTTGAGGCTCATCAAGAGAATGCCAAGAGTGTGCAAAGCAGTAATCAAAGCAAAAGGTGGCTACTTTGAAGAACCTAGAATATAAGACATATTTACATTTGTTTCACACTTTTTTGTTAAGTATATAATTCCACATGTGTTAATTCATACTTTTGATGCCTTCAGTGTGAATCTACAATTTTTATAGTCATGAAAATACAGAAAACTCTTGGAATGAGAAGGTGTGTCCAAACTTTTGGTCTGTACTGTATATATACACACATACATACACACACACAGTATAACATGCAAATGGACCTAAAATGATGTACAGATTCTAGGATCCTCATCTCGTCACCAGATTAAACCTGAATTTACTGCTCTGTATAGATCGATATCTTAATTAAACTTACGGCAATTAGAAGAACAAAGCCACATCAAAATGTAAGATGCTGAAAAATGTCAAGGTATGATCCTAGATGCCAAAGCCAGTTTCAATATAAATCAATTGTGGCATAGTATACTGAAAATTCTTCTATGCCTCTAGATAGAGGGAGATCAAATTTAACAAAAGGATGTTTTATTTGTTCCAACCCTCAAGGATACTGCATTGCCATTTGTTTTGTCTCCACACACCATGAAAATTCCTATTTACCAGTACCTTACAGCCATACTCAAAAAGTAAAATGTTAAATTTAAGCCCTGAACACTTACTAAGACCTTGCCATGCACAGCTCTATACATTAACCTATTAGACGAATAAATAGCTAAAAACATGACTAATGCAATACATTGTTCATTGCAAACTCTCTGCAAGTTTTAGTATACAAACACTAAACCTTCACCCACATTCACAGCAAAACCAACTTTCACAAAAAGTAAAGAAAAAAAAAAAAAAAAAAAAAAACACCTTTCATAACCAAATTTATCACATTTAAAGTAAAAAATAATTCCCTAAATCTGCCACTTCCAGAGCATTGATTCTCAGCTATGGTGTGCAGCCCCTGCGACTTTGTGGCATACCCCAAGTTGAGAGCCACTGGTTTAGTCCATTGTTCTGAACTGTAACAGTTTCAGAGCAACAGACTCAAAAACTAACAGAAAGACAGACAATAGGTTCACAGTAGCGTTTGGATTTCTGTTCGTCAGGTCCGCTTGGGAACCCGAAAAATGGAAACCCTATCCAATTAAAAAGCGGTTAACTGCGGACCCCATAGACTTTAATGGGATCCTCCGGGTGTCCGTTCAGTTTCCACCTGAAGCAAGACTCTTATCTCCGCCTATTTTAAGCGGAATGGGGGACGGAGTCCCGAACACTAGTGTGAACCAACCCTGAAGGATACAGACAGAGTACATTCCACCTGTAACCAGCATCACCGACTGGAACATAAGAAAAAAGACAGAAGCATGCGCTCCAACTGCACCCTTCATTCTACCAGTTTTTCAGTCCATTATTCTGATCCTATGATGGGTCAGAACAATGGATTATAGTGATAGTAGCCTAATATAGTAACTATATATTTGCGATAGTAGCCTAATATAGTAACTATATATTTGTGATATTAATTATTTTAAGAAAGCAATCTGTAATGGGACTTAAAGGGAGTCGGCCACCCGAACCCAATGTATCAACCCAGCCCTGCAGATAGATAGGTTAGGGTCGCCTGAATCAAATGGTGTTTTCCCTTGTGAATCAGTGCTTCAGTTGCTGAGAAAGCACTGTTTTTGTCAATATGCAAATGACCTCTTTGGAGAAATGAGGGTGTTATCACTTACCTTTTTGGGGAAGCAGCAACACCCTCATTGCTTCAAGGAGCTAATTTGCATACAGTCAAAAACAGCAATATCTCAGTAACAGAGGCACCAATACGCATTGGGAAAACACAATTGATTCAAGTGACCCTAACACTTTTTGATTCAAGTGATCCTAAACTTATCTGCTGGATTTGAGTTGATTTGCTGGGTTCTGGTGACAGACTCCATTTAATGGAGATGTATTGGACCCATGAGGTTACTAAGGATTTGGTACTGAGCAAAGCAGGCAGTGGAATTTAACAGATTCTCTAGTATTCACCATTTAGCCTCCATGTAGAGAGAGGAACTTTGCTGCAGAAAATCACTACTCCTGGAAAGGGGAGGGTCTCTTATAAAGTCCAGGTCCCCTGTACATTAGCTGAAGTCTAGGAGATATTGTGGTGAAGGCAAGAAGATCTGGCACTATAGGCCCTTTAAAAAAATAGGAAATGTGTCCAATTCCCAGGACAGTAATGCAACAAAGCCACAAGGATCAGGAGAAGACGACACCGGACCCGACAGCACCCAGACCCCTTATAAATCAATCGCAATATCCTCTGCCAGAGAGTATCACTGCTCTTACAGTAAAGAACTCCTTCCATTATAATCTAGAAACATTTATTCCTTGTCATTTGGAATCTAAAACATCATATCACAGATACATATCTGTACATTCCCTCTTAAACCATCTTATAACCAAACAAGTTTGACAATCTAATCACTTATTACTACTGGCTTTATGGAAAGGAAGATTTTGTGGAATGAAAGGAGTCCAGCTATCTGCTAAAACAGAAATTGTGTCTCTAGGTGCAGAATGCTCCTGTACTGGCAGTCGGCCACTAACTAAGCAGAGTTTTAAGAAATTCTATGCTTGCACAGCCTTCTAACTCACTACCACCTATAAATAAGTAAACGTATGCTTACCTCCCATTGTTTTCAATATGATTTATTGGAAGTGATTTGCATGTTTTATTTACTATGTATCACTGTATTCTGTGTTAAACCTTAGTCCCTGAGAGCTACCTAGCCCTGCACTACACATAAGAAAATAATGGCTGAGGCAGTATTTCATTATGCATGGAGGGCTGCAGGAGATCTAGTTATGGCTCTGGCCTGTGCAGCCTGGCAGGTTAATGACCAGTGTGAATGTGTGCCAGAAACCCTTATTCATGCATTTTATTTGTACTACATAGCAAAATAACAATTCAGAAATTTACTTGTGCTCCCCTTAGTGGACCCTTCACAGAAATCTTTTTTACAAGAGAGTTCCCACTAACATTCAATCCAAGAAAGCGTAAGAAAAAACTAAAACGGTTTATATAAGACAGTCAAATAAGGCAAAATCAAAAGTGATAAAGGGGATAAGGGGAAATATGGGAAAAAGGGATAAAATCAAGGTAAAACAGCATGAAACACTACAAAAACTTGAAAAACAAATTGCAATTAAATTCCATGTCAGTATGTTATTTTATAGTCGTAAAAATGCATAAAAGTGCAGTAAATACTGCAACAAACAGGATAAATAGAGTAATTCTACAACTGTGGAAGGGAAGTCAGTAGTAGGGGCCATTTCCAACCTTAGTAAATGACGCAGCATGACAGGCACGCCATCAGGACTCTCTAAAATGGACCTGGCAGTAAGCAACATGGTGAACGGAATACTGACTTTGTTTTTACTTGGCAGTATAGCAGATACAGTTAAGGAAATATAGTAAACCGACTGATAAGTTAGGTTTGGCAGCAGGTCTACATCTGTATAATAGAAAGCAGTAAATCATCTCTATAATAGTGACTTTATTGAGAGAGCTATTCATATTAAACCTGACACTTTATATGACTGCTAGAAAATGTAACTATATTTGAGGGTGAGCTCAAACATAGTGGCCACAACTAGGCCATTGTGTTGCCAAATGCCACCCTTATGTGCAAGTTTACAACAAATTCTCACAGTTTTCCAACGGATTGCTAATGGCTGCACAGTTTTGCAGGAACACAGCTGATAGCCAGCAAAACTGTATGGCCTTTTGCAATCTATCTGAAACCCATGCAGTTTTCATCTGCACATAGGCTGCTATGTGTGAACACAACCTAAAGGACAATTTACAAAATCAAAGGCGTGTGAAAGGAACTCATGGCATCATATTGAGTTATGGTGCAGTGAGCTCTGAATGCCTATAGCAATACTGTACTGACAGCTTTATGTCAGTTCAGTACATCAGCACTCTGGATGTTTAGGAGCTTACTGTATCATAATTTACTATGAGTTCCATTTATATGGTCATGCTCAGGCCAGGAAATATGACCAACACATGGACCATAGCCCCTTAGGGTATGGTCACAAAATGGAAACAGAGGAATTTGAGTCTGACTTCTGTCTCAAATTCCTCTTCCAATTACGCCTCTCTGGCCTCCCTCAGCAGAGTTGCAGCTTTCTCCGGCTGATCAGGCTCAGGTCAATGGGCCTAATCCATGGAGTGGCACACACCGTGGGTTCTGCAGCTGAATCAGCCACAGAATCCGCAGCAAGTAGTAGAATGCTTCTATCTCTGAAATAGGGTGGAATTTGGTGCTGAATTTGAGGTGGAATTTGCCTCAAAAACGGTGTGAAATTCCACCGTGTGAACAGGCTCTTAGGGTGTTCTTCCACTATTAGCATCATGTAAAGCATATTTCTGTCCTAAAAAAAAAATAAAAAAATGGTCACACATTTTTATGGCAACCCGAGATATTGTAATATCACTTGACTAAATGAAATACAAATAATTTATCCCTCCTTACTACAAGACAGCATTCCCTCATTAACCAGTGATACTGTTATAAACAGAAACCTACATAGAAAAAAAAAAAAAATTTAGAGTAAGAACAAGAGGCCAATAAAAACAGAGGCAAATCTACAATTTGAAGTAATAACGTACAACTGTGCACAGGGCAGGTCATTGATATTTCTTATTATCAAATTCCTGAATAATAAGCTTTACTGAAAAATAGTAAACTAGCTAGGGGTAGCAGAAAGCAAAAATATGCACGGATGTCTTATCATTGACTGCTTTTCTTTTATTCATGGGCTGGCTGGATGACGGTTATGTGCACACAAATTTCTCAAATGAGAAACACGCAAGTACCTGTTTGTAGAATAGTGAGTGGAACAATGGAGCCGTTCAGACACTGCTAATGCATATTTCACCTTACAAACTAATGCAAATGAGGCAGAAACTGGTATGTTGATGGTTTTATTTGTTTTGTCTGCCATCTGAATTACTTTCGTATAAATTTTCGTTTATGGCAACTATAACCTTGAGAAATGGTGTCTTCACTTTCAAAACCTTAGGGAAACTTAATCATCCTTTGGAGTTTCTTCTAGGATTAATCTTTACAATGAATTCTCTGGGAATATATAGCTATAGCTCACAAAACAAACTATTGTCTAATTTGGAATATATTCTCTGTTGAAAATAATTCTTCAACAAGTGGATTGCTGGAGGCACAAGATGTGCTTACTTGGAGCTCTGCTGCTGTAGCCTACAAGTAAGCATGTTAATATGGATCATTTCTCAAAGTTCTGTAAAAGATCTTTCAGGAGTGGAAGAGCAGGGGTTTTTTTTTTACATGAAACTTAGCTTTTCCATATTTCAGAGCCCAACTACTGACCATTATGATTGCAGCCTACCAAATGTGGTAACTATCATCTGCCATTTCAGACACGTGTTCTTTATTATTTTCATTATTTTGCTCAACGCTGTTGGTTTTATTTTGCTAAAGCTTGCTGTGGGCAGGATTACCATGTAAAGAACTATATAGGTTGTAAGTTCTTGTAAGCTCCTATTGTGTGAACGGATTTATTAAACTGTAATGTCTCATTTTGTCTGCACATGAACCCTATGATTTGTAAATTGCTGCAGAATATGTTAGCCCCATACAAATAAAATGTATTATTACAATTCCAATAATTCCTCTCCCATCTTACAGGTACTGCCTCTCTTTACAACTGCATACCCCCTCTACTACAAGATGTAAGGTAGTGCTGTAGCTAATCACTGTCTTCAACCACACTGCATGATCTGCTGCACAGCATGTGAAACATGATCCCTCCAGAACTAGGGAGTGAGGGAGAGATCATGTTAATTCCCACACCAGCCACTGTGGAGACCAGCCTGATTGTCAGGCTGCTTGGTGGCTCCCTACCGATCTGATCTCGGTGATCTATCCCAATTATAAGTCATCAATATCTGTTAACCCAGAAAACACCTTAAAGGATTGTATTGTTTAACAATACTCAAGGCATTTTTCACAAGCTTATCTCAGAGACAAAGACTGCAAAATGGGCATACGCTTTGGGTTCATATTCGTAGGAATCTATGTAAATGGCCCATTCATATATACAAATTAAGTTTTCTTCTTTGCTACTTTATTTTTTATTAGTTACAACTAAATTTACTGGTTATTTGTATTTTTTTTACTGGGTACTGGTGATACAAAAAAAAAAAAAATCCCCAAGACATTATAAACCTAATATATATGTTTAAAATGTAGAGCATCTATAACTTGTTATTCCTTTGCCATTCCATTTAGCAACGCCAAAGATATAGATTGTATCAACAGCCAAAAAATTGTTTTCAGAAGCCAAATTCCTAAATAGCATGCTAATGGGACATAGCTACACAAAAAAATTATTAAGCTATGT
Organism: Leptodactylus fallax; assembly: GCA_947044405.1. Lineage (NCBI taxonomy): Eukaryota > Metazoa > Chordata > Amphibia > Anura > Leptodactylidae > Leptodactylus > Leptodactylus fallax. Next base: position 401,983 of record CAMRHE010000104.1, on the reverse strand, counting down.
CTAGGGGTGTATATAGGAATCCAAGGAGTAAGCTATTATCAACACTGAATAAGGGAAGAGTTTACAACATCCTGGGCCTTACATTTAAAGTGCCCAAAGACTGTCAACATCAGTAACAACTATTTCATATTCATGCGCAGAGGTGTAAATTGAAGCTCCTGGACCCCAATGCAAAATTTGCAATGGGGCCCTTACCTACCTTGTGTCTTTTAGAATAGTATATATTTTATGTGGCAGAGAGACCCCTCAGGGTCCAGTAGCGACTGCTACCAATGCATGCTTTGTGTACCATACATTATTTCTTTGTTAACCTGACCTCCAATAGATCATCATCTTCATATGACATTGAAAAAGTCTGCATGAAGAAGAGAGACCCTATGAAGAATCATTCCTGTAGAGTACACGAATAGTGATGTACCCCTCATAAACAGTGCAAGCATAAGATTTACTGCCAAATTCTATCTACAATAAATAATTGCCAATCCCAAACAATAATACACGTAAAACATTATATAAAAACCACCCTTACGATTGTACATACCGTTTATCTGCTTAATCATTCACAATTATAGAAAGCAAAAGGATCACATGGCAATAAATGTACTGCCAATGTAAAAAGCTGTAACATCAGATGCTCAAGACTTAAACATCTGGTATCTTCTGCCAGAAGGTAAAACACAGAATAGCTCTAATGCTGGGTGAGAAATGTCAGCAATGCTATCCCTAGCGCATATTTAACAATTCATACTATTCCACTAAATAGAGTACATTCATATGTCTATATATAGGTGGGAGCTCTAGTCTTTGCTATGTAGAGCTCCAAAACAGCTCCCACCCTACCATACAGGGAAACCTTTGGGTTATAAATGCAGCTGAATCTGTGGCCAACATGTTATAGAGCAGGAGGAGCGGACAAGTCTAGTCAAAGGAGTTTTATAGGGCTCTACCAAATTTTCTACCAAAGGGCTCTCCAAGAACCTTCAATTTAACCCTGTTCTTATTGGCATCTAGGTGAATACAGTATAAATGTAACTATTTCCTTTGGTTACCCTTATGGTGTAAATTTTTTTTTCTAGTGAAGAATATACTGAAACATTTCTTATATTGGTGAAAGATTTATTTGATGAATTTGTTCAGCTGAACGCTATTACTGATACTGTGCTTTTACTTACATATATATATGAATTTTACCGCCGTAAAGTACTTTCCATTTCATTTGAATCTGATTAAAATGTTCATCATTTATAAAGAAATCATTAAATAATATTTTCAGTTATGTGTTCAATGTTTCCTGTAGAGATGTGCATTCATGCAAACTATTAAAACACTAAGGGGCTCATGAATAAAAACTACCCTGACAAAAAAGTGGCAGCAGCCAATGAGATTCGCAATTTATTTTTTAGGGCAGAGTTGAAAAAAAGCAATTTATTGGGTTACTATAGGCAACACTGACACTTTTATTATTATTATACAGCTTTTATTTAAGCGTCACCATAGCAGGTTTTTACCTAACAAATCTTTCCACGGTAGTGAACTGAAATAAAAGATTTCTCATAGCTAGCCCCTTGGGTACATGTGGGTGGCCATGTGGGTATTGTATTTAAGTGTGAGAATGCCTTCTCAAGAACAAAAAATCATAAGATCTCAAAAAGAAGGAGGAAGAAAAAGAAAGTATATACTTGTATTATATCTTTCAATAGCAAATTCTTTAATACTTTAAAAATGTCCAATCATGGTTTGTATAAAATAGAACAAAACCATGAAAAAAAAAAAAAAAAAGATTTCAATTCTGACAGATGATCTGTGAGTACTAAATATAGATAATTCCCTACATTGTACTGAAAAACTACCCCTTACATCTACTCCGATCCTGGTATTAGCCATTAAGTATAAATTAAATTATTCCAGACAAACAAATTAAAAAAATCCCTCAAGCAGGTCATTGTTAAAAATATATAAAATTATGACCATGGTGCTTTTGGGCACTTATTTACTGATGACCTATCTGTAGGAAAAGTCATCAATATGTGATCAGCAGGGGTACGAGACCCAGGATGCCCAATGACCAGCTGTTTGAAGAGGCTGCAGGGATCGCAGGCACTGCAGCCTTTCCTGTGCGGATGATGTACTGTTCATCATTTATGTGGTACAGCATCCATTTAGTCCCATTCACAACTCTGTGCTGAGTATTCAGTGAAGAGACCACAGCACACATCCAAAAGCTAAGGTCTCTTCAACCAGCTGATCACTAGGGGGGGGGGGGGGGTGTCATTTGGTGTCGAACCTCCCACTGATCACACATTGATGACAGAGACCCAAACGCTAGTGTGAACCTAGCGTTAGAGAAGCTTTACTGCTTCTGGCTGACCATGGCTGTCAGCCACTTCTGAAGGAGTCGGAGTCAGACTGTGGAAAAAATAGAGGAGTCTGAGTTGGTGAGTTTGGCTTTCTGACTCCACAGCTTTACTCTGCTTTGATGCAATGGAGCCAAAACACATGAAGCCAGAATGAGATTTACCCCATGATTTCACCATACATTGCTTTCCATTATCGCGCTGCCTCTAGCATATACTCAGCCTTTCCAATTTCAGATTTCTCTAGAATGATTTATCCCATTGGAACTTGCTTTATCAAGAGTCAATGGTCGCCTTGTTTTAAAAGTTGTTCTCATCATTGCTTTATTTAATGTTAAAAATGTTCTTGTATGTACAATGTGAAACTGGTTTACCACAGGACCTGAGGATTTTCCACTGGGCCCAGGCTCTAGCAAAATAATAGTCTAGCAAAAGACAACTGGATTTGAAGGGTACTGTGGTTTATTTTCTAGGGATGGCTGGAGGTGTCAGACCTCCACCAATCAAATATTGATGACCTATCCTAAGGGTAAAACATCCATAGTCCAGTCCCGAAAAACCCCTTTAAATGATGCAACTGACAGCACCAAGGAGAAGAGGTTAGGTAGGCCTTGGGGGCACTGTGTATTCAAGTTTTTGTTTTGCATGAAATATGCCTCAAGTCTTAGGGTTCTGTAAAATAAACAGGCCAACTATGGCAGATCTATGATAATGACATCAATGACCTGGAAGAAAAAAGAGAAAAATACAGGTGCGCATTCTGTATAGAGGCTGTTCTTCACTAACTTATGAGTAGCGCCTGCTTATCTCTTATTGCACCCTACAAGTTATGTAACAGTAATAACCAATAGAAGCACAATAACCAATTGTAGTCCAATTATGTATAACGAGAAAAGTATATGGCTTTTCTTTGTTAACGCTTCAGACTGACTAAACTTTGTACTACCTTCTCTTGGCGGGGTATTAATAATGGATGAGTGGCACTAGAGAAGATTAACTTTAAGAAAATAAATGGCATATTCTTAAAAAATGCAACACATGCATAATTCAAGACCATATTAATTTAAGAAGTTTGACAGAAATTTTCAGCAAGTCGGAGCACTTGCCATTTGTAAGGCACTCGAGTGATTAAGAAAAATGAGTAGAAAATCTTACCCATCTGCATTAGACACTTAAACCAGCATTCGCTTTTTTGTACTTTTTATTTGATTTACCAGTCACATATAATATCACCATTTCAACCCATAAACATAAATGCAAACATATGATTTGTGCTTTGCTTTTTATTTAGTGTTACCTCTCACGCTTGTTCCGCTGGAACCTGTACCTACAACCTGGACAACTCTTGTCCACATGTCCTATTAGGATATATAAATGACAAAGAAAATGTCCCCCACACAGGACATTATCAGGTCCTGAGTGGTGAGAACATGTTAAAAGCAGCAGCTCAGCTCTTGTGGAACCAGCCAGTGCATATATTACATTACATGAATGATCGCCATGTATTCCTACATTTAATCTGATAGAAAATAAAACTCTGGTGATTATGTTACCAGGGGGTTCCTTACTGGTAAGTACTATAAGGGTAGGCTCACATGGAGGAATTTTGAGGTGGACTTCCGCTTCAAATTCTCTTCCAATCCGGCTTTACACTCAGATGAATGAGCCTATCAACAGAATGGTTCATGCTGCAGGTCCTGTGGCTGAATGAGCTGTGGCAAGAACGAGCCAGGCACTTATTTTTTCAGTGTCCTGCATTAATCTCTGCCCCCCATTGAAAAAAATGGGGGCAGTATCAAGGCAGAATTTGGCATGAATTTTGATACGGAATCAATATGCCTAATATGCTGAGATTGTTTCTGAAAAGTTGTAACAATTCCAACAAATTTGGAAAAGTTGGCAAGTATGCATTTACATTAGCTACTGGCAACTGTTCATCGATATACCGGTAATGACCCAAGCCCACAACCTACAAAGGCAGAAACTGTGAATATATATATATATATATATATATATATATATATATATATATATAGTTATGAGAGTCAAAAATTTTTTTTATTTACATCACTTTCAATAACGGTAAGTTGAAAATGGAGTTTGCTGCTTTGGACATCACTATAAACCAGATTAAAGGCACATTGATTCCAGTGGTTGCCATATGTGAAAAAAGTTGATTATTAAGGATCCAGCTGTATCAGTTTAACAATGAGTTAAGGGAAAGAAGTCTGTTACCTGAGCCCAGCATATCAACTCAACCCCACAGATAGGTTAGAATCACCTGAATCAAATGGTGTTGTCCCCTCGTGAATCAGTAACTCCATTGTTGCCTTTTTGTCCATATAAAAAGTTCTTTGGAGTAACATCCATGCCCTCATTGCTCCAAAGAGGTAAGCAGCAACACACTCATTGCTCTAAAGAGCTCATATGGATATTGACAAAAAAGTTGATATCTCAGTATCGGGGTCAATGATTTTGCAAATTTTGACTAACTTTCTCTACTGTTTAGGCATTGTAGAACATCACACTGGGGCGACACCCAGAGGGTGTGTCTTTTAAAGGGGGTAATTCCTATAAAAGGAAGGTGTTTTGTATGTCACACTATCTCCAACCTATACACTTGAGAAAGAGGCTTGCAGCCTCGAAACGCTTTTGCGTGGTGTTTTGTTTGGCTTTAATAAAGGAAGATTTTATTCATCTAAACCTTTACTGGCAAGCGCTGATCTTTTCATTGGTTCTGCGATTGGATACTGCCTACTGATGTCCCGCTGCTGATACCCAGCCTCAACACATTCTTTAAAGCTTCTGTGGTGGTTGTGACCAGTTCACAACCACAAAAGGTGAGCAGCCATCTATATGGTTTTCTGTATTATAGCGGTATCACACGAGTAGCAGCTCGGTGCTGTTATTTTCTGATTATTTTCAACTCCATAGTTAATAAGTCTGTAATCTGCTTTAATTGGACAACAGTAACCTGGTCTTCGTTCTTTATGACTGTGGAAAGTGCTTGGGGACCCTCTTTATCTATTTATTTTCATTAGTTAATTTCATCTTGAACGAGGACTTGCAGAGCAGTTTGACTTTTGCTTTGCTTCTGGCTTATAAATTGCAGCTTATTGTGTCTGTTCTCTTTAATTAAAGCGACTAATTGAGTATGAAAAAAATAACATGTATTAAATATTCATGGCCAGAATAATGAATTCACAAATACACTTTCTGGGAGGAGAACACTTGTAGAAGTGAAGACTGCTCCCAATTAGTTCCTTTCCCAAGGAAACGTGTCTTCAGGGAACGTTCCCGCTTTTGTCTATTGGCAAAAGCGTATTTTCATGCCTCAAGCTATGGATCACAAGAGATTGTGTCTTTGTGTTTGCAGGGATAAGCAGCCACTGACAGTGAATTATTACGCAGCCCTCAGGCAGTAAGTCTCCTGGACTACCCCAAAATTAAAATGTGTTGATCCTGACATGTTGATCCATCTCTTAATATAGAAATATTGCATACTTTTATTGCAATGGTATTTAGCTGAAGACAGATGATTTATGGCAGGGCTGTAATTCTTTTTTTTATAGGGTTTAAAAACAATATTCAGCACTATGTCGATATGTTAATTGAGCCTTTGACTTGCAACCTGGAGTACCGGGAAGTAAGTTATGGCACAGCCGTAATATTCTGTAAATGTCATCGTCTTGATATTTTCTTGAGGCAAAATAATTCTGTGCATTTATAGCAACAAGCTGTAACCTCAGTAGAGATATCATTGTATAGATTCTTTGTATATCTTATTAAGAAACGGAAAAAAAAAAATCTACATACAGTATACTGGAACTAAGGCTGGCCTTACACATTAGAAAAACGACCTGTAAACCCACAGATATCAGCAGGATCAGTAGAGCATCTAATATGTATGGAGGTGACTTCTGACTATCCCCAAACCAGGTTTCAGCTACCCAATACTTTTGTTTTCTGGCAGAGAAGCTGTTTCCAGTGTTATCTGGCCGCAGTTTACTCCCTTCTTTCGCTAAGAGCACATGCACTCTCAGCTGAGCTGAGCATGCAGGTGTTTGGGAGTGATAGGAGAAGTAGTTGTCAGTTAAATGAGATTGCCAGGTGGAAGGCAAGATATTCTGTTCATGTCTTCTTTAGCCTACAATGTTATGACATTCCACAAAGTCTTGACTAAAAATTGCACTTTTCAATAATTCCTATGGGGAGAATTTGCAACTATTTCACGCCACTAAAATAGTTGAAAGTGACGTTTTCATAAAATTGGTGAGACTGGGAACATTCCCCATGTCACATTCATCGTAATACATGCTACTTTTGTCTCGTAAATGACAGCTAAAATCTACACAAACAAGGACCTGGAGTAAATTTGTATATGATATGTGGGGGTCCAACACCCAGCCCCTGCACAGATCAGATGGTTCCGCAATCTCTGGGTGCCAGAAACGGCTCGTGGAAGGGTAGCATGTGCAGAACTGCTCCTATTCAAGTACTAAGAGCAGTGCTGTAATTTCCCAAAAGCACCGCTATGCAGTGGAATGGCGCAGCTGCACTTCTATTACTTGAATAGAAAAATGTAATGGTGTACTCCCTGTCCACTAGCAGCTTCCAGCACACAGAGGCTGTTGGAACAGCTGATCTGTGCAGGGTCCGGGTGTCGAGCCCCACAGATCACTTACTGACTAGCTAACCATACGATAGGTCATCAGTATGAAAAATCAATTTGCAGAGGAACTGCGCCTTATCATGATCTAAGTGCATCTACCCGGACTTCTTACGTGTAGGGGAAACTTTACTCCAGGTCCACAATTTGTGGCTGGAAAGCCCCTTTAAGCACATCCTCCGCTAGCGCAGGGAACATAATGACTGATGTACAATATGCTGATCTTTATAAATCCCCCCACATTTGTTTGGAATTTTACTGTCAGGCCTGATGTTACGATTGTTACAATAAATGAATTTCTATTAGGCCACAACTATTAAAGGCAATATACAGTAGATATGTAACGTCATGCAAGTTTCACAGCATTCGATGTCATATAGCCCAAGTTTTATGTAAATGGCATCTATTTAATTGTTCAGGACAAATAACATATTTCTCAATGCATTCAGAAAACTGGGATATAAGTATGTATTCTTACCCAATAAGAAACAGAAGGTTACAGGGTCCTTCTATCAAGCAGATACAGGTCTGTAATTGTCATGTGATAATAGCTCAGTATTTAATATTCTATAACCGGTCCCTGTTTTGCATGTAACCGTCAATGAAATGTACTTCATATGAATTGCTACAAGATGTCCTGTAATATATATTGCTCAGAATAAAGTCAATCTGTAATGCTCTCTGTACAATCACAAAGTACTGAAAAGAACATAACATTCCCTTCTCGCACTCATATAAGAATTAGCTCCAAGCGCTGAAGCTAAATTTTTTTTCTTCCTAAGTTCTGATTTTAACTGCATATTTTACTGTCCTTAAAAGTCATACAGAAGAATATAAGAAGAATATCATTGTAAGCTATTACATACAGATAAAAACAGCTTTCCATATTACCATTTGTGTTGCATTAATAAATGAGAAATCAACATTATACCAGGTCCTGTTCAATAGACTAACACTATAACTGGAGTAAAAAATGAACACAACAAATAATACAGTGGTGGAAGGCGACATAACAGCGATGAGCGCACACATCATAGAACTGTATAACTCAATAAGAATTATGAATTAGAGATTTAAAGGTGCACAAAACAATGTAAAACAATTTCACTAAACACAAAAGACTTAAGAAATACATAAAAAAATTAAGTTACAAATAAACAGAGACTGGATGACTAGAACAGCGCCAGAAAAATGGCACGTGGTAATTGCCAGACTAGTACACTTACATTGTATTAAATCTGAACACAATGTCGGCTTGAAGTCAATAAGGAACAAAACCCACAGAAACACCAGGAAATAGCATGCTGTGACCAAACGAAAAATGCAGCAGGCCTTCAAAACACAGTGCTCAGTAAAAATTGCATGTTTTAATGGGAATTGCTAAATATGTGACACAGAAGTGTGAGCCCAGCCGAAGTATTATCAACTGCTGGAAAGCAGGCATATAGCAACTTCAAGCCGGCATGGGTATAGGACTAGGGGTACTTGTCCCACGCCCAGCATTTCCTGTAAGTACACAGAAAATGTCCTAAAGGAAATGTATATTTACGAATGAATACAGATGCTGATAAATATTCTTTTTTATAATCTGCTTTTCATTTTCTCAAAAGCTGGTTGAAGAGGCCACAGCATTTGAATGAGTGCTGTGACCTCTTTACTGAATACCAAGCACAGTGCCAAACATATCGTAGTGGTTGTGCTTGGTATTTCAGCTCATCCCCCATTTACTTGCATAGTATTGCAGCAGTTCAATCCCATTTGACTGATGAACATAATATCTTTGGCACAGGAAAGAAGCCACTGCGCTTGTCAGTGCCATGGCCTCTTCAAACAGCAGATCAGCAGGGTTCATGGGTGTCAGACCCCCCGACGATCGCATAATGATGACTATCTTTTTAAGTTTTGCATACCACATAACACTATCTTCATAGAGGACAGGACCATCTGCCCTGTCAGATTTATCGTCATTTACTCCGGTTTTCATGGCAAAAATAATGCGAGAAATCTATGCCTGCAAAGCGTAGGTAAAGGGTAGAACTTTGATTACCCCTCTTGATACAAAGGATGGGGGGAAAAAAATCATAAGAATGAGACAAAGCTCTTAAAGTGGCTGTCTCATAAAAGCAACCCTGTTTGCATGCCCTTTTATGCAATATTATTGGCAGATTGTAAGACAGGTAATACCAGGAGAAGGGCTGGGATGATCAACAGACTGTCCCAGGGAAAAGGGGTTGTCTTAGACCCTCTTCCGCCTACTGCAAGACTGCAGCCAGGAGCCATGTGAATGGTCTGCTGGTTAAATATGTGCCCTACAGCTCCATTTAAAGTGTTACTCAAGCAAGGTGGACAGACCCCCCCCCCATCCATCTAGCAGTTACTTATCAAGTTGCTAAGAGACAATTATTTACGACCAGAGTACCCTTTAACTCTTTTAGGTTTTCTTCAAAAGTAAGATCCTACACGTGCCCTTTACCAGTTTTGTTGCCTATATCCAGGGGCACACCGCTAATGAGGCGAGGTGAGGCGAGGTGAGGCGGCCGCCTCGGGCGGCACTGTCCGGGGGGCGGCATTTTTACTATTTAATGTAAACCAGTCCAGGACAGGCCGCTTTAAAAAAAAACAAAACAAAAAAAAAAACAGAGCTGAGCGCGGCCTGTCCTGGGCTGGTTTACAAGACGTCGCATCTCAGCGCAGGCAGCGATACAATGACGTCATCACGCCGCCTACGCTGAGACACAGACGTCGCGGACAAGAGGAGGAGGCGGCGGCTGCATCAAGGCATCGCAGGTGAGTATAGCTTTTTTTATCTATATAAATAGGCCGTAACCTGTTGGAGTATCCCCACCAGGTCAGGGCCTATTTATTTACCTACCACGCGTCTGCTCGTGGCCGCCGCCGCTTCCCCTTCTGCTATGGGCCGCAGAAAGGGAAGCGGATGCCGCTGTGAGCGGCCGCGGGCATCGGTAAGTTAGGCCGCGGGCCGCAAATACTACTATTATTATACTCCGGGGTCTATTCAGACCCCGGAGTATAATAATCGGAGGCCTAGGGTTGGTGAGGGAACATAAAAAACAGTGTTACTCACCTCCTGCGATCCGATGTAACTCCGAGCAGGCTTGAGGCCTGTGGTGACGTCATCAGGTCGCGTCGCCGGCCTGATCACGTGACGTGTGTGCGCAATTAAACAGGGCCGAAAGCTGCAAGGAGTGCACCGGTGTCCAGGATAGGTAAGTAACTCTGATTTTTATGTTTGTATTCTCCCCTGGGTCTCCAATCATTATACTCTGGGGTCTGAAAAGACCCCAGAGTATAATAATAGTTCATGGGTCGGCCACTATGGGGCATAATACCCTGTGCAGGGACCACTGTAGAGCATAATACCCTGTGCAGGGGCCACTCTGGAGCATAATACAAGTGCAGGGGCCACTATAGAGCACAATACCGAGTGCAGGGGCCACTATAGAGCATAATACCGGGTGCAGGGGTCACTATAGAGCATAATACCGGGTGCAGGGGCCACTATAGAGCATAATACCGGGTGCAGGGGTCACTATGGAGCATAATACCAGTGCAAGGGCCACTATGGAGGATAATACCAGTGCAGGGGCCACTATGGAGCATAATACCAATGCAAGGGCCACTATGGAGGATAATACCAGTGCAGGGGCCACTATAGAGCATAATACCGGGTTCAGGGGTCACTATGGAGCATAATACCGGGTGCAGGGGCCACTATGGAGCATAATACCGGGTGCAGGGGCCACTATGGAGCATAATACCGGGTGCAGGGGCCACTATGGAGCATAATACCCTGTGCAGGGGCCACTATAGAGCATAATACCCTGTGCAGGGGCCACTCTACAAGTGCAGGGGCCACTATAGAGCATAATACCGAGTGCAGGGGCCACTATAGAGCATAATACAAGTGCAGGGGCCACTATAGAGCATAATACCAGTGCAAGGGCCACTATGGAGGATAATACCAGTGCAGGGGCCACTATGGAGCATAATACCCTGTGCAGGGGCCACTGTAGAGCATAATACCCTGTGCAGGGGTCACTATAGAGCATAATACCCTGTGCAGGGGCCATTCTGGAGCATAATACCAGTGCAGGGGCCACTATGGAGCATAATACAAGTGCAGGGGCCACTATGGAGCATAATACCAGTGCAGGGGCCAATATGGGGCATAAAACTGTGTGCAGGAGTTGCTGCGGAACATAATACTGTGTGCAGTGGCCAATGCGGGGCATAATACCGTGAGCAGGGGCCACTATGGAGCATAATACCGTGTGCAGGGGCCGCTGAGAGGCATAATACAGTGTGCAGGGGCCACTGCGGGCCATAACACTGTGTAATACTGTGTGCAGGGGCTGCTGTGGAACTTTATAGTGTGTGTAAATGGGGTGCTATAATCATGGGCTATGGCACCTGTTTATATTATACACTGTCTGTTTATAGTGACCGTGTGATGTAATTGTAGCCTTGTCACATACTGTAGACATGTACAGGACGAGGCTGTAGTTACATTACATGGCCGCTATGAGATGAATTACACTATGTAAACAGAGAAGCGGTCACGGCGCTTACACAGGTACCATTCAAACAGCTGATCAGTGGGGGTCCTGGGTTTTTGAACCCCACTGATTAGTTTATTAATGACCTGGAAAACCTTTTAATTAGTTAACACCTGGGGTATTATTAATAAGGGGCACTATTTATACAGGGTACACACGGACATTATTAATATAAAGATGCACTTGGGGGTATTATTCATTATGGGGGGGTTATATCATATATTTTATAATTGGGGGTAGCAGCAGGATGGGGGCTTTGTGTAGGTGAGGACAATGTGGGTTGGATGCCTGGAAAAGTGAGGAGCCAAAGATGTCTGTGTTGCAACCTTTACAGAGACAAGTCACAGCTGGAAGAAGTGGTCATGGCGGTCCAGAGGGAAGAGACGGGAAATGTGACCGATTAGTCAGAGACGTCACCTGTAAGTCATAAAATGTTACTGCTCTGTATTCACCTAAATGATAGAGGATAAATACCTGAGTGATGGGGGTCTGTCTGCTGAGACCCCACTGAGCCTGAGAATTGGGTTTTTTCCCCCCACTAGGTGGGAATTCAGCCTGACCGCAGCCATATATATAGGTGTGTCACTTGGTGGATGGACGAACCCGCGTGGCTCTCATTCACTTCAATGGGACTGCCAAAGATACCCGAAGTCCAGTACTCAGCTATCTGCGGGGCTCCTATTATAGACAATGGGGGCCACGTGGGCTCGTCCATCCACCAAGCAGAAGATGTGGGAAGTTACTTTCATTGTTAATGCCGTGTTGTTGATCTGATACTGAAGTAATACAGTAAGAAGAATTCTTATAAACTGTTTTATAACTTTGTGTATTGTGTATATTGTGCGACGATAACAGTGTGTTAAACTAGTAGCATGGAAACTCAGGTTTTTTTTGGGGGGGGGGGGGCGTCTTTCTATAGTCTGCCTCAGGCAGCAAAGAGGCTAGGTTCACCACTGCCTATATCTATAACCACTCCAATTTCAGGGCTGATGAACCTGTGACCTAAAAATCTTTGTAAAACCAAGATCAATAGTCAATAATTTGACAATGCAAAGGCAACGGGAACATTGATCATAAATCTTCCCTAGACTTTCAAGAACAAATATAATGTAATACAGTCTAAGTTGTAATTCTTTTGTAAAATATTGTATCAATGTACAATGGTAAAAAGTTCCAGAAATCAACAAATCATCTCCCAATGTGGCAACAATGGACAATAATTTACATGTTGTTGTGTTTGTACACATGAAAAATAATGTGACATGAAAAACTGCACCACAGCTAACAATAAGGAGGAGGATTTATTTTGTGAAAACTACTTTTACAAGTAAAGTTGCTACTTGCGGTCCCAGATTTCACATTTGAGAAGAAAATACAAGAAAACTGTCTGGAAAAAAACTTCTTCTTCCCATAAATTATAAAACAAATTAAAACCACCGTGGGCTCAATGACCACTAAATTCATTGCACTACTTTACTGCAAAGAACGCTTTAATTTTACCATACATGCCAAGCACACCGCTAAGTACTAGGAGATCCACAGTATGGCTATAAGTTACTGCACACAATCCCTGAAGACACATTTCCAAAGAAAATGATCTAACTGGAAGTGTCAGAAAATAGTAGGTACTAGCAGAACACAAATGTATCAAAGGTAGTAAAATGGTGTTATTTGAATCAATGCTCTTGAGAATAATACCTCAAGACTGTGAATAACGGCAGGAAGCTTTTGTGAGACTCTTGCTTTAGAAAAGGAGTAAATATAATACACAGAGGAGGTGGGAAAAAAACATAAGGTGTTATTTTATTGGGAAATAAGAACAATAGCAAAGATTCTATATATGAAGCTCAGGGAACTTGTCAGGTGATTTCTTCTGCCCTGGAAGAAAAGTGGAGCTCTGTGTATGTGATATGCGCTGCTCCTATCTAACAGAAGGATATGATAGTGGGAGGGAAGCTGAGCTCTGTGATATCTAGCTTTATATTATTTGGAGCAGGATTTCTAAATAAAAAGCTAAGTAACTCCTGACCGGACTCCTAGGAGAGACAGTAAGAGTCCTGCTTACCCCACCCAAACACAGTGATTGACAGCTCTTCCTGTATCAGTGTATACACAGAAGACTGTCAATCACTGTGTGTGGGTGGGGTCATCAGGACTCTCACAGTCTGTCCTAGGAGGCCTGTCCAGATTTATTCTGCTTCTTATGCATAAATCATGCTACAAATTTCACAAACATATATATCACAGATCTCAGCTTCTCTCCCTCTGTCCTAGCCTGCTCTCAGACAGTGCAGCAGAAATCACCTGTCAAATTTGCTTTTAGTTTTACTCACTGTTGTGGAGAACAAATAGGCATAATTTTCCAAAATAATAGTAAAGGTTACACAGAGAATGTGGTAAAACCCTACAATATTGATTTTTTTTTGTTAGATAATATTTTCAGCAATACTCTATTAAAGTGGTATTGTTAGTAGGCTGTCTCCATTAGGGGATTCTGTTGTGTGCATACTCTCTATGGGAATACTTTTAAAGGCTAACTCTGGTTAGGTTGTCTCTGTTATAGAAGCACTGAGGATGGTTTTGTAATGGAGGCAGCATGGTGGCTCAGTGGTTAGCACTCTTGCCTTGCAGTGCTGAATTGAAATCCAGTCAAAGACAATCTCTGCAAGGAGTTTGTATGCTCTCCCCGTTTTTACGGGTACTCTGGTTTCCTCCCATACTCCAAAGACATACTGATAGGGAATTTAGATTGGGAGCCCTATATGGGACAGTGTTGACAATATCTGTAAAGCGCTGCAGAATATGATGGCGCTATACAAGTAAAAAAAAATTAAATAACTAAAATATGTTCAGCTCCATTATGGTGCAATGTAGCTATCTCTTTTATGGAAGCAATATGGTTGGCTTCTGCACAGTAAGTCATGCATTTATGCTTTTTGACCTTTGGATAGAGGTAAGAATTATTTAGAAAAGGCTCGTTGTAAAAAATGGTTTTAAAAACTCATGCTCACCTAACCAAATAAAATCTGCTTCTCAAGTTATAATGCTTGACAGGTCCCTGCTGGTCTCCTCTTCCTGATCCGTTCCAAAACACAGGTTGTGACTGCTCAGCCAATCATTGGCTGCATTGTTGATCCACCTCAGCCAGTGAGTGGCTGAGCTACATTTCCCGTGTGTTGAGAGGACCAGGAAGTAGAAACTGGTTGAGAGTCTTGGGAAGTGTCAGAATGGGAGAAGCATTATAGAGCAATACAGTTGTTGAGATGGATGCAATATGTTAAGCCACTAAGATATCCGATGATTAACTCTTTAGCTGAAATGCATTTTGGTTCACGACTTGCACAACACCTATGGCTGTCGGACCTGAAGACTGTTAGGAACAAATATTTTGACATTCTCCTCCGTGGACCGTGTGAGACTTGGCAACAACACAGAGAACAACTTTCCCTACCTAGCTCGCCCCTCCTACCAGCACATCTGGCAAGATTTCTGGCTCTCACAGACCTGTAACTTCTTCTTTAAGAGGCTCCTCTGTCCTCCACTCATTACATGTAGTAATGGCTCCTGTTTGACATTGTTATCAGTATAAAAGACACCTGTCCACAACCTCAGTCAGTCACACTCCAAACTCCACTATGGTGAAGACCAAAGAGCTGTGGAAGGACACCAGAAACAAAATTGAAGACCTGCATCAGGCTGGGAAGACTGAATCTGCAATAGGCAAGCAGTTTGGTGTGAAGAAATCAACTGTGGGAGCAATAATTAGAAAATGGAAGATATACAAGACCACTGATAATCTCCCTCGATCAGGGGCTCCATGCAAGATCTCACCCCGTGGGGGTCAAAATGATCACAAGAACGGTGAGCAAAAATCCCAGAACCACAAGGGGGGACCTAGTGAATGACCTGCAGAAAGCTGGGACTAACGTAACACAGGCTACCATCAGTAACACACTACACCACCAGGGACTCAGATCCTGCAGTGCCAGACGTGTCCCCCTACTTAAGCTAGTAGATATCCGGGCCTGTCTGAAGTTTGCTAGAGAGCATTTGTATGTTCCAGAAGAGTATTGGGAGAATGTGATATGGTCAGATGAAACCAAAGTAGAACTGTTTGGTAGAAACACAACTTGTCGTGTTTGGAGGAGAGAGAATGCTGACTTGCATCCAAAGAACACCATACCCACTGCGAAGCATGGGGGTGGCAACATCATGCTTTGGGGCTGTTTCTCTGCAAAGGGACCAGGTTGACTGATCCGTGTACATGAAAGAATGAATGAGGCCATGTATCGTGAGATTTTGAGTTCAAACCTCCTTCCATCAGCAAGGGCATTGAAGATGAAACGTGGCTGGGTCTTTCAGCATGACAATGATCCCAAGCACACCGCCAGGGCAACAAAGGAGTGGCTTCGTAAGAAGCATTTCAAGGTCCTGGAGTGGCCTAGCCAGTCTCCATATCTCAACCCCATAGAAAACCTTTGGAGGGAGTTGAAAGTCCGTGTTGCCCAGCGACAGCTCCAAAACATCACTGCTCTAGAGGAGATCTGCATGGAGGAATGGGCCAACATACCAGCAACAGTGTGCGCCAACCTTGTGAAGACTTACAGAAAATGTTTGACCTCTGTCATTGCCAACAAAGGATATATAACAAAGTATTGAGATGAACTTTTGTTATTGACCAAATACTTATTTTCCACCATAATTTGCAAATAAATTCTTTGTGATTTTCTGGATTTGTTTTCTCATTTTGTCTCTCATAGTTGAGGTCTACGTATGATGTCAATTACAGGCCTCTATCATCTTTTAAGTGGGAGAACTTGCACAATTGCTGGCTGACTAAATCCTTTTTTTTCCCCACTGTATGTTAGCGCTGTCGCAAACAGCCTGGGACTCTCCTCCACATTTGGTGGTCATGTGAACTCATACAAAGCTACTGGGAGGCTGTATCCAAGCATATAGAGCAAATAACAGGGCACAATATTGACCTTACACCTGCTATGTTCCTCCTTTCTCAACCTCAGCCTTCCTTTCGACCCTCCAGGAGATATATGATTACCCATCTGATTCAAGCAGCGAAGACGCTGACACCCCTCTTTGGAGGGAGAAGAACCATCAGAGAGCAAGATTCGAGGAGCTAATCAGCTGGACAGCTGGCCTCTGGTTGTGGCCTCCCTGGTGGTGCTTCTGTTCCAAGGTTGGGATATGAGAGAACCTCCTACACTTGATCCTTTCTTACATTCTCATATTATTAGCAACATGTGTAGTTCTTCGTGCACTTCTGTGTCGTAATTATTCTAAACCTGATTGTGATAATCTCATTACCCCTTCCCGTCTTCCCTTGCTTCCCCCTGTATCCATCCCTTAGACCTGAACGCTTCAGACTTACTGTATTATTTTCCATGTACTGCATTGTTTTTTCCTATAGATTTCTGCAGAATTGTATTTCTCTGTCCCAATTAGATGTCATTGAACTTGTTGTTTTTTCCACCTACTTTCTGTATGAAACTGGTTGTTTTGTAAATCTGTACAAAATCCAAATAAAAATGAGAATTAAAAAAAAAAAAAATGAAGAACGGGAGAAGCATAGTATAATTTTCGGTCAGTTTCTTTTTACAGTCCTTCTAAAGTTTTATAAGCCGGACAACTTCTTTTAAGTATCTAGTCAAGTGAAGTAAGGAAGCACCCAGCCTATCTGTAATTGAAGGACAGCACAGCAATTTTGATAAAAATGATGATTGATAAAGTGATACCTGGCTCAAGACCCAGCAGATTTCATACAGATTTTGAGTACAGATTTCATAATGAACCACCGTGCAATGCTAGTGAACAGTGTTGTAAGCAGTGGTGGAAAATATCCACTATTGCAATCCAAAAAGCACTGATCTGGCAATAAGAGGAATACATTATAGTAAGTCAGAAATAAAGTGATGATCCCCTCTGTTACCTGTCTTGTAGGTAGTGACAATAGTCACAGAGAGGCAAGAATAATCACTTACATACAAGAGTAACATGAACCACATTGTCTTTGCTTTCACGGATACTCTTGTCAGGGAACATATTTAGTTTTGTTTTTAAATTTAATTTTGCGGCAACAAAATCTTATGCCACAGAATGAAAACCAGGCAAAAAAATGACAAAATACAGGCACAACACATCCATTCTGGAGAAGGATGCTGCTGCTCCAAAGTACTTTATAAAGGAAGTGGGCGATAAGTGGGCGATAACTGATTTACTAGAAAACAAAAAAACAGTACACGAAAACTGTTCCTTTTGGAGAATGTTATTGCCAAATCCTTTAATTTCCATGAAAACTATTTGTGAGTCTTTTCATCTGTATTACTAATTCTTTGGAGTAAATGGTTATATACCCTATACACAAAATATATTACCAAGGTGAACTGCGCAAAAGTTATTCTGCCAATACCACCAATTAATAGAACCTATATTTATGAAAATTTTAAACATATTTATGGTATATACACAGGATCTCTTTCACATCCAGATGAAAAATGAATAACTGTTTCTGTTGACTCCCTTAGGAGTAAATGGAGAGAGCAGTGCACATATGTGGACACCTCTTTATTCACTCATGACCTGGACTCTGGGGCCAGCACCTGCCTCACTAGTTGGATAGGAGTCCAGGGACCACTATTTGGGAGAAAGCACAGGTGAAGATCCCAGAAGTAGGACCTACATCTAACAATCATTTATGGCCTATCCTGCAGGTAGGTCATAAATGTCTAAGACAAAAAATACCCCTATAATTTGTAAAATAAGAATATATACAGTGATTACATTATTTAGATAAAATAAGTCATTAGGATCCCTCATGTCAGAGCTGAAGGTTAAACTGCAACCACTGCTGTTTATCAGTGAAATAATATAAAGCAGTGGTTCTCAAGGCGCGGTACACGTACCCCTGGGGGTACATCCAACTATCCTCATGGATACGCACAGTAAGAGCCCCCTGCCCCTAACGGTAGTTTGTGGGATTCGTAACCCACAAACTACAATTCTTCAGACCCCAGAATATAATAAGCAGAAGCCCCGGGAAGATGATCAAACACAAACAACAATGTTACTCACCTCTTCTGGGCTCCACCCTCCAGAGAAGAAGTCACAGACCAATCACAGGCCACAGCGATCAGTTAGGTCACATGGCCTAATGACACTATGCGACATCTATGCTACATGACCAATGAGGTTGACGTCATCTCTAAAGAGACCCCAGAGTATAATTGTAGTTTATGGGTGACAAACCCCCAAAGTTTAGGGTTCAGCCTAACCCCAGAAAAAATGCGGGTACATCTAAACCCAAAATTCAATATCAGAAAGTCCCACTAAATCTATAGTCCAAAAGCTAAAAAGCGCAGTGCTCCTTCCCTTCTGAGCCCTGATGCGTGACCACAAAGCAGTTTACACCCAGAAATACAACTTTTTTTGTACATGAGATAACCCACTTAAAAGTTTATTACTGTATGTCTCTGATGAGCACAACATATTGGCCACTGAAATGACATATTTCTTTAAATATTAAAATTTTCACTTTGTACATTAATTTTTGGGAAGCACTCGTGGGCTCAAAATGATAACTCTTGAGAAATTCCTTGAGAGGCGTGGTTTCTAAAATGGGGTCACTTTTGGGGAGTTTCCATTTTACTGGTACTTTACGGGATCTTCAAATGCGACATGGCACTCAAAAACTATTCCAGCAAAATCTGCGCTCCAAAATCCAAATTGTGCTCTTTTTATTTCAAGCCCCCCCATGTACCCATACTTTTACGACCACATATGGATTATTTCCGTGTTCAGGAGAAATTGTGTAACAAACTTTGGGATGCTTTTTCTTCTTTAACCCCTTGTAAAAATGAATAATTTGGGGCTAAATAGACGGTTTATTGGGAAAAAAAAGTTATTTTACATTATTTATTATGCTCATTTATATAGTGCCATCATATTCCACAGCTCTTTACAGACATTGTGGTCACTGTCCCATATATATATATATATATATATATATATATAGATATATATATCTCTCTCAAGATAAATATATTTAGATATATTCCCTATCAGTATGTCTTTGGAGTGTGGGAGGAAACTGGAGTGCCCGGAGGAAACCCACACAAACATGGGGAGAACATACAAACTCCTTGCAGATGTTGTCTTTGGCAGGATCCAGGACTCCAGCGCTGCAAGGCTGCAGTGCTAACCACTGAGCTACTGTGCTAATAAAATCTGTAAAACAGCTGTGGGGTAAAAATGCTCACCATACCCCTTGATAACTTCTATGAGGGGTGTAGTTTCCAAAATGGGGTCACTATTTGTGGGTTTTCATTGTATTGGTGCTTTAGGGGCACTGCAAATATGACATGGCACTCAAAAACTATCCCAGCAAAATCTCCACTCCAAAGGCCAAATCGCACTCTTTCCATTTCAAGTTCCACCATGTACTTTTTGGCGATCAGCCAATTTTCTTACACTCACTTTGCATTGTTTTTAACTAAACTGCTCCACAATTGGTCAGTTTAGCTGCTAATGATGATGATGGGGCCATTTATACGATCAAACGGTCATATTGTGACTGAAATCTAATGTGTATGGCCAGTTTTAGGCCTTGATATAAATAGGAGCAACCATCAGCAACTCCACCCTAACCAACCGGAGAAGGCTAGGAAATAATCAAATCTGGATTCAGATGCAGTGCATAGCAACATCTTAAACTGTAACTAAAACATGAAGCAGCAGAAGGACCTCTGCTATTCGTAACACAGACCTAGCAAAGAAAAATTATATTCTTTGAAAAATATTATCTTTTCAATAATGACTATTTCCCACTGACCTTCAGAACATTTCTGGCATCAAATGACTCCCTTTCCCTTTGGCCAAACCTTCCAGAGCTTCTTATTCTTTCTTCAGCTGTAAAATGTAAAAGCACGTAAGCAAGCATTTATGTAACCTAAATGACAGTAATAAAAAGAAAAAAATACTTTCATACAGGTGAGTGTAACTGCTCCAGATAAAGATCCACATTATGAGGTAAAGAGGTTCAAGTCTAAAGAGGTGTTTTAATAAAGAGAAGGCATTACCTCCACATCCGGTACTAAAGCTATAATAAAGTAAAAGGTCTTGTTAATTCTCTGCGCTTTATTGTACCTCTGCTGAACATTTACATCTTTGCTGAATTAATCTCAACCTCTTGATCAGGAATACATCATAAACACATTACAGATCCAATATAAAAGAGCCTTATTATAGTAATGACGGCTATTTGGAATACAGTACAGCATAGCTTTCAGAATGCCTTCCTTGTTTCTGCCGCAACAAAGCAGTTATTTTACTAGTGGCAGCTCTGATTTTCATGTGCATCACGCAGCACTAGAATGCTTGAAGACTGTGTTCCTATTAGCCATTGTGTCATAATGACCTGAAGAGGCAGATAAACCCTATAGAGCTTATTAGAAACACAACACATGCAATGCTGCACAATTCGCTCTCACAATATAAAGCAGGATTTCAGGTAACTTTATTCATGAATAAATGATACATATTATACGTACAAAGTAAATTTTTATTCTGTGACTGGTAGGAACCCAATGTCTGTACTTAATGGGCTATGGAGACCTTCGACATGGAAAACAAATAAGGTTTACGTAAGTAAGCTAGCTTTGTGTTTTAAAAGTTGCACAATGTTTCAGGCTGTAAGCTTTCCTTTATTCATTTTCAGACCTCCGCATAGGCAGCCTGCACCCTGCTCCTACTTTCAAGATTTTTTTCAGGTAAACATCTACTTCCGGTAAGGGTAATTTTACATGGTGGAAAAGGAATAGGAATTTGAGGTGGACATCCATCTCAGATCCCGGTTTGTTTTCTGCACCCCCTGCTCTCTGTGGTGGAAAGCCAAATCAGAGCAGTGGCATTTTGCTGTGGCTTTCCACTGTTGATTAGCCCCGGTTGAATGTCTTGAGCCACGGACTCAGTGCTACTCGTTTCCTGCTCCAGTCTCTTTATATCAAGTGCTGAGAACAGCCAATCATTGGGGGTGATGGATATTGGACCCCCACCCATCTGATGCTGATTACCTATTCTTAAGACAGGCCATCAAAAATTGTAGCCTGAAATACCCCTTTAAAGGGGTTGTGACGAAAAGCCTCCTTGTGCATGGAGTACCAGTGCACTTGTGTGACCAGATATTACAGTCTCAGAAGCCACATAGAAGTGAATGGAGCACAGATCAAGAAAGCGCACTAGCAATCCATTCACAAGGAGGCTTTAGAGGGACTTTCTGTCCCCCATTCTCCTGATCCTTGGGGAACCTCACAGCAAGGCCCCCCAGTGATTAGAAACTTATCCTGTGGTTAGGGAATAAGTGTTCATAATGACAAACGCTTTATGTTCCTTTTATCCACAACATCTGAACTTGATAGACATATGTCTCTTTTCACCCGTGCTAACTATATCTATGTACTACAGAACAAAATAACATCAAAGCTTCTGTGATGTCTATTCTGGGGCCACTAAATCAGCAGAGCTGATGACTGATAGAAAACATGTAGAAAAGTTTTGATACACTGTCAGAATCCAGAACATCTGAACCAGTGTAAAAGCCTATTATCTATCACACATCATGTTGCTGTCCTCTTCTTCTGCCACTCGAGTGCTGAATATTGTTTTCATTGTCAAGGAATATCACTATATTTTGGATGCACTTGTCTGTTACTTTTATTTCTTGTCTGTACATTGCAAATGGGAAGGCAACAGAATATGAAAGCTAAGCGTGGAGGAGATTAATCAAATGAACAACACGCATATTCTCGTCTTCATATCC
Organism: Leptodactylus fallax; assembly: GCA_947044405.1. NCBI lineage: Eukaryota > Metazoa > Chordata > Amphibia > Anura > Leptodactylidae > Leptodactylus > Leptodactylus fallax. The sequence goes on along the minus strand of CAMRHE010000104.1, from coordinate 379,555 downwards.
TGATCAGTAAGACATAAACACTTGCCTAAGGGGTCTCGTCGGAACAGTGTGTTCATAACCGTAGCATGAAGTTTTACTCTGTCCCAGTCTTTTAGCATCAGCCCTGAGCCCACAAATCTCTGCATGAGGCGATCCGCTATAAGCTGCAACCTGCGTGAGAGAAAGACATATTTTATATATCTTCTGCAATCCACTTGCATAACACACAGATAACGGCTGAAAGAACAACGTGGTTATCTCTAATGCAATGCAGTCCCCGAAGGTGCGAGAATAAGAGAAAGAGATCCCTTGTGAGACAACGCAAATGTGGGCCACTGCATTCAGAAAACTAGTTTAAGTGCATTAAACATGACTGAGAAGATGTTTTCCAAGCTGGAATATGGTAATGTGAAATTATGTCGCCATTTATTCAGAGGAACAGCTTGTCCTTACAAAAGCTAGCTATGATATTTGCCATATACTGTATTACATGGGCATAATGGTTAGGCTAGGTTCACATTGGCGCCAGAGACTCCATTGGAGACCTCAGAAACCGCTGAAAATCAGCGGAGAGAAAAGTCAAACATGAAGGAGTTCTCTCTCTGCCGTTTCCCGTATAAAAACAGTGGAAAACTGACGGACACCCGGCGGACCCCATTATAGTCTATGAAGTCCGTGGGTACCCGCTGTTTTAGCAGCCCAGGTCTCCGTCACGCAGGTCCGCCAGTAGAGACCCGTGCGCAGATGAGAACATAAACTTACAAATTTCTGAGTTTGATACCAATTAATAGTCATTGGTCATGACTATTACAGCTACACATTAGTTACACGGTCCCAACATACTTCCTGAGCCAATTTAAGATTAACCCTATTAAATCAGAGCTGTGATTTTATTTTGAAGCTGGAGTTGGAGTCAGTAATTTTCCCCGGCTCCAACTCCACAGACCTGTATTAAATAACCGTATTAAATCTGGTTACACTACTAGAAGTCAAAATGGCACAAAAAGAATGTTGTGCTATCTGGCCACTAGGAGAGCTGAAAGTATACGCTAGATACACAGTTTATGAGTCTTGTGTATTCATGAGTAGAGTGCTAACCCTGCTTTCTCCACCTCTTTCTGTAGAGACTGACAGGCAAGAACACTGGTACTTCATTCACAGGGAGAACGCAGAGGGATTTTTGGCACCAGCAGTCCTGTCCAGTGGATAGGGAGTAAGTGTCTGTAATGGCAAAACCCCTTTAAATGCCTTCAGTAGCAAAAAGGCGGAAGATTTGTTGTGCCCTTTTGGCTACTAGTTATACAGGACTGAAGGTGTATTTTGCTGCCCTTACCCAGACCAGAGTTTTAAGCTAACAAATCCGCTTTGAGCTATGTAACAAAAGGAACACTGTAGATCTAGTTTACACTCCTTTGAGTTTGTGTGTCAACTCTTTTGGCTCATATCTACTAATAGTATTTAAAGTGTAGGCTAATTTTTATTTATTTTTTCATAAAAATCTTCCATAGTGGAGATCAAGAGAACAAACTTGGTAATATAGTTTATTAAAGAAAATTGCCTCTTTCTCCATTTATTTACCTACTTCTGCCCAGATCAATTTTGCACAATAGACATCTATGGAATGGGGAGGTGAAGGAAGAGGACAGTTCTGAGACGTCTTAACTATAGAGTGACTGTTCTCTTTCACGTCACAGCTGGGTTATTGGGAATTAATATTCTGCCGCCTTGTGACAGAAATGCTCACTTGATTCTGTAGGTTGCCTTACATCGCTTACTTCTCTCTCCATAGACTGCATTGTAAACCGATTTATGGAGTACAGACTGAAATCACTAAGATAAGAAGTAATGAAAGGAGTGATAGTTAATGACACAGGCACTTTTCTTCAGTGAATTAAATTGACAAGGAGTATTTTGTAAATTGACCTCTGCGACTACTTCTGATACAAACAATAATGAAATCAATTTCCTTTCGGCTTATTCCTGGATAGGGCTGTGTGGTAGTTTCCTCCAGATCAGAAAGCCAGGAGTGCCACTCTGCTTAGAAATACTGTACAGAGGCAGCAAAATTTAACACGTGCTATAGTTCTTTCAGTCATGGGGGTCATAGCATTAAACCCCACCGATCACTAAGTGATGGCATATTCTAGAGGTACATCATCATTCCCCTTCATAGCCACAGGTCTGCAATGAAAAACTAGTAGAAATAATGTATCCAAGTTATGGCAAGCATGAAAAAGTGCAATCCTTCGTTGTTCAGCTGCCCTCACACACCTCAGATCCTTGATCAACTTTAAAGGTTGTCTGTCAGCATTAAAATGGTTATTAAACCAGCCCGAGTACCTTCTGGTGCTCAGAGCTTTGAACATATGCTATAATTGGTTTGTAGAATGGCCGCCTGATTTTGACAAAAAAAAAAAAAATGCTTTTTATTCCTATGCAAATGAGTCAAGAGTGCATGCTGTGCAGGTTTTGGGGGAGATAAGCATCACAGCAAGATCATATTCTCTTGTTCAATATCCCTCCCAGCCGATAATTGGAGTTTCCCCCTGCCTCCTCCCAAGGAAGATCTTGCTGCGATGCTCAGCTGCCCCAGAACACCCCCAGCATGTACTCTTTTAGGAGTAAAAAAACAGCTTTTCATCAAAAGAGGCCATTTTATACACAAATTATAGCATTGTGCTCACGGCTCTAAGCACTTCAAGGCACTGGGGCTGGTTTAATAACCTTTTTGGTGCTGACAGACTCCCTTTAGTCTAATCTATCTGCCAGCCTAAACCACCACATAACAGAGAACAAAAACAAACAGACTTTATGAATATAGTTGGAACCAAAGATCAAATAATCGCCTGAAAAAGCAAAGTTCCAAAGACGGCGGAGGGGGATAGAAGAGGGTAGAAGAGGATTATAATGTAGAAAATCAACAGTTAATACCATATTATTTTCCAGTTATTCAGAAAATCAAAGAATTCTTGAGATAAATTCAGCAAGTGTGCTGCACTAATTACAAATTAAAGTAGGCCATCATTAACTATACAGCTTGGAAGCACATTTGATGAGGTCAAGAGGTGGCTGGAAAGCAATCTGTTTGCGTGATCCACACCGAACTACAGTAATTGTGAGAGAACTATTTGCAATTACTTGAAAATAGAAGACAGTAGCTAAGAAAAATAAAGAAAAACTGATCATTCCTAATCAGCTTACATTAAAATTCCTTAATTACTATATATTTAGTGTGTTGCTTATCAATTCTTAAAACTGCTTTTATACTGTTACATGACCGTGACCACTGGACATGATGGGCAAACAACATTATCTAACAAGCAAAACTGCTGCACTGTTGAAGCATTGTAGTTAGGGTAAGGGTTATCTAGCCAGTAATTTTTTTTTTTTTTACCCCCTTCCCACTGCAGCCAATTTTCACTTTTGCATTTTTTTTTTTTAACTTCCCATCTTCCATAAGCCATAACTTTTATATTTTTCTGTTTACAGAGCAATCTGAGGGCTTGTTTTTTGCTGAACTATTTGCAATTCCTCTTGGCACCATTTAATATTTTGTGCAATGTACTGGAAAGCTTGAAAACCATTTAGAATTGGAAAAAAATGCAGTTGCAACATTATCCTATAAGTTTTGTTTTTACAGTGTTCATTGTGCGTTAAAATAACCGGGATACTTTTATTCTGCGGTCAGTACAATCACATTGATATCAAATTCAATAAAGTATTCTTTATAAATTCTATTCTTTCTAAAGTTTATGTTTTAACATCTTTAAAAAAAAAATGTTAATGCATCACCATTTTCTGACACCTGTAACTTTCATGTATAGTCTGTTTAAGGTGTCTTTTTGTGGGGCAAACCATAGTCTTTATTGATACCATTTTGGGGAATGTATGATGCATTGATCATCTTTTATTCCATTTTTTTGAGAAGATGAAAAGGTGGCTCATTTAAATTCTTTCCACCACTACAGGAGGTTTCTATAGTAAAAAGCATTGGCAACTTAGGCGGTCTTTAGATTAAAGGAATTGTTGTCTCAGAGGACCAAGTTTGTCATCAAGTCCAAATGGAAGTGAGAAGAAGATAGATCCGTGATTACCAAGATGTCATCAAAGGAATTCTTAATTCGTACCAGGACACAACGCGTTTCGGAGTTAAAAGATGTCCCTTTTTCAATTTAGATTAAAGGAATGTCATCATTGTCACAATGTAAATATAACCCAAAGTAACCACTGGAGAACAGCTGTTCAAAGTGGCAGCTGCTATACAACGTATGCAAAGTATGGTAAGCAGTGAAGAGGTAGTCCAATGCTACAGTCTCTTCAATCATCTGATTGGTGAAGCTGCCTGCTGTAGGAGCCCTGACAATCTTATACTGATGTCATATCCTAATGAAATGGCACCCCATTGACAGGCAAGTAGAGTTTTCTTTTTTTGTTATGTTATACGATTCCTTCTTTCTGGCCAAATATATATTTTAGGATCTCAGAAAACCATACTTAAAATGTACATTTATAACACAAAAGAAATAGAAAGAATTTTTCCAAACTCCTTTCTAACATTTTAGTCCATAGTTTATATTACAGAGAATTACGGCAATCCATACTGGCTGGTAGTTTATCAAAAATGTTATATAGACGGCTGTTGGCTTCCTAGCGAACTATTTACCTTGACAGCAGCACTGTAGCTATTTAATTCTAATGACTCAATCCTATAAGAGTAAGGCTCCAGCCATTACAATATTACAGCCTGTACTTTATTTTCTTCCAGTTGGCAGTACGTAACATAATGCCATAACCGAAAATTTGTTTTATTCTGTACACTCTAATTTTCAAAGTTTCAGGTAATATTTGGAACAAATGAAGCAAACATAACCTGACATATTTTAGGATGTTCATATTATTGTCATGGGGTCAATTTATGGTGGAGCCTTGACAGCTATGCTGGATCAATTTTTGAATGGATACTAACATTGTCCTGACAGATATTGTTGGCATATAGTAGGGTCCACCAGGTCCGCTAGGGATTATGGTATTTTTATTAGCAAAATACACACTGTCTTGTCTTAAAAAGAGGACCTTTCACCACCTTCACTAACTATATCCCACTTCAATAAGTGCCGCTCCACTGACTCTCTAAACTCTATTTCTGAGCAGTCAGTGCTGTTACTTTCAGCACCCGCTATGCTAATTAGGCTTTCTACTGTCAGGTGGGTGGTCCCAGGTGACCTGCTCCAGCCAAGGAGAGTAAAGAGTTCATTAAGCATATTGGGTGCTGAAACTAATAGCACTGATTACTCAGAAACTAAGGGGACTAGAAAAAAAAAAAATTCCAACTGCATCAAAATCAGTGGCGTGTCACCTATTAGAGAAAGCAAAGAGGTGGAGGTTGTGAAATGTCCTCTTTAAACAATATCAGAAACCCAGATAGAGTCACCAGTTTGAAGGGGCCCTGACTACACACACAATAAGCTACCAATCTTAAACCCCTCATGCAAGACCATTATCTGCACAGCTGAGAGTACCTGTGTTCAGTTCAGTATGGGGACAACGAAAATCAAGCAGACATCACACACTAGATGGTTAGCAGACCCTGCCAAAAGCAGCAGGTTGAACAGACATACATCTAATGTGTAATCCTAAAATATTGCATATCTGGCCACTCATCAGTATAGGTGCAACATACCATCAGAGAAACCAGCTTACAATAGGAAGCTGGTTTCCTATACAAATGTCCGGAGAAAACCAAGTTGTGTCAACAGTTTCTCTGATATTATGTATGGCATACTGGACATGGAGACTGTGAACTGCAGTCAGTGTCAACCATTTTATGTAAAATTGATATCTGTCTTTGGTCAATCGGTCACCAATCTGGTATACCAATCTGTAAATTATAGGAAGGGAAAAGCGCTCCCACAATGATGAAGGAATGCCCACTTCCTGGCCTAAATTCAGACTTGGAATGTACGTCATAAACTCTTCTGAGGGATTTCATTTTCATTTATTAAAATGAGGGGAATAGACTCGGGAACAACAGCAAACACAATTTATTAAAAAATACATTTAGCTGTTTAACCTCACCCCTCCTTCCTTCCAAACCATACTTTGTTGGTGAATGGGAAAGGGAGTTGGGAATTGTATTCTTGCCCTCTGATGTCAAACATATCCTGTTATGTTCCCATGGTTTCTCTAGGTGTGTCAGGATTCAGGAAACTCATTCAAATTTCTCACAGGTGGTATAGAACCCCGGTTTTTCTCCATAAAATAGACTCTTCTATTTCTGATCGCTGATGGCATTGCGGCCTGTCCGAAGGGTCCCTCTCGCACATCTGGGTCACATGCCCCAAAATTAGTCCCTTCTGGGAAGCGATCGAGAGAGAGATTAAGTCCATTTGTCACGTAGATTTAAAGCTACGACCCCAAACCATTTTGCTCTGGGTATCCTCTCACGACTTGCCTTATCACCTGGTTAATTCAGGAGGCCAAACTATTCATTCCTCTTAGGTGGCGCAAGGCGGAACCCCATACCATCCCCCAATGGAAGGAAAAGGTTAACCACCTCTACAGATTTGAAGAGCTCTGCAGTTGGGGACTCCCTGTCCGTTCTAGTTTCCTCTCCACTTGGTACCTACACACTCGCAGAGATACCTAATTCCCCCCACCTTTGTTTACATTTGGCTTCCATAGGCCTAATTGCCCCCCTTGGTACCCCACATGCACTTGCATAACTTACTCTGCACGGACTTCTCTTATTTTACTTGAGCCTACCAACAGCCACCCCCCCCCTTCTTTGGTCTTTTTGTCTTATCTGTTATTGACTTATTTATGTAGTCAGATGATGTGGTAATTTCTTTCACTGCCTTTCCTGTATGTATCTCTGCCATGCCATTTTGTCTCTTCTGTTTGCTCTTTTATGAAAAAAAAAAAAAAAATCAATAAAGACTGAAAAAAAATACATTTAGAAACATTGTATGTCAATAGTATTTGTTTGGACATAGTTTGAAAAGAAAGAATAGAAAGAATGCCCATCAGGGTCAATCTCCAGACACTGACAATACTGTCCACGTAGACTATTTGTGGAATAGCCTACGTCTACTGTGTCTCCTAATAACTTATATAGTATAGTATAGTATATATCATATATGAGGATCAGTCAAAGCCTGGAAATACCATAGCAGATCGTAGCAAAATAACAGAGACTGCAGAAGGCATGATCAGTGGCAAACTGGGATAAACTTACAAAACCAGTGACAATAATGGGCTTCAAGGGGTTTTAAAGCCTTAACATTGATGGCCTGCCCATGGTCATCAATCTGTCTAGAGAGAAATTTCCAACTGCACTGGAATCAGTGGAGCGGCACCTATTAACAGATAAGAACTAGAATTGGTGGAGATGGTGAAAGGTCCACTTTAAATTTATATTTATTATCAATCTTTTTACCTATACTATGGTTTATTAAATACACTTTTTTATACCACTGCACCTCATCATCATCTGTGTGTTGTCTGCATGTCCCTGAATATAGATCACAGACGACAAGATATAAGATATATATGATTTATTATAGGAATATGCAGTCATAAACATCTTCTCTCCACTACCCCCTGTCCCCCCCCGCTACTGGGAATCCTGTGACATCATCAGTGAGCTAATAGACTTCTATTGCAAATGTAAAAATACAGTACACAAACTCTGCCTCTGAATTCAGGAACAAGATTCCTGTCAGGGTGACATCTTGATGACAACACCTTATGAAAGACCATGCTGTGCCACCATGAAGGGCATATGAACTAACCTAGCGGGCAGGGCTGCTCCAAAGGACATTAATTTATGGGAGTAGCAAGATGGGAATAAATATTTATGGCATAGTTTTATTTTTACAGTTTTATAGTCTTTGTATATACAGTGACACCTACTTATCCACCGTATATCTGTATTTTAGAAACATTAAGTCCCATGGTACCACCAAACAGCTCTGACCTGTCACTATCCACTGAAGGTGTCCTATGATATCTGGCACCAAGACATTAGCAGCAGATTTTTTTAAAGCGTAAATTTTATTCATAGTTCAGGTAATTCAGTTCAGAAATTCATAGCTCAGGTAAAGATAAACTTTGTAATATACATATGTAACACTGTTTAACGTGACTTTCTGCAGCATGATAACTTATCACAGAAGACAGAAACTAGCTGAAAGAATCGAGTTAACACTCTGTGCCACAGTGTTGTTAACGTGTTATGTTAAACTTTGATACATCTGTAGTTTATTAAATAAAAGTGCCTGTTTCTATACTAATTTACACCTTCTGGCACTGAACAAATCTGTACAATAGAAGTCTATGGAGAGGGGAGAAAGAGGAGAACTCCTCAAGGAAGCCAACCCTTGACAGGAACTATAGTAATGGGATAAGAAATGTTATTCATAGTATGCTATAGCAGATCGATGTCGGTTGTATGTACTAACACCCTCACCTAGTGACCTAGGTCTACCAACAACTACATCATTTCCAACAGCCAAACTTTAATGAAGTCTATTTGTCAAAAACTACTACATGTTCTTTTATTTCAGCCATATTTCTAATACAACGCCTTTACCAGCTTGCCTATCTAGAGTAAATTGTAGAGGCTGGAGGTTGAGTTATTGCTTGAAGAAGTCAGGCAGAAGTCTATAATGATGATGCAGTGCTTAATTATAGTGTATGAGATAGTAAAGAGCTTGCTCAGCACATGCGCCCTTTACTAGGAGAGCTATTTGCAGCAGCATTATTGTATGTTTTCTATAATCCTTCTGGTTTTACATCAGTGGGTTTTAAAATTACCAGTCATGAAAGTGGGGATGACAGATGAAAGAAACAGAATTACATTATTGCCATACCACATTGGAACTAATGTATTAAGTGAAGATGGCACTTTATTAACTTAGAAACGTTAATTGGCGACAATAAGATATACTAGCTGCGATATATAGATGTTTTGTTTGACTATGCTGCGGAACTAGAAATTATAATTCAAGGAGTCCGTGAGCAAGAATGTGAAAATAAATTCCTGGTAATTATAATGGAAATTGTTAGATATATTTACTGTCCTGGATTTGAATGCAAATGAATGTGTCTATATCAATAGATGATGAAGCCGTAATCTAAACCTGAAGTGGAATAAAGGGGAGACGTTGTCATCTTTCAATGTCAATCCAATTGCTCTTCATTGAAACTAATGGATCGATACATTTGCTGCTTGGATGCTTGTCAATAATCACATGTTCTGCTGAATTAAGTATTCATATCATTTAATGGGTTGCTGATCACTTTGGATCCAACTTCTGTAGCCCCCGGCAATCACATGATGTTGAAAGAGTGTCCACAAATTTCCCTGTGGAGTCACTGAGGAATTATATTACTAGTTTCACCTCCTTCAAATGAATGGTCAACCATGTAATATAGAGTGATGCCAGGTTCTACTGTATAGAGTGGTAGACACATTTGGAGAGATTCTTTAACCCCTAACAATCACACTAAAATTGTAAAAACCCTCCTGAAATTTCACTTTTTTTATTGCAGATTTTGAATTTATGACTCAAATAAATATTACTGACACTTATGTGCATCTTAATCCTTTAGTGATCCAACACATTTTATCCCTCTCTGCATTACCGCATTCATAACTTTTTACATTTTATTTCAACGCTTTACGAGAATTGGTGTTTTGTAAATACATAAGACTTTTTGATCAGTTTTTATTACTTTTTGTTTTTGTGAGGTGAACAGAACACATCAATTCTAGAATCTGAATTTTAAGATTTATGGCATTTATTGTGTAGAATAAATAATGTATGTGGCGATACCAGTTGATACCATGCACAACAGAGCTTGCAACTAAGTTCAGGCCAAGTTTGCAGCGTAATGTAGTCGGATGACTCTCGGAGTGCACTTACCTCTATGGGGGCTTCGATCTGTTCTGTTCCGATGAAACAGAGCAGGATAGGGCCTCCTCTTTTTTCATCGGAAACAGAATGGACAAATCAGACGCCCGCCAGGATGTGTACACGAAGCCTAAGGTAATGTGGTCAACATTGACCACAGCATATAGGGGGTTAAATGGCAAGTATGCTTCTGATTAATAATGGGGGGAGGAGGGGATATCATGCACAAAAGTCCATGGTACCCCCTCCCAAGGGGTTAGCTGAAGTGTCAGAGACAGGAGATTAAATCATTTTCTCCCCCTCCTTGCACTTTGGTTAAAGTGAAAGTGTCAGTATGTGCAACGCAGCTTTAACCAGTGATATCTCTAAATTTATGTGGGCTGCAGATATGATCTTAGTTGTATTTTAAAGCCAAGATTCCTAACTTCGTTCGGAGTTAGAGCTGTTTAAAGTGACAATGTTCCTGGACATGTCCTGCTTGGGGTGAACTGTAATACACTTTCTTCAAGGAACTGTAGGGTGGATTAATGAGGGCAGCCCGGTGGCTCAGTGGTTAGTACTGCAGCCTTGCAGCGCTGGAGTCCTGGGTTCAGATCCTGCCAAGGACATCTGCAAGGAGTTTGTATGTTCTCCCCTTGTTTGTGTGGGTTTCCTCCGGGTACTCCGGTTTCCTCCCACACTCCAAAGACATACTGATAGGGAATGTAGATTGTGAGCCCTATATGGGACAGTGACTGACAATGTCTGTAAAAGCGCTGCAGAATAGGATTGCCCTATACCCTATAGGGCCGATTCACATCTGCTTTTGGGAAGTCCGCTTGGGGACCCCTTGAATGGAAACATATACGCATAAAAAGCGGTTTACCTGCAGACCTCATAGACTATAATGGGGTCCGTGTGGTTTCCGCACGAAACATGCAGAGAGGAAAGCGCTGCTTGCTGCACTTTTTTTTCTGATATGCTATTAATCTGATACAACGAGGGTATCACCGTTACTCTCACTACACCAGAGAGCTGCCTCCCCTGCTATAACTGACAGCATTATACATGTCATAGTCATATCAAGTAGAGATGGAGAAACTGAGCACCGGAAAGCATAGCTCTTTGGTGCGAGAATAGAAATGGAAAAGCGGATATCTCAGCAAGAGAGTCACCAATTAGGAAGCAGAAAACTTTACCTTACCATGTGGTCTCAGTCAAAGGACTGAGAGCTAATAGGCAGATCCCACATGTAGTCTCCTGTTAATTAAAAAAATCTAGGATGAATGGGAGGAGTGCTGGTACCAAGGCGTCACTCCTCTCAGTCACTGCTGTAATACTGTGCCTGTCGGGTGGTACGGGCCAGAGCCTGGAGACTTAACCTGGCAGTAAGGGTGCTGTGGTGGTTTACTCAGCATGAGGTGCTGCACCCAACAGAGTAGGGACCCAACAGAGAGAAGATTTTTTTTTCTTTTTAAAGAGACTTTTTAGAGAGAGAGAGATACTTTTTTTTTTTTTTTTCTAAAATGTTGGTTTACTAATACAGCAAGTAAGCTCCTCATAGTGCTGACTGTGGGCACACAGAATTTTATAATCTACAGCTGGCTACACACACACACAGATAGTTGTCGGACAAAAGCTACTGCTATTATCTCTCCTGACTGCTTCTGAATGAGATCTGGAGAGTAAAAGTGGTAATGGACAAGCAGATATTTTATAAGGAGTGCTGATTGGTTACAAAACATGCCGATCAGCGCTCATTCGTCACCAGTCTCATTACACAGGCCGATGCAGAGGACATGAAGCAGTAACGATTGGTAAAGCAATCGCTTCCCTGGCATATACTTTCAGTGGCTGTTGGCAGCACAGTCCTTATTAGATTGGATGATGTGCTGCCGATGGACAAATTTTTTTTTTTTTTGACCTGCTGAAATCAGCCGATCACCCAATGAATGAGTAAGCGCACAAAATTTTAACCCTAGAAAGAATACGGAAACAAAAATTTACTGCACAGAGAAGAATTTGCTAAAACGCACTTCAAGGTTTCCTATACTGGTAATCTCCTCTTGTCTTGTCTCACACTTGTCATCATGACACAGTTCATTAGAGCCATTTCCCCAACATTTTATAATTAGGAACAAAAGACTGTACCTGTCAGTGTATGTTAGGTGCACAGTGACAAGTGTACAATGTTTCAGAGGCTTAGAATCACACGTGAGCTACTGTAAGAATGTAACATCCCCAAGACAAAAGATCGTGCAGCCAAGCAGCAAATTGTAGGATTAAATCAGTGAATGTGACTAGCAAACAAGACCAGTCAATATTGTAGATGCCAGACGAGCATTGTTAATGAACAAAACCTCTAGAACTCCAAGTAAGCTTACACGGTCCAAGTGTTAGCTGTCAGGTCATGGCGTCCTTGCAAGAATAGAATTAATCCAGACATGTTGCTACAAATGTCACAAAAACAGGGTCCAAATTGTACATAATTAAAACACTTCAGACAGTCAATTGCCCGTCCCTCACATTGTTAGCACCATACTGCGCCCTCGACCTGGAATTCTTCATTCACACTTTTTTTCTATTGAAGCTCAATGGTGTTCATTGTTATAATGTCAGCTGTTCCAAAATCATTTTAGAGCAACCACATCATGTAACAAAGAGAACATAAAAGAGGTGCTAGTGAAATGCATGAAACTAATGCAAAATGGTCAGCTTACAAATGCTGCATAGAAATTAAGCAGACTGATAATATGGAGTCTTTCTCCCAAAACTAATTATATTTTATTCATGAAAATCTCTGCTCTTTGTATCTTTAAGAGTCCAGTGGGTGGTCCTAATTAATAAATGACAGCCTTACCCATAATAGTGTGAATATAGACAGTTGTCAATCACTGAATAGGACCACCCACCGGACTTTTAATCATAGGAGGAACAGGTATTTAAGTGAATAAAGTTATCAGGGCTGAGGAGTTGAAGTCATTGGAGTCAGTTTTAGGTTTAGGAGTTGGAGTTGGAGTTGAAATGTTTTGACTCCAGCTCCAGCCTCAAAATAGAAATATAACGTATTATATATTATTAAAAGCCCTGTGTTATGTTACTATTTTACTACAGTAAATGTGTTATAACTAGTTAACATACATGAGCCATTTATAAAGGAGTCAGAACTGGAGTTGGAGTGTTGAAAAAGAGTGTCAAAGTTGGAAGAGTAGTTTGAGTAGTGCACAACCCCACAAGATCTACTCAATTGTGTCCCATAAAAGTACATTTTATAAATAGATAAAATCAGTCTGCTCAGTTCCTCCTGCTCTGTACCACACTGCTGATAGACTGCATGTTCAATGTGACAAGCTTTATAGTTTTATTTGACAATCCTTATGTAGCATCAATATATTTCACATCAGTCACTGCCACCAACAGAGTCCTGTTTCAGGTAAATACTATCCACAGTACAAGGGTATGTAATTGGAAGGTTAGAGCATAGTAAATGGAGAAAGTATGAGAAAGGTTTTGCTATCTTTTCTGCATCAGACTAGCACAAGACATATACCCTGCTAACAGACAGATGTTGAACATTTGCAGTACTCTGGATCAGCTTTGCAGAACTTTCCTCCAGAGTCCAAATCACGATTACATCTGCAGAGAGTAGGTATGTTATCCCTGTGTTTGCGTGGGTTTCCTTTACAGAAGTGGTTCCCAAACTTTCTGAACGCAGGATCCCCTGTGATACTTTCTTTCAGGACCGCCTCCCCCATTACTACTACTACTAAGTCCATTTGAAAAAAAAGAAAAAAAAAGTCAGCTTTCCAGCTGCATACTGCCTCTGTTCTGATTATTCTTCCTACACACACACACAAAACTCTGATACCTCCACATTTCCTATACACAGCTCTGCTGTCTCTATGTTCTCCATACTCACAGCTCTGCTACCTCCATGTTTTTCCCCTCTATACACACACACACACACACACACAACACTGATGCCTACATATATACTTCTGGTACACACAGCTCTACTACATACAAAAGGCCAAAATGCTGCATGTTCACAACGTGGGGCCCCGGCCTTAAGAAGGACGTTCCACATTATTAAGCAGGCCACAGGTTGTAAGCAATATAGGAAAGAAAAAGGATCTCTCTGCTGCTGAAAAGCAAAACAGTGCCTTGGACAAGCTATGAAAACATTACATATTTCATGAAAACTGAAGCATGATCATCATACTGTGAAGAGATTTGTGTCAGATTCAGAGCACAGACGGGTTCATGCAGATAGCAGCATAATGAGGAAGGTTTCTGCCAGACAAAATCAATGGATTAAGAAAGCAACTGCTAAAATACTACTACAAAGCAACAAACAGGTATTTAAAGCTGCTGGGGCCAAAAACCTCAAGGTGTAGGATCCTCCAGAGGCTTGCAGTTGTGCATAAACCACCTATTTGTCCAGACATACATGAACACCAAGCAAAAGATGTATGAGGGTGGGAGGCAGTTCACATCAAAACAGAAGCTATGGGAGGATATTCTGACATCCTACAAAGAAATTCAAGCAGAAACGATCCAAAAACTCACAAATCCAATGCAAGAACTGTGAAGGTGATATCAAAGAAGGGGTCCTATGTTAACATGTAGCTTTGCCTGTTAAGATGTTTTTGATTATAATAACTTTGATCTCAGTAAATGTGACCTCTTAATGCTGCAAATTCAACAAATGACCATTTCAGTTCTTAAACTATAAAATGTTTAGAAACGCTGTTGTGCATAATAATTTGGAACATTGGATTTAAATTTTTTAATTTGTGAAAAAAATGGCATCATTTGGTTGTTTGTCCAATAAAATTTGATTTATACTCTAATGGTTGAAAATTTGCATTGACCACTGTGAATTGCAGTGTAGTATTGCTGGAAGTCTGCAGTACTGCAGTGTGGAAAAAATCAGCGCTCTAGAAGACAACGGGTTGCACTGACCCTCCAAAAACAGAGCATTATTATTATCCAGTAGGACTGGGTAATTAATCGAAAAATAACCAAAACTGACCATCCACCCAGTTATTTCTATTCGGTTATTACTTTATTTGCGAGCCTTAACGCGCAGTCTCGTTCGGACGAAACTGAACTGGTATTATTATATTCTGGGGTCTCTTCAGACCCCACAGTGTAAATAGCGGAGACTCATAGGAGGTGAGCAAACATAAAGAAGTGTTACTCACCTCCCCTGTGCTCTGGCACTGGTCTTCATTATCTGTGAGACTCCTGAATAATGTCAGGGATCGCTGAGGCCCAATTGGCATTGTGAGGAGTCTTTTCCTGACATCATTCAGCAGGCCTGAAGACGACCAGGAGAAGCGCCGGAGCCCAGAACAATGTTCTCATCATGTGCATCCAAGCCCCTTTTGATGCACTCCATGCACTTATTTGCTGGTTGCTACAGTTCAGATTACTGTCAGCCAGAAGTCCCCTACTGTATAAGCTCTAGCCAGTGTTCCCCCCTTTCTATTTATCAGAAGTAAACTTCATTTGGCTAAGGCCACACATTAAAGGTCCATTGCGCTGATCATTCCATGACAAAAAGCCAAACAGTTTTTGTGAAGGGTTTTACCCTGCAGCCCTGAGTCAGTCCACACCTAAGCTTCAGCAGAAAACTGACCTGCTGTGGTTCAAGACCTGTAGAGCAAGATACTATGTGCTGTGGGCTTTCTCAGCAGTGTGTGGATGGGATTTTTTTTTTAAACCCTATCCATTATACTGGTGATGTATATCACATTGAGTTATGCCTTTGTCATCTCTGTGCCCGAGCTTGTAACTTACCTATATCCATTTATAGCCTTGTCACTTTACAGAGTTTAGAATCATCTACAAGACCATTTATAAATACTTTAAAGAGGTATAGCTGCATTCAGTACATCCTACCAGTTGGATCACTTCTAGCACCATCATCATCACCAAGCACCAAGATCAACAGGCATCATCAGCAGTGACTTGAAAGTGGAAAAACCACTCAAAACCAGTTATATCATACACTGTGTGACTAATAAAGGTATATGATTAGTTAACCACTTGATTGTTACCTACCATGCATCTGTATTTTTTAACAAATTTTATAACAAGAAAGAATTTTCCTACCAAGGCCAGAAATATTGACTGCCCTTCACATGAGTAAAGCTGTAAAGAATTAGGAATGTCTATTGACATTGCAAACAATCAAGGATAATGATCATAGCCAAAGAAGGATTGGAATTTCACATTAAAAACCAAGGAGAATCTTCACGTCTCCATGAAAAGACTGCACATTTGCCAAGAATACAATAATGGTATCTAAAAGTAAGACGGAGCCTCAATTCTATGATTGTCTGGACTAGATACATGCCAACTTCTTAGAAGGATAACTGGAGTCAAAGGTGGTCGGATGAAATTTCTGCTGTCTGGGACTCCGATAGAGATGCTCTTTTATCCAATACTGATTTAATAGCCTAATTCAATCCGAGCATCCACACATTCACAGCTTGAGAAAGACATTAGCCCGCTGACAAGGTGCTGCTACACCTAGTCCGTCACACAGTCTGTGAACAATACTGCATTTAGCTGGATTGCTGTACAAATTTGTACAAGGCAATCCTTTCTTAGTGTACAAAAGAAAATACCTGGTCATGAAGAAATATACTCAAATTGAAAAATATATCTAATGCAACAGGCACACATCCAAGAGACAGCAAACCGAAAACAGATAGGGTGAACTCAACAAGGGAGTCTGAGAAGGATGATGTACTAAGTAAACAATGAGATACTGTCAAAGAAAAAGACATGGGAGTAGAAAGAAAATAAGAGTTGGGAAAGAAAGTAGAAAGGAGGTGAAGGAGTCTATACTGCACTTAAAAGCAGCACAAACATCTTCAGTGTGCTGGAGTGGTACAGGGAGACAAAGAAGAGGGTGCTACAGATAGAGACCTTTTATAAATAAGGTCTGTATATGTCTAGATCCACAGAGTACTAAGTGCAGGACGAAATCAGTTTGGAGGCAATGACCATTAACGTCTCACATAGCTCTGTCTATATACTGTAGAGGAAGAAGTTTATGTACATGTACGTGTATGGTGATTTTCTGAGGGGATGGTGCAGCTTCAGAATATAATGAAACTTCCAGTCTGTGGGGAAACAGTTTCCCCTTTGGGAGACCACCATGTAGGCTTGAAAGGGTTGTGCCATTACAGACACCTATCCACAAAATAGGGGATAAGTGTCAGATAGCTGGATATCTGACCCACAGCAATCAAAAGAATGGAGGACCCAAAGGTCCCACTGAAGCCTCCGTGTGAATGAAGCGCCAGTGCACTTACATTGCCGGCGCTCCACTCACATTCTCAGCCAGTCTGACAGAAGTGAATTGAACACTAGTCATGCAAGCGCACTGGTGCTATATTCACAGAGTGGCTTCACGGGAACTTTTGGGCCCCCCGTTCTCATGAAATCTTATCTTGTGGATAGCGAATAAGTGTCTGTAATGGCACAACCCCTTTAAGAAGTCTTATAAAACCATGTAGAGCTCTTCTGGGAAAATGGTATACATTTAATACTCCTTACAGAAAAAGAAGCTGCGTCTCTAGTGCCACCTACTGGAAGGTAGCAATGTTACAAAAGCAATGTCTGACACGCCTTGCATCACACCTAGGCTACAAGCCAAATCAGAAAGTCAGCTTCAGACAGTACACAGCTCAGTACTGATGAAGGGCAGTCACCCTGTCCAGCTGTCTGCAGATGAGGGCCTAATTTGAGAACCATTATAAGATGTGCGGGGTATATTTATTTTGGATTCAATGCAGTTTGAGATATTTAAACTTTTGGGTGTGGGTAAGACTCTGACCAATCTGACCAGAGCACACATACTCTGACCAGCAGTGACCTCAGACTAACAGTTCTTACAACAGAAGTTCTTCAATCGCAGCAGATTTCATGAGAATGGGGGCCCAAAAGTTCCCGTGAAGCCACTCTGTGAATGTAGCGCCAGTGCGCTTGCAAGACTAGCGTTCAATTCACTTCTGTCAGACTGGCTGAGAATGTGAGTGGAGCACCGGCAATGGAAGTGCACTGGCGCTTCATTCACAGGGAGCCTTTGGGTTCTCTATTCTTTTTGATTGTTGTGGTTCAGACTTCCAGCTATCTAACACTTATCCCCTATTTTGTGAATACGTGTCTGTAATGGCAAAACCCTTTCATTTTAAATTCTGTTTTAGAGTAACCCAGTATGTGAACAAATAGCTGCAGTATAACTAACCTTTCTGATCCATCCTTCATCTGGACTTTGGCATACAAGACATCTACCATTGCTGGATCATCATTCATATATTCTATTCCACATACTTCCACTTCCATAGGTTTCCCAGCAGCAATTTTGCTTAAAAAACAGAAATCATCAGTGAATGTTTAGTTAATCCAAAAGATACAAATACAAAAATACCAAATAAACCCTTATTTGGAATCACTGAAATGCCACTTGACTCTATGCCTCAAAAGTAAAACCCAAGTGATTTTTTTTTTATACTATGTCCTAGCCACAGGATAGGTCATCAGTATGTAATCTGTTGGGGTCTGACATCTAGACCCTGCGCAGATCATCTGTTCTAACAGACTCTGGGTGCCAGATGCTGCTAGTTGATTCAAATAATAGGAGCATGAACGTTGCAGCAGCATAGTGGTGGGTCCAGTGAACTGCAGCACTGTTCCTATTACTTGTATATGCATGCACCGGCTGTCCACTAAAAACTTCCTCTGGATAGGTCACCAGTATGAAAATTCGATTTGGGGCTGGACAACCCATTTCACTATATTTTTATTATTATTATTGTACTTTTTATGAGGCTAGATTTACACCATATTGATTATTTAAAGGGTGTTTATCACCTCCTCTAAAACATATTCACCTGTGACTACCACATAACAGGGCACACTTTTGTAGAAAAACAACTTTGAAGTCTTATGCAAAATGAGGCAGTTGGTGCACTGGGGGTGGGACCTCAGCTCCCTGGAGCACTGCTCTTGCCACTCAGATACTTACCATTTTCTGCCTCCACCATGTGAAATGGGAGTTGATCTTCCCACTATGACTTCCTCATTTGCATAGGACTTCAAATCTCTCCAAATCTACTAAACTGACATACATAACAAAAGGTATAATCAGCTCAGCATCACCCTTTACGAGCCAAAGTGAAGAGCTATTACTCCACTAACTCTTACTCACGTAAACTAAGTCCCTCCACCTTATCTGAATTTCAGAGGACTGTGAGGTCTCAGAAGCCACCTTTGCAGTAATAACTTCTTATACTGGACTGGGTTTTCACAGGGCATTTTATTTGCATTTCAACTATAACCAAAGGGTGCTATTACACATTTGGGATTTTTTCTAGGGTTAAAGGGGTTATCCAGTATTTATAAAATATGGGCCAAATAGAAGGATGCATCAATACAAAACACTTCCTAATATATATCCCGTTTAAATTCAGCACCGTTTATCTGATTTATTGTCAGGTCATTGACCACAGAGTGATGTTCTGTTTGCAAGCTCACTACCGCTTCCCTTTGATCATTTCAGGCAGCAAATGAAACATCACAGCATCATGTGACTTCAGATACGGGAGTGATTTATTATTTGTGATTTAATTGCAGGGGAGAGTGGAGAAGGGATGTGGATGTATTTGCAGATCATTTTTGGAAGCTGGATAACCCCTTTAAAGCATACTTCTTCTGAAGCTCCAAACGTTAAAATTTTTTGGTCAGTGCTAATTTTCATTGGTGTAGAAAAAGTAGCACATGCATTAATGTAAATAAAAACAGCACATGTATTAGCACCCTTAAAAGGGGTTTTCCAGGAGTTTTTAATTGATGAATTGCCCTTAGTATAGGTTATTAAAGGAGTATTCCCACATACATAACCATTTTTAAATTTTTAGATAATTAAAAGTTAAACATTTTTGCAAGTGTAAGTAATTAAATATTTTGCAGAGTTTTAAAGATTTTCTCTAAATATCTTGTGGTCACAGTCTTGTTGTCTTGATCGGTTGCCAATGGATACGACCATGAATGCAGGATCTGTCTAAGGTCAGAAAATCAGCCATGGTTTCCTTATCATGGCCGGGATATCTTCTGATACATGTAGTATCCCTGTCTGATAACCCAGGTACAATAAGAAATTCATGACAAGTCCCAGACCATAGAAAGTTTCTGCATTTGTGGTCGTATCCATTGGCAACCGATCAAGACAACAGACTGTCAGCACTAAGATAGTTGGAGAAAATCTTAAACTCTGCAGAATTTTTAACTACTTATATTTGCAAAAATGATTAACTTTTAATTATCTACAAATATATAGATATGATTATGTTCATGGGAATACCCCTTTAACTGTCGATCTGCAAGGGTCCAACACCCAAGACCCCTTGCGGATCAGACGTCTGAAGCAGTAGCGGCACTCCCTAAGCACCGTTTACACTTCCCAGGCCATGTGACGTCACATTCATCAGTTACATAGGATGATCGCAGCTTAGTCCCATTCAAGCGAATGGGCTGAGCTGCAATAAACACAGCCACTGTACACTTGTACTGCACTGTGCTTGATAAATACTGTTGTCCATTTTTTCAGTCTTCTGGCTATCCAACTATAACAAAACGAAGTAAAAACGAAGATATGAACGTAGCATAAGTACTTACTCCAAAAATTCCTCTTTGCAGGTCTGTAAAAGTTGACAAGCCTGAGTCACTTCATTCTCATTAAGTAAAACCATGGTCCCAATTGTCAGATGAAGCTTTGCAGGGTTTTGGAAAATGGAGCTTTCTATTCCATAATCCTATTCAAAGGAAAAGTAAGAACCATAATAACAGAACACAGTACTATATGTATTGTAAGTGGCATTGCTTTCAATAACATTGTTTCATGCGCAGTCAGTTCTCGGTATAATATCTGTATTACAGTGTAGCACATTTGCATTCTTCATTAGGCATAGCAAGAAAGGCAGTTTGGTAGATGGCACTGCTGACAATGCCACTTTACTTTTTAATGGACAGAAAGTGACAGGTACGTAGAACCTTACACGTGATCTATATATGCTAAAGTAGAGGAATCAAACTATTTCTTTATGTAAACTTCTGTCTTCCAACTTTATATATTTCTACTCTAGATACAGTTGTTGTATCCAAAGAATTGAACTACTCTCCAAGGTTGCACATCAGGGACCTTCATCGTCAGCCAATTATATGAAATGCCACTTCAAGGCTTTACCTGTTTACACTCTTCAATTATTAAGGACAAACAGGAAGTAATCAACTATATGGCCGAAGCCTGACCTCCACACGTACCATTACAGCTTGGCTTACTGGCTGGTACGATAATCTCTCTGCAAGTCATTGATGAAAATCCAATAATGCATGACCTTCATTGTGTTTGCACATGGATGTATGGGAAGAGCATCTCAGTGTAATACAAGTGACATAATTACAATATCCCATAAAAAGATACTAAACTCTAAATAAAACGCCCCTATAAATTTAGACATCTTTACAGTATCTACCTACTGATATCAATTTGCACGGACAAGCAACACTTCTCTCAGACTGGAAAATATCCTATCAGAATGGAAAGATTTGCTCTTATAAATACTATAATACAGTATTCATGGCAAGTCTACATATTGCAAATGTATAACTTGTGGATGCATGTAGCGTGTGAAACATTCTGTGCAGCCCTTGGCAAAAAAGCAGGTCACAGTGTCTGTCCCCAAAGGCTGCCCACAAATTAAAGAAGCACCAATGGAGAGACAAGGATCCAATATGGCAGCAACAAATAGTCCTTGATCTATAGTAAAGAAACAACAAGCCCTCCTCTTAGGTAGATTAACCACCTGTATTACATTGATTTATCACTGGAACAGTCACCTGTGTATCACACCTGGCCATACCAGCAACCAAACCCACAGAGTTTGGCAGGACTGGCTGACCATCTAATGTGTATGGGGGTTACCCAACTTTCCAAGAAAGATGATGTGGGAAAGAAGGATTGAGCAAGATGAACTTCAACATGCTTGACTCTTTGTTCCCAGGGATAAGACACCATCAGAGAGGACTGGCAACAGATTAGGCTGTCCATACACATTAGATGTCCAGTTAACAGCTATTCCTACCTACCTCACCTTGCAAGTAAGCTCAGCACATCAAACTGTGAATATGTTCTGAGCAGTGAGAGAAGAGTAAACTACTGCCAGACTGCTCTGACCGAGGCTTATATTCCCTGAAAATAAAGGTATCAGGCATGTTGAAATCACTCTGTTCCCCAATATCTGGGGTCAGGGAAGAATCAGGAATCCTCCATACACATAAGATGGTTGGCTATTCCCTCAAATCAGTGGGTTCAGCCAACATTATTCTCATGTGTAAAAAGAACTTTATTCCCCTCTCCCTATTAGGAACACAGATTTATTTATTTTTTTTTCCCATTTATTAATTCAATCTAGTGTAAAGGGGAGTAGGGAGGTAAAGCTATGGCATGGTCACATTAACACTTAATACATAACAGCAATAATCGCTCATGCTTTTTCTATGACAATCCTTCAGGGGAAAGAACTAGCCATATACAGCTTTCTCAGCATTTGCAGCTTAATGGTGAAGGAGGGGCGTAGACAGAAGTTTTTGGGGTAAAAAGTGGTTTTATTTAGATATTAAGCCACAACATAATAACTTATGGCTTATACCATGGCTGCCCATACGGAAAATTCCTATGACAATGTATGCTAAAGAAATGGTTTAGGATAAGCGACAGATACATCAGTCACGTACAGACTGCCCTAGCATGTGACATGGGTGCGGCTGCTAGGCGTTAATTCACTCCACTCACCCTTCACTCAGGCTGCAAATTAAGTGTAAATCACACCCCAACACAGTCCACATACCCCAAATACACGCTGTCACAACTACTAACTCTGATGGATTTAGTAGGAACCCCAATCGCATATACACACATCTCTCTAACAGCCAGAAGTAATCCCACATTGAAAAGGAAAATGAGCTCATAGAGCATATGTGGATCACCATTAAATTGTATGATTTAATACCAAAGGGTGCAGAGCTTTTAAGAAAGCCTTAAAGGGATTCTATCATTGGGGAAACGTGTTTTTAACTGAAGCAATGTTGGAATAGCCTTTATAAAGGCTAATCTTCTCCTACTTTTACTTTTCTTCTCCTCGCCGCCTTTTGTCCAAAAAAAACATTTTATTCTCATATGTAAATTATGCTCAGGGAGCACCGATGGCGTTCCCCCTGTGCTCTGAGCACTCCGCGTCATCACCACAACCCGCCTCCGGCGATGCTTTTCACGCCCCTACAACATCTTCTGTTCATCTTGCATCTGCTTTCTCCGTCGGCCATTTCTCTGAAGTACACTGGTGTAAGAAACTAAACAAAAATGGATGACAGAGCATGCTCAGTCGGCTCTGCCTGAACTCAAAGTGGCTCCGGTGGCCATTTTTGTTTACTTTCTTACACCAGTGTACTCCAGAAAAATGGCCGACGGAGCAAGAAGCAGATGCAAGATGAACAGAAGAAGATGCAGGCGGCATGAAAAAGCAGCACTGGAGGCGGGTTGTGGTAATGACACGGGGGGTGCTCGGAGCACAGGGGGAACGCTCCCGATGCTCCCTGAGCTTAATTTACATATGAGAATAAAATGTTTTTTTTTGGACTCCCTTTAAACC
This sequence comes from Leptodactylus fallax, assembly GCA_947044405.1. NCBI lineage: Eukaryota > Metazoa > Chordata > Amphibia > Anura > Leptodactylidae > Leptodactylus > Leptodactylus fallax. Next base: position 355,956 of record CAMRHE010000104.1, on the reverse strand, counting down.
TTACTTGGGTTGTAAGTTTGCAACTCCAAAAGTAAAGCACCGGTCACAGACTTAAAGGTTTTGTCCAGGCTAAAATGTTTTTTTAATTAGGCCGAGGGGAGGTTAAAAAAAAAAAAAAAAAAAAAAAAAAAACACACACACACACACACACACACCACACTTACCTGTCCCGCTGCTCCAGTGCCTCCCAGCGTGGTCCGGTCCTTCACTGTACCACCTGTGATGTCCCCGGAGTCCCTTCCTTTGGCAAGTGAAGCCGATGATTGGCCTTAGCGGTCACGTGAACGCTGAGGCCAAACAGCAGGCTCAGGTCAAGGGACCCACGACGTCACAGCCAGCGAGGACTTCCGACGCAATTAAACAGCCGGGCAACAGGACCGGACTGCGCTGGGAGGAAATCGGAGCACCGGGGACAGGTGAGTGTTTTTTTTTTTTCACCTCCTAAGGCCTAATTAGAAAATATTATTTTAGCCTGGACAAATTCTGTAAAATCAGAGGTGATAAAAGCAGATAATATGCTCAGGAATAAAACTTCACCACAGATGTACACACATAAATATATTTTACTAATAATATCTACACACAATGTTTTTCCATAGAAATATCATTTACAAAATTAAGTTTAATGCATGACAAGGAGTTAACATTTAGCAAGGTGTCTTAAGTGGCAAACATAAAATCCTGAAAGCATATGCATTAATGCTCAGCATATAATAAATCCATACAAAAAAAACAGTGACTGCTACAGCTCCTGATGGTTTTGGCTTACCTAATGCTGGGTACATAACCTTCAGCTTCCAAATGTTTTCTTGAACATAAGAGTAGTGCACAATGAAGGCTGAAATAATAGCTAAACACTAATGTAGCAGAGAATAGAAGCCACGAGTTAATTGTCTCTAATACAGACCTACATTTGAAAGCTGTCGCAGAACAAGGTCAAGATTGTGTTTCTGCCAAACTAGAAATACAAAAAATGTAGGCTGCATTATTACACGCCGAAGGACCTTTTTATCTGACTATACAATTTGTTAAGCATTTCAATGCTAACAGTTTAGACGTGCGAAAGGTGACTATTATTTCCTCCAGGTTGAAATTATGTTGGTAATATAGTGCGGCAGGACGATGCCTGGCAGTCTGCAGGAAGTCCAGCACAACAGGTTCAATTCAATGGATGACCAAATGACTTCAGACCCAAGTCCCAGTGTGATCAAGATCCCTACTTTCCCACCTTCTTTTTAAAACACATTCCTACTGAAATGCATTGTACATAGTATTTTAATAAATCTACTTTGGACTATATCAAGTTCTTTTCTGTGGTGGTAGTGCCTCTGAAATACCCTTGTTTAGATTCCTTGTAATATTCTTGATCTCATAGTACGGGTTCCAATCACACGCTTAGCTCCTGCTCCACAGGCATTGTCTGCTACAAGATCTCAATGTGGGACATCTATAAGGAAACTATTCCAGCTCAAAGAATTTTTTTTTTTCGATTGTAAAATTTATTAAGGTTTTAATCAAATACAAAAGTAAAACATAAATCATGAACAAAAAAAAAAACAAAAAACACAACAACCAGAGAGGATACATGAAAATCCGTCAAAAGTATAGCAAAGCACAGATAAATTGTAATAAGAAAATTCTGTTTTTCAAATAACAGATACAAACAGGGGCATAACTTGAGGGGGTGCAGAGGATGCAGTCGCACCGGGGCCCAGGAGCCTTATGGGGCCCATAAGCACTGGCATCAGAATTGAGATTGCAGCTTCCATCTGGCCCATAAGCCAAGGAGACCCACAGATTACACTAACCACACTAAGGTTGATTGAACTCCTTATCACCTGTAATCATCACTATCAAGAATTCACTGGATACAAACATGACAAACGGGAAAAACACAAAAGACATGAGACAAAAGGGATGGGAATAAGGAAATAGGAATGCCTATACCAATAGAGAAGTAATGGACCAAGAGAAGACTAGGCCTCAGGTGGGGCAAAGGTGGCGTGTCCAAAATGTGTCCCCATGGCTCCCACACAACCAGAAACCTCTCTCTTATTGTTCAATAGGGCTGTTAAGTGTTCAAGTGTGCTAGATTCTCTGATCTTAGAATATAGTTCTTCCAATGAGGGAGGTGAAACTTGCCTCCATGTTTTGCTATCAAGCAGCAAGCAGAGGTGAGGACATATAGAAGCAGTTGCAAGGTATTCTTGTGCATTCGCGGATGGGATGGGGGGATGGGAGGATGGGAAGCAACAAAAATTTACAAAAATTCTCCTCGTGTGTGACGCATCGCGATGTTTTTGCAGCTCTTCTCCAGATTACAACCCATGGCAATTCGGAGATGTTTTCTTCTTAATATCCCTCCTATTTCCGCATATATGGGTGTTTAGGAAACTTGTCAAGAATTGGATCTGTGAGTATTCTATATATGTCGGATATAAGACCAACCGTAGAGATAACTAGTTCACAAAGTTTTTCAAGGTCTGTAGGTAGAGGAGCCCTGGGACCTCGGAATATGAAGTAAGCGAAATTGTTGATCTGGACATATAGGAGTTAAAGGGGAGGTTAAATCTAGAACAGAGATCAGGAAAGGAAAGGAGGGTACGTGTTTTGTAATCAATAATGTCGGTAAAACTAAAAAGCCCTTTGTTTTACCATGGACCCAAGACCGCCGCTGTGAGCCCAGGCGGGAACTGTGGGTGGAAAATAAAGACTGCCATAGAAGACTGTGGGGTAGAAAGATGAAAACGAATGACACAGGTATGCGAAACCTCACGCATTAACGCCATGGGACCTAAGAGTGCGTGACAAGGACAGTTGTAAGGGTTCGACCATAGAAAAGAGTTAGGATGGTTCAAGCGCAAAGAAATTTAAAAACTGAGTAAGGGTAGATTCACAATACCTCTTTTGACATGCTTAAAGTTTACCTCCAGTTATAAATAACTTTTCATAAATGAATAGTAATGTGAATAAGAAAATTTGTAAAATATCTTATTCAGGAGATTGGTTTCCCTCTCCCCTTATCAAGCTGTTCTCCTGTTCCTTAGCTTCAATCTGCCTACTTTGTTCACTTTATATCTGTCTCTGTATTCAACCTCATGCACAGAGCTCTATGCAGCAGAGAGGGGCTAAGCAAAATTCTCCTACCGGCTGGTTATTTGATTTATTGCCTCATTCTGTGTATTATCAACTTCTTACATATAACTTAGCAGTATTAAAATAGCAAGCAACAGCAGAAAGTAACAGCAGCAATTATTTGAGTGTCTTTTCTAATCCCCCTACTATCTTCATAGACTAATATGGAGAAAGTAACTGCCTGAAAAGTGGAGAAGAAAACATATTTATTTAATAAGAAATATTACAAAGTTGTTTTTATTTTTACTTATACTAATCATTTACGAAAATTTGTTTATAAAACTGGAGGTATACTTTAAAACACGGCCTCAAAAGGCAGGTCAGTTTTTTAAGTGTTTTTGGTGCATTTTATTTATTTATTTTTTTTAAAGGTGGCCTATTAATTTCAATGGGATCTGGAGCAGCACTGAAAAAAAAAAACTAAAACAAACAGTGCTGAAAAAAAGAAGATGGCTGACTCCCATTGAAATCAATCTAGGGATTTTCAGGTGTTTTAGAAGCTGCTTTCGGAGCTTTTGGGCAGAAAAGCCTTAAAAAACAGCTCCAAATCAGCAGCTTGAACTCACCCTAATGATGTTAGAAAAAGGTATGTAACAATTTATTTCAGTCACGCACCAAAGATCTTGTACAGCGTTATTTCAATCTATTCTATGCATTTAAAAAAAAACAAACAAAAAAAAACTGTTAAACAAGGAAGCCAAGAGATGGGTGAAAACAAAATCTAAGGCAGAGTTCACACTAGTACTGGTCTCTCTGTCGGACAGCCTGTCTGCTAAAACAGTGGTTACCAGAGGACCTCATAGAGGACATACAGGACTTTTCTTTCCGCCGATTTTTGGCGGTATCTGCGGCAGAGTCTCCTATGGAGACTCCCACACAGATGTGAACTTAGCCTATGCCTTTCTTCATATAAAAAGACTGATGGGAAAAAGCTTGTATTTAACTATTTAGTAGAAGCAAACAAAGCTGTAGGTTTTATGTTCTTTAAAATATGCAATGATGAAAGTTTCCTTTAAAGCGTATTTATAAACAAACTTTGCATAAATGAATAGTACAGGTGAATATAAGAAAAGTTGTAATATATCTTCTTACAAAAATCTGCTTTATTTTCCACTTATTAAACTGCTCCCCTCCTACTGATCAACCTGTTTGCTTACATAGGATCCCTATCTATACCCAGCTCACACACAGAACTCTATGGAGAGGGGAGGGGGAAGCTGATAACTGATTTATTGCCTCATGCTGTGCACTGGTAACCTGTTATCTTGCAATATAGCAGTGTTAAGAGTGCCCCCTGAGTTACAGAGTAGTGATGTAGTGATGAGCGAATTGAAGCTGACGAAGTGGAATTCGATCCGAATTTCATGAAATATTCGATTTGCATCGAATCCGGATTTCCTCACGCTTCGTGGTAACGAATTGCATTTTTTTCAAAATGGCTGCTGTACATGTTAGGACATGGGGCAAGGAACTCTGGGATCGTGGGATTACCCACAATGCCATGCATGTAGTCAATCAGCAGCCAGCCCTGTGATGTCACAGCCCTTTAACCTCTTCGCGAGCGCCCACGGCATGTTTGGCCGCTGCATCCAAGGTGTTAAAACCCCCGATCGGTTATGGAGCAGGTTGTTAGCTGTAACTTACATGTTTGACTGCGGCATCCAAGGGGTTCCGCCATTTTGCCGCCCATCCTGGCACTCTACAGACAGGAAATAGCTGTTTTTTTAATGAGATTTGCCGCATCGAATTTTTGAAACCTTCGCTCATCTCTAGTTATCTGTATGCGTTTTCTAGCAGCCTTCTCTTCTCCATAGACTTGTATGTAAAAAGTAACATAGCTTGAAATATGGAGAAGGAAACATATTTCTCAAAACAACATATATTACAAAGTTTCTTATATTCATGTGTTATTCATTTATGATAAGTTGCTTTATAATTGGAGGTACATTTTAAAAGGATGTAGAAATTGCCCTTTTATGCAAACAGCACCAAATGGAAGTAAGAAATAGATCCTACATACAATTTACATGTCTGGATTTGCAAGTAGAGTAGCTGAATAATGCTAGACCAAAAGTATCCATCCTTAACCGAAGATATCCTTACTGACTTGAAGGGGACTGAGATAGCATTGATGATCTATCCTAAGGACACGTCATCAATACTATACTCCTCGAATACCCTTTTAAACTGCTCTGCAAAATGAAATCTGTGCTTAGATTTTTTTTCTACTGGCAACAAAGGCAGTCTTATTATTAGACAGTTTTGATCAATGAGTCCTGAATGCCATGTCATGTGACATATTATCTAACATAAAGCATATGTCAATCTTATGGTCGTTTGCTACTTAATTATATCATTACTGTACAGATGTATAGATATAATCTAAAGGAAATTATCCCCAGTAAACACCCTGTACATATCATGAATAACTGTCCACGGCATTGGAACAGCGGTGTACTGCAGTGCTCTCAAAGGAGTCTCTGATGCGTGACCCCAATTACAATAGATGCTGTATCTCTGAAGCCGACACTGCATTTCAAGACACTGTTCGGAAGGAAATCGGTCTTCAAAGTGTATTAAATCATTTACTGTTACACTGTACTGCAGCCTTCTGTCTTTCTTTTTTGTTTCCACTTTGATTGGCTTTCCCATCAACAATATTCAAAGCAGATGAAAGCTGTGCTGTGGTCTGGGATATCTTTTATCTTCTATTAATATGGAAATTGAAGAAGTCTACCGATTCCATGACAATAAATGACAGAGAAATGAGTTTCCAAAAAGAAGCAAACAGAAGGACCAGCTCTGCAAGTCAAAGCGGCTGCCTGCCTGTTGATTTCCTGCGCATATCTAATCTGGAACAGATATTGAAGTCAATTTAGATGAAAAACAATGCAGATAGGCATGCTACTCTATTGTATTTTTCTCAGCTCGGCTTGATGATGATTCTCTTTCCATCTCATCTGTATCTTGTGCTCAGCTATGATTACTATCAGTGGCAACCTGTGAAATTAATAGATTCTTCTTTTTTTAGGAAATTTACAGCTTCAGATTTCTTGCTGTGCTGAAGGCTCTCTATTCACACCAAAATTCCCAACATATTTATTTGACATATGCAACAGTTACTAATACCTAATGCAAAAACTGGGAGTGCAGGGTACATATTTTTCATGGAATATAACTGTATTCGAAAGAATAGTCAACTATGCTTTAAAGAGGCTGTCTTGCAATAACAACAGTAGGTGATAACAGTCCTATCACTGTAGCTCACACCATTGGGACCCCTGCCAAATCACATGAACAAGCGCTTAATGAAATATGCATATATTTACTGTGTCACGGGCTGTGTGTCTAGTTAGGAATTTCCTTCTAGTAAGGGTTATGTCTAGGAAGCCCTGTGTAATTAGTATAACAATTATAATGCACAGGATAAAGAGGAAGAACCAGTCCCAGGTGATAATTCAGTTAGTGGTCATCTAAATAGCAAGCCAGGGTTCTTGACCATTGCAGACATTTCGGCAGTGGACCATGTGGGAATTTGCTGATCAAAATGTTTATATTTTGATTAAAGAAAAAAAAATTACATCACAGGTGGGAGGTTGCAAGAAGTAGCTTGGGAGTCAGGGGGCCCATAAATATAATGAAGTTGATTATTTCAGTAGTCAGATTCTTTGGAGCCACATCTAATGTGGGATCGGTCCACCTTCTTATGTTGAAGCTCCCAGCCAGACTTAAACAAACCAAGTCTGCTACTTGTTCAATAGAACAACTTTACCAAATTCGCTTCACAAAAAGAGTCCAGTAAGCGAAGTGAAATGATCACCAATTCTACTCAGACACCGCCTCACCCTGCCTCTGCACATTAACCCTTTTTCTACTACTTATAATAGGTATGGCCACTACACAGCACATGAAAAATTAATTTCATCATTTATTTTTACATTCATAGACAAAATAGACAGACTGCCAAAAACACGTAACGTCGATTTCTTTTTCAGAAAAACAGATAGATGGATAGATAGATCTACTATTTGTTTTATGTCTGTCTAAAAAAAAAAAGTCACTTTCTGGTGATGGGGTCTCTTTAAGTCATGCTACACTCCTTCCATTATTGATATTAGGCACTATTCAGATCACTTTTTTACATCCGTTTAATGGGTGCAGACGGATGGAAATGGGTCGCCGTCTTTTTACACAGACATCAAAGGTTAAAAAATAATAATAATAAAATAAATAAAACGGATCCATTTCTGTTTTTTGGATGGACACAACAGTATGGTATACTATGTTTTTGTGTACATAGATGGCTTCAGCATTTTTACATCCGTTAAATGATCTGAATGGAGTCTTACAACTATATCTACAAACTAAGGTAAGATTATTTTTTACAAATGCATGTACAAGGACATGGGATTGGGTGCTCACCTTGACAGACAAGCAAGCGCATTTGCACAGATCATGAAGCATTGTTTGTTTGTATTTTTTTTGTAGCTGGTAATTTACCCGTTGAATGCATAGCATTTCACACTTAAATGCTCAGGGAAAATGGTATCAAACTGGGAGACCAAAAACACTAAACTCTGAAATATTCATTTTACTGCAAACAGAGCACTTATTTGTTTATTACAGTTTTAATTTTATTTATTAGATATTTTTACATGCACCATTAACCCCTTCCCGCCGGAGGAATTTTTCGATTTTCGTTTTTGACTACCTGCCCCCCCCCCCCCCCCTCCAAACCCCATAACTTTTTTATTTTTCCGCTCTCAGAGCCATATGAGGTCTTAATGTTTGCAGGACAAATTTTTATTCATGATACTACCATTAGTTATTCTGTACAATGTACTGGGAAACTGGAAAAAAATTCAAAATGGGGTGGATTTGAAGAAAGTGCATTTGTGCGACTTTCTTACGAGCTTCGTTTTTACAGCGTTCACTGTGCAGCCAAAATGACATGTCATCTGTATTCTGTTTTGGTACAATTCCAGGGATACCAAATTTATATGGCTTTATTTACATTTTAACCCCTTAACAAAAATCCAAAACTGAAAAAAAAAAAAAAAAAAATTAAATAAAGTTTTGTAAAAGTTACCATATTCCGACACCTGTAACTTTTTTTTATACTTCCGTGTACTGGGATGCGTCTTTTTTTTTTGCGGAACCAGGTGTACTTTTTAGTTATACCATTTTGGGGAATTGATATTGCTTTGATCACTTTTTATTAAATTTTTTTTTTTTATCAGAGGCAAAAAACAGTGAAAAAACGGCGGTTTGGCACTTTTGGTTTTTTTTTTTCCCGCTACGGAGTTTACCGTAAGGGAAAAATAAATATTTTTATAGATTTGTAGACCAGGTGTTTTCGGACACAGGGATACCTAATGTGTATGTGCTTCACAGTATTTAAGTACTTTTATATGTGTTCTAGGGAAAGGGAGGCGATTTGAACTTTTAATATTTTTTTTTTATTATTATTATTTTTTTTTGCATTTATTAGACCCCCTAGCGATCCCCGGCAACATGGCGCCCGTGTGCCGCCGGTAAAATAGCGCCTCGGTCAGCTTTGACTGAGGTGCCAGCGGGGTTAATGCCCGCAATCAATTCGGGCACCAATCGCGGGCATTAGCACCAGGTCTTTGCTGTATCAAACAGTTGAGACCCGGCAGCTATGGCGGCCACATGACTCCCAAGCGGACACCATCTTTAAAACCTCCTTCAGGCAGAAACCAAACGGACCCCATTATAGTCTACAGAGTCCACGGGTTTCCGATGGTAACCGCTTTTTTAAGCAGATAACGTTTTCGTTCGGGGGGTCCCCAAGCAAACCCCCAGAACGGAAACTCTAACGCAGGTGTAAATCTAGCGTAAGAAAGATTGAATGTTTTTTTTGTCTTTGTTTAGTTTTTTTTTTTTTTTTTTTTTGAAGCATGGTGCTCTACTCATTTTGGTCTAAAAACATTTTCCAGTAGGTCTTCAAATAAAGGTTTAAATCTGTTTATCTGCTCTAGTTTTCAGGCCTCTGAGCACCCTTTTAGCGAAATCCATTATATGGCTAAGCCTGTTCACCTGTGGGCTCATAAATGTTGATTTATGCCAAATGCTTATCAAAGTAATACAAATTCAGTTTTAATGTATATTTCGTTGTTAATGTTGATGGTGAGATCAGTCATCCATCCAAAATTGTGTATAGCCATTGTATAACCAAGTGACTAGTGATCTACTCGGGTACTTGTTGGCTGAGCAGTTTCCTATAAAATAATTACAAAAGCCAGAAAGCGATTACGCCTGAGGCTTCCATATTTTTATTCATTTTTAGAATAGTTGGCATGTAAATGTTATACTATGAAGTCATCTTCACATTGCTCTGACGGGTGCCCTCATAAATTATTTCTCCTTGGACAACCAGAGACTTTTATTTGGGCTTCTTGCCCATTAATAAAGCTATAGCGTTCTTTCCTAGTCATTTTTCCTTGTACATACAGTGTGCATACTTGAATAAAATGCCTGCTTTTGCCAAACTGATAAACGTGCATTTGCTTGGTGAGTAAATGTACTGTGAAGGTTTGATTTTTATAATGAAAGAATCACAAATTTCTTTTTAACCAAAATGTCTCCGATCTAGTAGTAAATATACACTGACATGTATCTGAAAACTTTTTTGGAATACAAAAGGATAATAGAATAGAAAAAAAAAAAAGAGAAAGAAGAAGAGGGAGTGGCAGAATTCCAGAGAAATTGGTTCAACATGAGCTATACTGATCTCATTCCAGTGTTGTGAACAACACTATTAGGCTGAGGCCCACATTGCGGAAATGCGGCTTTTTTGTTGCAGATTTTGCTGCGTTTTTTTGAGCCAAAGCCAAGAATGGCTACAAAAGGAATGGGAAAGATACAGGAAGTTCTTATACTTCTACCTTCTGCTCAATCCATTCCTGGCTTTGACTCAAAAAGCTGCAGCAAATTCGACAACAAAAAAAGTTGTGTTTCTGCAAAGTGGGGCCTCAGCCTTAAGGAGGAGATAAGAGGACTAGTCACAACGTGTGGTCAATAAAGTCCTCCTATTATTGAGATGCTCATCAAAGTTCACCAAATTTAGCTGGATCTTATGAATATTACTAGCTTTAGGATACATCTGAGTCCATCCAGCACAAAGTTTATCTAAAATCACAGACGAAAAATTCCTGCAAACACAACTGTTTGGTCCATGATGTCTAGGAGAAAAAACGGATACACATCAGACCCTTTAATAGTCAATGAGGTCCCTTGGGATCTGCTGTTCTGGTCCTACGACAGACCAGAATACCAGATTAAACAATGTCTAAATCTGCTGTAATTCTGCTAAATCCACTCCTAGCTTTGGCTCAGAAAAATGCAGCAAACAAAAAAAAAAAAAAAAAAAAATGCAGCAACGTGGAGCCTCAGCCTTACGTAGTTTTCAGTTGTATATGTAAGATGAGACAAAGCAGGGCCAAGGTAAAATGAAGAGATGAAGGGAGGAAATGCTAGAATATTTTTCAATTTCTTTTAAAACCCTAAAGGAGAATAAGTTGGACTTTTCTTCAAATAACCACTGTTACAACTCTTGTAATGGTTATCATCAAGATTAGAGATGAGTGAATCGATCCTGGTGAAGTGGAATTCGATCCGAATTTCAGGAAATATTCGATTCGCATTGAATCCGAATTACCTCACGCTTTGTGGTAACGATTCGCATTTAGTTAAAAATGGCTGCTCTACACGGGGCAAGGAACTCTGGGAATGCCATGTGTGCAGCCAATCAGCAGCCAGCCCTGTGATGTTACATCCCTTTAACCCCTTCGTGAGCGCACACGGCATGATTGACCGCTGCATCCAAAGTGTTAAATCCTGCCGATCGGTTATGGAGCAGGGTGTTAGCTGTAACTGACAACTAACACCCTGGTCCATAACCGATCCGGGGTTTTAACAACTAGGATGCAGCGGTCAAACATGACCGCAGCATCCAAGGGGTTCCGCCAAGGGGTTCCCACCCCAGCTCTCTGCAGCCAATAAATAGCTGTTTTTGGTATGCGATTCAATTCGGATCGAACAGAATCATATCACGAAATTCAGCGAAGTTGCCGAATCGAATTTTTGAATACTTCGCTCATCCCTAATCAAGATTTTCCATATTCACAAATGGGTAGTTATGTAGTAATACCAAATTGAACTTGCCATTGGATGGTCTGGAAAGACAAGACGAGGGAATAGTCCAAATGCAAATGGTAACTATAAAGTGAAAGTCATCTCAAACCTACTTTAAAAAGGCAATTCATGCAGTAAATCCATTTTTACCAACTATCTTTAAATGTTATTTGGAAACAGAAAAAGACTCAGCATCCTACAAAGGCACACATAAAGAACATCTAAATTCCAAGAAAAAAAAATGAAAGTATTTTCTTTTTCTAGACAGTTTAGTAGTAAAGAAAAAGGCTTTTTTTTCTTTTGAAATTGCCATCTCATTCATCTCCCCATGCTACAACACTATGAAGTAAAGAGCCATCTTTTCTTTTAAATTTCTGAAGTGGCTCTAAAAACTCTTATGGATACTAAGAAACAAAAAGAAGAATTTGTGACAGAACAGGACACATCAATAACATCAAAAATCCCAAATAATAATTCATTTTATTTGGAATCAAACAAGAAATAAGTGTTGAAAATGTATACAAACTGTCAAGAAATTGGAGTAACTGGATTAATACTACAATAAACCACTAATGCAATAATCTAGGCTCCAGCAATGATACTCAATGAGATTTTACATTCTCAAAAAATCCCACTCAGATCAAAAGGATCAAGTCAAAAAGGTTAAGCAAACAATATGTGAATGGGGTTTTGTAAGCATCTGGTCAAAAATTTGTAGTCAGTAGGAGTCAGTATTGGGTGGAGTTGGAGTCAGAAAAAAGTTACCAACTCCAGCTTCAATGGTTGTCAGCCATTCATGAAGCAGTCAAGAGTCACGACAGTATTACTGGCACATTACAGTGATAAACAACATACTTTTGTTATGAATGTCACTTTTTGTAGATTTGGAGAAAAATAACTTTGAAGTCTTATGCAAACGAGACAGTTGGTGCACTAGGGGAGGGCCTTCAGCTCCCTGAAGAACTGCTCTTACCCCTACAATCTTCTGCCCCGCACCACACCATACAGTGGGAGTTGATCCTTCCACTGCTTTGCCATCTCCCATTCTACTTGAGTACTACAGCAAGTGTTCCCAGGGATGAAAATCTGCTCTCAGTGCATCAACTGCCCCATTTACATAAGACTTTAAAGTTGTTTTTGTCCAAATCTACAAAAAGTGGCATACATAACAAAGGTATGTTATTTATCACAGTAATTTGTTCTTTAATGAGGTGGTAGCAGTTAAATATGCTTAAGAAAAGTGGCAGACTCCCTTTCAGAAGAACTTGACTAGACTGTAGGTTAGTCACCTTGCCTAGTAACTGTGAGCATGCCTAACAACCAGATGCCCCTTCCCAGGGGCAGCCTTCTTAGATTCAGATCCAGATACTGTCCTTTCTTCAGCCCTCAAGGTTGCATGCCAGGTAACCAGCATCTGCCAAAGACCACCTGTTGACAGCGTAGTAATCCTTTAATGCCTTGAATGCTTATTGAGGTCTATACTCTTTCTAGTTTCATTCCTGGTGCTTCTGATCCTATTTGATCGAGAGTCTGACCTCAACCTTTTTCCTGGAAAACATTCCTTCCTTGCTTGGGACTGCTCATGTGGTCAAATCAAACATAATGCATCTGGTGAGAAAGGGATGGGGGTGGGATTCTCAAGAAACAACTGTTGGCCAATAGCAAGAACCTTTACAAGAACATTGACACATAGGAAATGTAAACACATTTGTAAACTAAGAGTACATGTTCCACAAGGAGTTCAGGGTATTTTCACTAGTTCATGGATAATATATTATATTATTCTCTCCTTGACTATTATACTTTTAGCTATGATGTGGGTGGGGGGATAAGACACAAACAAAAAAGGTGTATTAAGAAGCTTCTAAAACACAGCAAATCACTTTGGAACCCTATAAACTATTTCTGAGAACTTTCAAAATGACTTGGATCAGCCAGATTTCATGGTCTTAAGTGGTTTCCCATCTCAAAGCAAAACAATTGAACAGTTTGGTCAAAACTAATTTCAACGGACAAGCATACAGGAAAAGGGTCATTCTGTGGTCTCAGATGTTTATCTCTGCAAGAAAATCAAATTCCTTCTTTAGTAAACCTCTCTGATTGCAATGACCACAGGGAGCTAAAATCTGACAAGAGGGTCTCTAGGGGAAGCAATGCCCTTTGTATGTCTTTGTGTTGTATGTAATACTGTGGAACACCGATAAGTGCTAGCGTACAAATGAATGATTCTAGAATGGTGATATGATGGTTTAGCTTTTCATTGTGTCGGCGTATGGTTAATGCATTGCTGCAGCAAGCTTGCTCTCTAACCCCTCAGTAGGGAGATGCTGATCACTGATTACCTCTGTTTTACAATGGCAAGCTTATACTTACCTTCCAGCATGGTCCCAAACAGCCATTCCTAACGCTGAGAATGATTAGCCTGCAGAATATTAAACCTACAACAGCTGCCAAGGGACTACTGTACAGAACAAACAAAGTGAGAGCCTCAGCACACGGGTTTTATTGCTAGGTATTGTAATGCAGGAATTAAAGGGCTGTAATGGCTGGTCAGAGTCTAGGGGCCTAAATAATACATTGCCTTTTATTGTGTCAAGATGAGGATGGAACATAATCTTTTCATGAAAGCCGTAATGGAATTGGACACAGAACAATGATTAGATTTGGAGAGACATGGTATGTGCACAGCTTTACCTTTGTGGAATTGGAATTGGTTGTGTACAGCAAAAAAAAGGATCAGTTAAACTGCTATGTTTCTACGGATTAACAGGAGGATAAACATTGCCTTCTTGTTTCAGGTTTCTAGGTTTTTGAGGATCATATGAACTGGTATGTGCTCTTAAAAAGTAACAGTATTACCTTTGTAGACGATGCCAAGAAGGTTCTGGTTTTCACTTCTCTACACGATCAGTGATGACCATGTTACCTATATGCATGTTCTATTATAAATATAAAAATTTTACCTTACACTATTTACTTTTGGCTTATTATTGCTTTTTATGTGCCTACTCACAAAAATCTTGCAGTTTTTACACTGACCACTAGAATAATAAGCGAACAATTCTAGTTTTTTTTAGGCTCACTTGTTAGCTTTGTTGTACACACTGGGATAGATTCAGAAGAGTCATCTCATTATTATTATTAATTATTATTAGGAATAACAACTTTATTGTACTCCTGATGGCCTAGAATAGCTATACTATATATACAGATATGATTCTATATGTATTTCCCAGTCATCTCTGGTCTTTGGGGAGGTTGTACACACATTCACTTCCTGGAGACTGTTAAAGTCTATGGCATTTCTGTTACAATTAACTCCTATTAATTTAAGTTGCCGTAAAGCACACACAGCCTTCTGTATTGCAAACACAACAAGATTCACAACAAGTTTTAACTCTCTTCTACAGACTTAAGTCTAAATACTGAAAGAAAAGGTCCTTTGGTACAGGCCAATGATCGGGTAAATTACTATTTTTAGGGACATTCATTTCCATTCATTCTTGTATAAAATATGCAATCCTCCATGTTTATGTGAACATTAAATTATTGTCTAAGCAGCAGATCTGCACACGTAAAGGGATGTGCTGCTGAAAATAATGAAAACGGATGTGCCGCAAAGATCAGTGATCATCTGGTCCCATACACTACAAATGACTGCTCCAGGTAAATGGAGAGCGCTGATCGACTTGCTATATCATCAATGCGTGGACATTACCGTGAACTACATGAAGCATTCCCTTTAAAATCAAACCAGATATTCCTGGCAAGATAGCTCTTTTTTGTGACACCCCTGCAGTAGAAGATTAATGGTCATTAGTTTCTAGCGATCAAAAACTATCTTGTATTCTCATAAACCATGAGCAGGAATCTGCCCATGGAAAGTGTGTCCACATTGTGTGACAGTAGCAAGCACCCTTTATTAAAAATCTCATATTTATGTACTTCTAAAGCATCATGGAATGGCCCACTAAATCTTAGCCGTACAGTGTATTCTGAAAATAGAAATTTACACATCAGAAAATTTGCATGTATTCATATAAGGGAAATGTGCCTTATGGTTTCTCTGGCAGGTCTTAACAAAATGACATCCAAAAAAAGAAGCAGCAGTAAACTTTCACATACACACTTGAGCAGATAACATACCATAAATCACACAGAATAATGCTAGACACCTGGTAGTCATTTTTCAGTCCAAACTTAAATCAGCTCCAATTCACACACTAAAGGAATTCTCCAGGATAAAAAAAAAAAAAAACATGGCGGTAATGTCCAATAGCAACTCCACACCTATCCACAGGTACTACAGCACAGTTTAGATCTCAATAGTTGTATTCCTATGGCAGGTTTAGGAGCTTTTAGATGGCTTCCGGCTGCCACTTTAACTGGGCAGGTTCTGCAAGAGACGCACTGGGAACGAATGTAAAGCAGAAGGGTAGGAAAATGCGCTGGGTAGGGGAATCAGCCATTAAACAAGGTTTAATTCCTGCAATAATTTTCTGATCTAGATTTAAAAATGAAATCCTAAAAATTTTGCAATTTCAAACTTTTGCCACTAAGCCTAAAGTAACCTGTAACTTCCTGTTTCCAGGAGATGGACCATGGGCCATAGACACAATGGTCTGGAATCGTCCCTACTCACTCTATTAAAGAGTTTTTAGGCCTGTGAAATCACCTATTGTGACCTGTGGATTCTGTTTCTTAGAAAGTCTCAACATATTATTTGGTTTAGTGGCCAGAGTCAGAACTGCAGACAATAGCATTAGAAATTTGTTTTAAAAAAATTCTAGTGATAAGTCACTTTTAAAGGCTCCTCTAACATACATCTGTTAACAATGTGTTTGCAATTTTAGCATACAATCACTAGAAGTGAGCTCTCTCATTAGCTAAGGAAGTGTCAATGGGTTTACAGTATACATTTCACCTCAAACAATTTGCTACTTTTGCACATACTACTCTTAACATGTAACAAAGTCAGATGGAGAATAAGTGCAAACTAAAAGTAACACAAACAAAAACATTCCCATCATAGTTGTACGTTATGAAGTAACTGGCATGTACTTTACATTATCATCAAAATAAAAATGAAAACATTTCTCTAAGAGCAATCTGAACTAAAAGGAAGGAGCCGCATATTTACTGATACATCGTGACATGCCAGGCACTGCGCCTATTGATGAATACTGTGCAACTACCATCAGGTGGCTTTTTCTTGGAAATAAGTCATATTGCGTTCAACTATAAAACGCACATCCCCTAATATCAGGCACTTTGTAAGTGTTGGGGTAAAAAGCTTTGGGGCTTTATAAAGCCCTCCATACACATACAAGAAAAGTTAGAAGAACCTGACAATTTTAGCGGAAGCAACCATCTTATGTGTATAGAAACCCTCTGACTCTCCCTTGATGGATGGCGATGGAGGAAAGAAGTCCAATGCATGTTGATTTTTATCATGACACTTATTCTCTTGGGTGATAAGCTGTTCCCCAAGAGGTATCTGTCAGCGGCTCACTCTCCCTTATAGTATGAAGAGTTAATTTTGTTAGCTTTTCAGTTTACTAAGTTATGAGCTATGCAGCTTTACTGGGAAATGCCTCATAACACCTGGCCACTCTTGGGCACAAGGTAACATTCCTAACAAGTTAATACAAGACATGCGCACAACACCCACACTTATGCCAAGTTCACACTAGCATCACCTGTCCGTTTATCTGGACAGATGAACTGCTAAAAGAGCATTTATATATGGAGACTGGCGGACCCAAATGACTGTAAGGGGGTCCGTCGAGTGTCTGTTTTAAAACTGAAATAGACCAAAAAAGTTGAGTGCGTAGGACATTACAATAGACTCCAGTGTAAATGTCAATGTAGTCTTATTTTGTTTCTGGGAAGATCTACAGTATGACCATCTGTAGCATAAGAATATATACAGTATATCACAATGGGTACCTCACATTTACTGGTTTGCTACCCTCTTTAAATTGACATCTTGAGTATTGGCACATACCACATTTGAGCTCTCCAAGAGAAGCTTGACCTGAAGCTAAGTAACTACTTGTAAGCTTGCATATTAAAACTCAATCATCTTCACTTTGTTTAATAGACTACTTATTCTTTCTTTCTTTTACTGTCTTTGCAAAATATTTTATCTGCGATTCTCACTATCCTTTTAATCCACCATAAAACATCTACCCATTGAGAACACATAAGTGCTTGGCTAAGCAGAGGATGCATATATAGCGAACAATCAAAAGGAATTGCTGTTGACCCCTAAGTATTGGAGATGTTTGGGCACTCGGTCTGAATCCCAGAAAGTCAGTAAACCTCCTAATATAATCCATGAGGAGATGTAAAGTCAACAAATCACCAATTTCAAAACTGAAAAGCACAAGTTTTATATTTTTCAATTCTCAGACAAAAGCTGTGTCCTTTGTCCCAGCCGCCAGCACGAACAATGGAGAGGTACCATAGTGAAGTCAGATTGGAATGACTGAGTTACTGTTCCATAATGACCACAAAGATGTGTCCACACCATTATAATAGAGACATCTGCTTGTGCACAGTAAAATGTCACTAGAACAATATAACTTAATATGAATTTTCAAGAGCCAGAAGGCAAACAACTTCAAAGTTGCTACTTTTCTGCAAAATGCCGTCTTTTGAACTGGTTCTCCACTATATATACAGTCATATGAAAAAGTTTGGGCACCCCTATTAATCTTAATCATTTTTAGTTCTAAATATTTGGGTGTTTGCAACAGCCATTTCAATTTGATATATCTAATAACTGATGGACACAGTAATATTTCAGGATTGAAATGAGGTTTATTGTACTAACAGAAAATGTGCAATATGCATTAAACCAAAATTTGACCGGTGCAAAAATTTGGGTACCCTTATCATTTTATTGATTTGAATACTCCTAACTACTTTTTACTGACTTACTGAAGCACAAAATTGGTTTTGTAACCTCACTGAGCTTTGAACTTCATAGCCAGGTGTATCCAATCATGAGAAAAGGTATTTAAGGTGGCCAATTGCAAGTTGTTCTCCTATTTGAATCTCCTCTGAAGAGTGGCATCATGGGCTCCTCAAAACAACTCTCAAATGATCTGAAAACAAAGATTGTTCAACATAGTTGTTCAGGGGAAGGATACAAAAAGTTGTCTCAGAGATTTAACCTGTCAGTTTCCACTGAGGAACATAGTAAGGAAATGGAAGACCACAGGGACAGTTCTTGTTAAGCCCAGAAGTGGCAGGCCAAGAAAAATATCAGAAAGGCAGAGAAGAAGAATGGTGAGAACAGTCAAGGACAATCCACAGACCACCTCCAAAGAGCTGCAGCATCATCTTGCTGCAGATGGTGTCACTGTGCATCGGTCAACAATACAGCACACTTTGCACAAGGAGAAGCTGTATGGGAGAGTGATGCGAAAGAAGCCGTTTCTGAAAGCACGCCACAAACAGAGTCGCCTGAGGTATGCAAAAGCACATTTGGACAAGCCAGCTTCATTTTGGAAGAAGGTCCTGTGGACTGATGAAACAAAGATTGAGTTGTTTGGTCATACAAAAAAGCGTTATGCATGGCGTCAAAAAAACACAGCATTCCAAGAAAAACACTTGCTACCCACTGTAAAATTTGGTGGAGGTTCCATCATGCTTTGGGGCTGTGTGGCCAATGCCGGCACCGGGAATCTTGTTAAAGTTGAGGGTCGCATGGATTCAACTCAGTATCAGCAGATTCTTGAGAATAATGTACAAGAATCAGTGACAAATTTGAAGTTACGCCGGGGATGGATATTTCAGCAAGACAATGATCCAAAACACAGCTCCAAATCTACTCAGATATTCATGCAGAGGAACAATTACAATGTTCTGGAATGGCCATCCCAGTCCCCAGACCTGAATATCATTGAACATCTGTGGGATAATTTGAAGCGGGCTGTCCATGCTTGGCGACCATCAAACTTAACTGAACTGGAATTGTTTTGTAAAGAGGAATGGTCAAAAATACCTTTATCCAGGATCCAGGAACTGATTAAAAGCTACAAGAAGCGACTAGAGGCTGTTATTTTTGCAAAAGGAGGATCTACTAAATATTAATGTCACTTTTCTGTTGAGGTGCCCATACTTTTGCACCGTTCAAATTTTGGTTTAATGCATATTGCACATTTTCTGTTAGTACAATAAACCTCATTTCAATCCTGAAATATTACTGTGTCCATCAGTTATTAGATATATCAAATTGAAATGGCTGTTGCAAACACCCAAATATTTAGAACTAAAAATGATTAAGATTAATAGGTGTGCCCAAACTTTTTCATATGACTGTATTATATATATTGTTCTCTCTATGCACACACTAAAGTGAGTGCCCCAGCTAGTAAATACAAAAGTGGCACTTAAAGGGGTTTTCCAGGTAAGCTGAAAAACCCTGGGGGGGCAGTAGGTGGGCTAAAAAAATATACACTTTAAAAAAAAACTGCTGTGGCCAATTACTGGTGACATACTAGAGTAACATTAGGCAGAGAGGGCATGGAACATAAGGGGGAAGTCACGCTGGAATGAAGGATCGGGGGTATAGTATATCACTTATTTTTTTTTTCTTTTAGTCTACCCTGGGTTTTCCAGTTTGCCTGGAAAACCCCTTTAAGTCTGTACACAGCTGTCCTCTACCTCACAATACACAGATAAGAAATATACAGGACATGCGCACATTACAAAAAAAGGCTTTTATGGCTATTTGGCTTATAGGGGTCACATTTTGCTGGAATAGGTTTCGGGTGCCATGTCTCATTAGCAGAGCTCCTAAAATACCAGTACAATGGAAAGCCCCAAAAAGTGACCCCATTTGGAAAACTACACCCCTCAAGGAATTCACCATAGCTGTTTCATAGATTTTATTAACATTAGGAAGTGGAATACAAATATATTTATATATATATATATTTTTTTTAAATAAAATGTCACTTTAGCCACAAATTTGATACACATTTTCTCCTAGGCAGGGTAATACCGTACATGTGACTGCCCACTGTATTTGGGCATATACAGAGCGCAGAAGGGGAGAAATGGTCGCTCCCTTTGGGCACCATGTTGTGGTGGTGGTGACTGCTATACAGAGGTCGCCGTGAAGTGGCTAGTGGGCTCATACACCTTCATCAATATGTATACTAAGAACCTTGTGAAGAATATCGCCTCTCCCAGCCGCCTGGTACGCCTGCGATCAAACTTCTTTCTTAACCTCCCACTCACACACCGTGAGTAGACGGGGTCATAGGATAAAACGAAACGAGCGATATAAATTTTATATGTTTAATAACCCAAGTGGGTCGGTATGAATTAATAGCATATACAGAAATATACAATATTAATACGATCAAGCATAAACATACAAGCAAAAGAGCAATGATACGGCACAAAACAAAAATGGAAATACAAGATAGAGAAAATACCGGCATAGGCTCGCAGTCCGTTTCTCTAGGCCACAGCAGAGTTTTGGGCCTAGGGCGCAAGCTTAAGCAAGTTGCATAAAACAATTCTTCTACATGTTGTCCAGAACAAAGGGAAAGGCTTCAGGCCTCAATGCTAGGCCCTCAATGCATTCCTCAGTAGGGCAAGCTCTCTCATCTTCTCCCAGATCAGAGCTCCTTACTGCCTCTTTGCTGAATGACCCCAGAATCCAGGTCTGCCCACAGCATATGGCTAGTGCCCCACCCACCCCTTCCACACAGGCAGCCCCCCCCTTCTCCCTCCTTTGCAGAACCCTCGGAGAGATGGGTACCTTCCTAGGTGCTGGGAGGGATGGGTGAAGTTAAGGTCACTGGCTTGCTATTCCCCCCATCGCCATCTGGCCAGGGATAATAAAAGTGCCTGGCTATAGCAAGCCATCTCCCATGAACACACATAAAACCAGTGAAGCGTATCGTCCAGCAATGTAAAACCCAAGTTAAACACAACATTCCAACAGGTAGGGGGAGGACGGACATGAGCAAGTAAAAATACATTTCTAAGAAAGATGTACAACTGAGGGTCGGTTCATCACAACCCTCATGTTCAGTTTTTTTACATTTTACTGAAAAGCATAATATCGATGTATAATATTGGGATAAGTGGTCCAAGTCTGTTTTTCTTCTCCAAAATCCTACTTGGGACAATGTTGACAATATCTCTGTAAAGCGCTGCGGAATATGAAGGCGCTATATAAGTAAGCAAATAAATAAATGTTACTCTATATTGTGCTGTCCCTCTGTTATTCTTCCTGAATATTAAAAAATATATTGACTACTGGCAGTTCCCATGACAAGGGGGTGTGTCCCTACAGTTATGTCAGCACTGATTGGACAGTGTCAGAGGTGTTAGTGACACACCCCCAACTTCTACCAAGTTGGCAGCTCATTTAAAAATTTCACAATACAGAATTACAAGAGATGCTCCAGAATTATTATATTCTGGGGAATATTAGTATTTACTACTATAGACATGTCCAGGTGACAGGGCCTCTTCAAATGTCAGGATAATAATGAGTAATGTATTTAACCCTCCAAGGTAACAAGTGAGCCTAGCGTGCAGCAATCCTAAATGCAACTTTACAAGACAGCAAAGATTATGTCTGCACAGTACAGAAAAATGTATCCAATACCTAGCACGAAGCTCATACCAACACAAGGAATGTTGTATATGATGATTATCAAGCAGTGAGTACAGTCCTGGAGATCTCCTGAATCTTTAATAGCACAGATAAAATTATTCCAGCTTCTCCACAGTCAATGTATCCAGCTGGGAAAGCCAGTGGGTACGAGAATGAGTCTGCCCAACAGTGTCAACAATGGCAAAACAAGCTGAACACGGATATGTCTGTGTACAAAGGCGCATCTACTATTTATGTTCTTGGCTTTTTACTGTGAACCAAACAAATATATCAGGTCCGAGGAGACTTTATCCTGATCTTTAGCCACATGTTGGGAAAAGATAACTAAGCCCTGGACATATGCTGTTGATGTAAATTGGTGCAGATGATTTTTTTTTTTATGCTGTATGCTTTTTACAAAATTGATTCTGTCGCGCTCTCTCTCGCTCCCATGTATCCATCTGCCATTTCCCCCCACAAAGCAGGATCAGAGACATATGGCTTCCTGCATAAATATCATTTGAATCTGTTTCTTCTTAGTGCATTATTTTGCCTATCAAGTACAACACATTCCCTTCCAGCCCTGAGAACAGAAGATGTAATAATGTATGTATTCCATTAGTGCAACATTACCGAGATGCTGCTCGCTGACGCCTGGGATAGTACTGTATTGTCAAAGATGTACTGCTGAGCTAAACTAAGGCAGAAATGCTACTTCTACATTACAGACACAAATAATACAACGCAAGTGATGAATTATCACAAAAGTCAAAAAGTGAACTTATTTGAAAGAATTTAACTTTTGCAATCATTTATAAATCTTACTTTGAAAAGGTCACAAAGACCGGACAGGATATATTTTCTGTACTAAAAATCAATAAATCTGAAGAACAAGTAATACCATCTCACATTAGATTAAGCACAGGATCTGGGTAATATTGTCAATTGTCCCATAAAAATCATTCACAGGATAAGGAAGGTAGATGAGGCTCAATCACAGTCCCATATAGCACAACTAGCAACCA
Organism: Leptodactylus fallax; assembly: GCA_947044405.1. Taxonomy (NCBI): domain Eukaryota; kingdom Metazoa; phylum Chordata; class Amphibia; order Anura; family Leptodactylidae; genus Leptodactylus; species Leptodactylus fallax. The sequence continues at coordinate 333,009 of CAMRHE010000104.1, read as the reverse complement.
AATGTCCATCTCATCCTGCAAATAACGTGTGAACAGGCCCTCTTCATCCATGTGATATGCTGACATAACCCGTATTTCCTTCACGCAAAAAGTGCTTTATATAATAGAGTGATAATACATATAGATATTGGCATATTTATTCACTTTATACAGATAAAATGTCCACTGGTGGAACCACAGCTGAGACCATGGAGCAGAGAGATGCCATTCAAAGAAGCCTGGTATTTACACAATCCACTTCTACGTACAGGGTGTCAATAATGTTATTATAGAAATCATTTTTTGCATGAAGGATATACGCAGTGTGGCAGTATGTCACTTTAAAGAGGACCTGTCACCAAGTAGAACATGCTAAATAACATACATCATTAGATTTTTGCCATTCCCCTAAACAATTTGGTGTTTTTCTTTATAAAATCCATCCACCCATTCAAAAGATATGGCCTCCGGAAGATTACATCTGAGCTAGCTCTGTTCTCTATGTGGGCGGGAACTTTGTTTCCCGCCCACTTGGAGAATCAAAGCTAGTTTACAGCTGATCATCCAGGTGCCATATCTTTTGAATGGATGGATAGATTTTATAAAGAAAAACACCAAATTGTTCAGAGGAATGGCAAAAATCTAATGATGTATGTTATTTAGCATGTTCTACTTGGTGACAGGTCCTCTTTAAATGAGACTCCTTTCTCAGGGCATGTCTTGATACTTAATCACAGGGCCTGGAACAGAACAATCTTATGCTTTCCATCGTCAGAGGAAATGTTTCCTCAGCCAACTACTACTCCTCCTTATCCCCATTATGTTCTGAATGGGGAGAGTGAAAGGCCCATTTACATGGCCAATGATCTGGTGAATGAGGGTTTCTGCAAATGTTTTTTTTGTATCCTTTATTCCACATAAAAAAAGCTGGCGATCAGCTGACACACAAAGAAACGCGCTTTTCCGCTGATCACATCATTTATGCAAACCTCATGCATTTATGCAAACAATCATTCAGTTACCATGCAGAGCCAGGCCAGAAGAGAATGCAGCTGGGACAGCCAAGAAAGCAGTCATTTGGGTAAATCATATGATTATATACGCCTCCCATGGATGCCAGGACCATAGCTGCCCACAATTTACATTGCTCAAAGATGGTCAGCCAGAGGCCGACTAACTACTTGCTGTGGTAAATGGTGTACTGCTATACAGTTTAGGGACACTGGACAACATTGTATGAAGTGGCCACCCCATTTAATACATGGACAGTGCTTAATAGCCTATGCTGTATATATCGATGTGGTCATGCAGGCAAGCAGAAAAGGTTTCCCAAAAAAAACACACATTTAAAACCGATAACATGCCGACTGGGGGGAGCTTAAAAGGAGTCTATCACATACCCCAAGTATATTCAACAGTCACCACTGTGTTACAGAGCATGTTACAGTGATAAACAGCATGCCATTATTACACACGTTGACAAAAAATTGTTGGTACCCCTCGTTAAATGAAAGAAAAACCCACAATGGTCACAGAAATAACTTGAATCTGACAAAAGTTATAATATATAAAAATTCTATGAAAATGAACAAGTTAAAGTCAGACATTGCTTTTCAACAATACTTCAACAGAATTTTTAAAAAAGAAAAAACTCATGAAACAGGCCTGGACAGAAATGATGGTACCCTTAACTTAATATTTTGTTGCACAACCTTTTGAGGCAATCAAACGATTCCTGTAACTGTCAATGAGACTTCTGCACCTCTCAACAGGTATTTCGGCCACTCCTCATGAGCAAACTGCTCCAGTTGTCTCAGGTTTGAAGGGTGCCTTTTCCAGACGGCACGTTTCAGCTCCTTCCAAAGATGCTCAATAAGGATTTAGGTCAGGGCTCATAGACAGCCACTTCAGAATAATCCAATATTTTCCTCTTAGCCATTCTTGGGTGTTTGTAGCTGTCTTTTTGGGTCATTATCCTGTTGCAAGACTCATGACCTGCGACTGAGACCAAGCTTTCTGACACTGGGCAGCACATTTCTCTCTAGAATCCCTTGATAGTCGTGAGGTTTCATTGTACCCTGCACAGATTCAAGACACCCTGTGCCAGATGCAGCAAAGCAGCCCCAGAACATAACAGAGCCTCCCCCATGTTTCACAGTAGGGACAGTATTCTTTTCAAGATATGCTTCATTTTTCTGTCTGTGAACATAGAGCTGATGTGCCTTGCCAAAAATTTCTATTTTTGTCTCATCTGTCCATAGGACATTCACCCAGAAGCTTTGTGGCTTGTAAACATGTAGTTTGGCAAATTCCAGTCTGGCTTTTTTATGATTTGTTTTCAACAATGGTGTCCTCCTTGGTCATCTCCCATGAAGTCCACTTTGGCTCAAACAACGACAGATGGTGCGATCTGACACTGATGTTCCTTGAGCTTGAAGTTCACCTTAAATCTCTTTAGAAGTTTTTCTGGGCTCTTTTGTTACCATTCGTATTATCCTTCTCTTGGATTTGACATCAATTTTCCTCCTGCGGCCACGTCCAGGGTGGTTGGCTACAGTCCCATGGATCTTAAATTTCTGAATAATATGTGCAGCTGTAGTCACAGGAACATCAAACTGCTTGGAGATGGTCTTATAACCTTTACCTTTAACATGCTTGTTTATCATTTTCTTTCTAAGCTACTGAGACAACTCTTTCCTTCGCTTCCTCTGGTCCATGTTGAGCATGGTACTCACCATGTCACCAAACAGCTCAGTGAGTATCTGTAGCCCTATATACAGGCCCACTGACTGATTACAAGATTGTAGACACCTGTGATGCTAATTATTGGACACACCTTGATTTAACATGTCCCTTTGGTCACATTATTTTCAGGGGTAACATCATTTCTATCCAGGCCTGTGTCATGAGTTTTAGTTTAAAAAAAAAAATTCTGTTTAAGCATGGTTGAAAAGCAATGTCTGACTTTCATTTGTTCATTTTCATAGAATTTTTATATAGTATTACTTTTGTCAGATTCAAGCTATTTCTGTGACCATTGTGGGTTTTTCTTTCATTAAACGAGGGGTACCAACAATTTTGTCCATGTGTGTATGTATGTCACTTTCGTAGATTTAAAGAAAAAAAAATTTGAAGCCTTATGCAAATGAGGAAGATTGGTGCACTAGGGGTTGGGCTTTCAACTTCCTGGAGCACTGTTCTTGACACTCAGACCCCTTCCACCTCCTGCCTGCACAACTCTGTGTAGAGAGAGCTGATCCTCCCACTTCTGACATCACACATCCTGCTTGAGCTGCAAGAACAGTGCTCCCAGGTCTGAAGGCACGTCCACAGTGCACCAACTGCCTACATAAGACTTCAAAGTTGTTTTTCTCCAAATCTAGAAAAGTGACATACATGACAAAGTTATGTTGTTTATCACTTCAATGTGTTCTATAACATGGTGGTGGCAGTTGAATATGCTTGGGGAAGGTGGAAGACTCCCTTTAGGAGTAAATTAAATACTACTATACACTGAAATCACTACAGATATAGCCAAGTTTAACTTGTTTAAATGTGTTATCAGCTATTAAAATTGATGACTTTTCCTTAAAATAGGTCATCAATTTTAGATCAGTGGAGGTCTGACTGTCAGGACCACTACAGATCAGCTGTTTAAACAAGTGTATAACTCCTAGCATTGGTTACATGTTTGGCACTGTGCTGCTCACTCACCAAACATTTAGTAGAGGCGGGTATGAGTACTGCAGCCATGAATGGGAAAACGCTGCAGTAACCAAACCCGCTGCTACTAAAAGTATGGCAAGTGTGCAGCACAGGGTCTGACATGTAGACAATGCCATTAGCTGCTCACTAGTGTAAACAGTTGATCTGCGGGTTTGACAGTCGGACACCAAACAATATAAAGGTGATGGCCTATCTTCATGATAGGCCAACCATTTAAAAAAAAAAAAAAAGTGGATAATCCCATTAAGTGTTTCGTTGGCTTTTCAAAGACTTCTGCAAAGAGCTCAGATTCAAGGTAAACTTTGCTACACCTGTTATGTCTTTGCAGGGGATTTGGAGCTCTGTGATGCAAAAAGAAGAACAAAATTGCTGACCTAAATATGATAACATGATAAAAGGTGGAAATTCACTTTAATATGATAGTAAAGATCATTTGCTGTCTTACCTTGAAGCATTTAGACAGGACGTCTTCTTTAAACTGCAAGAACCTTTCCTGAATTTCTGGATGGTTGAGAGCAAAGGACAAGAAGTGAGTGAACGGCTGCTTCTTTCTAAACGTCTCTGCCAACAGTTCAATGCGAGTCCTTGCAGAAATAACTCCATTACGATTCTGTCCTGTAATTACTGGAATAAAATAGCTGTGTTAAATAGATATCCGGCCAGTACACACGTATTTAGAGTACATTTTATACCACATCTTTTTAGTTTTATTCCCCTGGAACCATTGCAAATGAGCTTTCATTTGGCACAAACCAAACTGTTATTCAAGATGGTCCAACTTTTGTGTGGCTATACAGATCTTTATTTGTGTCATGACAAGAGGCCACACAACCAAGGCTTCTGAACAGAAAAACCTTGCATACCCTCTCCGATGGGGCGCTGCCTGGCCTATAGGACTCTCTATGCCAACTGGCAGTCTCTGTTTCAAGAAACTACCTCCAAGAGAGATATGAAGGACCACTAACTAGTACCCTGTTCTGTACTCACAGGGGCAAGAAACCCAAGACTTTCTACAGGTGGGTCTCTCTTGTTTCTGGAGGAGACTCCGATTTGGCTATAATCCTTAATCATGATCCAGAGACCTTCAATGGTCTGGACAATTTCTAGAAAGCCAATTTATTCCAAGCGTGAGTTTGGAGCGTGGGTGGAAAACAGACCAGCCAAAGGAAAGCTGGAAAGCCAAGGGAGAACATACACTAATCCATATATAGTTTGTGCTGGCAGGATTTAAACCCAGGGTCTCCCATAAGGCTTTTTATTTGTAATGACCTGCACAACACAGTCACAGGCCCAGCCAGCTTTTACTACTCTGGGATCTAAGAGCTTTCGGTCATGCATTTAATTAAACGCACATACAGAAAAGACTAATGGGAATACAAAATATATAGTAAAAATGGTGTCACAGGTGCAGCCTATTTCACCTAGAGTCGCTCCAGTAACTTTAAAGGAGACACCTCTGACACAGAAAAATAATTTCACATATATTATTAGTTGGTGTGTGAAAAAAGCTGCACTAAAGGGGTTTACGCAGGAAGATTTCATGCCCTGTAACAAGCACCAATTGATGACAATAACACGTCCATCGTTTAGTACATTCAGACGGAGTAACAGTGAGTATGGGGTGAACAATTGTTAATATGATCACTTATCCCCATACGGTCTACGTATTATTGGCAGGACATCCCATTGATATGCTACTAACAAAAGACCATTTTTATTTTAGCATAAAAGATGCAATCAGTCAATAGATGAGGATTTGCTAGTTTCCTGGCTGACTGTTGCCATGTTCACACGGTGTAATGACTGGGGACAAATACTATTGCGAACAGTCATTCAGCCAAGTACTGGCCCATGTAAAAGGTCCTTGAGGTTGTTTTTTTTGTTGCAAATTTTTCCTGAGGTTTTTGAGCTAAAGCCAGGAGAGGATAAGCGCAAGTGCCTCCTTTAGATTTCCCATTCCTTTTGAAAGGATTCTTGGCTTTGGCTCAAAAAACAAACAAACACAGTTTCACAGGTTCGGCTTTCTGTTCTTCAGGTCCGCTTGTGCACCTGAAAAACGGAACGCTAACCTGCTTAAAAAGCAGTTAGCTGCGGAAGCTCGCAGACCCCATAGACTGCATTTTTTAAGCAGGTTCAGGGATGGAAACCCCGAACGGATTCAAGCGCTGTTATGAACCCAGCCTTAGTAAAACCTCTACAACAGACCACCTCTGTGAGAAGACCAGCTCTTTATCTAGGCCTGTTTTCCTGCAGCAGATTTCTATTTTCACCACATGCATACTGGTCATCCTCCTTGAGAAAACCTGTACCTTAAAAGATCAAGCAATTTTGGGTAGTCATTTTATAAAGGTTTCACTATACGTGTTGCTAGTATGTTAGTATCATTTTTTTTCTTTATTGTCCCTTTAACTTTCTAATATAACTATCTCTCAGACTATGGAAAGGCCCCTTTCTTATCATGTATTGCCCTTGGATTAGAATGTACATTGGGAAAGCTCCCAACACATCCGCTAAACATTGACATACAGCTCCATTAGTCAGACAGAGGCCAAAAGAGTGTGCTTTTTGGCCGCTGTTTGACTGGTATACATCATTAACCTTTGCTATTTCATCCCCTGGTGTCTTGTAAAAGAAAAGAACATATCCATTTTATGTACGCCATAATAGTCTATGGGTGATGGATGCTACTGTATTACTAAAATCAGATACCTCTGGGAACTCCAGTAACCTTACTGCCCATAAATGGACTCTTATCAGTGGAACAACCTTGTGATAAACATCAAGGAAAGTACTCTGGACTTCTATAAAATGACCTCCAGCCTTTGTTATTTCTTTAGACGCACCAGAGGGTACCAATGAACCATCTTCCCTAACCACAGCAACAATTTGGTACCTTCCAAACCCTGGTCCCAACTGTTGGCCTGTACAGTGGTATACATCGTTGCCTTCCATAGAGGTATATTAGGAGTCTCAGAACAGAGGCTTACTATTCACCCTCTCAATGTATCCACGCAATTACAAACTAACGCTAAACAACCTACAAACAAGGAAACCAAAAGGGTTAATAAAAGGACAGAACACAAAAAAAAGTCTATTGTTAATATGTTCGTTCAAATAAGTATGCAAATCATACAATGAAATGTAATTAATGTCTAATTAAGCAGGAAGGTATGACAGCAGCGGAGGGAACACAATTCTCATTTTACTGCTGACAGTAGAAATTTTAATCTTTGTATAACAAAGGATTTTTGTTTTTTTTAAAGAAGCGTTCATTATAAGTGGACAATATTGTGTGACTTTTCTAAATCAGGATTAGAACAAATCTGGGGAAACTTTCTACATCTCTGATATTTCATACTGAAACAATAAAGTCCCCTGAATCATTTATTACAAACAATGGTGGAAGGGAGATTGCTTCCTAATTGAATCATTTTTTTCCCTGTGATTAAATATGCAACATTTTTGCTTGCGTCTTCCAATTTTACAGCTTAATCTAAATTTAAACAATTTCTTCTAGCTCATGAGTTGCAACCAATCATGTAAAATATTACTAGTCATACATTGAAAAGTTCTTTTCATTTCTTTTATGTGAAATAATGTCATTTGACTCATCTTCAGCCACATTCAGTCTTGTCTCAAACGGAACAATGTGTATATCCATCTGCTAATGTTAAAGGGATTTACCTGCGCTTTAATACTGATGGATTATCCTTAGGACACATCATCAATATCAGATTGTGGTGGTCAGAATCTTGGAACCCCTATGATCAGCTGTTGGAAGGGGCTGCAACACTAGGGTGTGTCCTGTGGCCTCTTTCACGTCCTCTGGCACCCGCGGTTTTATATATCGCTGGAAAACTGACAGTGCGCTGAATTCAACACAATGCTGTGGAAGAGCAGCAAGATGATACTGAGCAGTAAGGCCCGCCCTTCTGACAGTGGAGAGATATCGGTGCTGAAACTAATGGCACCAATATCTCCTGGAACCCGGGCGCACAGCGGGAAAGTTGACAGTGCGCTGAATTTAGCGCAGTCAGCTTTCTAGTGGTATAGAATACCGTGGGTGCCAGAGGACGTGAAAGGTCCTCTTTAATAAGTAGGCATAGTATTACCATTAGTACCAGCAGTAGCATACACACTTTGAAACAAAACAAACCTTTAAGGCTCCACATGTTAATTTACCCAACTTTCCAAAACTGCTGAATGGTATATGTGTAGTTATGCTTTGATAATTCCCCTCTTTCCAATTCTCGTGTAATATTATGCATGTTTACCTTTCAGGAGCTTAGAAAAGCTGAGTAACAACCAATAGATAGGTATTCTAAATACCAGACCTCATTATTGGCCAATACTATATGTACTAAACAATATGGCATACCATGCTAGGTTTGCTTTTGAGGGTCCAGCCAGACTTCTATGAAAGATTGGTAACAAAGCATGTGGTGCTGCAATAAGGAGTACTAAATTTATCTACATAAATCTACCTCCTTGCGCTGTCATCATACCGTAGCATCCCGGCATTTCCCTTTCAGGATTCTGGGAAAGCCGAGTAGCATACCAGATAATGCAGTAATAGGGACTGATGAATACGAGATATAAGAAAAGCAGTGGTCAGCTCACCTGAAAGAGTGCACTTGATTCACAGTCCAAACACAGTAGTGATGCAGCACTTCATTAAAAATTCATAATTTTATTCATAAGCCATGCTTATGAATGGATTTTATATGTTTGTGCTGGTCTGTTTCTATATATGGATTTTAATGGCTTACTAACATAATGATGGACTTTTAACAAAGTGCTGTATCACCGCTGTGTTTGGACTGAACACTAAATACACCTGAATGAAATCCCTCTGTTGGTGCCAAAACATGTCACAGCTTGCTTGATTTGCATTTTAGGGTTCTGGGAAAGCAGGGTAGCATAACGTGTGGAGTGATGCTAGATAATACTGAATACTACATTTATCTAAATAAATCCCACTCCTTGCCACATAATTGTGCCATATCATGTCAGATGTGAATTTCAGGGTCCTGGGAAAGTGGTAATGTTGAATTAGGGACTGCTGAGTACTAAATATACCTAACTAAACCCTCATCATTAGTCCCTAACCGTTCCTTGACGTGACAGATGTCTTTCAGCATCCCTAGAAAGCTGGGCAATATATCAGTGAATGCTGTAATACAGACTGCTACTGAAACAAAATTCCACTGTATATGAACCTCTTTCTAAGTTATAACACAGATACCTAGTTTTGCTAGTTTTCAGGAATCTGAGAAAGCTGGGCAATTTGCACAAAGTAGATGAAAACCACACTTATGTAATCCTCCCCTCTACCTAATATAATATATGCTCTGGAGTTGCTTTGTCTACATTGCACTCCATTACATCATTAGACTGAAGGTGAGCTAAGCCCCGCCCCCTCCTGACTTCTTGTATGCACAGTCATGTGAATCGGTCCCTGGCCAAAATGGAACTGACCAGGAGGTAGGAGGTCCTTTCTGTACATTGTCTGTCTACAAGATATCGGCTAAGCTACTTACAGCAGCAGTTTGCAAATAATCCAGCAGACATTTCAATACATGAATCATGTGCTGCCTATTCTGTCTTTTCCTGGTTTCCAGGGTTTACTGTCCCTTTAAATAGGACAGAGCTGCAGTACCATGTACAGCCACTATAAAATGGATAGCGATGTGTCTGGTGAACAATAAAAAGGCTCCAACTTATGCCTCAAGGTCACGGTTCCTTCAAAAAGCGGATATGTGGGGGTGCAGAAAGTCAGACACCCATATATCTGATATGGATGACCTACTTAAAGGAAAGGCCATATATACTACAGTCCAAGAAAAGTTCTCACATCAAGTAAAAATAAAACAACTTTTCAATAAGTCTTAATTAAAAGCCTTTAATCATTTTGTGTCTACAGCTATGTGTCTCCATGGTAACAGACAACAAGTCAAACTCTGTGTAGTCTGAGCCTACAAACTTTCTTTTCATCTTTCCTCTACCTAATAGATATATGCTAGTACAAGTGAAAGAGAGATGGAACGGAGTTTGTAGTCTGTTCCCATGAAGTCACACATGACTGCATGGGCGCGGTAGACACAAAACAACAGAAAACAGCAGGAAATTTTTAATCCAGACTATTTTCATTTTTCATATCACATGCAATGGAACAATAAGAAAATGACTGCAGATGTGTACATAGCCTCTGAAAATAGGTAAATCTAATCGTTACAATCCAAATATGAAGGATTGATGTGTGCAGACAGAGGTAAATACTTTCACATGCACATTTCTATAAATTTGATATACAGTGATGAAGTAGAAAATAATAATAATGCTGATTCATTTACTAGCTACAAGCACTTCATTCGATAGTATTTAACATTTCATATTATACTACATTATGTTGTGTAAGTGTAAGTTCATTAAAACTGCAAATTCAAGGCACTTAAACACATCAAGGTTGACACCAGTCAAACAGAAGGCTGAGAAAGCAATGACACAATTGCCTTAGCAGCAAGTTATTTCTTGTATGGGTTTGCCACCTGCTGGTCAAAGAGTAAAACAGCAATTGTCAGTGTTCAGACTTCAATTGTGCATACAAACACCACAGAGAAAAACAAAACAAAACACTATAGCCTATTAATAAAGACAAATCACCATAAATAAATGAGAGACAGGGTATGTTACAAGCCTTAAAAACTGCACAGTATATAAATACAAATATAAAAGATATTATATAAAATATCAAACATGTAAAAAATAAAATCTAAAAATATATAAACAGAAGAAATGTTCAGACATCTGGTTTGTCTTTATATGAAGAAATACTGAACATAGCCAATATACAAAAAATTGTGCTCTTAAAATATAACTTGTAATAATGCAATAAAAAGGGTCACAAATGTACAACGGTGATACCCAAAACACATTAGAAAAGTAAATATGCCGCTATGTACAATCAAAAAATCCCCACCTAACCAGGGATCAATGGTGGCCCAAAATCAGACACAACTGACAAAATGCAAAGAGCATAATGCAAAACCCCTGGGTCTTAACAGTCATATGTGCCAAGGTGATACAGATGAGACACAACCATAGAAGTTGAATCACAGGCCCCTAGATTGATGGACAGCAACATTTGCTTCTCGAATATCATAGCTGATGATTTTCCTCCTTGGCATTATGCTAATACATGCCTATGTTATGTTTAATACACCACACCAGCAAACTGCCAAAGCTTCTGCTGTTATAGAGGTGGCCACACTTGCTGATGATCAATCAATCAATCAAGGGCATTTTATTAGCAGCATCTAGCTGCTAAATATGTGAGCAGGAAGGGAATCTGCCACAAAAAAAAACAAACAAAAAAAAAAACACCTTCCAACTCTCCCAATCATTTTAATGGGAGTCAGTAGCAGATAAAGGACAAAAAGAAGCATCATGACCTATGTTCATGCAGATTCCGCCTTGCAAAGCCCATTGAAATAAATGGGAGGGGAAAAAAAAAAACAAAAACAAAAAAAAAAAAAAAAACACACACACTATGGATAAAAATCAGCTAAATATCAGCAAAATATCTGTGTGACTCCCATTGAAGTAAATGGGAAATTTGGGAGGTGTTTTTTGAGGCAGATTCCGCCTCAAACATCTGCCTGAATAAAACCTGTGTGAACTTACCTTAAGGCTAAGACCCCACATAGCGGAAACGCAACGCATTTTTTCCCACAGCACAGTTTTCCTCTGTGGACTTTCTGCTTCAATTATACCTATAGGGAAACCGCCGGTGTTTCTGTACGTATAATTGACATGCTGCAATTTCCAAAAATCGCAGCATTTCTGCAATGTGTGGATGGGATTCGCAATCCACTTTGCAGCGACTGTAAAACGCAGCGTTTTTTGGGTGGTGTTTCTGCCACGTGGGACCCTGGCCTAAGGGTGTACTTTAATTTTTTCACACCGTTTCTTAATTTTGGCCTAGTTTTTGTTACATAAATAATGACACAGAGCGATTTGTCATGTGTTGTTGCTCATCTGAGGTGGCATTTACCTAATCTTAGGACCTTCTAAAAAGTAGATTGTTTTTTATTATGTCCTAATATGTAAAAGTGCAGAATTCAAGGAGGTTGTTTTATTCTCTAATGACTGTAACACACAGAATTTTCAGTAATAGTTAAAATCTCACCAATGTCTCCCTCCATCCCCTGTCTGGGAATGCTAATTGAGGTGCGAGTGTCCGACTCCAGAGTTCTCTTGGTCTCCCCTTTTTGCCTATTATATACCTGAAATAGAGACCGGAAAATAATAAGTTAAGTTCTAATTCAGCAAGTCCCACTCTATTTTCTCAAACCCCCAGGATAAATTACTCCAGTGGTTTCTAGCACATGCTCATCTCCTCCTGCCTACATAGAAATGGCATGTTTCTATGAGATGAGGTTAGCATTAATTGGGGACTCAGGAATCATTGTCAGTCAGAAGTCTTGAGGCCAACAATTAGTGAGAGTCTATGGCAACCTCCTTTCACCTCCGCGATGCTTTATACTCATTAATGATGTTGTATCTCATTACTATGCAAGTCATTCAGGTTCTAATAACTGCAGATCAGTAACGGCATGTTCACACAGCAGAGTTTAGCACTGATTCTGAGACGGATTCCACCTCAAACTCAGTGCCAAACTCTGCCTCCCACTGTATTCAATTGGATGCAGAGATTGAAGCAGGGTGCTGGAAGAAATAAACATACTGCTCTATATTGCCACAGATTTCACATCTGATTCAGCTGCAGAACCCGTAGCACAACCTACTCCACTTTAGGCCCATTCATCTTGAAAGCCGGGGCAGAGACGGAAGAAGAATTTGAGGTGGAAAGCCGTTACAAAATATTCTTCCATTTCCACCATTTGAATATACTCATGTGCTGAAATCTCAGATAAAGCTGATCACTATATAAAAGGTCCACTCGAACAAATAGAAGGTTTGGCAATATGAACAAAACACAAGTAAAATTCCAAAATGTGCTTGACATACATTACTAGTAGTTAAATCCGATTTATCATCAGATTCTGACATTCATCGGTGCCTGATATGGAATCCTTCCACAGTAAAGTGAATACGATCCTAGAGCAGCACTGAACACTATTACCCAGAGACCCGATGTTTACAGTGCCCACAGGTCTACTGTGTACATGCTCCAAAAGAAACAGTATATGATGCCTGTTATATGCATTATGAAAGAGAGTGCCTTAAAATACCCTGACAACTGCATAACTATGCCCTGTTATTGCTATGTTTATTATAGTAATGTTTCAATATGAACACCAGAGCACCAAATTTTTTATGTTGTAGGTTATTCTAATCACTGAGCATGTTGTGCAAATCAAAACTATATGGTAGAGTGATCCCCCAAATAAAAACCTTGTAAATGCAGGATAGAGAGAAATCTCCTGTACAGGTTCCTGGGTAGCTCAATAATAATAACCAATCAGGCCCTAAAGAGGCAGATAGAGTGAAGGAGTTGCCCACATGAAGACCCCCATAGAGCTCTTAAATGGGAGGACTAGGTAAGTATAACATTGTTGGCAGGGATGGTGCTGCATTCTAAACTTTTTCCTAAAGGGGAACTTTAGTTGTTTGCTGGTTTCATTCTATAATTCAGGCTTCATGTGAGACAGAATTCTGGCAAACATAACATGCATCCCATTTAGTAATCATCTTAGACTAAGGTCCCACATTGCCGAAATGCAGCAGAAAAAAAAAAAAAAAAAAAAACACGCTGCATTTTACAGTACCAGCAAAGTGCATGCCATTTTGGTTAATCTCATTCACACATCGCGAGGAAAAAAGAGCTACGGACCACAGCATGTTAATTTTAGCTGCGAAAACGCAAGTGTTATCAATCTAGATTTAATAATAACATAAAAAAGCTGAGAAAAATGCAGTAAAAACACATGAAAAATGCAGCGTTTTTCTACATGCGGCCTTAGCTGTAGACACATTTGACGCCTGATTCTACAAGAGAAGGTGGATTAGTAGTAGTATGACTTAGCAGAGAGGGGCATGGTTTTAGATGCTCCACATTGTGCCAAATATTTGCCACAAAAAAGAGGTCTAAAGTAAGCTAACCAACAAGCGGCATAAATTTAGACAAAAGTCTAAAGATCTCCAAATGTACCATCCTGCGTGAACCACTGTAATATCTAGCCTACTGCTGAACTGTATAAATTAAAGACATTTTTAATAAATCAGCACCATTAATACTAATAGAATGGTTACTGACAAAAGAAATAAATACTTACTTAAAAAGTTGACTAGGAAGACTTATGGAACACTGGAAACCCTTCTCCGTCTCTTCAATAGAGAAGTCATCACATGGCTCATCTACACATTGTATGGAGTCTGAAGGGAAAAAACAGATGAGAATTATACAAAAAGTAACAACGAATTAATGGTGGTATCTAACCCACTGAACCAGCGATACAGTACCCCTATAAAAATCATCCTCCTCCTCTTCATTTTGATAAGTTGCCTCTCGAACTGTGTTCTTCCTGTATACTCGACCTCCAATGTTGATCAGGGTAGGACGCAAAACCTCCATGATTCTGACGTCTCTAAAAAGTAAACACAAAAGAAGGGGAGATAAAATTATATATGATGTACTTGCTTTGATCAGCTTTCCTCTGTACAATGCAGACATTAGAGTAGATCTGGAGTATTGATATACTGAACTAGGAACATTCTGAAAATACAAAATTCTAAGCTAATTCACTGGACTGAAACAAAAAAGCTCAGAATTTCTGTGACTGTCCCACTCACCTGATTGGGGTTTAGAAAAATCAATGTGATTGCCTACCAAACAACCTCATTCAGGTGAATGGAACTGATTACAAGTGGCAGAAAAAACTGCATCAAATTTGCTGTGTATGAATATACCCTAATATTATATGTTATATATATGAAGTGGAAGTCACAAAAAGCGGACAAGCAAAACATTTTTTTTTTTTTTCCTAACTCAATATGTGTATAACCCAGACAAAAAAAATAAAAAAATCTCAAGCACGGTGAAACCTTTTTGAGATGACCACCCAAAATTGGATGAAAAAGTGGTCTTCTATAAAGGTAGTCTTCTCAAAGAAGATGGCTAGTATGGAAAACTGAAAATCCATCACAGAAAATGGATCCAACACCGACAGATCAGATCAGCTGTGTGGCTCTCGGTAATGTTTACATGCCGGGAGCAGCACTGCTCACTAGCTGTATACACTGTAGTGGTGGCTTAAGGTACCGCAGCACAGCCCCATTAAAGTCTATCTATGAAGGCTGATCTTTGGGGGCTCCCTGGTGTTGGAGCATCGCATATCTAATATTGATGGCCTATCCTATGATTAGAAACTGGATAACCCCTTTAAGGGGAATATTTAACTATGTTTAACCATCACAGAGTGCTGTAATGACTGGATAAAGGAAAAGATGCTAATGCTGAATTCATTACTTTTATGTCAGTATTCACTGGCATCACCCTGCACTCAGCCTGTATACTGAAGCATTTAGGCTGACTTCATATAGATGGATTTGGTCCAGGTGATACAGACCAAATCCAAGTCAAAACCCAGACTCCTGGCAACATATTCATCTACTGTATTTCTCAGACCTACCCTTATTCGCATTCTGACTCGAGGTTAGGCCTGAGAAATACTGCCAAGATCTGGTCCATATCTCTCCTGGACCAAATCTGTCCATTATCTTGAATTATCTCCTGAATGAGTATGGACCCCTTGCAGCTCTCATAGGTTCTGATAGTCAGATGTTCAAGTCTCCTGAACACTAAATCAGGCTAGCTACATATCTACTAAATAAATATTAGCACTGCATAGGTTAGGAGCTGTAATTACATCTGTTGGTATCACTTCTCAGTGAGAGATGGGCCAGATAAAAGTAGAGGTAACCCCAAATTAGTGGAACATTTATAATTAATATACCTGTGTAGGAAATTAATGCAAGGCAAAAAAAAAATTACGAAAGAAACTTGTAAGCATGTCAAATTATTAACCAATGTCACTACAGATATAAATATTTTAGTCCACCTTCTATCCATAGCCATGCTGCTACAGAATTGAGTAACCACATTTAAGGGATCCTGTAAGGTGATTTCTGCCATCTGAGAGCAGGATATGATAGAGGATGAAAAGCTAAACTCTGTTATCTATATAATGTAGAGCAGAAATTCTGAGCAAAAAGCAGAGTAATTCCTGACAGGACTCCTAGGAGAGACAGTGAGAGTCCCAATTACCCCGTCCACACAGTGATGAACAGCTCCTGCTGCATCACTGTCTGTGGGCAGAGTAATCAGGACTCTCTCAATCCCTCCTAGGAGTTCTGTCAGGATTTACTCTGCTTTACTCCTGCTCCAAATCACACAATCCGATATATCATAGAGCTCAGCTTCTCGCCCTCTATCATATCCTGATTTGATACAGTGCAACAGAAATCATCTAATAGGTCAATTCTGAGGGGTCAATAAAGGGTTATTTCCATCCCGGCAAATTGCTGCAAATACCTGCAGCGAAATAGGGTGGGATTTACAGGAACTGATGAGCAGTGCTGGTCGGTACTGTATTGGTACCTGTAGAGGGGTGAATGGGAGTTACGGAAACGACATAATACAACTGAGCAACACTGTTTCCATAGCTTTACAGTTACAAAAAAACAGCATGGCTAAATGTGCTACTATGTTTCTGTAGCTCCCACTCACATCTATGAGAGTTAAGACAACAGCATCACCGCTCAGAAGTTACCATTAGTCTTGCCCTAGTGATTGGGACATAAGCTAATGCCCCACGTAGCATGCCACAGCGAAAAAGACCTGCCGGTAAAACCATGGCAGAAATGCATCACAGTGTTTCCTGCATTGCTTTTCACAGAAAGTTTTTCCAAGAAAGATCTTCTGCTTCAATTATACCTATAGGGAATACGCTGGCGTTTCTGTAGGTAAAACTGACATGCTGTAATTTCCAAAAACGGTTTTGGAAATCGCAGCATTTCCGCTATGCGTATTTTTCTGCAATACCATCCAATTTGCAGGTACTGTAAAATGCAGCAGTTTTTTCCATCACATGGGGCCTCGGCCTTAAAGGGTTTTTCTCGCCTAAGTAACCTATGGCCTATCCCTAAAATAAGTAATTAGTGAAAGATTGGTAGGGGTCAGACATCCAGGCCCCTGGCCATTCAGCTGTTTGAAGAGACTCCAGCATTCTAGTGAGTGCAGCCGATTCTTCAGTACTTATCAAGCACAGCGTCGTACATCTGTGAAACCAAATAGCTGATCTATGGGGGTTCCAGGAGTCAGACCGCCACAGATTTTTAACTTATGTCATATCCTAAGGATAGTTGTTAGATTAATCACAGCACTCCAGAAGATAGGTATGGTAATGGTACTCTGAAAGGGTTTCACTCCAGATCAATATTCAATTCAGGCAGTTGATAACGTAGCTTTAGGTGAATGCTTTATTCTCACAATTCAGTGTTATGTAATCGTACATCAAAGAAATGCAATCCAATAAAATGTTCACGTTTTCGATCCATAAAGGACCTTCATCAGACCTTTAAAAATAATAAAGTTACAAAAGTCTAATTGTGCAAGTATACCACTATAGGAAATGTCTGCTCAACTGATTGTGAGAATAAAGCATTCACCTAAAGCTACGTTATCGAGCGTCTGAGTTGAATATTGATCTCTATCCTAAGGATAGGTCATCAGTTTAAAATTCCCAGAAAACACCTTTAGGCTGAGGCCCCATGTTGCGGAAAAGCTGCGGTTTTTTGAGCCAAACCTTAGAGTGGCTACAAAAGGAATGAGAAATATATAGGAAGCTCTTATACTTCTCCCTTCTGCTCAACCCACTCCTGGCTTTGGTTAAAAAAAAACGCAGCAAAATCTGCAACAAAAAAAGCTGCGTATCCGCAACGTGGGGCCACAGCCTTAGGCTAAGGCCACACATTGTGGAAACGTAGCGTACTTTGTTGCAGATTTTGCTGTCATTTGGCTTGAAAAAAAATGGAAAATATAAAGGAAGCACTTATGCTAGGTTCACACCTGCGTTTGGGTTTCCTTTTGTGGAGTCCGCTTGGGGACACCCCAAACAGAAACCTGATCCGCTTAAAAAAGCGGATATCTGCGGACCCCACAGACTATAATGAGGTCTGTTGGATTTCCGCCCTGGTTTCCATCCGAAAAGGGTGAAAAATGCATGCCGCGCTTTTCTCTCCGCATTTTTTAAATGGGTTCGTGGACAGAAACCCCGAACAGAGACCGGGTGCAGATGTGAACCCAGCCTTAGACATTTCCCTTCTGTTAAACCCACTCCTGACTTTGGCTGTAAAAACCGTAGCAAAATTTGCAACAAAAAACCCCTGCATTTCTGCAACGTGGGGACTTCGCCTTAAGAGATTTTAAATTTATTTTACTACCTTTGACAATTTAAAAACAACAAAATCATGCCTACACAAAAGTAAAAAAAAATTAACAAAGTTTATTAACAAACAAATAAAATACAAATGAATAAACACATGGGGGAGTACAGGAAAACAACCAATAAATAATGTACACAAAAGCATGAAGTTCAGGGTATAAAATAAATAATCATAGTGAAGCACCTTCACAAATGCATATAAGATAATTTGAAATAATGTGTTCAAATACAACCAAAGCTCCTCTAAAAGCCATACCATAGATCAAAATGTAGAAAGGTGCTAGAAAGACCATATGTTACAAGATGAAAAAAATCCTGAGGCAACATACCTAAGGCACAAACAACCTCGACGCACGTTTCGCCACCAGCTTGTATGAAGCTGTACCTGGGGGTTCTGGGCTGGTTCCAACAGCAGATTACGTAATCACAACCAGTACCCAGCCCCTAGGTTGTCTGCCTCCTCCCATTTTCACAGGTAATGTACCTGTGCTATGGAGGTCTGGCAGACTATAGTAAAGCCAACCTCCATAACAGAAAACTATCTATGAAAATGGAGAGGAGGCCGAGTGACCCGCTGGTTCTAATCTTATGACTCAGGGTCACAGCCAGCCTAAAAAAAAAAAAAAACCCATGTCGAGTCCATAAAATCGCTGGAAGAAGTAAGGAGGATTAAACTCCATGAACAACCCCTTTAACAGCAGCTTTTCCCATCTTGACATTGCACCGAAGTATTTTTATCAGCCACTACACCCCCATAACATTAAGCTAGGCATAGCACCCTAGAAGTGTCAGCACCCCATTACCATAACAGTACACCTCCTATACCTGGAGGATCTGTCATATACATCTGGAGATTCAGGACGTTTCTGTCCCACAAAAGACTACTGATATCAGGGAACAACATACGGTTGTGAACTTCACAGTAAAATGGGATAAGACACAGTTCAGACTTAGTGACCCATTCAGAAAAGAAATTACATGATACATGAGACTGCATTTAGTACACTCGCCATTTTATTCCCAGCCTAGCCCGTACCTCAGCTATGTTGTGTTATAGTAAAGTATCTTAATTCCCTCTACCCACTGATACGACACATGCACACACCAGCTTACCAACTAATGACTTGTCGCTACATCATCTCCGTGGGCCGGAAGGAGACAAGTCACTTCTGCCGTTAAACATAGTACAGAATACCGTGCCGCCATATTTATTGTTGGGGGGGAAAAAATCATAACCAAAGCGATTTGTTGGAGTAGGTTTCCAAACTTTTCACTTTATACTTGTAATGATACTCAGGTTTTTATTTTTTTTGTGCTATGTGAGAAGGAGTTCAAATAAACTATTAAGGACGATCATTTGCCCATATCAAATATGGCTGCGCGGGAATCTTAATGGAATGACTTCATTGTGAGCCGCGCATTCTCTGTCAAAATAGAGCGGAAGTTCAGCGAGGCTGTGAGGTGAGGATGTGATATTAGGGTCTAGATTGTTAGCCGGTGTATGGGTGGACTACAAGTCCCGGGCTCTGCGGGCTGCATTCTCAGGCACCGACAAACTGTAATGCAGCACTTGTTATGTATGGTCCGTGGTGGTTATCTGGATAGGCTTACTGATCGTGCAGTGTGCTCACTTCAATAAGGGAACTGCAGGAGATCTTTGATATAATAGCTGATCTCTGCATGGGCGAGCACAGACAGCAGCTGGCACCTTACTATCTAGTGGCTCAGCATAGAGAACCCTGTTATGGCCTAGTAAGGTTATGTCCCTTTAACGCTTATAAAGGGTTTTTCCTTCAGTTGGGGGGGCATTCGCCACAGCCCAGCAATGATGCCAGGCTGTAAAGCCCACCCTTCTGACAGTGGGGAGATACCCGTGTCAAAATTAACGGCACCAATATCTCCAGTACTGAGGCGCATAGGGGAAAGCCGTCAGCTTTCCAGCGGTATACTATACCACATATCTATGAGGACTTGAAAGGTCCTCTTTAAAGCGGTTTTCCAGGATTTATTAACTGATGACCCAGCGCTGTGCTGTACATTGTGTAGTGGTTGTGCTTGGTATTGCAGCTCAGCGCATTCACTTGAATGGGACTGAGTTGTGCTCAACACATGTGACTGATGAATGGGATGACACATGGGCTGTAACAGCTCCTGGCTGTTGCACCTCCATAGATCTTCAATTGATCTATCCTAAGGAACAGTCTTCAGTTAAAGGGGTTGTCCAGGCTTTTTTTTTTTTTTTTTTTTTATGACCTGTCCTCAGGATAGATCATAGATGTATGATCGGACTGACCATCTGTACGGAGCTGCTTCTGCTGCTCGGCTGCCATTGAAGTCAGTGGGAGGAGAGCTGCGGTCTTCAAATAGCTGCCCTGTGGTGGTCCCAAATGTCAGACCCCAGCCAATCTTTTATTGATGACCGATAGCATGGATGATTGCGGGGAACTACCACCAATCCTGAAAATGAAAGGGATATAGCAGTGTTTTAGCACTGCTTCTCCTAAATTTCATCTGCAACGCAGCTTTCCCGGCCATTGAGCTGTGCAGGGAACTGCAACCAGTTCCATTCACTTAAATGATGCAGCACCACAACAGGTGGCACTGCTGTATAGCGAAAAACCTGCTAAGGCCTCATGTTGCAGAAAAGCAGCTTTTTTATGTTGCAGATTTTGCTGTGGTTTTTCGAACCAAACCCAGTAGTGGCTACAAAGTGAATGGGAAATACATAGGAAGCTCTTATACTTTTCCTTTCTTCTCAATCCATTCCTGACTTTGGCTCAAGAAAAGCTGCGTTTCTGCAACGTGGGACCTTATCCTTAGGATTGATGAGGTTCCTGGAGGGCAGACCCTTACTGCTCATAAAGTGATGGTATATCCTAGTGATATGCCATCATTTTATGAGAAAACCCCTTTAAAGAGAATCTGTCACACCACTAATAGTGCTTTGTAGGAATAGAAATATGCATTTGTGGCCACAAACCGATGAGGCAATGCGGAAATCATCATATTTTTACAGATATGAAAATCAGATGGCTGATTTGTCTACAGACAGAGGCTGAAAATGCTAGTTAAGGATAAAGGGCTTATACATTGAGCACTGATTCCAGAGGAGAGCCGGAGCATTTGCATCTGTCTGTAGGCAAATCTGGCCCATCCATGAAGCATTTGCATACCTATAAAAACCTGATTATCCCCACATTGCTTTGTCAGTTTGTGGCAACAAATGTATAATTTGCTCCTATCCTACATACAGATTTTGTGTTGAGTTTAGCTTGTGAAGTTTGTTGCATCAGCTTTAGACAACTTGCAGCCTTCCTTAGGAGTCCTAAAATCTACATGGTGCATGTGAATGGGGCTTTGTTAAGCCACATTCACCTACTCTGTACTGTGCACAACATGCCTAAAAGCATTATTCACCCAAACTTGCCCAAAAACTACACCATTAGCCATTGATAGCTGTGTAAATTATTGTCTGGTCTACTAAGACACCTATTCTTCTTGCCAGAATAGCCTTGAGCTGAAGACCTAAAAACTGGTTGCTATGGACATGGTACCTGCTAATTGGCACTATTGTGAATTTATACCATACCACTGCTCAACAGCTTACACTGTTTTCCAGGGATTTTGATATTGATGACCTATCCTTAGCACAGGTTAGGGTGGGTTCACACCTGCGCTTCAGTCCGTCCGTTGCCAATCTGAGTGAAAATCTCGGCGAACGGGATTGGCATCGGATACAGACAGGTCAGCGACGCGTTAGTTAAAAACCCATTCATTTGAATGGGTTTTTAAAGCAATGCGCAGGTGTCCGATTGCACCCTCTGCGCTGCGAAGCCGATTTTTTTTCGTCGGACACGAAGTCCTGCATGTCCGACTTTGTTTCCGACAAAAAAAAAGGATTCGCAGCGCAGAAGGTGCAATCGGACACCCGCGCATTGCTTTAAAAACCCATTCAAATGAATGGGTTTTTAACCAATGCGCCGCTGACCGGTCTGTATCCGATGCCAATCCCGTTCACCGAGATTTTCACTCGGATTGGCAACGGACGGACTGAAGCGCAAGTGTGAACCCACCCTTATCAATATTGGATTGTGGGGGGACACCCAGCACCACCTAATAATCAGCTGTACACTAGGTAACTGCTGCTAGTACCAGCTGATCGGAGGACATGCTGGGTATTGGACCCCTCCACTGATCTGATACTTCTATAAACTACTACAGAAAGTGCAAGCATTTAGTATTGCTCTGAAGCATCTGAAATATTAAGTAACTTTGCAAGTAGTCTTGGTTGGGCTGGGTGATTTTTACTTAAAAAAAGAAAAAAAAATTATAATTTTTTATCTCATGAACAATTCTCGATTTGAATCTCTTGTTTTCTAATTTTTGCTGAACCAGGAGATTTTTTAAAAGGCACAATTAAAAATATATGCAGTAATACATAACTAATGCTGTCATTTAAAAAAAAAGTTGCTGTGTGCTGTCCCATAGGTCCTTCCTATTAGTGAAATAGCACTACTAGCTGGCAATATTCTGCTGCTATATTACTTTTGGTGTGTCACCGTAATACAACTATTATTGGGGGTTAATAAGTACCAATAATACAGCAGCACAAAGTGATAATACAGTACCAGTAATATGGCAGGTCAGTTAGGCTTCATTCACATATCACTGACTTGCATCAGTAACGAGCTGAAACCAGGACTAGGTTGAAAAACACAGAACAGGTGCAAATGTTTCCATTATACCTTACCTCTGTGTAGTCTTGACTCCTAGTTTGGGGCGCACAATCACTGATGCAAATGCCTGATGCCTTAGATAGATAATTTTGCTACTATATTACTGGTGCGAACAGTGGTTTATAGCATGCTAAGGCTATGTTCATATCTGCGTCAGGTCTTGCAAGCCTGACGTTTTCAGGTCCGTTTTTCCATTCTTCTGGTCCTACAACAGACCAGATAAACGGACAGAACAACGTAAATGTAAAAGTGTCCTAATGTTGTTAAGGGAAAAATTATACTGGCTGTTGATGGAGGACTCTACATGAATCTTATACTCCTTACAGTGGTTTGTCGGCTGCTATGTATGAGGCCACAGAGAAGTGGGGGAAGTACTCCCCTTGTGAATACATTGGACTGAAGCTATGAGCCTGGTACAGTCTTTCATAGCTCTTTTTAGTCAAATGACACAATATTTTATGTGTCATATTAGCTAATTGGAGAGTAGACCTGCCCCCATTCTGTGGTACAGGGAAGCACAACCTGATGGCAATTTGGGCTTCCAGCAGATGAAGTACTATAAATCCCAGCATCTACTGTATATCCTAAGACTAAGTCTTTGTGTGACCTATTGCACACAGTGACCTAAAAAGGGCCTTAGGTCCCAGAATTTCAAGTTGTTGTAAAAGTGTCATGCAGAGCTGACTCTACCCTTGGGGGGTATATAATGACAGGATAGTTGACAAGCAGTGATTTAGTGCCTGTGAGCTCGGAGCCTTGTGCTTTGCTCCTTGCAGGATCAAGCTTCTCATTAAGAGAGCAGTCGCTGCTTACTAGTTCAGTTAGTGCTATCTTCATTGCTGAGATCTGCTCTTTTTATCTCATTATTTTTCAGTCTCTTCCACCTGTCTATCCCCAAGTTAGTTATTTTGGTTCCAGATAATCTCAGAACAAAGGGCAGAGCGGCCAACATGATGTGAACAGGAAGTTGCTTCTGTATACAGTAATACCTCGTACACTCACGTTTCCGAATTTGCGAATTCACAGATTCGCGATATTTTTTTGGCAACTAACATATATAGATTTTGCTCTTTTTTTTCAGATCTGTGAAATTTAATTTAAAAAAACACCTTCGCTATTGGGTAGTAGCGTCCTGTTCGTTACGTACCCGGTAATTAGTTTCATTTTACTGTGAGTGTATAAGAAAAATGAATGAATGTATTAATATACAGTACTGTACAGTATACTTTAGTATACTGTACAGTACTGTAGGGTAAAGTTTATTGATATTTAGGGGTTAAACATTAGAAACCGGCATTGTAAGCACTTCTAAGCGCTTCTACCAAACATTCGCGATTCCTCGCGATCCGCGACCCGCTCTGGCACCTAACCTCGCGAATGTACGAGGTATTACTGTACTGCACTACATGCACGTTCTGCTTCTTCTAGTTCTCCTTTCCACTCCATAGCAGTATAGGCTGGGAGATGCGGCAACAATCCCGTACCATGATTCTGAGCAAATCTGGAATTGTTCTAACTTGAAAAGGCCTCAGTCTTGGTAAAAACAGTTCTGTCAGTTGTGTATGAAGCTCCTCTTTAGACCTACATACACTGCTTGTTTGCTGGGCTGTATTTGTATAAAACTACAGAACGTCTTATTATCTTAAACTATGTTATAGCACCTCTATTGTAACCATCCAGAATATGAGAAGTAACCATAATTGGTAGATACTGGGTCTGTTTTACCTCCTACCAACAGCCACAGGAGGCAGCGCCTCCTACAGCGCCATCTACGTCATACCAGGCAGCACCTTGTTATCCACTTTATTGTATCTACTGAGCAGGAAGCAGAAAACATTATACACTATATATATAAACAATGTATAAGCTCTCTGTTTGCTTATCTCGCAGACACTCTGTCATGGCTGCCTCGTCTTCATCTTCTTCAGCCGGTGGTGTGAGCGGGAGCTCCGTTACAGGATCTGGCTTCAGTGTTTCAGATTTGGCTCCACCAAGAAAAGCACTTTTCACTTGTCCAAAGGCAGCCGGGGAGATGCTGGAAGGTACATGAAAATAAAATAAAGTGTAATGTTTCTGTTTTGTTCAGTGAGTTTTATAGGGGTGGTTTCACACACAGTGATTGAAGAAAAAAAAAAATCACTGCAGTTTTTTGTGTCAAAGCCAGAAGTGGATCTAGCAGCAAGGAGAAGTAGAAGTCTTTTATTTATAGTCCCTATTTGCTTTTTTCTTTAGGAGATGGCAACAGCTTGGTGCTTACATGACCAAATTTTGGCCATGAAACTCGGTTTGTATGTGTGCTGGGTTTATCCCCCTCAGCTGTCTCTGAGGTTACAGTGTAGTGCGGGGCAGCATTTAAAGTATAACTAAACTTTCGGACAACTTTTGATTTTTGACAATATTTCTGTCATTAATAAATTTTGTAATATACTTTATTAACAAATTTTGGATCCTTTCTATGAAATTTAGCATTTTTTCACTCCTCCCCTTGTTTCTGTATTGAGAGCTGTTCTTGCCTCTCACTGAATGTTATTGTGTACGGGAGTACGGGGCTGGGTAACGGTAGGTTCACACTAGCGTTCGGGTTTCCATCCTTCGGGTCCACTTGGGGACTCAAAAGATGGGATCCGCCGGAGTTCCGTTAGGTTTCTGACAAAAACTGCGGAAAGAAAAGTCCTCCTTGATTTTTAGCGGAATCTGGGGCGGAGAGGCTTGAACTCTAGTGTGAACCTAGTGTAAGAGATAGAGAAAATGAGGGGAGGGTCACTTCAAACAGTTATATCTTTGACATTATAAAAAGTACAAACTTGCTTTTGATGTCATTTGAAAGAGGAGATTTTCTAAGGTTTCAGTGCTATCTATATTATTTCCAGAGATATCACTGGTTTAAAGCACTGTCGGTATTGTTGGGATTTTTATCTTATATATATTATACAGCTGCATATAAATATCCTAATCCTGACTCTGTTTTCAGTGAAATCTCTGGAAATAAAGCAAGTTTGTACTTTTTATAATGTCCGAGATATAACTGTTTGAAGTGACGCTCCCCCCACTCTAATTTTCTCACAGCCCTGTACTCCATACACAGTAACATTCAGTGGGAGGCAGGAACAGCTCTCAATACAGAAACAAGTGAAAGAGGAAAAAAAAAATGCAGGATTTCACAGAAAGGATCCAAAATTTATTAATAAACTATATTACAAAATTCATAGAATGTAAGCTCTTGCGAGCAGGGCCCTCACTCCTATTGTTTGATATGTTTATTTCTTTGTCACATTGTAATGTCTCCTATCGCCTGTTCATGTGTCCACTGATTTGTAAAGTGCTGCGGAATATGTTGGCGCTATACAAATAAAGATATTATTATTGACACAAATACTGTCAGAAAATCTAAAGTTATCCGAAATTTTAGTATGCTTTAATGGGGAGGCAAGGACTCCTAGTATCATAGATACAAGTAAGTATAAAAGTATAATTCTAGGAGTCTGTCTCCATGAAGACTGTTCAGATGAGGAAATGTGGTGAGTCTTGGTGATGTGAATAAGATCTTAAAGGGGTCGTCTAGGAATTGGATAAAACCCCTGTGGTGGCCTGGATAGATGTAACATAAAAAAATAAAAATCTCTCCTGTCCTTGACACTATGTTGTCCGCCGTCCGTTCAATTGTGTATCGTGCCCTCGTCGCTGGAAGACCTGTTTCAGCGGTTATGTGGGGCGCAGGACCTCTGGCGCCAAGGGCTCTGCGCGCAGCAAAATGTATGTGAGTATGATGGCATATTTTACTTACACAGGATTTTTCCTGCGTTTTTATGGCATTGTTTTTATAATGAAATCAATAGGCATGCATTTAAAAAAAAAAAACATAAACCCTTCATGTATGTAAGGTTTTTCATATTTTTTTTTTTTTTATTGAATAACCTGTAATATCTGTCAGCAGAGATTTTAACAGCATTTTTATACAGTAAAACAAAAAATTCTTTAAAAATGACAAAACTTGTGTGAAACCAGCCTTTTAAGTACAGGCGACTACCACCAAAATGCCATCTGAGAAGTGACTGAATGCATTCATGTACATGTAGTGGCTATTTCAGGTGAACTCTTGGTTAGGGGCGGGCTTCGCCCTCAGAATGTTTTCAGGCATTGACAATGCAGTGTATCTATATAAGATTCTGTGGGGTCTTCAGCAGGTAAGAAGAAAAGGAAGACATTATTACAAACAAGACATGCATGTGTGTCAGGAAAGGGCCATGTCATATGTGAATCTCTCTCAGGTTAGTTTCTGTGGAAACAGCTAAACCACAGAAAATGTTCCTTCAAATTCTTCCTCAGGGAAGGAAGACATTACTGACAGAAAATAAGCAGAATGTCTGGAAAGAGCCTAACTATATAGAAAGAAGCCTTTTGTTATGATCAGGCTATGAGAAAAGGGAGCCAGAAAAAGTGGTTGACATAATTCACCACTGCCCTAAGGGTCATCTTTCTCACACTTAGACTTCCAACAGCATGCGATAACAGCTGTACAGTCAACCCTTAGAGACTGGTTACCATCATAGTGCCCACTGGGGCAGAATTAGGAAGACTTTCTGAGGTAATTTATTTTAGTCTCTTATTTTTCCAAGCTTTACTGTGACTGAGACAGGTTCCAAGATTCCTCGGAGAGACTAAAATGAAGGGATTTATTAGTGACTAGAGTGGACGTAGCTGATAAAGTGCTTTTTCCTACACCATTTCTACCAGAGGTGGGCGATAATAACTACTCTGAAGGGAGATTGTGGCACCCTCTGGTAATATGTGACCTCAGTGGTGAGACAGACCCTGTACCTCTGATAATATGTGACTGCATCTGGTGAGACAGACCCTACACCTCTGATAATATGTGACTGCATCTAGTGAGACAGACCCTGCACCTCTGATAATATGTGACTGCATCTAGTGAGACAGACCCTGCACCTCTGATGATATGTGACTGCAGCCGGTGAGACAGACCCTGCACCCCTGATAATATGTGACTGCAGCCGGTGAGACAGACCCTGCACCCCTGATAATATGTGACTGCAGCCGGTGAGACAGACCCTGCACCCCTGATGATATGTGACTGCAGCCGGTGAGACAGACCCTGCTCTCTGATATGTGACTGCAGCTGGTGAGACAGACCCTGCACCTCTGATAATATGTGACTGCATCTAGTGAGACAGACCCTGCACCTCTTATAATATGTGACTGCATCTAGTGAGACAGACCCTACACCTCTGATAATATGTGACTGCATCTAGTGAGACAGACCCTACACCTCTGATAATATGTGACTGCATCTAGTGAGACAGACCCTGCACCTCTGATAATATGTGACTGCATCTAGTGAGACAGACCCTGCACCTCTGATAATATGTGACTGCATCTAGTGAGACAGACCCTGCACCTCTGATAATATGTGACTGCATCTAGTGAGACAGACCCTGCACCTCTGATAATATGTGACTGCATCTAGTGAGACAGACCCTGCACCCCTGATAATATGTGACTGCAGCCGGTGAGACAGACCCTGCACCCCTGATAATATGTGACTGCAGCCGGTGAGACAGACCCTGTACCTCTGATAATATGTGACTGCAGCCGGTGAGACAGACCCTGCACCCCTGATGATATGTGACTGCAGCTGGTGAGACAGACCCTGCTCTCTGATATGTGACTGCAGCTGGTGAGACAGACCCTGCACCTCTGATAATATGTCACTGCAGCCGGTGAGACAGACCCTACACCTCTGATAATATGTGACTGCATCTAGTGAGACAGACCCTGCACCCCTGATAATATGTGACTGCAGCCGGTGAGACAGACCCTGCCCCTCTGATAATATGTGACTGCATCTAGTGAGACAGACCCTGCACCCCTGATAATATGTGACTGCAGCCGGTGAGACAGACCCTACACCTCTGATAATATGTGACTGCATCTAGTGAGACAGACCCTGCACCTCTGATAATATGTGACTGCATGTAGTGAGACAGACCCTGCACCTCTGATAATATGTGACTGCACCCGGTGAGACAGACCCTGTACCTCTGATAATATGTGACTGCAGCCGGTGAGACAGACCCTGCACCTCTGATAATATGTGACTGCAGCTGGTGAGACAGACCCTACACCTCTGATAATATGTGACTGCATCTAGTGAGACAGACCCTGCACCCCTGATAATATGTGACTGCAGCCGGTGAGACAGACCCTGCACCTCTGATAATATGTGACTGCATCTAGTGAGACAGACCCTACACCTCTGATAATATGTGACTGCATCTAGTGAGACAGACCCTGCACCTCTGATAATATGTGACTGCATCTAGTGAGACAGACCCTGCACCTCTGATAATATGTGACTGCAGCCGGTGAGACAGACCCTGCACCTCTGATAATATGTGACTGCAGCCGGTGAGACAGACCCTGCTCCCAGGGCCATTTTAATACACTAGGGGGCCCTGTTCAAACTTTTTGTAAGTGACCTCCCCCTACATAAATTAATTTCCCCATAATTAGCCCCCTCATAAGGCCACCTGCCAACTCAACTACCACCGCAAAAAAACCAAATAAAGCAAAGAATACTCGCCTAACCGCGTTCCCACGGACCTGCAGGATCCGGCTGTAGCGATGTCTGCGGCTCATTGCGCTTTCCTGCTGCTCCACTATTATATTCAACCTCTATGTTGAAATCACTGCCTGATGCCCAGAACAGTGCGACAGCACCCGAAATGTGGGACTAGCGTGTTAAGCCGGGGTGCACCGTTGTCCCTATAGTTAAAGCGACCCTGCCTGCACCTCTATGTGACTGCAGCTGGTGACATAGATACATGATAGCAGTAAATGTTTTGTTGTATTAGGTTGAAAGTTACCAAACTCCTTACCCTGAAACACTGAGACCTACAACAGGGTATTTGCATTTTAATCCTTCCTTCTCAAATACATGATCCATAATAAACGTGTTTATTACAGTGGCTTAGTGAGCAGAGCCATGCAGATCATTCCTTTTGTCTATTTATAGAGCTAAGTATTTTAGGTTTCATCAAGTTATGGAATATATGGCTATATACACCAGATGTTCTGGAGTAACCAGTCAGGATACCCATCAGTAAAGAAACTAACACAAATTGTAAATAGCTTGTTTACCACTAGAGGGCACCAGATGATTTCCTATGAAACTCAAAAGGTTCAAGGGGTTTTCCCTTAAACATAACTCTATTTATGTGTGTAGACAGTTAACATTAAACATTTTTCCATATTGTTTTAAAAATGCAGGTTTAAAGATTTCATCTACCATCTTAGAGATGACAGTGTTTTGTCCTGATAGGTTGCTGATGGATATGGCCATCGATGCTGGAACTTTCTATGATCTGGCTCTTATCAGAAACCCAGCCTTGGTGGCTGGTTATCTTCTCCTGCAGATAGTGTCCTTGCCTGTTTGTGTTGCTAAATAAGAAAATAACCTGTCCACAATAAGGAAATGATCGCTGGGTCTCTGATAAGCACCAGACCATAGAAAGTTCCTGCATTCATGGTTATATCCACTGGCAGTCTATGAAGATAAAAGAGAAAATCTTTAAAACTCTGCATAGTTTTTAAGATTTAACTTTGCAAAAATTATATTATGGTTATCCACATAGGAAAACCCCTTTCATAGGAAGGTCAGTAGTCACTTGTGGTTTAGTGAATGCGCACATTCACTAAATGTTAAAGTGCCTTTTGCCAGATTAGACATTGGGGAATTCTCCTTTCATTGGCTAACAGTGTGCAAGGAGAATAGGATTTAGTATTTCTATTTATGTGCACCTTTTTTTTCTTCAGCCACAGTAGGTAGGGTTGCCTTACAGTTCTGTGACTGGCTAAAAATGAATATATAGTATGAGAACAATTGACTTCATTCCTCTCATGTTGGTTGGGGGCAGCCACGCTTTACACCCACGTCTTAGAAATAACCTGGTGACAACTATTTAGATCTGTGGTCTGCATTAGTTCTTGATGACACATTCCCTTTAAGCCCTGGGGAACAGTTTGGCAGAAGAAGCATTTGTTCCTTCCTATCTGATTTGTAAAGAAACGTCACATCTACACTGGGCTTAGGGTAGTCAAGACAGTACCTTCTGAGCTGATGTAGAGTATAGTAATGCAGTATTATTGACTACTGTGGTTACAGTATCTGTCAGTAATGCTGCAGGTTTATACTATCTTCTGTGTATCTCATGGATCAGCATATTGTACTTATATTGAGAAACAAATAAGCACATAAACACATGCATGTATTTTATGATGTATGAATTGCATACTTTAGACAAGGGCTTCTTAAATTGTTTTTGCTTGAGCCTCAATAGCCAATTGTTGGTGATGCTAGGACCTCACCTGCTAACAAATAGCACCATGCAGCACCCATAATACCTTCTGGCAGTACCAAATAACACCATACAGCACAAAATACCTCCCCAGAAGCACATCTGCCTTTATTGGACCTGGTGAACATGTAGTTGGTGTCTTCCGGCATAGCACAACTGCTGGATCCTAGCAGACCCATGTGAGCTCTGTGTTTTATGACTTCATGGGAGACATAGGATGTAATAGAAATGCATACATTCACAAGTTAAAAAAAATATTAAATAAAATGTAAATGAATAGGGAAAAAAAAGTTCCAACTATGCAAAGTACAAACAGGTGGCATAGACACTCCATTCACCCGAGACTACACCTTCAGCTATCAAAATGACTGACACAAAATAGGAAACACATTGTAATAATTTATTTTGGCATTAATGTGCAATTTTAGGGATTAACACTAAAATCTGCAAGGCATGTTTTGTTTTTACTTTTTATACAGTTTACACCAGTTAAACTAAAAAAAAAAAAAAAAAAAAATTATTAGAGATTAATTTTTTTGGTAACCAACAAATTAAAAAGTATGCAAAAACACTAAAAAAAAATGGCCATTAATGCCCTTTCAGGCCTGGTCATTAGGGTTTTATGCTCTGATGCTCGACCCAGCTTGTCATGCAACCGTGTGTATGTATCCTGTCTATTCCTCTTCAGCGCTTTAGGGCACCTACTCTGAAGTGCTGGGGAGAAGAAATCAGGATATGCACACTGTCAGGGAGGAGGGGTCAGGATATGCACACTGTCAGGGAGGAGGAGTCAGGATATGCACACTGTCAGGGAGAAGGAGTCAGGATATGCGCACTGTCAGGGAGGAGTGGTCAGGATATGCACACTGTCAGGGAGGAGGAGTCAGGATATGCACACTGTCAGGGAGGAGGAGTCAGGATATGCTCATCACAACTCACTGGGACAGGAAGAAGAGCATGAAAAAAAAAATAAACTTTCCCCTTTTGTTTTAACAGGTGCTGGCCAGAAGTTTAGGGCAGTATGCTTGTAGATGGGGTATGGGGTCTGGATATAAATTCCTAGGGAATATCATATGCCCAGTTTATATGCTGCTGCCCAAGCCCGGTGTACCCCTCACCTGTGACCTCGGCAGCCAACTGCACCAGCTTTTGACTGTCTAACCGATCCAACTATACCAAGCCATCGTATTATCATCAATAATATCATGGAGTAATCATACTTGTTATAAATGACATACTTCAGATGACTAGTAAAAAAAAAAAAGTGAAATGGGTCAGGTTTATACAGGGGCTTGTCTTATCAGTAAGGAATGGTCGCTGTTTACACAGTGAGATTGTAGAAGTTCATTGTGGTCTTGTCACCTGTTTCATGTCATCTGTACTAAGTAGCCTCTATCTAGGCAATATGTGACATTTAGTGGGGGAGGATTGTCAAAACTAGAGCAGAGGAGTTGTGGTTGCCCATAGCAATAGATCACTTTTACCATGGCTTCTGACAAATGAGAGCTGTACCTTGATTGCTATAGGAACTACTACACTGAACCTTCACACTAGTTTTGGTGAATTTCACATTGTTTTCACATGTCTTTCAGAGCTCGCATACACTAGCATAGATTAACTATATGTACGGTATCCACAGAACCGCCAAGAAGTTTGTGGGCCCATACTGTGCCTCCATGTACCTTCAATGTCCTACAAAGACATGCAAAGATTTCATATGAATCGGAACTGATGAAATTGTGCCATGTTCCTTTCCATGTTGTACTATGAAGCTATTCTTCCCTTGCTGCTGGGTGCATGAAGCATATACACTGATGCCTTGCGGCCCTAGCCAAGGTTCGAACCTAGCCTGGGACAATATACTCATGGAGTTTGTATGTTTTTCCCGTATTTGCGTGGGTTTCGTCCCAAACTCCAAAGAAATACTGATTTGTTATCTATATTGTGAGCCCTACATGGGACAGCATTGACAATATCTGTAAAGCATAAGCATATAAGAAAGCAAAATAAATAATATGTCAACTTTCTATACCATTACATGGACATGCTCCAGGTAATGCCAGGAATACCAGGTAACCTATGCAATACTTCTGGCAGTAGTACTCCATACGCATGCTTTGGGCTGCAGAACAAGTACAGCACATCCTTCGGATTGTATGTCACACATTGTATTAGACAGTCAGGTCAATTGTGGTTGAGTGCCAATCCGCAAGAAACATGGTGATCGGCACTCAATTGCATCAACCTTATTACACTTGCCAATGCAAAGTGAATGGGGGAGGAATGATCGCAGCCAAGATCGTTCTTCCCCCATTCGGCTGCTTGGATTACTGGCAGCACTATCCTCATTACACAGTGCCCTGAATATCGGCCCATGTTAAAGGGCCTTAAGCCACTGCCAGACATCTCCCACTGAGAACAGAAGGATTGGGCGTTAAAATTCAGCATGGCCAGTCCTTCTGTCCCCTGACATAGTCTGATCAGAGAGAGTTTGTGGTCCCCATACACCTGAGAGAGTTAGCAGTCCTATTAGGTTCAGCTGACCTTTCTCTTAAGTGTAGTGGGGACTTTCAGATGGTCATATTATCTGGTCAGGTAAATTGTTTAGTAATTTCTCCCTCTTGTTTGCAGATGGCTCAGAGAGATTCCTGTGTGAATCTGTGTTCAGCTATCAAGTTGCATCAACGCTAAAGCAGGTGAAACATGGTAAGTAATGAATGAAAATTGTATCTATGTTCAAGTCATACCCTAGAAAAGAGTATCTTGGCCTACAGATTTCTGTGATCTCAGAAACAGTATATATAAATGGTGTTTAATAGTTAACGGCTGAATTCTACATATATGAATGTTCTTTAATGTTTTTAGCTTGACAGCAAAGTAGTACAAAAGCCAAGAGACCTTGTGATGTATATACACAGAGAATAAAAATCACTTGATTCAGTAGTCACTGTGAGGTGACACATGATGCAGGGAAGGAATGAAATAAAGTATAAGATGAGACAGTTCCAAAGTCTAGAGCTGATCACACTTTACACAAGGATATCCAAAAGGGTAAAGCAAAACAACTCCCATCCCACCCTTAACCTTTTTGCAACATCCTGTTGACTTGAGTGCTCCTCCATTCAGCATTGCCAAGACCTCTGGTGTAAGCTGGCCATACACATTACATGTATACTGGCCAAACTTGCCAATTTCGACAAGAGTGACTGACCATCTAATGTGTATGAAGTCCTCCTGAACATTCAACTGTCTCATCCTTTTGTTCTTAGGGAAAATAAGCCCTTCTCCACATTCAGAGGACAGTCATCAGCCAAGCATGCATGTGCATTGGCCAAACTAGAACATTGTATACAGTTTCTTATTAATAGAGGTTGTCCAACCATTAGATATCATATTCACTGCATAAGTCATAAAAACTCAAATAGTTATTCCAGGTCTGTGATATTGAGCTCCACTTTCTCCTCTCAAGCCAGTGCCATTATGTTCATTGGTCACATAGCTATAGTGCAGCTCAGTACCATTTAAATGAATTGTGCTAATCTGCAATACTAAGCACATCCACTAGACAGTGTATGGCGCTGTGCTTGGTAGGTAGTGAAGAAGCTGGAGCAATCAATATCGTAGTAACGGAATACTGCTTTAACATTGTTTGCCATGTACATGCTGTTTAAAACATAGATGAAGTGAAGGGTTGACATTTACTCACATAGTATGGCACCACCAGCTAGGTTTCTACGCTGTGAGCTTATGTTCACTGCAGAGCAGATGAAAGAAATAGCTTTCTGCTCTTCTTGTCAGAGCCCTTGCAGTACCATGGCAGTATAGCTGAGAAGAGTCATTCTGTAGGGGCATTAGAATGGACTAAATTGTCAGCTGCCAGAGAGGGTAGGAGTCTGTTTCTGTCCAAAGCCTGCTCCCAGCA
The DNA here is from genome assembly GCA_947044405.1 of Leptodactylus fallax. Taxonomy (NCBI): domain Eukaryota; kingdom Metazoa; phylum Chordata; class Amphibia; order Anura; family Leptodactylidae; genus Leptodactylus; species Leptodactylus fallax. The sequence continues at coordinate 297,803 of CAMRHE010000104.1, read as the reverse complement.
ACATGCAGGGGGCACATGGAAGCAAAAATTAATGAAACCACTATAAACAGCATTTTAGCAATTTTGGTATGAAAATGATTTGTGTTATGAACCCTTTAAAACATTGCTGTCTTGTGGAAAGACCATCTGTTCCTATTAAGGAATTTTAAGTTTGTTTGGAATAGGGCATAGAATTTCACAGACTAAACACAAACTGATTTTAGTGGGCACAGTGTAATACCTCATTTTTCCTGTGGTGGCACTGCAGGAGGATTAAACATTTGCTGGCAGATTTCCATGCAGATTATAGCTGATTCCTGGAGATCTCAGTAACAGTGATCAGTTAATGGGGTCCACCATAAAGAGATGATGAATGGCGTCCTATGTGTCCATCACATGACCGTGGTCCGTATATCACATGGACTTTTTATTATACAAACAATAACGTGGTTCTCTCGCTATTGATCTGAAAGTATCCAACCCCTTTAACTGTTGTCTTCCTGAATTTTAGCTGTGTATCAAAACTTCTTATTTTAATTTGAGTAATGCTTCGTTCACACCTGCGCTTGCTGTCCGTCCGTTGCCAATCCAGTGAAAATCTCGGCGAACTGGATTGGCAACGGATACAGACCGGTCAGCGGCGCATTGGTTAAAAACCCATTCATTTTAATGGGTTTTTAAAGCAGTGCGCGGGTGTGCACTTACACCCTCTGCGCTGCGAATCCTTTTTTTTCGTCGGACACGAAGTCCTGCATGTCCGACTTTGTTTCCGACGAAAAAAAAAGGATTCGCAGCGCAGAGGGTGTAAGCGCACACCCGCGCACTGCTTTAAAAACCCATTCAAATGAATGGGTTTTTAACCAATGCGCCGCTGACCGGTCTGTATCCGACGCCAATCCAGTTCGCCGAGATTTTCACTGGATTGGCAACGGACGGACAGCAAGCGCAGGTGTGAACCCACCCTAACATATCTGCAGCCTTTTCACAGTTGTCCATGAATAAAGGGATTGGAGCAGGTCACAGCTTCAATGCTTGATCTATGAGCCCATTGCCAAGGCTCTTCTGAATAGTCTGCCTGATAAGAGTATTTTATATACCATATTCTTGTCTGGTCATCCATAAAGGTATTGGTTTATACTCTTGCAGGATGGGATTGGCAATCTGTAAAACCAATCCTACAGGGTTTTTAGTTTGCATTTACTTATTTATATTTGTTTAACGGAAAGGAAATTGATCCCCTCCCTTATTTTTCTACCCTTTTAATTTATATCATTTAATTTTCTAGTCCTGTGAATTTTCTTCATGGAGCTTAGGTTTTTTTGATACTACTTCACTTGTATGGTCTATGGAGGATACATAAGTCACATCTCTGTTGTAGATAGTATGTAAGGATTATGACTCACTACAAAAGGAGATCCTGGAGTCAACTCTGTTTTTGCTCCTTTTATTGCTTTGTATACCCTTGAGGGCAGCACCTTTAACACCTTTAATCCCTGATGGGTACAATTAAATGGTAGGAGACCAGATCTTGTCTCCCAATAGCTCTAAAGCTTTGTTCTTTGATACTCGGGGCAAAAGGATGTACATTGTCTTTATCCTAACATAGTACAATTTTCTTAAACCACTGTTTAGTGTAATCCAACTCCCAAGATTGTCACAAACACAAGCCAAATGTTTTCTCCCTTGCTGCTGTCAGACCTGCTATGAAAAACTTTGGTCACGTAGTCAGTCTGACTAGTAGTAGTGTACGTTAGGACTAGTCAGAGGACAAGATATTACAGGTTATTTATTCACTCATGTTACTATTCTTCACTGTTGCCTTATAACACTGGATTTTAGGGATAAAATTCAACCAAGGGAACCATCTGCATGGAGCATGTATGTTCTCTTCATGATTGTGTGGGATTCCTCTGTGTATTCATCCCATACTCCAAAAAAATACTGTAGATTGTGAGCCCCAATGGGACAGGTACCAAAATGAGTGATGGCAATTTATCTACAGTGCTGCTGAATATGGTGGTGCCAAATAAATGAATACATTAATAATAAAAAAATAATAATTATTGCTAAGTATTACCCAACCTCAAACACTAAATATTCTCGAGAATATAACAACTGATTTTAATCCTACAATTCATAGATTTTTGGCTTTGTAGGCAATATGACTTTCTATTTGTAATTTGGTATTTTTTTTATTTTGACTGCCTTGTTGCTTATGCCACTTTTTGATTTACTGTTACAAGTAAAATGGAGTCTTTTCTTTTAAAGGGGTTTTAACTGCCTGAAACTGGCCATACACATTAGATTTCAGACATCCATCATGATGAGATTGTTCAACAAATTGATCCCAAAATCTACATTAACAACTAACCTGCCGGATCGTTTAGCACAATACACATCAGTACAAAGTGGACCATATTCAAATTTTTATTTTTTAATATATAAAGTTTGGCCAACTATCTGAAGTGATGGGGCCTCCTGATAGATGATAGAGGAAAGAAATATAAGGTACATTGAATTTCAACTTGCCTAAGCCTGTGTTCTCATGGAAGATAGGCCACCTTCAAAGATGGTTAGGGATTTGGAGACATTCTGTGCATGGTGGAGTCTGGGGAATAGCTGTCGGCTACAGGCTATGGTATGGGTGCCATTAGACCCGGAGTCCGACAACATGCCCACACCATTTGAACAAATGTGAGTCCATATAGAACCTTCTATCTCTTTTAATTGCTCAGACAGTTTGTCACCAATCTGAGAACGCATTGTAAATGTCACTATGTACACAGATAAGAGCATGTTCTAGTCAGAGGCCAAGATTCATTATGATCCTCTTCAGTGATGGCCTGAAGTCGTGGAGCAACCTTGAGAGGCAGGGGAGGATCCTGTTCTAATTGCAGTAACATTTGTTTAGGTCTAATCTTTTCAGATCAACAAGTGTCCCGAATGGAAAAGTTGGCTGGATTAGTGGAGGAGTTAGAAGCAGATGAATGGAGATACACACCAATTGAGCAGCTCCTGGGCTTCACACCATCTTCAGGAGGAAAGTGACTTACAGCCTGCTGCCATCCCTGTCTCTGTCAATACAAATGAAATAAACTTTAAACTTTTGGATGCGGTCATGAGAAGGTACTAAAAGGGCTCAACATCATAAATCATGTGTCCAGTTGTTCTTCAGGTCATATGTATTATACTGCAGCCATTTCAGATCCAAAGAGAGCTTCTACGAATTGCTACATGTTGAACTCTTGCACCAGTTGTGACCTGTCCTGATCCATTCAGCAGATTACCATTGTACCTAAGCTGTGACTGAACATGAAAGAATGTGTACAGATTTGGATACAAAGAAAGGTTAATCTTTTTTGCAGTTTAATGTTGCATATTTGCTTAATGTTGTTTTTACGTTATTTTGTAAAATAAAGATGAGTAATGCCGTTCACTTTTCGTCAGTGTTCTCATTATGAGGAACATTTAGAAGTGATCTAATGAAAAACAAAATGGTAATGAGAAATCCAGTGCCCTGGGTACATAGGTATGTAATAACTTCTTTCAGTGTGTGTGGTGATAGCTATAGTTATCTGTTTGGCCAAGTTCACAAATCTATGTCATGTTCCTCAAGCCATTCCTGAAAAATTTTGTTTGTTTGACAGGGGACATTACCCCTCTGAAAGTTAGAAAATACTGTTACAAAAAAGGTCTGCAGCAATGCTACTGGGACAGCCAAATGAATGCCGGGACCTAAGGTGTGCCAGAAAAACATTGCCCAGGACATCACATTGGGCTCCGCCAGCTTCTCTTCTTCCCATAGTACATCTTGGTGCCATCTCTATCTTACCATCATCTTCAATTGTTTCATGGTCTGTGCCCATAGTCTTTTTCCACAGAGGACAAGGCATGGGAATGATGACTGGTCTGCGGCACTTCCATACACAGTATGCTACAATACACAGTGTGACCTGACACCTTTTTATAATAATCAGCATTATTTTTATTTTATTTTTTTTAGCAATTTGTGCTTAAGTAGCTAATCTGTAAGATTTACTCATATGGTCAAACACTAGTTTTTATTTTATGCAGACAGAAAATCTCTAGTCATGCCCATGACTAGAGGATGTGCGCCAACCTAATGTGACGTTCATGAGAGGAAGAAGGGTGTGGGGGCTAATGCGATCACTCATTCTCCCCTCTCCAATCATTGCACTACGTAATAACTAGCTCCTATTAACAAACAGATCATGGATCAGCACTCATCATTGTTGAATATGGGCTTGTGTAATGCTAACTACATTTAGCTGAGCCTAAATGTTTATCCAGCAGAGGAAGATACTGTATGCCACTAACAAACACTTTTCACTGCCATTCAGCTTCTGGAAAAATAGAGGATTAAGCAAATTGGAATCAAGTGTTCAGTCCTCCTAAAGACCCTCCTCCCACCCAAGAAGCAAACCCCCTAAATTAAACATCCTATTCTGTAACAAATCTCTAGCCACTAATCCTGCGTAGTCAAGACATTTTCTCCATTGTGTCTCAAACGTCTTTAGTGCCCCCCTCTTCATATACAGTCATATGAAAAAGTTTGGGCACCCCTATTAATCTTAATCATTTTTAGTTCTAAATATTTGGGTGTTTGCAACAGCCATTTCAATTTCATATATCTAATAACTGATGGACACAGTAATATTTCAGGATTGAAATGAGGTTTATTGTACTAACAGAAAATGTGCAATATGCATTAAACCAAAATTTGACCGGTGCAAAAATTTGGGTACCCTTATCATTTTATTGATTTGAATACTCCTAACTCCTTTTCCTGACTTACTGAAGCACAAAATTGGTTTTGTAACCTCACTGAGCTTTGAACTTCATAGCCAGGTGTATCCAATCATGAGAAAAGGTATTTAAGGTGGCCAATTGCAAGTTGTTCTCCTATTTGAATCTCCTCTGAAGAGTGGCATCATGGGCTCCTCAAAACAACTCTCAAATGATCTGAAAACAAAGCTTGTTCAACATAGTTGTTCAGGGGAAGGATACAAAAAGTTGTCTCAGAGATTTAACCTGTCAGTTTCCACTGTGAGGAACATAGTAAGGAAATGGAAGACCACAGGGACAGTTCTTGTTAAGCCCAGAAGTGGCAGGCCAAGAAAAATATCAGAAAGGCAGAGAAGAAGAATGGTGAGAACAGTCAAGGACAATCCACAGACCACCTCCAAAGAGCTGTAGCATCATCTTGCTGCAGATGGTGTCACTGTGCATCGGTCAACAATACAGCACACTTTGCACAAGGAGAAGCTGTATGGGAGAGTGATGCGAAAGAAGCCGTTTCTGAAAGCGCGCCACAAACAGAGTCGCCTGAGGTATGCAAAAGCACATTTGGACAAGCCAGCTTCATTTTGGAAGAAGGTCCTGTGGACTGATGAAACAAAGATTGAGTTGTTTGGTCATACAAAAAGGCGTTATGCATGGCGTCCAAAAAACACAGCATTCCAAGAAAAACACTTGCTACCCACTGTAAAATTTGGTGGAGGTTCCATCATGCTTTGGGGCTGTGTGGCCAATGCCGGCACCGGGAATCTTGTTAAAGTTGAGGGTCGCATGGATTCAACTCAGTATCAGCAGATTCTTGAGAATAATGTACAAGAATCAGTGACGAATTTGAAGTTACGCCGGGGATGGATATTTCAGCAAGACAATGATCCAAAACACAGCTCCAAATCTACTCAGGCATTCATGCAGAGGAACAATTACAATGTTCTGGAATGGCCATCCCAGTCCCCAGACCTGAATATCATTGAACATCTGTGGGATAATTTGAAGCGGGCTGTCCATGCTCGGCGACCATCAAACTTAACTGAACTGGAATTGTTTTGTAAAGAGGAATGGTCAAAAATACCTTCATCCAGGATCCAGGAACTGATTAAAAGCTACAGGAAGCGACTAGAGGCTGTTATTTTTGCAAAAGGAGGATCTACTAAATATTAATGTCACTTTTCTGTTGAGGTGCCCATACTTTTGCACCGGTCAAATTTTGGTTTAATGCATATTGCACATTTTCTGTTAGTACAATAAACCTCATTTCAATCCTGAAATATTACTGTGTCCATCAGTTATTAGGTATATCAAATTGAAATGGCTGTTGCAAACACCCAAATATTTAGAACTAAAAATGATTAAGATTAATAGGGGTGCCCAAACTTTTTCATATGGCTGTACACTTTCTTTTCCATACCAATAGTAGTATATTAATACTAAGTTACTTCTCCAGGTGTTGGTGGGTCGAATCTATTTGAGCCAAATGCTCCATCTGATCCCTATCTATATCTCCCAGACATCCCAATAACCCTACTTTTGGATTTTCTGGTAACTGCAACTTTATATATAAGACCATGGATCCCACACTATAACCCTTCTAACTCCCTACAAACCCAAAAACGTGCAAAAGATCCACTTGATCATCTCCCCTTCCCCCATATATTTTTAGATAATGTGGGCATTGCTGCGGATGACTAACTTTACTAATTTTATTGGGCAGAGAATGTCAATGGTTGGCAGAAGAACTATAAATGGCGGTGGTTTATGTGTTGTAGCAACATTTCTTCTTGACTTCTAAAATATACAGGGTCTGACTTATCATGGCTTGTGCAGTTGCAATTTTTTTTTGGGGGGGCAAAAATTGTCACTTTTTAAGCTCTGTGCCCCACGTGCTACTTTCCACAAAGGAGGTGAGGCTGTTCCATCAGAAATCCACGCCAACAAGGAACTGCCATAGTTTTCTGTTTAGGCGCACAGACTCTAAAGGATGTGCCTAATTTATGATGAGATGTGTACCTTGTCATATAATAGGTGCAAACTCCAGAGGGACAGGAATTATCAAGACCAGCGTGCAAAACGCCAGTCTTGATAAATCAGCCTCACAGTCTCAAAAATATTATTGGGAGATTGCTCAACAGATTCTTCGTAAAGTCTTATATATTGCACGTGGTTTGGCAGAACATACTGAGTGCTGTCGTTGAAAACCTTGCCAAGTTTAGATATAGAGTAGTGACCAGCCTACTGTCCTTTCACTCCTACCAGCTAGTGTGGCATTGTTTCAAAAGTTGTAGTACATCCCTTGCTATGTCCTCTCCGTCTCACTTTCTTGCTGCTTCATGAGTTTCAATATATATTTTTAAATATGTATATGTGTATATATAGCCCTTTTTTTCCTGGCCGCAAAACCATATTTATTTTTAGTCATTAAGGAACACTCATATTCTGAAATAGATGATCTCCTCGTGCTTGCTAATTTTGGAAATAATACCACAACAGAAGGACTGGTGAGAAAGGTTACAGAGGCATCTGCTTGCTTGTAGGAGGTGGTTACAGCTCGAGTTCAGCACTGGAAGGGGAAGTGCAGCTTTGTTTTTACAGATCTGTTAATCTTATTTCTATTTATTTGCTTGTTATCAAAAATATGACAGATTTATCTCTCAATGGAAAAACATCCAAAAAAATCCACAGACTTAAGGGTAGCTGTCCCTTGTATTGTATATTGATACAATAAGTGCAGGTCCGAGATTCTAAGGCCTGAGAACTCTCCTGTGCGGTGCTGCTCAGAGATGGAATCTGTGCAAAACTTACAATATGCATGTTATTGCTGACTCCTTTCACTAAAAAGTGTGACCACCCTCCTGCTAAGGAAGAAATGGTTTTCACTGTCTGTAGTTAATGCATTTGTCTGATTCACACTTGTGACCAAGGGCAAAGGATAAAACTCTTACCCTTGGACATTGGTGGTGACCATCAGAGTGCTCCCTCTCCTGAACGTTAGTGGATACTTAAAACCCAGTTGCAAACACTTTTGGTGGCACTCCTACATGGTTGATGCCACCATTGACCCAACCTCAGTTTGTGACTGCTCTGCCAAGTCTAACTCTGTTGAATGTTTAAGTAAAGTTCAACTTGCTCAGAACTGAAAAGATTTCCAAAACTGTGTCCGACCCTCACTTATCAGTTTCTGCAGGTGAGCACTGAAAATTTATAATGCCACTGGTCACCACCTTAAAGTTCACCAATCCCTCTTAATACAGTATTAATTACAAAAAAGTAGCTATAATAATCCATACACAGACCAAGATACACGGATTGCTATCTCATACACTGACTTCTTATTTATTAAATGTTTCATGAAGTAAGGGCAGTGGCTATGAAATGACCATGGTGTTGGTAGACTAAGAGTTGTACTTTAATGCTTAGGAAAGGAAAAATCTTACATTTGCCCCAACCCTTGCAGCCAGCACCTGATGCACATGCTTTGATGACTCCTTCCTTCCCAGCTACATCACAGTGCACATATACTAAAAATGAAAACCTCACATAAGGTTTCTTACTTTCTCACATGAATATAAGGGCACATGGGGTAGGAGTATGAGCAGGGCAAAAGGGTCAGGTCATCATGTGTGGTTTGTGAGACTTCTAGATTCACGCGTTGACAGTAGTAGCTAACATAGGTGCTGATTATATATATATATATATATATATATATATGACAAAAGTAATAATATATAAAAATTCTATGAAAATGAACAAATGAAAGTCAGACATTGCTTTTCAACCATGCTTCAACAGATTTTTTTAAAAAGAAAACTCAAACAGGCCTGGACAGAAATGACGGTTCCCTTAACTTAATATTTTGTTGCACAACCTTTTGAGGCAATCACTGCAATCAAACGATTCCTGTAACTGTCAATGAGACTTCTGCACCTATCAACAGGTATTTTGGCCACTCCCCATGAGCAAACTGCTCCAGTTGTCTCAAGTTTGAAGGGTGCCTTTTCCAGACGGCATGTTTCAGCTCCTTCCAAAGATGCTCAATAGGATTTAGGTCAGAGCTCATAGAAGGCCACTTCAGAATAGTCCAATTTTCCTCTTAGCCATTCTTGGGTGTTTTTAGCTGTGTGTTTTGGGTCATTGCAAGACTCATGACCTGCGACTGAGACCAAGCTTTCTGACACTGGGCAGCACATTTCTCTCTAGAATCCCTTGATAGTCTTGAGATTTCATTGTACCCTGCACAGATTCAAGACGCCCTGTGCCAGATGCAGCAAAGCAGCCCCAGAACATAACAGCCTCCTCCATGTTTCACAGTAGGGACAGTGTTCTTTTCAAGATATGCTTCATTTTTCCGTCTGTGAACATAGAACTGATGTACCTTGCCAAAAATTTCGATTTTTGTCTCATCTGTCCATAGGACATTCTCCCAGAAGCTTTGTGGCTTGTTAGCATGTAGTTTGGCAAATTACTTTTGTCAGATTCAAGTTATTTCTGTGATTATTTTTGTTTCATTAAACGAGGGGTACCAACAATTTTGTCCACGTGTGTGGATATTATATATTATAATATATATAATCTATTGGTTAACTGTATAGCAATATCATGGTGTATAAGCAATGTATGGCTCCATTTTTCTCCAACGTGAAAAGGGATGGAACCGCCACCTGTTTTCTTCCAGTTATAAGAGCACAATAGTCCGACACCAACCAATATTTTCACATCACTTGTGTGATTTCGATATTTTTTATTTGATCTGTTCTGCAGTACAACATGATATAAAACAGGTGAATATGTACACTAATGTGCAAATACAAAAAACATGCACATATACAGTTGGAGAGAGTTGCTGACTTCAAGTTAAAAAAAAAATATATGTTAGAAGAAAGATAGAAGGTCAAAAGAGGCAGAATAGATGGCATAAAAAATTAAAAGGTCCATTTAGGCTACCTATTGTATTGTGTTGGTCAAAAGCATGGGTCTGAAACACATGGGCCACAAACGGACTCTAGCCTGTCATCTGCAGCCTGCAAGTAATCAGAGCTCCTAAGAGATCCTTGGCAAAGGAGTAGTGTGCCAATGCCCCTCAATGACGCTGGAGCACAGTGTGTCGGGAGTGGAGGCATCTCTTTGATGTACAGCTGGATCATTGGTGGTAGATGAGTATGAAGAGGAGGATTAAAAAAAAACCAAAACATTTGGGCACTGGATGTATGTTATTAGTTGGGTAGGGGGGTCAACAGACTGTTTATAATAGCAGAGCCACTATGTATGTCTGTGGGAGCAGCAGACTATAGTTAAGGGTATAGTACTATATTTCTATGCGGACTCACAAATTTTCAATATTACTATAGTTATAGTATAGTTATAGTTATTGTTATATTACTTCACTTAACTAATGGCTTAATAATTTTGTATTGCATCAAATTAGCATTTTTTTTTATGTACAGCCCATTTACCTTGGTAAGTTTGAGACAGATATGTATACATAGGCATGTTTGTGTAAACCACTGTGTAACATTTTTTGTTTGTTTTGTAGTTTATTTTATATTTGTTGGCTTGAAGTGGGTGAGGATCTGTACTTCTATTGCACATGCTTGGTCAAATATTTTTTAGTCCTTTTTACTTGCAACGAGATAAATGGAATTGGCTATCTGCATATAAATCCTTTTTTTGCACATCTTTGTGTTGGTGAGAAATTTTTGTTGTGTTACTTTAGATTGTAGTGCATATGGTGCATTTATTACATATAGTAATAGAATAAATACCATGACCTGTAACAATGCCTCTATGTGTGGGACGTGACAGGATGCTCCAGTGTAGAATGTGTTATTTTCTTATAATCCCTGAATAAATGTGTGTTCTAACGTGGTGAAAGCAAGGAACTTCCTTCAATTCCTTAGCTATCCCACCCAATGCTAAAAAAAAAAACAAAAAAAAAAAATTGAGCTCACTTATATACATTAGCTTTGTACTTTGTAAAAATACAGGATTTTTTTACATTTCCATCCAATGAATTTCCACAATTGCCATTATTTTGTTTATAGGGGTAAATTCTACATAAAGTGTACAAATCCCTGCCAGACTGCATTACTTTTATTAAGTTGTTATAATTTGTATTTACATCAAAACTAAAAGCTTATAAGAACCAGTCTGCTTGTTATTTTTTGTCCTGTGGTTAGTTCTTATCTCTTCTGTCTCACACATGACAGTCAGTACGATTTATCAGTTTCTGATGCACTTGCTATAAACTCTACTGTCATATGCTATGCAAGGACAGATGTGTTGATAGCTGTAACTAGAAAGGGGGTAGGGGCAATAGTCATGGGCCCACTTGCTTGTTGTGTCCATGGTGGAAGCTTTGTTAACATCGGACTAGTCTGTCCAGACAAACCCCATTCTCAGCTGTCTGCAGATGTTAAAACCTCTGGTAGAAGACATGCACATCATTACTCTCAGTTGAAGCACCAGGCTTGGTGGTTACAAGCAGTTTTACAAAGTGGCAACAACTGATGGTTACAGTAGTCGCATAAAGAGGGCTTAGGCATAATGGTTACAGATCAACACTTGTTGGCCAAGACTCTAGACAGGCAGTTACACTTCTTGGCAGAGGCACTAGCTTTTCTTACGCACCCTACTTACATAACATGTAGTCTCCTCACACAACTGGCAGTAGTTACCAGTAGCTAAAACAGCAATATGTGCAATGTAACAGACTCCTGGGCACTTTAGCAGCATAGTCTCTCTTGGAAGGTTCTCTAAAGCACACTGGATCATGTTTACTGTCTCCCCTCAAGAATACCCCAATCATCGATAGAGTCCCTGTCTCTCAGGGGGCTAAACAGGTGGCACAAGGATAGAACTGGGATGTGGCTTCTAACCACTCGCAGAATCCAACACTTGTTACCCTAGGAGATTCACAGAAGACCCCATTTCTCTTCACATATGGCAAAAATCCCTATCCTATACAGGAGTTACAATGACACAGGGATATCTAATGTGTATGTGTTTCACAGTGTTTAAGTACTTTTTTATATGTGTTCTAGGGGAAAGGGGGGGGTGATTTGAATTTTTAATATATATTTTTATATAATATATATATTTTTTTTTTTTGAACTATTAGACCCCCTAGGGGGTCTTGAACCCCAGGGGGTCTGATCATTAATTCAATGTATTACAATGCTAATGCATTGCAAAATAGCAACACTTCTATTGCAGGCTGCATAGAGCAGCCTGCAATAGAAGATAATGAGATACAGGCCTGGGAGCCTCCCGACTGTCATAGTAACAGGACTCCGGCCCCGGAATTAGCTCCGGGTGTCGGCAATCTCCGGCAAAATGGCGGTGCACAGATCGCCACATGTCACACTTTTCCGATTTTTATTTGATTAACATTTTGAATTCCATGTATCATTTTCATTCCACTTCACAATTATCTGCTACTTTGTGTTGGTCTATCACTTAAAATCTCAATAAAATACATTCAAGTTTGTGGTTGTAAGGTGACAATGTGAAAAAGGTCAAGGGGTATGAATACTTTTGCAAGCCACTGTATGTATAGACTTTGTATAGCATCACTTGCATTGCCCAGTATATAAAGACACTACACAGTACTGCTATTGTCCTGCACAGTAACACTTCTATTGCCTTGTTTGTATAGACACTTTTCGTGTCCTGTATATTAGGTGTAATTCTCAGTATCTGCTCTATTGTTATGAGTGTACATCTGTCCTTAACTGTACATGGGAGTGTTAGTGACCACATCTGCCCCTGGCAATCTGTATGTATGTATGTAAGATTCTTGCACTCTCCGCTCCTGCTGTACCTATGAAATCGCTCTAGGAACAGTCAGGCTCCCACTGTAATAGCTAGGATAAGAGAAATGTAAACAGGGGGAGATGTTGTCTTTGGCATAACTGGAGCTATAGGTGGGTTTGCAAAGCTGAACTTTTCCATCAGGATCCCTGAACCTTTAGCTACACCCCTGTATGATAACATTGGCAATTGTCCTGTACCATTTCTCTAGATGATGACATCCCACCTCCTCCGCTGTGTGTAATTGTATGCTACAGGTTGTCTCCCACGTCCTTTTTTTATGTGAGAATAGCAGATGTTGCTGCTTGCAGGAGAAACACAGATTGGAGCATATGACGTATTCTGTTATTCCACTTCCAAGCTTAAAGCCATTTATCCTTTATTTGCAGTTAAAGGGGAATCTTCATATAGATTTCATTTGCATTTCTCATGCTGTTATGATATTTTGATACTTATGCCGTTGATGATATTTTTCTAAATTTATGTTTTTGCCTTTTTCTCAGAAACTATTCTGCCTTTGGGAAAAAGAGCAGGTCCTTGCTTGTAAAATAAGGAAGATATCATAAAAATGGTAACAAGAAATGAAGTAGATAAGTTTGCACAACATACACCAAAAATGTATTAAAATAAAACTGTTTTGGGATGTGGTATGTTCTATTAAATGGTTATACTGTGTTTGCCAGGTGTTGGAAAACTTTTCATAAAATAAATGGCAGGCAAATATTTCCAGATATACTTTGCAATACAGTTTTATTTATCAAGCCAGACCTTCCATTTTCTCATGTGTGCAAACCAATAAAATAGTAACAGTCTATAAAAAGCAGAGCTCGATTGAGCATGGCCCCTTCTGTGTGGCTTTTCTAAACTACATAAGTGAAATTTAGCACCACAATCATACTGTGTTGCTCATGTTAGATCATTGTGCTGTGCACATTGATATTGTATGTATACATGTATGGCAATTGTTATTATCCTGGAACGTCCAGGCAACTCATGGAAAAACAAAGGGGAGATGTCCTAAAGGATTAAAGGAAGACAATCAACAGGAAAATCAGTATCAGACTAACGGAAGTACCTTGAAGGGTGGCTTCTACACTTTTTCCAAAGGTGCCTTTCTTATTCTGCATTGCAGCTCAGTTTTAATGAAAATCAGCTCTTTATTCTTATGCAAATTAGATAAAAGTGGCATTTTTTCGCCTGCCAAGACTTCACTCTCTGCTGTATAGTTTGATACCAAGTTTCCTGATGACAGACTAACTTTAACTGTTTCTCATCACTGCACGGTCATTTTATGTCCTAATAAATGGGTTACTAGCCATGAGGATGTGAAAACTACTCCGACTCCTTCATCAGACCTCACTGACATCATCACCGACATCATCAGTGAGGTCTGATGAAGAAATACTCACTCCGAAACACGTAACCTTTTATCTGACTTCACTAGTAATAAAAAAAAGACCTTTTAAACATCTTTTGCTGGCTAGTCTACATGATGTCTTCTTGGCTTGACCATCACATTGAGGAAGTACAGAGGATCAAAGGTCCCTTTTTCTTCTGGTGTGAAGTTTTTCACAGCAAATAATTTGGATCAAACTACCCTGGTCTACTCAGCTCTCCAGGGATTGGACAGAAACCCTGCAGCACCTCAATATTCTGACCTAAGGCACATCAGTTGTGTCACACACAACAACATCCCACCCTTAAAGGGGGACATTTCTTTACTTATACACCTGACTCCATATTAGTATGGCTCTGCACTAGGGAGTGCCCTCTGTTTTTTTCAGCTTTAATTATAAATCCATGAGACACATTCATCCATGTTCTGAGCATGTCCACTGTTGTCATGGGTTTATACTCCCAGACCCTCCTGTCTCTCTGAGATTCGAAGTTTCCTTTCAGTAGCATTTTTCATGTCATTTATGTTGGGATCAGAGCTATAGAAAAGTTTTGGTACTTCCTTCATCTTTTCTTTCATTGCATGATGATGGGAGATACCCTTATTCTAAGCTTCTGTCCTGTTGCTCCTACATATAGACCACCTGTAGGACATTTTTACATAATTCAGAAGACCACATTCAATGTGGTGCAGGTGAACGTACCTGGGATTTTGTAGTCCTGATTCAAGTTGGAGATATTTATCTTGTCGGTGGCCATTATGGGCAGGTTTTACATTGCCTTTTGTTGCAAGGAAATGTTCCTGTTGTAGAGGACAGTGAGCCCCTGATGATGTTCCTGAGATTAGGGGGCTGCCTAGAACACAGTAGAGGGGGAGTCTGGAAATACTGATTTTTAAACCGTCATCTTTTTGTAATATTGGTTGTTTCGGTGCAACTCCCCTCAGTTTCTCAAGGTGAGGGTTGTAGGTGACCACCATGGGCTCCCAATTGTTTTCCTGTTTTTTTTTTCCCATCCCCTGGTTGAAATTGATGGACATATGTCTTTTTTCAACCATGCTATGTTTGATATATTACTGTTTTATACTGTAATAGTTCACATCTTGGTGTACTGGTGCTCTGGTAATTTGGCTTTGAACTGTTCTTGGATTGTAGCCCTGCTTCAAGAATGTCTTTTTGAGGACACCAAGATGTCTTCTAGAGTCAATATATAAAATTAATCCCTTCTTCATGATTGGTTTTGATATATTCAGTACTCTTAGTGTGAATATTATGAATATAATACAGATTGTTAGTTTATACTGATATCTGTCACTTCACTGAAGTCAGAATGTGCAATTGGCGTTTTTGTTGCAGTATTCTGGAGATGACGTCTGGTGTCAAGTATAAAATGTTCAGGACCACTTTTCTGAAAACATGTCAGACTTGCCATACACCCTAAAGGTAGGCCGCAGACTGTCTTCTCAGCTTTCACTTGTTGAATAGGATTAGGAGCCACATATCCTGTTAGAGGCTCGTAGCCTTTTGTTACATACTGAAAAGACATCCCCTCATTATGTAGTATATTCCTTTCAGATTGTAATGCTTGTTGCTGTCTCCACCACCCCTCATACAAAAGAAGACCCAAGTACACAACTGACAAGAAGACAATTGTGTCCCAAAATGGACCGGGGATGTGGATACCTCTTCCTGTTTCCTATCTTTTATGCTGACCAAGGTGCTATCTGTGTACCATAGCTATGGGCCTGTACATGTAGTGTTCTTGTGAGTTGTTAGGCTTATGTAGACAGAAGATTATTTAGACTTGTTTTTTTATGTTTGCAAATGTCATTTTGTGTGATATCCAGTAACAATCTAGATTTCATTGAAACTATCGACCACTCATCTAAATGCTGGTGTCAGGAAAACCTAGATCACATAGTTTGCACTTATTCAGTCTTATGTCCTCTGAAATAAGAAGCAACAGGGATTCCCAAACCCAGTATGATTATGGGGGTAGCCATCATGCCTGAGCTTTTCTTCTGTGTTAACATCATTTAGTGATATTCTTTACAAGATGGAGAGGAGTAGATAAGCTGTGGTGTCATCTTTTGCCAAGAGTGGATGCAATGATAGGTGTTATTTATAGGGCTGTTATTTTCTATTGTAATACTTATAGAGGTGTTATCATCTATTGTTATACTATTTGCCTTGTCTGTGATGTAAGGCTGGATTCACACCAGCGCTTGAAAAATGCGGAGAGAAAAGTTCTGCAGGTAACCACTTTCCCCAAGCGGACCCGAAGAACGGAAACCCGAGTGCAAGTGTGAACCTAGAGTCAATCAGGTGACTGCTGCAAGGAAAACTTTTACAGAACTTACAAGTCTTGATCTATAATTAGGCTGAGTGGCCAGCGTAAAAATTGCAGGATATCGTTTTTTGGGGGTTTTTTGTTTGTTTTTTTAAATACAGTTAGTGACATGGAAAATTAAATTTTCAGGTGAAACATTCTCTTTAAGGCGCCTGTACACATTATAGAAAATTGCGCAGAATCCACAGGACTGAGCAACTATCCGATGCGTACAGTGGCCTCCCAACTCTCCCCGAGAGATGATGATGATGAGGGAAAGAAGGATCAAGTATTTCAACACTTGATTCTTTTATTTTCCTAAAAGATAAACTGTCTTCAGAAGTGCCTGGTAATGACTTACTCCACACTTCCCATTGAAAACACATGCACACATTGGGCCAAACTAAGTGTGTATGTGAGAGTAGAGAGGAATAGCTGTTGGCCCATGTATGAGTATCTCTATACATATACTGTAGATAAATTGCTTATGTTGCTGACCTGACAATGGACAAGTCATTCAGTGCTCATTTTCTTTTCATTTATATGTTACAATTATTGTCATTTTCTTTGTATGATGGATTGTGCATACAAAGTCCAACGTTATTGTTGACAGCACATTCCCATTCACAATGATTTTATCTTATCATAAGTCATAATCAATAAGTGAATTATCTGTATTGTTTGATCACTGTGTGTATTCACATTCACCCCATGTTGGTAAGATGCAGCTATGGGGCTGTGCACATGACGGTGTAGGCGGAGGTGAAGGTATGAAGGTTGGATGGGGATCTTTTTGTTTACATGTGACACATAGGGAAATGTGAGTGATCAGTATGTAATCTTATATGTTCTAGTCGACCCCGACACCTGCTAGTAACAGTTTTAAATTCCAAATTGTAAAATGGCATGTGCACTATATGATATGGAAAGCATCTTGTATGTCATGTTGTTGTGACAGTAATATGCTGTAAAAATGCAATCTATTGCTGGCATGCAACTTATTGCAGCAAATCTGGATACTATACAGGTAATGTGCCCTCTAGTGACCACATGATGAATGTGCTTTAGTACAAATAAGGTGGATTGGACAATGCTTGTATAGGCATGTTGTGTTGAGAAACAAAATAGCAGTATTGCATGTTATCAACTAAGATACCTTTTAGTAGCTAACTGAAATAAAAGATGTTACAAGACAAGCTTTCAAGGCTACTCGGGTCTCTTCATCAGGCATAATATAACAAAGTATCAAGAAACAGACATTGTTACACAAAGAGGTGGTGTAATAATATAAACACGAGAGAATGAGATTGGAGGATGAATCTTTAGTTTCCAGATAAGAAGTATGAATGTTTCATTCTCTTTAAATTGATGTTCCTTCAGAAAGCTGGTGACCCTACTATCTCTGGTGACCCCACTATCTTTGGTGACTCCACTATCTCTAGAACAGATTCCTTAGATATAGCAGGACATAAATCCTTGGGCGAATTCAGTCCTGTGTAAAGTGTGACAAAGTCTGCCATAAAACTGTATTCCCAGACTCTCCTAGTATCAGTACCTTCATGTTTGTGACATTATGATCAGCGCCACAGGAGAGGGAATTGTCTCTTTCAGAAGAATCTTCTACACTCGAATCACAATTGCAATCTCTATAATTAATAACCAGTCACAAGAATACAAAATGGAAAAAAGTATCAAAAATGATACTAATAAATGCTAATAATAATGTCAACAAAACATAAGTGGTCAAAGAGATGCAAAATCCACTGCATGACCAAAGCAAAAAGAAATAGTAAAAAGCAATTGTCAGTAGGCCCTGCCATACTGAACCAAAAAACAGTGATGCTATGGAGGACCCACATACATAGGAGTGTTTTCAAGCAGCTCCCTTTGCCATACTAAAATAATATCCTGTTTGGTAACACCTGGATGAAGCTCTACCAGCCCTCTCAAAAACTATTGTACCTTATTGCCTTTGCAAACAGGAGCATCATGTCAGTCCATTTGGAAGAGGTGGGTCAGTCTTATACCAAGCATAACCTCTTAGAGGGACACCATGGTTTTATCCAAACCTACAACATTACTTTCAGAGCCACTGCCGCTACACAGTGTAGAAGTTTTCTGCTACCTCTAGTACACCTATGTTTAGATGGGTTTATCCAACCAACCATCCCATCCCACTCTTTGTTGATCAAAGGGCACTAATCTGGCTAAAACCTAACCACAACCCAAAATATCTGAACCCCTGGATAGGACCTTATTTGGGGAAAGGTAGGTATTATGGGTTTTTTTAATGGTTCATATACTTTTTCGGACTTTTGTGGAGCATTTTGGACCATCGCATCTATGAATGTTAACTCTAGATCTGAATGTATGCTTCCACAATTGTACAGTGTGTATGAAAACCAAATATAAATTATTTGCTTTAAAAACTATATACAGTGCCTTGCGAAAGTATTCGGCCCCCTTGAACTTTTCAACCTTTTGCCACATTTCAGGCTTCAAACATAAAGATATAAAATTTAAATTTTTTTGGTGAAGAATCAACAAGTGGGACACAATTGTGAAGTGGAACTAAATGTATTGGTTATTTTAAACTTTTGTAAAAAATAAAAATCTGAAAAGTGGGGCGTGCAATATTATTCGGCCCCTTTACTTTCAGTGCAGCAAACTCACTCCAGAAGTTTAGTGAGGATCTCTGAATGATCCAATGTTGTCCTAAATGACTGATGATGATAAATATAATCCACCTGTGTGTAATCAAGTCTCCGTATAAATGCACCTGCTCTGTGATAGTCTCAGGGTTCTGTTTTAAGCGCAGAGAGCATCATGAAGACCAAGGAACACACCAGGCAGGTCCGTGATACTGTTGTGGAGAAGTTTAAAGCCGGATTTGGATACAAAAAGATTTCCCAAACTTTAAACATCCCAAGGAGCACTGTGCAAGCGATCATATTGAAATGGAAGGAGTATCAGACCACTGCAAATCTACCAAGACCCGGCCGTCCCTCTAAACTTTCATCTCAAACAAGGAGAAGACTGATCAGAGATGCAGCCAAGAGGCCCATGATCACTCTGGATGAACTGCAGAGATCTACAGCTGAGGTGGGAGAGCCTGTCCATAGGACAACAAATCAATCGTACACTGCACAAATCTGGCCTTTATGGAAGAGTGGCAAGAAGAAAGCCATTTCTCAAAGATATCCATAAAAAGTCTGGTTTAAAGTTTGCCACAAGCCTGGGAGACACACCAAACATGTGGAAGAAGGTGCTCTGGTCAGATGAAACCAAAATCGAACTTTTTGGCCACAATGCAAAACAATATGTTTGGCATAAAAGCAACACAGCTCATCACCCTGAACACACCATCCCCACTGTCAAACATGGTGGTGGCAGCATCATGGTTTGGGCCTGCTTTTCTTCAGCAGGGACAGGGAAGATGGTTAAAATTGATGGGAAGATGGATGGAGCCAAATACAGGACCATTCTGGAAGAAAACCTGTTGGAGTCTGCAAAAGACCTGAGACTGGGACGGAGATTTATCTTCCAACAAGACAATGATCCCAAACATAAAGCAAAATCTACAATGGAATGGTTCACAAATAAATGTATCCAGGTGTTAGAATGGCCAAGTCAGTCCAGACCTGAATCCAGTCGAGAATCTGTGGAAAAAGCTGAAAGCTGCTGTTTACAAACTCTCTCCATCCAACCTCACTGAGCTCGAGCTGTTTTCCAAGGAAGAATGGGCAAGAATTTCAGTCTCTCGATGTGCAAAACTGATAGAGACATACCCCAAGCAACTTCCAGCTGTAATCGTATAAAAAGGTGGCGCTACAAAGTATTAACTTAAGGGGGGCCGAATAATTTGGCACACCCCACTTTTCAGTTTTTTATTTTTTACAAAAGTTTAAAATATCCAATAAATTTCGTTCCACTTCACGATTGTGTCCCACTTGTTGTTGATTCTTCACCAAAAAATTAAAATTTTATATCCTTATGTTTGAAGCCTGAAATGTGGCAAAAGGTTGAAAAGTTCAAGGGGGCCGAATTCTTTCGCAAGGCACTTTACGTTTTGTACTGATTCTATCGCACCAGGGTACTTGACTATCACATTACATACTGAGATATTTATCACATTCATATCTCATGACTATTTGGTTCCGCTATTTGTTTTGTTCATTGTGAAACCTACTGTTTTTGTTTCATGACTGTGCTACATCTATTTGCTTCAATTTACTACTTTAGTACAATTTCTGTATCTACAATGTCGTGTACTACCTTCTTTTTATTGTTGTTATTTTTATGGATTATTTCAAAAAAGTCAGTCATTTTACATAGTCAAAGTAAAAACACTTACCAAACCACTGTATGTATATTTCCATTCCTGAAAAATCACTGCAAATATTTCAACTCTGAAACACTGTAAAGCGCTCTTCACACAAACATTGTTCACGGCCATGTGATGGATTTTTTTTTTTTTAACGGCCATTACATGAATCGGTGGGGTCATCAGTGGTTGGATAGATCATTACCTCCTTAAACAATCTAGCTGTAGACAAGCTCAAGTGAGTTTTTTTCATTATTTTTTTTTCTTTCTTCCTACTGCAGTTTGTGTTTATTGACTATATGTAGCTGTAATGCTATCAGTGAAACAGACAGTGTTGAGGGGCAGACGGCACTAGAAACCTCTGTCCATAAACCCTATAAGGTTATGTTAACATCATAGAGGGTGTTCCCCTACTTAGTACCCTATCTTTTATGCAGAGTAGAGGGTGTCACACTTTGACAGACTAGATGCAACTATTTATGACATGGCCTACCATGTTTTGGAATGGCCACCATGTGATACTACATTTTTCTGTGGCCACCACTTCAAACCTCATGTCTATGGCCATCTTATGTGCTATGCACATTTGGAACATCTTTTCACCTCTTGCCTATTTCCAAACACTATTTGTTTAAAACAAGTTAAAGGGGTTTTCCGGTTCTTTAACACTACTGTCCTATCTGTAGGATAGACCATCAATATCAGATCAGTTGGGGGTGAAACTCTTAGTATCCACACCAAGGGGGGCTGCAGAGCTCCTCTTTATTGTTCGCAATGCACTCTACAGCACAAATCTATACTTTTATTAGTGGCTGCGCCACGTCTTGCAGCTTAGGGTGGGTTCACACTTGCGCCGCAGTCCGTCCGCCGCGAATCCGACTAAAATCTCGGGAAACTGTATAGGGACTGGATAGCGAAAGGTTAGCAACGCATTGCTTAAAAACCCATTCATTTGAATGAGTTTTTAAAGCAATGCGCGGGCGTGCGCTTACACCCTCTGCACCGCAAATCCAGTTTTTTTTCGCTGGAAACAAAGTCCTGCATGTCCAACTCAGTTTTCAGCGATAAAAACTGGATTTGCGGAGCAAAGGGTGTAAGCGCACACCCGCACATTGCTTTAAAAACCCATTCAAATGAATGGGTTTTTAAGCAATGCGTCGCTAACCTTTCGCTATCCAGCCCCTATACAGTCTCCTGAGATTTTAGTCGGATTTGCGGCAGACGGACTCCGGCGCAAGTGTGAACCCACCCTTAGTCCTATTCACTTGAACTGGACAAATTTGTACTACCAAATACTGCCACTACCGAAAGTACAGAGCAGTCACCATCGATTCACCTGCTAAACACGGAATAAAACTCAGGCTAGAGAGGACGTAAAACACAGAGCTATGTACAAATATTACAGAGTATTCGACAGCACTAATTTCTTAATATACTCTCTATTGTAATGCAGCCCTTGACTCAGTTTGTTTACATAGATAGGACGCATAAGGAACATGTCCCATGTGTGTATCCTGTCCACATAGCTGACGTATAAGACAGTGAATACTTTCTACTCTCCCCCTGACCCCCTGCTGTTTAGCATTCCTTATTATAAAATGAGGCAGAGTAAATCCTATAGATAATGTAACCCATGACTGAGATATTTATACATCTCTACATTCCCCACAATCTATCTTCTGTTTTCCATATGAAGAACTACACATATGTGATTCATTAAACAGATTATATGGTCTGACCATCTAAATTTACTGAATACTAAATGTGCTACAAGTTTTCCATTCACATTATTAACAAATTTTTCAGGGGTCCGTGCTGTATGGACAGCATATGTTTTGCTATATACAGATTTCATACAGCTTGCTGTAGGCATGGGGGTGTACCTTGATCTCTATGCGCAAAACTCATATCTCACACACAACCTTTCCATAGAGAAATCTGTGTTTCGGGCAAAAAATCTTTTTCTAAAAAAGATCTGTTAGTGCTATTAATGGGTTAATAAGTGCACCCAAATACCTTTAGCAGTGTTTTGAGTGATTTCTGGGTTTCTCTGGGAGCTCCTGGCATCCTCTGCATTTGTTTACATGGCGTAGCTTCCTGCTGTCTTATCTAATGCAATGCATCATGGTACTTGTAGGCTCTCACACGATTTCCCTCTCACTACCTCCCCCTCCCTCTCTCACACCTCCTCCCTGTCTCCCTAGCTATCCCACCCACTACTAGCCCTTCCCAACTAACTCAGCCCACCCCATCATACTTACATGTCTTCCTTCCAGACTTCCTTCTGTGGGACAGCTCCTCGTCTTTTTTTGACTCTGCCGGCACGCGCAATAGTCCTGGCGCTGAGCTGCAGCTCACAATCCACCTCTACTGCACAGGCTTGGGAGCAAAAGCCTCCCATGCCCCAGGGAAATGGGTAAATATACATTTTTGCTAAATTATGTAATTTAGAAAGTAGGCAGGGGGAGAGTGTTCAAATTAGTCTATGAATTCCATTTTATCCCGGACAACCCCTTTAAGTATTATGTTCGGGCATGTATGAAGCAAACAACAAAATCTTTTTTTAAAGGGGTTTCCTTAACCCATTTGTAACATATGTAGGGAAAATGGGAATGCTAACAGAGTTCCATAGAGTTCAATGTAGAAGACATTACTTGAATAGGGGCCTGCAAAACTTTTCAGTCCTCTACTATACTGTCACCCAGACGCTAGCTGATCTGTGGGGGGTCAGGGTATCGGACTCCCACAAATCACATACTGACTTATCTTGTGAATTGCTCAACAGTATGAAAAATCGATTTAGGGCCGTACAACCCCTTTAAGTGTATGAAGAATGCATTGGTGGATATGCTATAAATTGCTACTATGTGAATGTCCCTATAAAGCGCCAAAATCTCCCCAATGCAGAGTGCAGCAGTTTCATTAACAGGGCTCACACCATGTTGAGGCTCAGGTCAGACCCTGCATAGTTTTCACCCACTGTTCTGATAAGAAAATTAGCAGAGAATCTGGAAAACTGAGCTGTATGGCATGCAAATCTGAAGATCAACCTACCTAGTCTGACGCATTTACATTTATATACTGTAGTGCCAACATATTCTGTAGCACTGTACAAGGATTGTCACCATTCAAATTCCCTGCGCCCTCTAGGGCTTACAATCTAATTTGCCTTTACTTTTGGAGTAAATAACATACACGAACATAAGGAGGGCATACAAACTCCATGTAGATGTTGTTCTTATTGGATCTGCTCACAAGCAACAGTCCCAATCATTGAGCCATTGCACCTCCCTTCCCAGAACATGCGCCATCGGTGCGGGATAGAAAATGAATCAAAAAGCAGTGTACTGTCTCCTGTTTTTCTATCATTTCCATTTCTTCTATCATCTTTACAAGGGCCAGATACAGCAGAGAAAAAAACTGATATAAAAGAGCCCTAAGTGGAATATTATTTAGTCTATTTAGTGTAGTTTATGGCCATTATGACACATTATATAAAGTTTTGCCTATTTCCTCCTGTCCTTCGGTGTGCTGGTACTCTAACGTAGCAAGGACATGACCGTACATATGAGCTGTTTACAGCTAGAACATGATTTCATCTAGGACAATCGTTATCTCCTTGTACACCTCCCTCCTCCAATGGTTGTAAATGGCTTTGAGCACAAGCAGAAGCCAGTTCTCTAGCAGTTTCTAGAAAGCCCTGGCTGTCTTGTTTTATGGCTGTTTTTGTTCTCAAGTGCTCTGGAACACTCTGTTCCCAATTGCTTTAGGGTTTTCATTCAGCAGATGTCCCCCTCCCACAATGTAACCCCTCCCTGCTCATATGTAAACACAAGGCTATAGAGTAGGGTCATTTAGGAAAATGCTAGAACTGAAATCTCTCTCTAAGAAAGTTATACAAATGTATTATATTAATAGAACATAGACAAAAATATAAAAGAAATAGATTAATTTATTTCATTAACTCTATTTCCAGAGTTTTAGTCCTTGATGGTTTCACAGTCCTAACCTTTTTATATCTTGGCTGCCTAAATATTTTTGTGCAGCATTTTCTATTTATATTTCCACTTTATAGTAATATTTTGTTCAGTTTTTATAGTTTTACTAGAGGTAGATTTCACAAACATATTTCTTAAAATTTTTCACATTTTTGGGTGACTGTGATGTGGACTATGTGGCTTTCTGTTTTCTTTAAACTAACTGTTGGATAGTTTTAGTATAATGTCTTTTATTACCAGACTGTATTATTTTATATAGCTGCCCATACACTTTGGATATCTGTCAGCAAACTCATTTAGCCCGGGGTGCCATATCGCAAACACGCAGCATTTTGGTCGTAGCGGATAAAACTGCGTTTTACATTACCTGCAAAGTTGATGGGATTCTGGCTAATCCCTTGCTCACATTGCAGAAAAAAATCTGCATTGGAAAAACAGCAGCATGTCAATTATACCTGTGCAAACGCTGCCATTTTCTGTATGGGTATAATAAAGGAAGAAAAATGCTACAGAAAAAAACATGATTTCCACCACTGACTTTTCTGCAGTTTTTTTTTGGCTTCGATTAGCTGCATGACGCCTTAGCCTCAGTCAACAACCACCTCTCCCATCTCCTTCATATACTTGCTCACTTAGATCAGATAAGCATGCACATGTTGTGTGAGGGAAGTAAGTCACTGCCAGACACTTCTTTTGCTAGAATTAAAGGATTAGTCATTGAAACTCAATGTTCCCAATCCTTCTCTACTCAACATCAGGTCCCCAAACACATCAGGGTGGGTTCACACTTGCGCTGGCACTCTGTCCGCCGCGAATCCAACCTAAATGTTGGAAAACTGGATAGGGAAAGGTTTGCAACGCTTTGCTTAAAAACCCATTCACTTGAATGGGTTTTTATAGCAATGCACCGGTGTGCACTTACACCCTCTGCACCGTGAAGCCGTTATTTTTCGTCGGAAACAAAGTCGGACATGCAGGACTTTGTGTCCGACGAAAAAACTTCCCTCACACAACATGTGCATGCTTATCTGATCTAAGTGAGCAAGTATATGAAGGAGATGGGAGAGGTGGTCGTTGACTGAGGCTAAGGCGTCATGCAGCTAATCGAAGCCAAAAAAAAACTGCAGAAAAGACAGTGGCGGAAATCATGTTTTTTTCCGTAGCATTTTTCTTCCTTTATTATACCTATATTAGATGATTGGCTGGTCCTGCTAAAGTGAACAGACTGGCTCTTCTTTCTCCCCTGTGAGCTACAATGGAGATGAGAGGTATGCCTTTAAAAAAAAAGCCCAAAAGTTGTAATTTATGAGGCAAAATAGGGTGTCAATTTAGCAATGATTCTAGGAAAGAATACGTATATGTATAAGACAAGAAAACCTTGGTACAAAAATGGTGTTATGGAAGTACAGAGGGCACTGTATAGGTCTATAAGTGCTTTATTATGGAGTTATAATATGGTAATGTCAATAGATAGTGCAGCAGAGAAAGTAAACTGATAATGCTTCAGTATACAAAGCAGCTCTCTAACAGCAGCGCCTCCTAGTGTTAGAACAGTGGTAATTCACTCTTACACAGGGTTTGCTTGTCACAAAAGTCCAAGTTTATTTTAAATGTGTCATCACATATCAGTGTCAAAATAAGTGAAAACAGGAAAAATGCTAGATATCTGTCATGGTAGGTGTTAC
The DNA here is from genome assembly GCA_947044405.1 of Leptodactylus fallax. NCBI lineage: Eukaryota > Metazoa > Chordata > Amphibia > Anura > Leptodactylidae > Leptodactylus > Leptodactylus fallax. The sequence continues at coordinate 271,476 of CAMRHE010000104.1, read as the reverse complement.
AGAGTATTATAGTAATGTCTATAAATAAAAATATGTATTTACATTTAGAACGTGTACGGATTTTGACCCATAATATGATATACAGGGTACTGTGATACAACATTTGTTGGGACGTTATGTTATCTCTGTTGAAAATGCATGTGATATGGACCCCAAAAATGATTGTGTAGGAGACTGTACCCCCAAATATATTCCAGTGCAGTAGTATTGTAAATGCAAAAAAAATTAAAAATTCTCCTGAGATTCATTCAGCTAAAATTATTATTTTTCTTTATATAATTTTATTATTAGTATTAAACAATCATTGTTTATAGTTTTAAACCGCAAAGATTTAGTGTATTAAAAATCTATTCATTTAGAATTTTTGTTTAGACCTGCAAGAATGTCATATATTAATGCATCCGTGCCTGAACAGATTGTCATCACGTATGTACATGCGATACAATAGCTGCAAACGTTGCAATTCTGTTGAAACATTTCATGCACCCTCTGCTAGGAATGTACACTTTGTAAATACCCCAAAGCAGGATCCCCTTCCTCCAGTCTCTAAATATAGCAGAGCAGTATTTGTACATTTTGTACTTCCTCTGCTTGATGGTTGTATATTAAGTACATATGTATACAGTAGGGCTGCTGTGCAAAAACAGAACTGCAGAATTATACATGATGACCATAATGTACTTTGCTGGAGAGGCCACAAGAACTTAGGCAAATGTTTTGGTTCTACACCAATGATTTTTATGTGTTTATCAAAGTTTTCCTGATTTTATTTAAAAATTTTTGCTAAATCAATAAATTAATGTACAGTATATATGCAAAGATGTGAAATATTAAAGGGCTTTGGGGTAAAGAGAAATAAGTCACTTGGGTGCCTTAAGCTATAAGAACATGTTCACTCGTTCAGACATCTGTAAGGATTAAGATGCAGATTTTTCAACTAAATCATCAAAGAATTAGCTAATATTCCACCAGTAATGCAAGTAAATTTGGTATTTTTATCTCATTAAGGCTCCACGTAGCTCCATTCTGTGTGCCAGCTGCGGAGAACAGCTGATTGGTGGGGTTGCCAGGTGTCAGACCCCCACCAGTCTAATATTGATGACCTCTTCTTAGGATGCTACAGAAAAAAAAATCTGCACAGAATAATAAACTGAAAACCTGTGCATTAGCGTTTATATTAGACTGTGGATTGACTGACTGCAAAGTTTACACTAGGCCAGGGGTCAGCAACCTTCGGCACTCCAGCTGCTGTGAAACTACAAGTCCCAACATGCTCCATTCACTTCCATGGGTGTTTCAAGAACAGCAGAGCAAGTATGCATGCTGGGAGTTGTAGTTTTACAACAGCTGGAGTGCCGAAGGTTGCCTACCCCTGCACTAGGCTCTGGATAGAATTGTTTAAGGGCCTATTAGACCAAACATTGATAAACATGTTGATCAGTGCTTATTTGCAACAGCGTATTGCACAGGTCAATGCAGTATACATGGGGGGAGGAATGAATGACACAGGGTGATGTGCTGCTGATAAGCTGCATCTTTTATTTTGTTCCCTAAAATCAGCCTGATAATCAGTCCATGTAGTAGGCCCTTTACACTAGACTGTTGACTGACCTCAGCATTTAACACTAGACTGTGGACTGACCAACAACAGCATTTCCAAATGGTTAAATGACTATGTTCTATCTGCCTGCAGCCGCCACTAGAGGGAGCTATTGCATACCAATATACAATTAAATCAATAATAGGATTGTACAGTAAAAGCTCCATTGATCCTTCTAGTGGTGGCTGCAGGCAGCAAACAGTTCTTGTCTATGTAGCATGAGCCAGTCTAAAACATTAGTTGGCTCAGTTTGTGCATGTATGTATATGGCATTGTTAGCTGGCCACTTCTGACTGATACTTTGTTCATTATTATTTTTTTTTTTTTTTTTTTTAAGAAAAGTGGGCAGATATCAAGGTGGGCTGGGGTGAGGATGCCTTGGCCCGACTGATTTACTTTATGTCATGTTGAGTTATACCTGAAATCTATGACAGTCCCTAACTTCTGATTATTAAGAGGTCAGAGGTGCTTAATAATTCAGATGCATCATGCACCAGCGGCAGAATTAAGACTGCCAGTCTTAATAAATATCTTTATTTATTGAAGGGGTTATTCCACCAGGATAATCCCTGTCCATAAATCGGCTAGGACATATAACTAGCATAGAGGATAGGGCCCTGCTGTTTTTTCTGATTAGTCTAGGAAGATCCTTAGTGGGGAATTTGATCTCCCTGGCTCTGCTCGCCACATATTACTACACCAGCTAGTAAACAGAATGGCTTAGACAATTACTGATGCAATTCTCTAACATGCAAAGCGAGGTTTATGAAAGCTGTATCTGTCATGGGACATACTCTTTGGGTGGATGCTTGAATACTTTAAAGTTAAACTATTACGCATGAAAACAAACACATAGGGAATGCCTCCAGGCCTGTGTTGTTGCTATCCTTCTAAGAACATTACATTTACAGAGAAGACTGGCTTGCAGCCTGGAGTCCCGAGCTTTCCTGGTATTCTGAATATAGCTTGTTGAACTTTTGTTATGTCCATATTATATTTACTATAATTTTATGACTTTGGAACACAACAAACATCCAAAACAGATCCCAAAGAATATCAGGTGTCATGTTCTGACATACCTTCAAATTGTCCTTTTTGGCCCAGATCCCTGACTCTTTGCTTTCTTAGGCTGAAACGCTACGAAAATGCAGCGTTTTGGCCACAGTGAAAACACCGCGGCAAAAAACTCAGCATTTTACAGTACCTGTGAAGTAGATGGGATTGTGGCTAATCCCACCCACACGTTGCAGAAAAAATATGCTGCGGAAAAGCTGCGTTTTCGAAAATCTCAGCATGTCAATTATACCTACGGAAACACTGGCATTTTCCACTCTCAGTCTTTTCACAGGGTTTTTTGGCTGTGTCTCACTACGTGGGGCTTCAGTATGTTTTGTCCCCCCAAAATTGGGACTTTTTATGCCTTGTACATCAGAAAACTGGAATGCAAGGTATAATAAATCTGGGCCTTAGAATTTTTTTTGGTTGGAGGGGGGATTGGCATGTTGAATTTTGTTGGAATAATACACTATGCAGATGATAGATGTTAGTCCATTTGATATCTTTTTTGCAAATTTCCTGGATTTTTTTTCATGCTCTTTTTTTTTTTTGGGGCAAAAGAAGAAAACAGTACTGTCTTTGTTTTCTTTTTAAGCAAATCCCAGGTTCAACATTTATCGTCTATCCACTGAGCTATCCACTGATCAGCGTACATGTGCTGCTACTTAATTCAAAGTCTACAGGACTGGTGCTCAGCTATATATGTCAGTCCCATAGACGTTGAATAGAGCATGAACATCCTTCTCCTTCCTTAACACAGTTTAAGGGGAGAACGGGACAGATGTAGTGCATAAGTGATGTGTTTTATCCTAGAATACCTCTTTAAGGCTAAAGCCCCACGTGCACTGCGAGAAAAACCGTGGTGGCAACACATCGCGGTTCTTCCCGCAGCACTTTTGATGGAAAGTTCACACAGTTTTCCTCTGCGGACTTTCTGCTTCAATTATACCTATATAGGGAATCCGCCAGCGTTTCCGTAGGTATAATTGACATGCTGCGATTTCCAAAACCGCCGCGTGTCTGCAGTGTGTATTTTAACGCAAAGTGGGGATGGGATTCGCTAGAATCCCATCCACTTTGCTGTAAATGTACAGTCATGGCCAAAAGTTTTGAGAATTACACAAATATTATATTTTCACATGATCTGCTGCCCTCTGGTTTTTATGTGTGTTTGTCAGATGTTTTTATCACATACAGAAATATAATTGCATTCATATTATGAGTAACAGAAGCTTATATTGACAGTTAGAATGAGTTAATGCAGCAAGTCAATATTTGCAGTGTTGACCCTTCTTCTTCAGGACCTCTGCAATTCTCCCTGGCATGCTCTCAATCAACTTCTGGACCAAATCCTGACTGATAGCAGTCCATTCTTGCAGAATCAATGCTTTAATTTTGTCTGAATTTGTTGGTTTTTGTTTGTCCACCCGTCTCTTGATGATTGACCACAAGTTCTCAATGGGATTAAGATCTGGGGAGTTTCCAGGCCATGGACCCAAAATCTCTATGTTTTGTTCCCTGAGCCATTTAGTTATCACCTTTGCTTTATGGCAAGGTGCTCCATCATGCTGGAAAAGGCATTGTTGAGCGCCAAACTGCTCTTGGACGGTTGGGAGAAGTTGCTCTTGGAGGACATTCTGGTACCATTCTTTATTCATGGCTGTGTTTTTAGGCAAGACTGTGAGAGAGCCGATTCCCTTGGCTGAGAAGCAACCCCACACATGAATGGTTTCAGGATGCTTTACAGTTGGCATGAGACAAGACTGGTGGTAGCGCTCAACTCTTCTTCTCCGAATAAGCTGTTTTCCAGATGTTCCAAACAATCGAAAAGGGGATTCATCAGAGAAAATGACTTTACCCCAGTCCTCAGCAGTCCACTCCCTGTACCTTTTGCAGAATATCAGTCTGTCCCTGATGTTTTTTCTGGAGAGAAGTGGCTTCTTTGCTGCCCTCCTTGAGACCAGGACTTGCTCCAAGAGTCTCCGCCTCACAGTGCGTGCAGATGCACTCACACCTGCCTGCTGCCATTCCTCAGCAAGCTCTGCACTGCTGGTAGCCCGATCCCGCAGCTGAAACACTTTTAAGAGACGGTCCTGCCGCTTGCTGGTCTTTCTTGGGCGCCCTGGAGCCTTTTTGGCACCAATGGAACCTCTCTCCTTGAAGTTCTTGATGATGCGATAGATTGTTGACTGAGGTGCAATCTTTCTAGCTGCAATACTCTTCCCAGTTAGGCCATTTTTGTGCAGTGCAATGATGACTGCACGTGTTTCTTTAGAGATAACCATGGTTAACAGAAGAGAAACAATGATGGCAAGCACCAGCCTCCTTTTAAAGTGTCCAGTGGTGTCATTCTTACTTAATCATGACAGATTGATCTCCAGCCCTGTCCTCATCAACACCCACACCTGTGTTAATGGAGCAATCACTGAAACGATGTTAGGTGGTCCTTTTAAAGCAGGGCTGCAATGATATTGAAATGTGTTTTGGGGGATAAAGTTCATTTTCTAGGCAAATATTGACTTTGCAAGTAATTGCTGTTAAGCTGATCACTCTTTATAACATTCTGGAGTATATGCAAATTGCCATTAGAAAAACTGAAGCAGTAGACTTTGTAAAAATTAATATTTGTATCATTCTCAAAACTTGTGGCCATGACTGTAAAACACCACGTTTTTTTCCACGGGGTCTATGCCACGTGAGTCCCGGCCTAAAGACAATACCTCCAGCAGTGGGCTGGATTTATTATATGTACTAAGACTGTAATGACTAACTCTAACTCTAATAACTGCGTCCGCTACTGTCCAGGCCACTGTTGTCTGTTTTGCTTTTTCACCAACCAGAATGTCATTCTGCCCTTCTAACTCCAGTACATTGGGCATAGGTAAGTGTGAAGACATAAGCCAGCACCAAAAGATGGAGGAATTTGGATTTTTCTACAGGGCTCAGTCTACTCTGCGTATGCACTGCTAATGCTTTCAACGGCTCACCCATCACAGAGGTCACAACAGAAGAGGGGGCAGAAAGCACAACCAGTTTTTACGGTAGCATCTCTGTTTCATCTTCATCCATCTTCATACATGACTATTAGAATTTATTATGATTGGGTTCATACATCTTAATTAAGTCTTAGATCTGCGGAAGAAAGCTTTATCTTTACTGTATACATTCAGAATGTTGTGCAAACACAGGCATCAGATAGAAATGGATCATGAAGCTCACATTACTGTACAGGGTTAACCACAGCCTGAAGTAAGGAACAGATGTTATTTGTGTAACATAAGACGACCTTCAGCGTGCATCAATATGTATTTCACAGATCTTCAGCTTCATATCTGACTTATAAAAAAATAAAGCAACAATTATATAATAAATGTCTGTGAGGCTCAGTGATTCACAAGTGTGAAAGTGTTTTTCTATGTGATTTTCTATAAAAGTAACTAATGTTTAATGAATAGACTCGGAGTCAAGGAGCTACTTAAAGAGCAATTCCCTAATACAGCGTTGTGGGAAATGCCTGATGGTTGGGGGCCCCACTGTTGACTCCCCCACCTATCACTAGAGCAGGGGTCCTGAGCCCCCAGTCCCCGATCTCGTTTATCCTTAGGTTTTGAGTGTGCTATCCAAGTCTAAGCCAACTGTTCACGGGGTCCATGTGTCCGTTGCAACGAATCCAATAGGACCTGCTCTAAAGATATCATAACAGAATGAAGGCACTGGGATAGGACACTTGGTCATCTGCATGAAGCCATACAGCCACAGGAAGTCAGAGAAAGCCTCTACTGTTACCATCAGCCACCCAGACTTTTATATGGCACAATCCCCACCAGTGTAAAGGAATGGGGGACCCCATTAAACAGACATTTATCTCCCATGGCTTGGTAATAAATGTCATTTGTGGATATTTTCCCTAAAGACATTAGACCCTAAATAGCGAAATGCAGCAAAAAAAGATGCGGCAAACACTGAGGTGGTAACATATCATGTTTTTTCCATAGCGTTTTTTATTGCGTTTTTGCAGAGTTTTCTTCTTCGGACTTTCTGTTCTTATTTATCTTATTTATACCTATACTGAAAACGCCAACGTTTATGCAGGTATAATTGACATGCTGCGATTTTCAAGAACGTAAGTGTTTTGGAAAACGCGTGTGTGGATGGGATTAACCAGAATCCCATTCACTTTGCAGGTACTGTAAACCGCTCCCTTTTTAGTAACGAGGGGCTTCAGCCTAAAGGGAATGTGTCACCAGAAAATTACCTATTATTTATTTGTCACAAGAACCCAGCATATCAGCCCAGCCCCTGCACATTAGTCATCTGAATCAAACAGTGTCTTCCCCTTGTTATTTGTTTTCTCTGTTGCTGATGTAACGCTCTTTTTGGCAATATGCAAATTAGCTCTTGGAGTAATTAGTGTGTTGCCACTTTGGAACAATGGCAACACCCTTGTTGCACCAAAGAGATTATTTGCATATTGAGAAAACCAGCAACAGAAGCATCTATTCACAAGGGGAAGAACAATGTTTGATTCAGGTGACCATCACATACCTATCTGCATGATGCTGGATTGATATGCTGGGTTCTGGAGAATTTTTTTTTTTTTTTATGTCACTATCTATAGTTAAAAAAAAAAAAGTACAAAATCAAAAATTTTCACTCAGACCACTAAGCCTAATAATAGACAGGCACTTGACAATTCAGTAGGGGGTTTCTTTGCAACAGTCACCTCATTTACATCACAAGTCAGACAGGATTATAATAGAAGATAATGCCTCTATAGATAACATAGGAAGGCCAAAAATATCAAATCAGTGGGGGCCAACAGCTAGCCCCCACACAATTCAGCTGTTTGGAGGTTTGTCCAGTCTGTGTACTATACAGTGCATTGAGCCAGAAGCAGTTGACTCTGTACCCTGTATAGTGGCCGGATGTTAATACTGCAGCTTTCGAATCCATTCGATGGAAGCTGAGATGCAGTACCGTTACCCCCGCCACTATAGAGGGCACAGAGCTATTTGCTTCCAGTTCCATGCCCTGTATAGTCCACAAACTGGCGGACCTCTGAACAGCTGATCCGTGAGGGGGCTAGGTCTTGGCCCACCACCAATCTGATATTTATAGTCTATCCTAAAGATAGGACATGAATGAAAAAATTATGTACAACCCCTTTAACAGAGCAGAGTTGAAGCTCATGTAAGATGGCTACCTCCATAATCATGTACAGAAAATAGAATTTAAAAAAAATATCTACCATCAGAAAATAAAACAGATGAGAAAAAGTAATACATTTCACTATCTGGATTTAATTAAAAATGGCGATACATTTCCTTTTAGTTTCTTCTTAATTCTTTTTTTTATAGGTTTACTAGACTCTTTTAGGCTAATTTTGGCCTATTTCTGAGAACATTTCTGAGTTGTAAAATACTGGAACATTGGAGCTAGTATTGCAATGTTCATGGTCACAATGACAGCCTGAAAGTACTGGCTCAATGTCAGTCCTCACTTACAATGAAACCAGTGAGAAGTTTTCATTGCATCTATACTTGTAAACATGTTTTGATGGTGCTAATCACACATATGCAGAATGTACAGAAGGGGGTGGCATACGTGTTTGGGAGAGGGGACTATTAAATACACAACCCATCAAATCTAGTTGGCAGATCATTCCCCAGTAATGTCTGTTAACCTCTGAATCAGCCCATGGGTATTGGATATGGGGGCTTATTTTGCATCCACAACGAATTTGATATGACATGTATGCTTTTTCTAACTTGTTTATTTTAGTTAATACTTTTATTACTACTTTCATGAAATAACAATTCTGGTTGATCTCTCATAAATATGCTGTGCTGTCCATTACCATTATCCTTGTCAAAAGGGTCTATCCTTAAACAGTGATGTACTGACTGGACAGTGTCTGACTAAGTAGCCCCCACAGCTGGTAACACCCAGATGTCATACATTTCTAGGAGGAATTACAGAGGAACGGCACAATGCAGAGTTATACAGAAATATGGTTTAGAACCACATGCAGGAGAGTGACTGAACTGTGGACACAAGATAGTCCTGGCAATTACTGCTATTTGGGATCAGAGACTGTGGGAGTGCCAGACCAAGGTGCATTGAGAAACTGTAATCATTATGCTGTGCGCCCTCTTAGAGACTGTTCAGACAGTAACCAACAAGTCTTGGATCTATCTGTGCCTGCAACTGCCAAGCCTTATAGTGTAACCATAATAATATTAAAGATTTTTATTTATATTACATCAACATATTCCTCAGCACTTTACAGAGCAGAGGGTACACAAACAAGTAGACATTGAGTAATAAATTAATCCTCAATTCTGACAAGAGGAGTGAGGGCTCTGTTTGCAGTCTATGAGGAAGAATGGGGAGGCAAGAGCTTTACAGTGGTCCAGCCATCACAATAAAGCTGTCCAAGATGGTCAACAGCCAGTATCTGACTATATCAAGGGTCAGCAACCTCCGCCACCTGTGCCAGGGTCGGCACCTCATGCACATTTACCCAGCACAGAGCTCTCTTTTATGTTTAAAATACTGCTGTTCCAAGTGACACTAGGGGGGGAAACATGAGGCATGATGGATGCCCTAATGTCTAGGTTGTGAGCTAGCCTAGCTAGCCAGGAGGCATCAATTCATTCATATACCTTGAAGCAAGTGCTAAAGTATAATATGGCAGCTGAACGTTCTATTGTGGGCATCTGTTAATTTCAACAAAGTTGAACAGATTTGTATGGATTTATTAAACAAAAAGACCAGGCTATGTGAGGGACTGCAGGCCACTCTAAATCATGTTTCAACCATTCAACCAAAAGTTGTATTCTCCGTAAAAGGGTCACCTTTGCACACAAAAAAAAAAAAAAAAAAAGTCAGGGGCAAGAATCACATTAAAATGGATGTTTAATAAACCAGTTATTTGGTTATGGTTTGTGTTATATTATATAAACTTTCATGTACGGGTCATACTCCTTACTATTATTGCATGGCACACCGGGTACCTTTTCTTTGACTTTCTTTAGAAAAAAAAAAAACAAACATTGGCACACCATACAAAAAAGGTTGCCTACTAAAGTTAAAAATCCAAAGACATACTGAGAGGGAACTTAGATTGTGAGCCCTATAAGGTACAGTGACTAACAATGTACTGTATATAAGGTACTGCAGAATATTTTGGTGCAATATAAGTGGTACTTGTGATTGTGGATTCTCAGAAAAAGGGTGAGGGGCTTAAATGCGCCACAGTGCACCAAAATCGTCAAATTCTAGCTCAAAGTAAACCAACAAAAAGGTAGTGTAAACTTAGTGCGTGACTGCACTAGTATGTACTGCGCATGCACAATCCATCTCAGCAATGCAGGGAGAGTGCGCGCATGTGCAGTGTATAATAGCACCGCCAATGGGGACTGCAGAGAGGAAACAGTCCCATCCCTGGTAAATGCAGCATCACTGAAAGAGATCACATGACGCTCAGGGAAAGTTGCTAATGCAACCATTACAGTAAGATATATATCTTTATATGATGTAACAGTCTAGGACTATTAGAGGTATAAATGTGGAGCTGACTTTACCAAAACAATTGAAGAACACAGTATTTTATGTACAATTTTATTTTGTGTGTTATATTGTGTTACTGCAAGGCATAGAATGTACTCTGCAGAATAAGGGATTTCTGTTCTTTTTGTGTGTGATATTCTCCTTTTATCCTTCTAATTAATCGTTCTGTGGCGTGAATGAGAAAGGAAGCCTTGCCATGACACGTCCATCTTTTATCCTCGTTGTACAAGGTCTGAGGCTCCTGGTACACCATGTTTCTGTTATTCTACTACTTGAGAACTCTCTGTTCCTGTATGACACAATTCAGCTCATGCGTAAGCACGTCCATCACCGCCCACCATGACACACCCACGGGCCTGCCCTCTGCTGCTCTACATACGTTCTCCTGTAAACAGCATGCCTATGTGATCTGCTGATTCCTCTGCATCAGCTCAACACCACAGTGGAAAATGTGCCATAGTATTAACAAAGCTGCTGATTTTAACACAGTAGGAGGAATACATAAATTACTGCAATTAAATATACAAAATGCCAGTAAATTTGCTGACATTCTGTAAAAGGTACAACAAATAAAACTGTAGTAAAAATAAAAAATAGTTTTCGGTTGACTGGATTCAAATATGCAGTTTTTGATGCAGTTTTCTAAGCCAGGAGTGGATATAAAGTAGATGAAAAGTATCGGTTTATTTATCTACTCCTCACTTTGGCTCAGCCCAGCCTAAATATATTCATACATGGGCTTCTTTTTTGGGCTCTTCCTGATGTTTAGTTTCTTTTTTTATGCAGAATCAGGATACAATCTATATAGCATCTATTTCTTACTTTAAAAGAAGCTTATTCAGCAACCACAGAAAAATTGCACAGTGCAAGTTAAGTTGTGCATTGTTTCCTACTACAAGTTCTTGGAAACAGATGTTTGTAATAAATGTATACTTCTGTATGTATTAAGCTGGTTGTACCATCTGTAGACCCATTGGCAATGAGAAGGTTATCATAGTCTGGAAACTAAATCCCCAGCCATAAGCTGTTATTCCATGGGGCAGCTGCAGGGGTCTGCACATATCTCATTTGCTTATAATAGGGTGTATAAAAAATGGCTGCCATGATTGAATAGTAAGCCAAGTGCCTCCCTGTGGGGAAACCTAACAATAAGGGTGTTTTCACTGCTTTGGTACAAAATGCATGTCGTTTTGATGGCGGAGTTTTTAATTTTACAGGTGAAACATGTTAAATAAATGTGATTCACCTGTAAAATTAAGAAACTGCGCCTAAACCACAACATGGTATAATCGTGTATACATCAGTGGCCACATGCACATGGGCTTTTGTCAGCACCCTAAAAATTGACCAAAAGTGGGATTACATCCGAAATGTTACTATGGTACTTGCTTCTCTGTGTAAAACTGAGTGTTCAGATACCCAACCAGTTCAGAGGAAGGCCCATGATCTAAAGTGATGAAAGTCTGTTACCACCGAGCAAAAAGGAAGAACTTTTTATAAGTGCAATGTTTAAAAAAAAAAAAACAAAAAAAACTTTGGTTAGTTTATTGGTTGGGGGAGGGGGTTAAGATTTGAACCCCTACTTCTACTTCTGTACACCATTGAACATTTCCCTAGTGTACACACTAACCATTGCTTCCTGTTTACTGCATCTACCCGCATTTAAGTTCTTTTGTCCCATAACAGCCATTCCCTTTAAAAAGGAAGGTAGGTCACCCTCCCGGCAGATGATGTAATGAACTTCACATGTCCTATTGTTTGTTCTCAAGGGAGATAATCCTTGCCAGAGCAGTCTAGATACATATGTAGATCTCTTAGGACAAGACATATATAAATAATCAATGCGGCCCCTCTGCAGGTACAGGTCCCTAGATCAGCACTCAGGAAAGTGTACTTGAGGGATTAAGAGCTGTACCTGCACTCATTGTGGCTAGTAATGTATACACAACTATAGAATTACAGCATATACATTGTGGATGCCGTTTCCATGGTAATACGATCACCAAGTTAAAGTAAACCATTTCTAGTAAACTGTATCAGGCTGTGCAAGCAACGAGTATGAATCATCCACATTCAATGGCCAGTTCCTCTTTTTCCAATTTTAGCTAGAAACCTCTGTCCCCCTCTTCTGGGACCCCTGAGTTGTTGAGCAAAAAATTATAGTCAGTATTGGTTCAGTGTGTTGTACCACTGACCTTTAGTGACTGCTCCATCACTTAAAGGGGCCTTCTGTCCCAAAATCAAATTTTTCCCATCACCTACAACAGCACCCAGAGAGAGGATCCGCCCCCAGGGACAGGAAACCTACGGTATAAAAAGGTGGAGCCTCTCCTACCCCTCAGTTGTTTCCTGTCCCTGGAGGGAGACCTACATGCCTGCTTGAGACAGGCTTACCTGATGGCATAGGAAAGAGTTGGTCCTGGTAGGGGTTGCCTGTCTTCTTCCATGGGTGGCTGTTAGCTGTGGCCCGGTCTGGAGTCGGTGCCGTCCCCCCAGCTATGCGCCACTGGTGTTCCGGGCGCAGGGGTTCCGATATCCAGGCAGAAGGAGTGTGTTTCCTCTGCTTTAGGCCGCAAGAGTTTTGAGCCTGCATAGAGACACATGGAGGAAAAAAGAAGGCGTGACTTCCGGTGGAAAGGGTGTGGCTTGCTGGTTGTGAGGGTGTGGCTTCCGGTGGAAGGGGCGTGGCCTAGCTGCTGAATTGCCATATAATGCAGATTGCAGGACGGTGGAGCTGCTAAGCAGTTCCTGGCCCTCCTTGCACTGAGAAGACTTCTCTACAGTATGGAAGAGCAGCAGCCACAGCTGCAGTCACAATCCCAGCAGCCGCCGGCAAGAGGGGGGGTTCTCCGGGGGAGCTTAGGGATATACCTAGAAAACAGATTCTAGAGTTTCTTCAGAAGGGGCTAGAAAAGGGGCTTTCTACCAGTACTTTAAGTCCAGGTTTCGGCCCTTAGTGCTCTGCTAAACGTTAAATTGGCTGACGATCCCTGGGTGATTAGGTTCCTCAAGGCGGCCTCTAGAAGTAGACCTGTTGTTATGTCCAGAGTTCCTCCCTGGGACTTGAACCTAGTTCTGTCTGCCTTAACTAATCCTCCCTTTGAACCATTGGACTCTATCCCTATTAAAAATTTATCCCTGAAAGTGATTCTTTTAGTGGCCCTTACCTCGGCACGTCGCATAGGAGAATTGCAGGCTCTATCAGTTAATCCACCCTTTACTGTTATTACAGAGGACAGGGTAATAATTAAACCAGACCCAGCTTTTTTGCCTAAAGTAGCCTCAAAATTTCATAGACCTCAGGAGATAGTTCTCCCCTCCCTTTGTCCTAACCCGAGTAATGCTAAAGAGCAGGAATACCACTGTTTGGATGTAAGACGTTGCCTAATCCAGTATTTGTCCTCTACTTCCTCCTGGAGGAAATCTACTTCCCTATTTGTTCTCTTTTCAGGTCCCAACAAAGGGAAGGCGGCCTCTAAGTGTAGTCTGGCTAGGTGGGTGAGACTAGCAATCTCCCTGGTTTACAGTTTTTTGGGCCTTCCCCTCCTAGTGGGGCTCAAGGCACATTCTACTAGGGAGATTGCCACCTCTTGGGCCGAGAGAGCTGATGCTTCCATAGAATCTATCTGCAAAGCGGCAACCTGGTCTTCACCTTCTACCTTTTTTCGCCATTATAGGTTGGACATTGGGGCTTCTGCTGATCTTTCTTTTGGAAGGAAAGCTTTACAAGCAGTGGTCCCTTCCTAGTTTTTTCCTATTTTATTCTCTCTGGGTACTGTTGTGGGGATGGGAAAAAATGGTAATTACTTACCGGTAATTGGATTTTCCAGAACCCAGGACAGCACCATCCTTTATCTCTCCCTTTTTTTTCTTGGTGATGGACTTTTGTTTGGCATTGGGTGTAGCAAGCAAAAAAAAAAAAAGTTTTGACCTTAGGGTCATGAGTTACAAGTTAAATGGAGTCTCTCTCTCACTTCTATAAAACAACTGAGGGGTAGGAGAGGCTCCACCTTTTTATACCGTAGGTTTCCTGTCCCTGGGGGCGGATCCTCTCTCTGGGTGCTGTCGTGGGTTCTGGAAAATCCAATTACCGGTAAGTAATTACCATGTTTCATACTGATGACCTATCCACAGAAAACCCATTTAAGCATTGCCATTTCTTCCTTCGATAGAAGGTACACTATATTGGGGGGCGTTTATTAAGACTGGTGTTTTCTACAGCAGTATTCATCCATTCCCCTGCTGGAGCAAGATGCGCCAGAGTTATCAGCTTCTTAATAATTCTGGCACATCTCAGAAAATTCTGTGCCAGAAATTAAATCTACACCAACCAGAGATTATAGTAAAACTGGCGGGCCACGGTGTCCTCTATATGACCCACCTTGATCACTACTATGTTCTGCCCACAGTCTTAAAAAGTGGCAAGTGGGGCAGAAAAACAACAAAGTGATGCAAATTTGGCAGGTGCAGTAAGTGTGCCACAAGTTTTCTAGTGCACGTGTTTTCGTGTATGTAGTACAATCCCCTCATTGTTTTCACAGTTTTCAGTGATGGATACTTAGGTTGGCCATACAGTGGGGAAAAAAAAGTATTTAGTCAGCCACCAATTGTGCAAGTTCTCCCACTTAAAAAGATGAGAGAGGCCTGTAATTGTCATCATAGGTAGACCTCAACTATGAGAGACAAAATGAGAAAACATATCTAGAAAATCACATTGTCTGATTTTTTAAGAATTTATTTGCAAATTATGGTGGAAAATAAGTATTTGGTCACCTACAAACAAGCAAGATTTCTGGCTCTCACATACCTGTAACTTCTTCTTTAAGAGACTCCTCTGTCCTCCACTCATTACCAGTAGTAATGGCTCCTGTTTGAAATGGTTATCAGTATAAAAGACACCTGTCCACAACCTCAAACAGTCACACTCCAAACTCCACTATGGTGAAGACCAAAGAGCTGTGGAAGGACACCAGAAACAAAATTGTAGACCTGCACCAGGCTGGGAAGACTGAATCTGCAATAGGCAAGCAGCTTGGTGTGAAGAAATCAACTGTGGGAGCAATAATTAGAAAATGGAAGACATACAAGACCACTGATAATCTCCCTCGATCAGGGGCTCCACGCAAGATCTCACCCCGTGGGGTCAAAATAATCACAAGAACCGTGAGCAAAAATCACAGAACCACACGGGGGGACCTAGTAAATGACGTGCAGAAAGCTGGGACTAAGGTAACAAAGACTACCATCAGTAACACACTACCCCGCCAGGGACTCAGATCCTGCAGTGCCAGACGTGTCCCCCTGCTTAAACCAGTACATATCCGGGCCCGTCTGAAGTTTGCTAGAGAGCATTTGGATGTTCCAGAAGAGTATTGGGAGAATGTCATATGGTCAGATGAATCCAAAGTAGAACTGTTTGGTAGAAACACAACTCGTCGTTTTTGGAGGAGAGTGAATGCTGAGTTGCATCCAAAGAACACCATACCTACTGTGAAGCATGGGGGTGGCAACATCATGCTTTGGAGCTGTTTCTCTGCAAAGGGACCAGGATGACTGATCCGTGTACATGAAAGAATGAATGGGGCCATGTATCGTTAGATTTTGAGTGCAAACCTCCTTCCATCAGCAAGGGCATTGAAGATTTAATGTGGCTGGGTCTTTCACCATGACAGTGATCCCAAGCACACCGCCAGGGCAACGAAGGAGTGGCTTCGTAAGAAGCATTTCAAGGTCCTGGAGTGGCCTAGCCAGTCTCCAGATCTCAACCCCATAGAAAATCTTTGGAGCGAGTTGAAAGTCCGTGTTGCCCAGTGACAGCCCCAAAACATCGCTGCTCTAGAGGAGATCAGCATGGAGGAATGGGCCAACATACCAGCAACAGTGTGTGCCAACCTTGTGAAGACTTACAGAAAACGTTTTATTTCTGTCATTGCCAACAAAGGATGTATAACAAAGTATTGAGATGAACTGTTGTTATTGACCAAACACTTACTGTATTTTCCACCATAATTTGCAGATAAATTCTTTAGAAATCAGACAATGTGATTTTCTGGACTTGTTTTCTCATTTTGTCTCTCATAGTTGAGGTCCACCTATGATGACAATTACAGGCCTCTCTCATTTTTTTAAGTGGGAGAACTTGCACAATTGGTGGCTGACTAAATACTTTTTTTCCCCACTGTACATATTGAATAGCTGCTGGCTGAAAAAGCCAACAGCTATCCTTCCTAACCCATACATATGCATGATTGGTTCAACTGAGTGTGCATGTGTTCTGAATATTGAAGGGAGTAATCTGCTGCTGGACACCTCTGGCATTGGTTTATCTCCTCTGAAAACAAAGGATTGGGCATATTGAAATCCAGTTGTCTGACCCTTCTCTTCCCCAACATCTGCCATCGAGAGACAGAAGGTCTCCCGCACATTAAATGGTTGGCCATTACCACTAAAACTGGTTGGATTAGCCAATATTAATCTAATGTGTATGGGTGTATGTATCATGTAGCTCGCTAGTTAGCTGTATACAATTTGTGATAAATAGCTCTATACATATTACACTGTATCTATGCTACAGGATATCTTCACAGTTCTAGATGTATACAATGCTAATTCTAAGCAGTGTCAAAATGGCAAAAAGGAGAAAACCAAACCCATCCAATATTATTTAGTGAAGTGGTGTTATTTGGAAATTGAATTGTAGTGTTATGTGGGATCAATATGGCAGTATTATCTGGGCTCTTTGAGGAAATATTATTTGGATACTGCATTTATGTGCGCTCTATATGGTAGCATTAAAAATAGCCATATGAGGGCCCTATTCTGTTTGTTATCTTAGGTTCCATTTTCCATAACACCTGGATGGTGTAATGGAACCATTATGGAACAGGCCATTAGAAGCAGAAAAACATTTTCATGCCTATCAAAGAATGACAATTCATTTTTTTGTTGTAGGGATACGCGTGGGAAGCCAGCATGTGAATACTGGGCCTTGATGTGTTCCTTTAGTACAAAAACCTACTGTTTAGTAAGCAATACTTAGTTGAACTATTTGTTATCAGTTTGCAGTATGAAACTGTTTATTCTATGGTGTTTAGCCTTAATTCACTATGAAGCCTTCTTGTCACACTCATTTAGGCATTGAGAACTAAAGATGAACATGTCATGTATATGTGTACACACCTATGCACTCTGCCTCATCTTGTTGCACAGACACAGGCCTATGGGCATGTAAACACGTGGTAGATAAAGGATCTTACTATTCAGCCTGAAGTAAGGAAAGATTGTTAATGCCTCCAGTAAACCTATATGTATAATTTCACAAATAATCATTCTCCTAGAAACTAGGGTTGATATACGAGAAGTGTTTTACTGAAACAACATTTGAGGTGGAAGTGTTTGAACTACAGTACGATTATTATGATTTTTTAAAACATGTAACCTACAAAATATATACATTTTACTAATGCCAAATACATACCTACCAACTTTTAAAGGACTGAAAGAGGGATAAAACCTGCAGGGTACATAGTGCACCCTGGGAAATATAGGTGCTATAAGCTCCAGCTCCACCTCCATCTCTGCCCACTTCCACTATTGTTCTGCCCATGTCCCATTGTGCCCCCATACAGTATAATGCTCTCTTGTGGTACCCACACAGTATAATATCCCCTTGTAGCCCATACAGTATAATGCCCCCCTGTGGCACTCACAGTATAATGTCACCCTTAATATGACCCCCACAGTATAATGCCCCCTTAATATATTGATAAAGATTGACTACAATTAGAAAAAAAGATCTAATTTTTTTCCCCCAGTAATTGCACCACTCTTGGGCCGTGTTTAGACCATCACCAATCCTGATTTGTCTGTTGTAGTAAATACTTATATTCTCTTTAATATAACAATTCTGGATCATAATTTCTTAGAACTCTGTGGGTCTCCTCGTTCGGGATCCATCGGGTGTCCTCTGTGCAGTAGTTTTCTCTCCACAGATTTTAGGCAGTTTCTGCGATGGAGTTTGCAACGGAGATTCCAATTCCTTTCAGTTTCTAAATTTACTAACTCTTGTCTCCCACTTTCTGACCATAACCTTCTTTCTTTTGCCATCAGTAATTTCTCTCTTTCTCAGAACACATCAACCCATTAACACATAAAGGAATTTATATGCCATTAACACCCAGAACCTGTCAGACACTTCACAGTCATCACTGTCTCTTCACTCTCCTCTAACAACCTCGCCACTAGTCACTATAATGAAACTCTTAAAAGTACACTGGATGAGACAGCACCACCTGAACCTTTGGATGCACCTAACCTCCCTGTCATCTCCAAACTCTGGGAACACTTAGTCTATTCTCGCCTTAGACCCCTTACAATTGGGTTTCCACACTCTGCGTTCTACTTAAACTACCCTTACAAAACTGATCTTCTTAAAGCTAAAGGCAACTATTCTCTTCTTATTCTTCTGGATCTCTCAGCAGCATTTGATGCTCTAGACCACAAACTTCTTGTTATGATAGTGTCTCTGGAACAAATATCAGAAACTGCAGGAACTGGCTGACAGCAGAGAACAGTAGAACTAGCTGTTTAAATCTTACACAGTGCTGAGACAGAAATCCCAGACACCCAATGCCTTCACCAGCGCCAGCTGTGAAGCCAGGTGGACTTGTGCTGAATTTGGGGCCCAAGTTATCTCCACAGAAATTGATACAAGAAATAAACGCTCCACAATCAGAAGTCAAACCAGAACCCACAATACCTTACAAGGCAGATCGGAACCAGGAGGATAAATCAGGAGAGTGAACGTCCGAGCCAAAAGTCAGGCCAAGAGTAATGTCAGAGTCAAAATAAGCAGACAAGCGGATTTCCAGTAACAAGCTAAAGGTCAATATAGAGCAGTCCAGCACAAACAATCAGGATATGGAATCTACTTTAGTCATAACCAAATAGCAGACACCTGGCTGAAGAGGAAAAGGGTTTAAATATGCCTCCTCAACTGCTAATTGGATAAGCGTGTAAGTAGCCTCAACTCTGCAGAAGCTTCAAAGGTCGGCATGATAACCTTAAAGCAACAGCAGCTAAATTGATATTCCTGACACTTCTCAGTATGCTCCACGCTACAGACTCTGATCTATTGATTCTCCTCCTATCTTTAGTCTTCTCCTATCTCTCTGACCGCACTCAGTATATAATTTGCTGGCTCTGTTTCTTTTCTTACCTATACAGTTAGGGTTCCTCAGGGTTTAGTCCTAGGTTCCCTCTTCTCTCCACAGTTCCTATTGGACAAAAGATCAGAAGATTTGGGTTTCGATACCATCTTTATGCCAATGATACCAAAATATATACCTCCTCCCATGACATAACCCAGTCTTTACTACAAAACAACAGTTACTGTCTCTCTGCTGTCTCTAACATCATGTCTTCCCTCTATGTGAAACTGAATCTTCCAAAGACTGAACTACTGCTGTTTCCACCATCTACTAACCAACCTAACCCTGATATTTCCATTTCAGTCTGTGGTCTTAACATAACTCTGAAGCAACATTCCTGCTGTTTTAGAGTTGTGTTTGACACAGACCTTTCATTCACCCATATATCCAGTTGCTTGCACGCTCATGCAACCTGCACCTCCAGAATCCAACCTTTCCTTACCATGGAAAAATCAAAAATTCTTATTGATGCCCTGATTCACTCTCGACTTGAATACTGTAACTCCTTATTAATCGGTCTTCCCCTTACTAAACTCCCTCTTTTGCAATATCAGTCTATCAGTCTAAATGTTACACTGATGCCTCAGGACTGTGCCAGTCACCGCACTGGTTGCCTGTTCAATATAGAATACAATATAAACTTATCACCCTCATTCACAGCACTGCACTTTCCTACATTTCCTCCTTCATCTCTGTCTACCACTCTACCCATGCCCTCCATTCGGCTAATGTCCTAAGACTAACGTCACAACCTCCCACCTCCAAGACATCTTCTGAGTTGCACCAGTTCTCTGGAATGCCCTATCCCTGGACGATAAGATTACACCCAACTTCCACAGCTTTACGTTCATCCTAAACATATCTCTATAGGCAGGTCTATCACATTTCCTAATTTAACACTTCTGCACTTATGCTCCCCAAAGTAACCCTCCATTGTTCATCATCCCTACCCCTCATTATCACACTGGACATAATGCCTTTATCTAAGTGTAACCCTCTATGCCCAGGCACCTTGGATCTGTACATAAAGGAACACTGCTTGGTGATGGTTCATACAAACTTATTTATTTGTGTAAACTTGTTTCATAAAAATGGCTGGTCCACTGTATAAGCATTTGTACCTCTTGTGTCACCCCTTCTATCTCATAGATTGTAAGCTCTCACGGGCAGGGCCCTCACTTCTTTTGTATGAATTGATTTATTATTATGCAATGTCTCATTTTGTCTGTTCATAAAACTTAGAATTGGTAATGTTCTGAAGAATATGTTGGTGCTATATAAATAAAAATTAGTAGTATAAAGTTTATTGTTTATCTCTTCTGTGGGGATAGGTAGATCCATGTTTGTCACTGCATTATCAGCTAGTGTCAAGTATTCTTAGATAAATTCAATGCTTATTTTTACTATGAACAATACTATTCACTTATAATCCCCAACCCTGTTTATCATGACTCAGGAAGTACCACCTGTAACTTATACGTTAAATTTGTATAATGTGACCTATGTCAATGGGGAGAGCAAACTTGATGAATGAAGCAAATTTAACCTTAACAAGATGAAGAATACTAGATTGCATTAACTAACATTTAGTTATTTTAGAAAAAGACAATGTCTGTAAAGCGCTGAGGAATACGATGGCGCTATACAAGTAAGCATTATAAATAAATAAAAAAGACAGAGATCTAGAAGAATGAACATGAAACATGGACTGTGCACCTAAATTGGTGAAGGGCAAAAAAAAGGCACAAGTAGCACTTGGACCTGGATTTCAAACTTTCTACAGTCAAGGATTGCTTTTGCAAATATGTTACTACCAAAGTGATAAGTGGCTGTTCACTAGTCTCTCGCTGACTTTTTTCAGCACATACAGTGCTGGCCAAAAGTATTGGCACCCCTGCAATTCTGTCAGATAATACTCAATTTTTTCCAGAAAATGATTGCAATCACAGATGCTTTGGTAATAATATCTTCATTTAATTTGTCTTCAATGGAAAACCACAAAAAGAATTGTCAAAAAGCCAAATTGGATATAATTCCACACCAAACATAAAAAAGGGGGTGGACAAAAGTATTGGCACCCTTTGAAAAATCAGGTGATGCTTCTCTAATTTGTGTAATTAACAGCACCTGTTACTTACCTGTGGCACATAACAGGTGGTGGCAATAACTAAATCACACTTGCAGCCAGTTGAAATGGATTAAAGTTGACTCAACCTCTGTCCTGTGTCCTTGTGTGTACCACATTGAGCATGGAGAAAAGAAAGAAGACCAAAGAACTGTCTGAGGACTTGAGAAGCAAAATTGTGAGGAAGCATGAGCAATCTCAAGGCTACAAGTCCATCTCCAAAGATCTGAATGTTCCTGTGTCTACCGTGCGCAGTGTCATCAAGAAGTTTAAAGTCCATGGCACTGTGGCTAACCTCCCTAGATGTGGACGGAAAAGAAAAATTGATGAGAGATTTCAGCGAAAGATTGTGCGGATGGTGGCTAAAGAACCTCGACTAACATCCAAACAAGTTCTAGCTGCCCTGCAGTCCGAGGGTACAACAGTGTCAACCCGTACTATCCGTCGGTGTCTGAATGAAAAGGGACTCTATGGTAGGATACCCAGGAAGACCCCACTTCTGACCCAGAGACATAAAAAAGCCAGGCTGGAGTTTGCCAAAACTTACCTGAGAAAGCCAAAAACTTTTTGGAAGAATGTTCTCTGGTCAGATGAGACAAAAGTAGAGCTTTTTGGGAAAAGGCATCAACATAGAGTTTACAGGAAAAAAAAAGAGGCCTTCAAAGAAAAGAACACGGTCCCTACAGTCAAACATGGCGGAGGTTCCCTGATGTTTTGGGGTTGCTTTGCTGCCTCTGGCACTGGACTGCTTGACCGTGTGAATGGGATTATGAAGTCTGAAGACTACCAACAAATTTTGCAGCATAATGTAGGGCCCAGTGTGAGAAAGCTGGGTCTCCCTCAGAGGTCATGGGTCTTCCAGCAGGACAATGACCCAAAACACACTTCAAAAAGCACTAGAAAATGGTTTGAGAGAAAGCACTGGAGACTTCTAAAGTGGCCAGCAATGAGTCCAGACCTGAATCCCATAGAACACCTGTGGAGAGATCTCAAAATGGCAGTTTGGAGAAGGCACCCTTCAAATCTCAGGGACCTGGAGAAATTTGCCAAAGAAGAATGGTCTAAAATTCCAGCAGAGCATTGTAAG
Source organism: Leptodactylus fallax (assembly GCA_947044405.1). NCBI lineage: Eukaryota > Metazoa > Chordata > Amphibia > Anura > Leptodactylidae > Leptodactylus > Leptodactylus fallax. Next base: position 248,827 of record CAMRHE010000104.1, on the reverse strand, counting down.
AAACTCATTGATGGTTACCGGAAGCGGTTGTTCACAGTTATTTTGGCTAAAGGTTGTGCTACCAAGTATTAGGCTGAGGGTGCCAATACCTTTGTCCGGCCCATTTTTGGAGTTTTGTGTAAAATGATCAATGATTTGACTTTTTTTTTCATTCTCTTTTGTGTTTTTTCATTGCAAGCAAAATAAATGAAGATCTTATTACCAAAGCATTTGTGATTGCAATCATTTTCTGGAAGAAATTGAGTATTATCTGACAGAATTGCAGGGGTGCCAATACTTTTGGCCAGCACTGTACACCTAAAGAATGTATGAAATAAAGATTAAGCTTGCACAACTTAAGTGTACCGTTGTAACATCTTCTTTACACATCATATTATGAATTAACTGTATGGCCCTGTAACACTAGTAAACCAATAAATGCGTACTGATAACACACTCCTAATACAGGGCTTATTTTAGAATACAGATCAAAGGACAATGAGAACTTACAACAGCCTACTAGTTATCAGCTTTTAGCAGTTTAAGGCAGCCATACACTTTAGATAGCTGTCGGCTGAACACTTATCTAGGATTCTGAAGTTGGGAAGGTGCCTTATTGTAGGGCCACATTTCTATTTAATTATATATTATTAAAGACTACCACATTGTTATATAGAAATATTACAACATAGATGGAGTGTTATTATTATTAGTACTAATAATAATTTCATTTATATAGCACCAACATATTCCGCAGCACTTTACAAATCAGAGGGTACATGAACAGGAAATATTTGACATTACAATGTGATAAAAAAAATTAATGTATCAAACAATAGGAGTGAGGGCCCTGCTCGCGAGAGCTTACAATCTATGAGCATTTGTTCAAAAAAGTTAACTTCCTGATTACTACAAGTGAAACGATATCTCTAAATCAATATTTGCATTATGTGTGCTATTCTTATTTCCCCAATCCATATCTTTAGCATTGAAAACATATTTTATATGTAATATGCACAGAACTGCTCTGGTTAAAATTGTTTCAACAATAGGGGAACTTTAAGGGGTTGTGTCATTACAAACCCTTATCCCCCATCCTTTAGATAGGGGATTAGTGTCAGTAATGACTCAACCCCATAAAGGATAGGGGATAGTTGTCAAATTGCAGGATTGATTAGATTAGTGCTTACTTATATAGCACCATCATATTCCGCAGCGCTTTACAGATATTGTCAGTCACTGTCCCATATAGGGCTCACAATCTACATTCCCTATTGGTATGTCTTTGGAGTCTGACCACTGCAACTGAAAGTCCCACTGAATCCTTTCCATTAATGAAATGCTGTTGTACTTGTGTGATGAGCTCCCCATTCACTGCTATGGGGCTGCTGTGGCAGTGAATGGAGCTCTGGTCATGCAAGTGCACTGGTATTTAATTCAGGTAGAATGCAGGGGGACTTTCAGCCCCCCATTCTCCTGATCAGCAGTCGAACCCCCAGTGATGTGACACTTATCTGCTATCCTGTGGATAAAGAAGTGTCTGTCATGGGACAACCTCTTGAACCAAATCTGAGAAAAGAGAGGAGGCAGTATCTGCACGATTAGATCCCAGTGATGTCTCGGGGAGAAACAGGAACCACTAAGGAAGCTTTTTCACCTCTATCTATATATTACATAGAACATTAGGGTGAATTTATTAAGGCCAGAGCATTGTGCATACATTTTAATATTGTGAGCACTGACAGCAGAAGATGAATAAATTGGTGAAAAACAGAAGGTCCTATGCACTAGAATAAAAAAAAAAATACACTAGTCAGGAACTGGTGAAGATTTTAGCTATAACTCACACCACATTGCAGTCGCAAGTTATAGTAAATCTTACTAAACCCACTTTTTTCTAAATTGGTAAGTGAGCTGAAAAATGGACAAAGTGGCACATTTTTGGTGCAAGCCACCATGTACTAAAAAATGTGCCACTTTTGCAACAGAAAACTGGCATAAAACCATTGATAAATTGATAGATTTTTATTCTAAGTTTCACAGGAGGCCAATAAACCTATATATTTATATATATATATATATATATATATATATATATATATATATTGCTATTAGTTGGATTCAAACCCGCTGAGCCACTGTGCCACCCTGATATCTTTAGCCTACTGGAGGACCCTCTGGTTCACAGGCCAGTAAGTCAGAATGTGGATACTTTCTTCTTTTACAGTTCCCTATGTTGCCCATTGAAAGTTTTGTCATTTTTGATAAATCCATATTAACCATATATTGTGCAGAGCAGGGCAGGCAGTGAGCAGCCTTCTCTGAGCATAACAAAAGCTTCATCAATCCAGATGTAGGGCTCCTAATTCAAACAGTAGATACCATCAAGAACACATGTTTTCACTTATTTGTTCTTAGGATCATGTAAAGTGTCCTGGTATAAATACGTCAAGTCTTTTTCCATCGTATAGACATTATCCCGGAAGTATGCTATCTCAAAGAAAATTAAAGCCATTTCATTATCCTTTCTGACATATCTAGTTACCAGGACTTTGAAAACACATGAAACAATAGGCAAATTCTTCATGAATATAGACAAATAAACTCAATATCTAGTATTAAGCAACTTGTTAAAATACTGATGCATACGCTCATACAATCTATGATCAATATGTTGTATATGCTTTACAATAAGTAATCAATACAAAATGTAAAACTTATCTGAAATGTTTTACACTCAAATTTTACATATATCACTATATATTGGATAAAACACCATTAGTCTCTTATGTGGACAGACTTACTGGCTTATCTTTATGCTTATTTTATCATCTTTACTAGTTACAACTAACTAGAGCCACAGGTCCCCCTGCAAGCCAGACAAGACGTCAGATAAAGCCTATTGACTTTGTTGGCTCAAGTGTTAGAGGAGTTGTATTTGAGTTTGATGGTAGATCAACTATCCAACCCCTTCACTGTTTATCAGCGTTCATGGGAGAACCTGACTATACAAAACCCATAACATTTGTATGTATTCTAAAGTGATACAGCTTATAATAGACCTAGTGAATCTGAACTTGTTTGGTCTCGGTCTGTATGAAATATTTATGACCTTAGGGATTTGTTCCTTAAATTATTGCAGAGCTGTTTCTTATAAACATAGCAATGTATATAAAGTCGAGTCTGACAGGATCTTTCAGCGGGGTTTTGGTTAATCCCATGGACAAGTGACCACTTTAGCCCTAAAGGCACAATGCATTTTGTTAAAGAGTTCATTACTTCTCAGCCTGACTGGCATCAGATGTACACCCTTCCCTTCCCTTCCCCCACTGTATATCTGATTAACCCTGTTGATATTTGTAGTACTGCTCAGATTCAGCAGAGGAATTATATTCTCTATAGCGTAAAATGACCACAAGTCATGATATAGTTTAGCTTATAACCAAGTAGACAAATGCCACCATTAAAAAGTTCACCTGATTAACTAAAGTATCAAACAATAATTCATCTTTATTTCAATACATATAAAAAAAAAATGTTAATGATAACAAGAGTATACATACCACTCTGGCTAATGTGAAACATATGTTGGGTAGACACATGTTGGCGTTCACCTACCAGCACGGTCTGTATACGGTGGTATTCTGTAGTTTCTGTGTACTGTGCTATTTTTACTTGAGTCTTGTTGTGTCTCTTCTCTTATGTCTTACCTTATCTGTATACTGTTATTTCATGCACTTATTGCTTGATAATATGTTTACTGTTAGAATAATAATTACCGACTACCTGCGATCATGGGTAATGCATGCCTGTTTTTTAAAGGGTTCAAAATAACTCTCAAAACCATTTATAGCACCATGAAGGGGCCTTTAATAGGAACAGAAACATACCACTGTGGCCACAATAAAGCAACGCAGAGACAATCCTCTTTATATGGATGTGCAAATCAGTCTGCAAGTGCATTGAGGGTGGAGTCTGATTTATGACATTCGCCTACAGACAGCTGTAATGCAGGCATAGGCTGAAAATAACAATTATGACTAAAGGGGAGACATTGTACCCCAACTCCTGAAGAGATCTGGAGCATTTGCAACTGTCTGTAGGCAAATCTGGCTCTGATGCACTTCATTCTGATTTGCATATCTATAAAAAGATGATTATCTCTTCATTGTTTCATACAAAGGTACATGCCTGCTCCTGATAAAGGCCCATACATGTCACACATTTTGGTTTGGGGACCATTATGGACCTGACATTCCTTTTAATTTATGTATTTTATCATTATTTTTTCTATGTATTGAAATAAAGATGAGTAATTGTTTGCTACTAAGGCTATCCCATGAACACTTTATTGGTGGATTATGTTTGCAAAATTCACAGGGTTGGATAGATGTTATAGACAAGCATAGCTATTTTTGCTGGTATTACAAGAAGGCACTTTGTAGCATTTTATACCTAAAACGGTAGTTTTATATACCGATGTCTAATCATATACAAAATGTGTTACGTTGTATTCTTAAGATTGTAGACATTTTCTCCATTCTCATTTGAGTGTTTTTATTTGCTTTTTTTCTTATACTAATTTACTAAATGGCATTAAAATTATTTTTTTAAAAGCTAATTTCTCTAAGTGATAATGGAATGAATTGCTAGAGTGCTTAGTACATAGTAACAGGATTTAAAACAAAAAAAACCTACATGGACCGCAATATTATTTAAGAAATCGCTGTAATTCTCCTCTGTTTGCATTCACTAGATTAGAGTGTATGCATTGAAATTGGTAAACTCCTCAATGTTTTCCGAAGGCTTTTGAAGGACAAAGGTTAATACTTAAAGTACACCATTTATTACATAAGAAATTATTGATTTGTATTTGTGAATCTGTTTTCCTGAAGGAATATACTGTGCAATATTACATATGTTTAAAAAAAAATACACATTGTGCAAAGCTAAAAAAAAATCTAAAAAGTTATAATAAATGTTTGAATAAAAACTATAGCCAAACAAACTTAAATATTTTTAGCGGCTAATCTACAAGAATGGCACATTGTTTTTAGCCTTTTACCAGGGTAGAAATGATAGAGCTTCACATCCTAGGTTCATTGTTCTCTATCAAATCTTTTGTCGATTTGACCAGAGGGGAGGTAGAAACCAGTTCTAGCAGGGAACAGCCGGTCCTACAACTCTACCAACGAAGTAAACAACCTCAGCCTGTCAGTCACACCTAATTGTGAATGAAACTCAATACTTCATCTGTGCAAGCAAAAAAAAAAATCTATTCTGTGGAAGATATAAGGAAAAAAAATATTATTTAAATCATTTTCTTTAACCATTTTTGAATTTGAAATATAAAATAAAAATACACTAAATTTACCAACTTTTACTTATTACTCTTAGAATTACTTTAAATATATATTTTATGAAAAATCAGCATTAGAAAAAAATGTCAATGGAGAGTTAACAAAATACATTAGGAAAAATAAAAGCCCCACAAGAGAGCTCACATCTAGAAATGTTACATTACTATTGGTATTATACGTATGTTATAGCAACAAGTTGTTACATCAGGTTATGAATTTTCTTTCATATACTTGTAAGTATATTTTATTTAAAAAAAATCTACATTTTAATTATCTCACTGTATAAGAATAAAATAAAAAAAAGTGTTCTTTTTGCACATTATAGTATTTTGTTAGTCAGGCATGACAAAGATTTTTTACAGAAAGCTTTTTAAACCGTAAACTAGACCAGGGGTCAGTAACCTTCAGCACTCCAGCTGTTATGAAGCTACAACCCCCAACATGCTCTACTCACTTATATGGGTAGCTCCAAGAAGAGCAGGAACAACTGTGCATGCTGGGAGTTGTAGTTCCCCAACAGCTGGAGTGCCAAAGGTTGAATTTGACATAATTAAACAATATTAAAATGTATGTTTTTAACCTCTTGGACAACCCCAGTATAAGCTAAATATGGATTAATATATAAAAACCCATGACCCACATTTACTATTACTGCTGCACTAGAAAAGTGTCTAAAAGTGCGCCTCAACAACCTTCCTTATTTTAGGCACACAATGGTGAATCTCATTTCCTGCGCCCCACTAGCCACTTTTTAAGACAGTGGGTGGGTGGGAATCTAGATGAGCAGGACAGGGACCCTTCAGTCGTCAGATTTACTTTACCAGAATTTTAACCACATGCTGCTTATGCTTGGTCTATTACAAAGGGTCAAAAACCACTTTACGCCAGGGCCCCACGTGGTGGAAACGCCATGGAAAAAAATGTGGCGTTTTACAGTCTCTACAAAGTGGATGGGATCCTAGAGACTCCCATTCACACATTGCAAAAAAGTATGTGTAGCGGACACGCTGCTTTTCCTAAAGCCATCGCTGTTTTTGAAATCACTATGTCAATTATACCTACGAAAACGCAAGCAGTTTCCCTATAGGTATAATGGAAGCATAAAGTCCGCAGAGGAAACCTCTACGGACTTTCTGTGAAAAGAGCTGCAGTAAAAACCGCGATGTGTTGCCTTTTGGCTGTGGGGGCGCCACGTGGAGCCTTAGGCTGAGGCCCCACGTTGCTGAAATGCAGCTTTTTTTGTTGCAGATTTCGCTGCGCTTTTTTGATCCAAAGACAAGGGTGGCTTCAAATGAATGAGAAATATATAGGAAGCACTTTTACTTCTACCTTCTCCACAATCTACTCCTGTCTTTGGCTCAAAAAAACGCAGCAAAATCTGTAACAAAAAATTCTGCATTTCTGCAACGTGTGGGGCCTTAGCTTTAATGTTTTTTTTCAACTTCATCTAACCATAACAATCAAAAATACCAATATGAAAAATTGTCTTTAAACTTGCAAAACTTTTGATATGATCCGATTAATCTATTCAATACAAAGTAATACATTGTTCAGCAATACTATTATGAATTCTAATAAAGTAATGAAATATGTGAAGTAGTCAACCCATCTTTAAAAGGATATTACTGTAATTATACGGTATATAGAGAAACTATACTGTATAAATATGTAGATGGATAGATAGATCGGAAGATATTAGAGGAAGAGATTCTGAAATATGAGATAAGTAAAATTCACCCTGCAATAATTGGAGTATATTTCAGAACTCCCATACTGAGCTCATTTCACATAACACACATAAATGGAGTTACTAAAGATATAGAAATCCAGAATCATTATTTATACTGATGTGCTGGCTTCCTTTACACTCTTCCCGTTCAGTCGTCTCTCGCCCTAGCAGAAAACAATGGTGAGAAACCTACATATGTTCAAGATGCGGAATACAAGGAAGCCAGCGAATAATGAAATTATAGCACCAAACCCTTACCTATATACCCTTAATGTAGCCCTGAAATAACATGCACCCTTTCCTATATGTTTACTATGCACAAGTCGTCTGACCAACAGAATATTTAAAGCAGCGGACTAACCCAACAAAGGCCAAAAGGGCACTCTATTGGTCTCTCTCAGGCAGAGGGACATCTATGGTTACATTTCACATATATCCCAGGGACAAATAGCAGTATAAATGCACCCTTTATTGTTTCCTTGATGGAGGACTTTATGCATAAACTAGTCCCCATAGATATTATATTGTTGATAGCTCCAGTTGTAAATGCCTAGAAAAATGATAGAATTATGTTTATCACATATTTGTACCAACTTTCTTCACATACAGAGATACATAATGGTGAATCTGAGTCCTAGATTTCTTGTACTATTATATTATTACTTCTCTACCGTTTTCTTAACTGATCATAGATGTCCTGAAGATTGCAGGTCCCATACAACCACTTTATAGAATTTATAAATTACCAGATATACCACTATTGAGAATATAATAGTTTTTCAGCATTGGTATTGAGAATTTCATTCTGCATACATTTCTTTTTTCTTAAACAATATGAAACTTCACACAAAGAACAGCTATTTGTGCAAATGATTTTGTAAGTACTGACAATTTAATTGATCCAGACTTTCATTACTTTATCATTGCTTTTTGTTATTTCTTCTTACCTTCAAATAATAATAATGTTAAGACAGTAATACAATCTGCAAAATACACTATTGATTCAGCCTCTTGTTTCTCACCACTGGGATACAGACAGTTGTTCTCTACCAATTTATAAAGCCCTTTGTGCTCCAGACATTGTCATCTCGATGACGTCTGGTAGATCAGCTGCATTGCCACTGCTGACTGAGAAGGGTCACGCTGACAAAAGAAGCTGATTAAATAATTTTACACTGCAAATCATTATATGAGCAAGTCAACGTTCATTAAATCTTGCCTGTCTAGTTCACCCATAAACTGTCCAGTTATCTACAAGGCCTTTTCTACTTCAAGGCCTTTTACACTCCTCTGTCTTTTATCTCCAGCCCTTGGCATCAAACTTACATTACTATTCTCCTTTACATATCTAGGTTATTATACACCTCTTCTTAACAGCTCAGCAGCAAATCTTATGAATCAATTATTTTCTATTATACAGATCAAATTAAATACAGGGTTTTATTCGCTTTCTTTGCATAAAATGTAATTTTATTGTGGTGTTTAGAACTGTTTAAGTCAAATCTATTGCATTATAGGCATTGTCTTAAAATATAAACCTATGATGGCAATACGTGGAAGGCTACTTCAAGGTAAATTAGTGGCCAGATGCTGCTTTCTTCTGGTAGTAATCACTGATCTCTAAAGGCAAGAGTAGCTGGATCAGCAATGATGAACTATTGGCTTATGGCTTATTTTTTGATGGGTTTTCTTCCTGAGACAAACCCCTTTAAATCTATGGTCCTCCTGAGCTCATGTGAACACTTTCAGCATATGCAACAGCAAAGCTCGTGACACATATGCCAACATAACCATAAGCACCGATCCATCTTTTGGCCTCCATTTGGTTGGCATTTTCCTGCATACCTTTTTCATTGTATAGAAACATATAGAAGACTGTACTATACAGTTGCCTATCACAAAAAAAAAAAGTACACCCCATTTGGAAACCGCAAATTCCCAACATATGCCACTGTACAGCTCTACAATTGCATACATCAGCTAATACTTACAACATGTACCTTCTATGTACGGACGCTTGGTTCACACTAGTGTTTGGCTCTCCGCCGTTTGGGTCCACATGGAGACCTGAAAGATCGAGAGCCTGTCCATTTAAAAAGAGGTTACCTGAGGACAACAGTGGACCCCATTGTCCTTGCGGGACTTTTTTCTCCATCAATTTTTGTCGAAATCTGTGGCAGTCTCTCCTACGGAGACATCAGATTGATATGTTAACAAGATTAGGCTCTGTTCCCATTAAATGTTTCTAATGGAAAGCAGATTTGTACAGATCATGCTCTCTTGTTGACAGTGTCCCTTAACTGCATCTCTTCCAAAGCACTGAAATGAAAGAACTAGTCCATTAGAAATGTGATATTGATTGGCTTACTTTTTGATACATGGAAAATATAAACTAGTTACATGCAAGCCAGTTCTTCTACTCATCCACTCACATGGTTGCTAAAGATGGATGAGTACATGGGCTTCAAGTTTCTGGTTTAATTAAGGCTTACACTGAAGCCTGAGGCAATAGTCTTACTGCTTATGCCAAGAGTGGCAGGTTCACAGTCCAGTTTGGCCTAACATATGGATGTTCTGATGTAACAAGATAAACACGTATCCCTCAGTAAATTAAAAGATCTAGAGAATTATTATTCATAACTATAGCGGGGCAGAGGTAGCACCTGAATCCTGAGGTGTCCTAAAGATCCCTTTTCAATAGGAGCATAACTACTAATATGGCAGCCATAGCAGCTGCTATGGGGCCAATGGTATTAGGGGGCCCAGGTTTACCTGTCCAGTGCCTTTGGCATTTACCACTGTCAACAGTATTTGAATCCTCAGGTCTCAGAAACAAATTGATACTATGGTGGATGAGGGAGCCATCATCATTATCTTGCCAGCACTTGGCATGGCAACAAAGGGGGGAAAAGAGAGGAGTCATGACAAGAAAGGGCAGAGTCTAGAAGTATCTAGTGTGTGCGGCAATTGAGAATTGTGGCATACAGTATAGCCAGCTCAAGTGAGAGTGGAAATGGGAAGAATAGACCTTAAAAGTCCCTTTAGCAGAAGATAGGAATCATCATCTGTCCCCACAGCTTATGGGCACCAATTCTATGTGGTATTTTGAGATTTGCAGTATTATTTTGTGCTGACCCATAGGGGCAACTCCTATCCTGCGTAGGTCATAAAGGGGGGCACTGTTACTAGTGACCATTATTGCAGTATTGGAGGCACTAAGGAGGAACTACTTTTGTGGGGCACAAATTTAGCTATGGTTAATGGTATTTTAGCCCCTTCCAGCATTTGGATGTCCATTATAGCGATGCATTTTTGCAAATGCACATCCAGTTATGTCCAGTGGACATCATGAATACAGGACCTGCGATAGGTGGGGCCCCTGTAACCATCTACATACAGACTATTAACATACTCTTGATTCAGTTACCCACATTTAATGTAATAATACATAATGTACTCTAGATCTTCTGAATATAATCTATTGTTCTTATTATTGTGAACTTCTGCAATAGAAATGCATAATATCCTGGTACCCAAAATCACACCTTGGTGATCAGAATATAGTGCAAAGTAATGAATGTCATTGTAGGAAGAGATGATTACAGTTGGCTACGGATCTTAACTAATCCATTTAATAGTTACATTTCAGACCAAGGAAGGACAAGTCTGGACAAGATGTCATCTTTCTTCTGTAGACAAAAGAACACACTATCCATCGACTGAATGTAAATGATTCATTAGCAAAGGATTTATTGTAATAAGGCACAGTATAAGTGGGACCCCCTACCAGTAAGGGTGGGTTCACACTTGCGCCATAACTCCACCCACCGCGAATCCGACCTAAATGTCGGAAAACTGGATAGGGAAAGGTTTGCAACGCTTTGCTTAAAAACCCATTCACTTCTATGGGTTTTTAAAGCAATGCGCAGCTGTGCGCTTACACCCTCTGCGCCGCAAAGCCATTTTTTTTCGTCGGAAACAAAGTCGGACATGCAGGACTTTGTTAACTCGATTGAGAAAAAAATGTAAGATTTTTCCCAGTCATTATCATAATGTGAACAAGTCCTAACACCACAGTATATTTTTATTAATAATTTGCAGGACAAGAATGCAATACATAGATGTAATGGGCATATGTAATTTACTTCTTCTATCTCACTAACTTTGTTTCACTCACTGACACTGAATAAAACAATGAAACAGATACCACAATGAAATAAACTTCAAGTAAACTTAAATTCATTTTCAACCCTTAACTAAACCAGTAACTGACCACTTGGCACAAGTCACTGTCTGTTTCCAAAAGACTTATAGGTTAGTGGGATTTATATTAGTTTTTTACCTTTGGGCATTTCTTTGTACATTATGGACCTTGATAGGACTGGGGGGCTGAAGGATTAAGGAGGAGCTTTTGCTTCTTTCCTATGAAAGTAAATATGTGATAAACTATGCATCCAATTATTTATACATTACCAATAATTGTAGAATATAATTTAAAATAATTAATCATTTTATTTTGGAGCTGGAGTCAGAGTCAGTAACTTTTTTCCAACTCCACCCAAAACTAGTCCTGACACTGACTCCAATTTGACAGCCCTGAGAAAAAGCAAACCCCATCATCAGTGGTAAGTTTAATGGACATATCTTCTGTTCATTAGCTCTTAAGGCTGTGTAAGGAAAAATTCCACAGGTGGCAAAGGGTAAAACTGCCTATAGGCCGATCTTGATATTTTCTATTTACTGAAAAGTTGTAAGTGCTGTGATTTGTACTTCGGATAATGTATTCTGCACTAAAAATTCTTTTTCTATAAAATATTTGCTAAATGGTTTAGAATAGTCTAAAAAATGATTCTCCTGTCCCAACAGTTACCAGGTTCCTGCTGATCTTTACTTCTTACTACCATCTTAACGCACAAGTAATGCCCACTCAGCCAGTCACTGGCCACAACATTGACTCGCCACTGCCAGTGATTTCCTGGCCCTTCCTGTTTGCCAAGATGGTACCAGAAGTGGAAACCAGAGGGGACCCAATAAGCATTAGAATGGGAATGGCTTCTGATTGGTGACGTGAGTGTCGCTTGCCTTTTTAATTTCAAAAGTATTTATTGAAATATTGCGTGAATAGAAGATATTCCAGACAACAAGACAGTCGTAATAAAATACAAACATGTAAAACACCAGAAATATAAAACAGTTATACCCCTAAGCATCTGATGTCAACAGGAACATGATGTAAGAAAAGGGGTAAAAATGGGATTAATATCTAAAACCAACATGGGAGAATTAAGAAGAGGTAGTTAGTGCTTTAATGTAAATGGTCAAGGAGTAAGTGAGGGTGAGATCCTGCCTGAAAAATAAAGGGGGGGGGGGGGGGTAAAAAGTACTCATAATATTTATTGGCTATCATAGCTGAAGGCAGTATGGGAGACCTAGGATGTGAGACCTGTCGACCCAGGGAGCCCAAACTTTATCAAAGAGGGGGATGGGTATTAGAGATAGAGGCATTAATCCTTTCATGGAGCATGATGGTGCCAATTATTTAAACAACATCAGTCAATGAAAGGAAAGGTTTCCTCCAATTGAAGGCAATGTGAATTGGGGAAGTCATTAGGATATATTGAGACATTTAGCAAAACTTTTCTCTCACTGGCAAACCTGGCATTGTAAAAAGTGGACTTTTTTGGTTTGCCTGATTGAATAATATTAAAATTAAGGCTCATGCCCACTTAGTAAAGCTCTCATAAGTAGATTCTATATTTGCATATGTTCTGTTTTCTGCACAAATGGACCATTATTACTCAGCCCCATGCACTCCATGGGTGGCAGCTGTAGAGCTTTAGAAACATATAGTACCTTCCAATCAGAAGGATATTCTTGATATAATTATTTATTTATTCTGTTTTCAGTAGAAGCTTTACTCACTTGCGTATGCAGAGAACACGCTGTTCTGCCAACTAGAATTTCTTTTGGTTAAACAAGATCTTCCCTCCATTAAAGACTGGTATAAAGGAACAAATCCCTGGCATTAATCAGGGCTGTGGTAGGACATTATTAATCATGGTGCCGTTTCATACAATTGTTAAGAATGTGGGCTTCATCATAAGAAGTTGACTAGTCTAGAACATTCTGTGATCGTATGTTGTATTGTTTATCCTCTATTTAAGAACTTAATGACGAACTAACATCCTTTGTGACAATGAACAATGACAATCAAAGACACTTAATTTGTGTAGTCCCACACATCACCGCAAAATTACCTTTCCAGGGTGTAATTTCATCACAGTAGTTCAGACTGCCTTTATTACTAGACTTTTTATATAATAATTATTATTCTTAATCCAGTATTCATAATGCAGCAGTATTTAAAGGGAACCTGTCAGCAGGAACCAGTACCTTATAAGGTAGCTGAAGAGCGTCAAAATGAACCTCTTTTTAAGGCCCAGCATTTCTGCAAATTGTGAAAAAATACATTTTATTCCATAAGCCAATGACTTTTATAAAATCAAGGGGGTAGAGAGTCAACCAATAAAGTCAGGCTCCCCACGCCCGTAAATAGCGCCTTTGGTTTGACGGACACCTCAGAGTACAGGGACGTCATTACACAGCTTGCCTGAAATACTGTTGCGTGCGCAATGATAATGTGTCCCGTGTGTTTTGTACAGATCATTGCTCTTTAATAAATAATCTCGTCTAATAGGACCTAAAGTCTAAGAGAATCACTGGCCCAGGTATCTCCACCTCTCTTATATGTGGCTGCCATCTTCCGTTTTTTGCAAAAGGGTCTCTCTCCACAGTCTTAATTTGGCCAGTTATATGTGTAGTCAGCTAATGGTGGCCATGATGGTAATGCTGGATGTACGTAGCCTATCTTTTTATCAGAAAATAATTCAATCTGTCCACTAATGATACTTACATGGGTAACTAGGTCTTCAGAGTGAATGGAGGGAGCTTCATTCTGCTCCAAATCTCAGAGTATAATGGTGAGGATAACCATTTGTACATAACTTGACTTCACAATTAGCATTTACACATAGAGAGATGAACATTACATTATTCATACTGTTAGAAGGCCAATACATGGCATATCCACTACATTATGGCATGGGAATCTGCAGGGTATCCCTATGTTATTAATCACAAGCATTTTTTTGCAAGTTTAGCAGGAGTCTGGTGCACAGCTGCCCAAACTCTTCTCCCAGACAAACAAGGAGTGTGACTTTAACTGTACAGTACAGGTCAAGTGAAATGTCTTCATACAATAGAAAGTGAGAGTCTTTCAGGCGGAGACAAAATGCATTGTAACCTCAGCAGCGGGGAAATTAGTGGCCTCTAACAACTGTGGCAGGGAAACGCACCCCGAATAACAATACCTCATTAATTGTCATCTGTCCAAAGCTTTGTCAGCCTTTTCATGGTGTTTCATGGGTTAAACATAGGGCTTCATCACCATTCTTATATCTTTATTAATACATACCAAGATAGCAGCTCACAACATTTTGTGTACCTATATGTGCTCAGCTAATATAGCATGCCAATGTGTGAGTGTTACTCCAGATTGAGAGCCGCTGTTGTCTGCCATAACCTGCTTCAGCTGTCTCTTTGTTGAAGGTGATGTGACAAACCATTCAATGAATGCCACTCTATAATGCCTTCCATTGCTGTCCGCCAAGTGCCTAGACCATATTACCCTACACACTTGGCTCCTATATCCTTTCCAGAGGAAATCTGTATGTATACTTGATACTTGCTAGGAATCACTACTTTTACACTGATATTCAGGGCTTCAAACCTCTCAAGATATGTGAAATTTACTTAAAGAGGACCTTTCACCGCCTCCACCAATTCTATGTATCATTCAGTAGATGCTGCCCCACTGCTTCTGGCACAGATGGACTTTTCCTCTCTAGACCTCACCATTCCCAGGTAATCATTTCTGATTGTCTTAACACTATTATGCTGTCTCCTGTCAAGTGGGCAGTCCATGTCTGGCTGCTTAAGCCAAGGACCGCCTACCTGACAGTAGAGAGTTTGACTGTACTGAAAGTAACAGAACGGATTACTTATGAATGGTGGAGGCTAGAGAAAAAAAAATTCTCTCTGCGCCAGGATCAGTGGAGCAGCATCTATTGATGCAAAGAGTTGGAGTTGGAGTTGGTGTAGATGGTGAAAGGTTCTCTTTAAATATACTTAGGTGCCCCCACACACAAAACTCAATTTGACTCAACCAGCTGATTTTGCCAGACCCAACCGTTTCTTGTTCATTTCTTTATTCTTACAGAGAATAAGCTGCCTGATAATAGAATAAGTCACAGAGGTTTTAGCCTGACTTTCCTTCTTTTGTACAAACTTCGCTCCAGCCTATTTTTAATGAATTATAATTATAACTTGTTGCTTTGCACAAACCTGTCAGCTCTGTAGCTTGTCCCAGAGAGGAGCGGTATATGTGATAGGCAGGATTACCAGGCCTCAAGCAATAAACATTTCTTAGTGAAGCCAGTAGAGCGTCCCTGCAGACTGTCAGATGGCACCACTTATATAATATGTTCATAAAGACGCAATCTGATACCCAGAGGCTGCATTACCTCACTTACATAATGGCGTGGATAGTGAAAAAATGGATTTTACCTCATCTTAAGGTCACGGAGCTGATCTTGGGGATTATGAGTTAGTGTTTATATCTCACCTACTAAGGGGGGTCATACATGTTAGATTTTTGTCAGTGTATTCTATAGATTTCAATGGGATCCACAAATAATCTTCACTGTCTCCCAACTTTTCCCATTAGGGAAAGAAAGATCCATCAGGCTGAATTTTAACCTGTCTTCAATTTCTCCAGACATAAGCAGTTTCAGAGGAGTCTGGCAGCCACTTATCTCCCCAATGAAACAACTTACATGCTCAGCAGAGGTCAACATACATATTTATGAGGATACTGGGTCTTAAGGCAATATGTTCCTTGCACATACCCTGTTAAAGAATGCAACATTCCCAGGTTTCCCAACATTCTAGTAGGGAAAGTGGTAGACACTTGATGGACATATTTTCATCAGCTCTGAGGCTTTGAATGTTACGGGCAAAACACCTTGAGAAAATTATCTCTTCTCCAGAAAGAAGAATACAGTCTATGTAGTGCCACCTATAGGTAGCTACCTTGTAACAGTATTTTCACACACTGTATTTTTTGGAAAAACGCCACAGTTTTCCTGGATGTTTTGCATTCAGCTTTTTGAGCCAAAGTCAGAAGGTGATTCAAAAGGAAGGGGAAATTTAAAGGAAGAACTTACATATCCCTTTCCTGCTGCATCTACTTCTGGTATTGGCTTGAAAAAACTGCATCAAAAACAGCAGTTGCATTTAAAAAAAAAAATGCTGCATGTGAAAGTACCCTGTTAATGTCCAACCCATAAAGGATTCTGGAATTTTACTGGGCAGATTAGGCAAACCAGAAAAACATCTGGTTAATATCATTAGCCACATTTCAATGGACTTTTATGGCTAATACATACCAAGCTACCTTATAGGTGGCATTAGAGAGTCTTTTTGGTTCTGTAGTGTGTGTGTGTGTGTGTGTGTGTGTGTGTGTGTGTGTGTGTGTGTGTGTGTGTGTGTGTGTGTGTGTGTGTGTGCCTGTGTGTGTGTAATAGTTTTGAGATCTGTAGATGTAGGCTTGCTGAACTACTTCTGTCGCTTCATGTAATCCCAGACAGATTGGATGACGGTCAGAGTTCTCTGGGGGTCACAATCACTTCCAGGACTCCTCCTCCAAAGGGCAGTCACACCAAATATTGATGTGTTTTAGGCTAAAGCCCCACGTTGCGGAAACGCAGCTTTTTTTGTTTCAGATTTTGCTGCGTTTTTTTGAGCCAAAGCCAAGAATGGCTACAAAAAGAGTGGGAAATATAAAGGAAGCTCTTATACTTCTACCTTCTGCTCAATCCACTCCTGGCTTTGGCTCAAAAAAACGCTGCAAAATCTGCAACAAAAAAAGCTGGGTTTCCGCAATGTGGAGCCTCAGCCTTAGATTTCTCTTTTGTTCATGCACTTAATTTTGTTAATTGACAAAAATAAGCTATTAACACTTCTACACTTGAAAGCATTTTTACTTTGCAGTGCAGAATTTTCTTACACC
Source organism: Leptodactylus fallax (assembly GCA_947044405.1). Classification (NCBI taxonomy): domain Eukaryota; kingdom Metazoa; phylum Chordata; class Amphibia; order Anura; family Leptodactylidae; genus Leptodactylus; species Leptodactylus fallax. The sequence goes on along the minus strand of CAMRHE010000104.1, from coordinate 231,630 downwards.
TGTTTAAAACTGTTGTACAGTACTGGATCAATATATGTATATAGGGGAGAGAGAGAGAGAGAGAGAAATATATGCATATAGATAAATCAAGATGGTTAGATAGAAATATGTGTAAAAACAAACACAGACCCCTACACAATAAAAACAATACCCACAGATACAGAGACTGAGAGATGTTGTAGTGCTTTATGAGTTGTATGTAGCACCCTTTATAAATACAGTGTGTGTGTGTGTGTGTATATATATATATATATATATATATAATACACACATATATGCATGCCATATAGACATTCTAAAAAGTACATTTGAAAAAAACACTTACTTAAGTGATCTCTAACAATACTATCAAGTTTTATATTATTTTATTTTGTTGTGTCCATTTGACCATCTGTTGAGGAAGAATGATCTAAGCAAAACTACTATAAATTTTCAGCATTGCCTCATACTGGCTGCTTCTTTCACTATGTAGATAGATGGGAGATATATTTAAGGCACCTCTGTCTGATGTAATCTATGCTGTTGATTTCCAGAAGACTGTGCTGGAATGTGAGATCATGCTGCAGCAATACTGATGCAATTGCTCTTTGTGGTTACAATACAGTTTTTATTACAACCGCTAGGGGCAGCAGAGAGCACGAATGATCTCCAGCTGTTGTGGTACGTGCAGAACTGTTTGTTGTCTGCATTCCTATAGTCCAGCACGGTCTCCAGGCTCTGGGGATAGTAAGAGCATCATATGTACAGCTTTTGTTCTTATTTATTCATTCATTCATTCATATGTGCTCCGTAGACTGGAATGTACAATAACTACATGTTTACAGTTCCCCCTCTGCAGTATATTGGTGAGGGAGCTGAGCCCTTCCAGGTACACATTGTGAGACACATAGAAATATAGACACAGGTATGATGTATGTGCAGGGAAATGCCGCATGGTCCTGGACTATGTCTGGTTGACGTTTCCCCTAAGAGCCCAGAAAACAATGAGTTTATGGGAGGACTTGGTCTGCTTTACAACATGTTTTAAAGTGGGCTCTGCATAACAAAAACAGAGGTAGCCTGCCATATCTGGTGCAGTGATATGGATTACTTCAGTATTTGGGATCTGTGATACGCTTCCCAAATGCATCCTAACTCGCTAAACATGTTTGTACTTGTTTACACAGTGCAGATTTGGTGCTTTTTTTGCATGTGGTTTTTCCTAGCAAAAAACAAGGACTTAAACTGTAACATGAGATGCCTGCCTTATGACAGCTATCTCTTGTAATCCACTGATATACATGCATGCTCGCCTCTAGGAGCCATTTATCTCCCTATGAACAAAAACAACAGGCATGTTGGTATCCCACTTGCTTGATACTTCTCAGGAAGTCCCATACATATTAGATGATATATATCTCAAATGTGTATGCCCACACTCCGAGTACTCAGAGTATATTCACACAGGGCAGACTGGCTTCATCTAGTTTGAAGGTGCTGAAAACCATGTGCTTTCTACAAAACAATTTACATGCCCCCATTCACATATATGGAACATTTCTTAAGTTGCACGAATTTCCAAAACAAATCTGTGAACGTATTTTTATGCTTTTTTACCTCTATACTGTCTTTTGCTGAAAAAACATATATATATATATATATATATATTCCTAATGAACCTATATATATATAGGTTCATTAGGAATATTAACCATAAATGGTAGTAAATTGGGGATGAAAATGGAAAAAATGGGAACCCTGAATGGCTTGGAAGATGCGTATAAATAATAAGAAAAAATAAGCAGGATATATAGCGTCATGTATGTGCTCAGAGCATGTTATGTCCTATACTATACCCAGCAATGTGCTCGGACTCTGGGACAGAGTGTGTAGATAAGTTCCCTCTATGGAACAGCATTGATTTCAGATGTGACCTAGAGAGCTCTGTAGCCAGATATATCTTTATGAGTGATATTTGATACATTGTAGTTATGATACATAATATTGAATTTGTTACCATAGTGTTTACTATACTGTGTTCTATTACTATAGTGTTTACTATACCATGTGCCGGACGCTAGAATTATTCTCAGTCGATTTCTATAGTGCTTTTTGCAGATTTTTATAGTAAATTGGCAATTCAGTTGGGATTATTGGAAAACAGAAAGAAACTTGGTGTGTATTAAAGGACAATAAGTGACAGCATGCCTTACCACCTATGCAGTCCTGTTTACAGCTATAGTACAGTATTGCATCAGCTGTAATGGACCTTATTAGTAGAACATACAATGTACATTTGGAAGAAGTCATACTTTGGATGGAAGCCACATAAGAACTATGTAGTAATCCTATGATCGACCCTGCATGTGATGTGATCCGATCCGGGGATCACCCGATCACATACAGATCATTCAGCATTCAGTGTAGGAGTCTTTGTCCTGGACCAAGTGTATCCTGCAGCATTATATAGTTCTATACAAACTTTCTACCCATCACAACAACCTGCGCTGGATACAGTTGGCATGCATGTAGATTTTTTTTATATGTTTTACATCTTTTACAGATCCCTGCATCAATTTCTGCAGTGTAGATACATGACAAAAATAACATGTTGATCAGCTGAAATCTTGAGGAGGAGGAGGAGGAGGGGGCTTGGTCTTGAAAGAAAGAAAAACAAGAGTACAAAGCAATGCAGCAGCGAAATGAGCACGGTGCAGAAATGATAGACTGATGCCTTTGTCTGAAGCCTCCCCCTCCTCTCTATCTGTCCTACGATAAACACTCTCACAGCCCTGACTCCAGTCCCAGCTGTAAGGGGGAGGGGTCATCAAAGCTGTAACCGGGCAGGAAAGAACGTTGCGAACGTGCGCTAATATCTCATTGGGCAGTAGAACAAGTGGGCGTGGATTAGAACGTACAGTGTAGTCGAGCCCCCGTCTTGTGGGCGGGGCTGCAACCCTGCGAGTATATAAACCGCCGTACAGGTTAGGAAGGTGCCAGTGCCAGTGATGGTAACTCGCACCGTAGCGCTGAGCAGTAAAGCATAGCAAGTGCAAGCGCACGGTTTTAGCACTTATATCCACATTGCATCCTCCTGTTTTTATTTGATACATTTTCTGCGGTTTATCAAGCGTTTTTATCCATCTTCACTACAAACACTGTAAGTATTGCATGCTCTCCTTCCATTGTCTGTTGTTTACTGTTGTCTTGCAGTTCAGTTAGTGATGTACAATGAATGAGTTTAACTTGCCTCTATATCATAATGTGTATATATATTCGGAATCTTTTGGTCTTTGTTTTTGTTAATGTTCTAGGACTATAGAAAACATCAGGGTTCCACTTTATATGGCTTGGTGACCCTTTTAGTTTTTGACAGTTATAGAAATCTTAAGTTATATCTTAATGCTGCTTACACTGCTTAGGGTATAGTCACACCTTCATGTTTTGTTTAGATTTTTTGATGCAATTTTTCACCTAACATTAGGATTGTAAAAAAGAAGTTTAAAGGATAGTCACTATTTTTTTTTTTTAATTACTCCTGTTTTGACTTCAAAATCTGATAGAAACCTGTGTGTGTGTGAATATCCTTTTATTTAAGTCATAAAGATAATTTATGTAAATAAGGCCTCTGTATTTATCCTACATTACAAGTTAATTGTTAACCAGGCCATTAATGTACATGAAAACAATACAGTACTAGATATTCCCAATGTGATGATCAGTGCTTGTCGTAGAGCTTTAGAAAATCTCCAAAACTAGCTGTGATCATAATCCATTGTTATCAGATATTTGATGCAATGATCTCATCCTGCAGTAGTTGACGGACTCTTTTCCTTTCTTTGCAGTGATTACTTCTTTTTTCACAAGCTCTCTAAAGCATCAGTCATGCCTGCCAGGGGTGGTATCTACTACAATCTGCCTGTGTCTCGGCCATCACCAATTATTGAAGAACCCAAAGACCTATGGGTTGGCCAGTGTGTGGACCTCTCTCAAAGATGTTCCAGTCTTCCCAATTCAGACTGTGAATCCCTTACGAGTAGCGGCTCTTTCTCAGAATGCAGTATGTATTGCTTTTATTCTGGGTACTATCTCTATCTATAGTTTTTGACTTGTTTTGAATACACAAAAACAATTGCTGTCAGTGAAGACTAATGTATATCCTCTTCTTCCATTACAGACTTTAAAGATTTTGATGACTTGGATAACATTTCCATACCAGACTCCGAGCTCCTCTGTGACCCAGAAGGAGAACAGCTATGTCCTAGTCTTCTCAAAATGATAAAAAGAAGCCTGAATAAAGCAAATATTAACTCCTTGAGATGTTCCAAACTCATCCTCCCTGATGATCTCCTTTACCATTTAGGCCAAGAACTGAAGCATCTGGCCTACAGCGAACCTTGTGGACTCAGGGGTGCACTTATTGATCTTTGTGTTGAGAATGGCAAGGACTGTCACACTGTGACCGAGCTATCTGTTGATCCATCTGTAGTACCTACCTTCCAGCTGACCATCCTTTTTAAACTGGACTCTAGGTTATGGCCTAGGATTCAGGGTCTCTTCAGCACCAAGCCAGTCCCTGGGTCTGGGCATTCACTGAAGCTCAGCCCTGGGTTCAAGGTTCTTAAGAGGAAACTGTATAGTTCTGAAGAACTTATTCTTGAAGAATGTTGAAATTTTATGTACTGAAAAAAAAAAGTGAATGAATGAAATGTCTGTATCATGGGCTACTGCAATCACACAAAGGGTTAATGGGGTATCTTACAATTGCTGACTGGGGTGCCTTTTGAAAGGTGATTTGTTTTGTTTTACAGTATTTTACATGGTGTCTTTATTTTTGTTGTTGTTTAACCCCTGTGTTGCCAGATTCCTGCCAATTTTTCCGTCTCTGGCACCATACGGGTTTACTTTATAACTGCCAAGTTTAGTGAACGCCATTTAGTGTGCATGGATTACTGCACTGATAATGAAAAGATCATGTACATGGTGACGTTTCTTTCTTAATATAAGACTTGCACACATAGTAGTGACTACATTTGCAGTGGTCTACACATGAGTATTGAAATTTAGCATTAAGTGCACTAGGGAGTACTGCATTTTTTTTCTTAGTACGCTTTGGCAGCTGGTCTGCGCTAAAGGTAGTTTGCTTTACCTCTTATAGAGGATTAAATGTTCAAAAACTGAAAAGTCGAAGTACAATTTCCTATTGGGACCAAGTGTGGACTTCTTGTTCCCCTCACTACTGATTCATCGGCAGCTAGAAGAGATTCTGTTAAGTAGCTCTACTGCAGTTAACAGTACGTGGAAAGCACTAGTATTCATTTCAATTGTGTTTGTATTCTGACCTGCTGCTTTAATAAGGTTTACGAAAATATATATATATACACTTGATGTTCAAGTACAAATCCACACAATGTGCCTTTTTTTACTTTTCTAATAAACCGTAAGAAAATAATACCACCGTGTCCTTGTCTTTCTACTTGATGGGTTTTGAATGGTCTGCTATGAATTGTGGGTGTGTATATAATGGATTCTTTATCCTAAATGTTTTAACTGGCCTGGCATAAAATTGGTGAGGTCACATGCTGGTCTTGAGCAATCTCTGCGCAAGCTCTTGGTTAATATTAACATCTTCAAACTAACTCGCCCAACTGGCATACAAAGATGCCAGGTTGGATACCAAGTGGGTCACTATAATGACAATTATATTAATATCTCTTAATATATTCACATGGGTAGTAGTGGCTAAGTGCATTACCATGTTCAACCCTCTGGATCTCAGTGAAAATGACACCAGTGACATGAAGTGTCTGCATCTTATTCTGAGTCACAATCCTGGTCCTGTTGTACAGCCCTTAGCCTGTTTGATACAACATAACATCTGAACTTGTTTTAGAACTATGAACTCCAGTATGTTGCTCTTATATGAACTCCAGTATGTTAGTCTTTGTGTAACTACAATTGCCAGCGTGCCTTATCAGTTTGGTCACTATTTAAAGTGGTTTTCTGGGACTCAAAAATTACTTTATCCTTAAGATAGGTCATCAATATCTGAACGGAGGGGTCCAATACCCGGGAATCTCACACATCAGGTGCTCGAAATGTCAGTGGCGCTTGGGTGATCACTATTTTCACCTCATAGGCCAGTGACTTCACGTTCATTTGTCATGTGGCCTGTTTACAGCTCAAGTAAATGTGTCTGGGCTGCAATACCAAACACAGCCTCAACGCAAGGTATGGCGCTGTGCTTGGTATTCAGTGTAGAGGCAGCAGTGCTTAACTGAAACCTGTGGTCTCCTCAAACAGCTGAGCTGATATTGATGATCTATCCTAAAGTTAGGTCATCATTATTACAAAATGCCTTTAAACTGAGGCCACTCATTATGGAAAAGCTGTCTTTTATTTTACACTTTTTTTTTTTTTTTTGTCGAAGCAGAGTGGCTTCAAAAAGAGTGGTAAATATAAAAGAAGTGCTAAACTGCAATACCACATGCAACCTGTTTCTGAAAGAAGCAGCCATGTTTTTCTAATCCACAATAACCATTTCGGACATTCTTTGAAGAAAAATAAAGCTAGATTCTGAGGCTGCGGCAACACATTGCACGTTTGCCTCAGGTTAGACGTCCAAGTAATCTCTACCTGCTAATCCGCTGCAGTTACAGTAGCAGTGAAATGGATGGGGCTTTGAGGGAGTCTGTTCCAGAATCCAGCATATCAACTCAGCCCTGCAGATAGATAGGTTAGGGTCACTTGAATGAAACAGTGTTTTCCCCTCCATTGACAAAATATCGCCATGTCAATATGCAAATGAGCTCTTTGGAGCAACTGCAATGTCCTTGTTGCTCCTAGGAGCTCATTTGCATATATCCGATTCATGGGGAAAACACTGTTTGATTCAGGTGACCCTTTGCAACAAATTGATGCTTACGTTTTTTCTGACTGTGACAGATGAGAAAGCCGATGGAATACAGAAGTGACATTAAATTTCTTCTCAAGCTAAATCCATTAGGTAAAACAGATCCTAACTGGTTCCTATCACATGTTCCATAACACAGTATTATATCATGAAATAAAAGAAGGTGGTGTGAGAAGGAATCAGAAATACAGTACATTGATTCCCAGGTAGCTGTGAGTGACTTCATCACTATATGATCACGTTAGTACTTCCATTGTATAACCAGCTTTGTTCTCTTAATTAGGACAGTGCAATTAATTACAGTACAAAAGCAATTACCAGCTGAATCCATCCTAGACTCCCTCATAGACAGTATAGCGGAGCATCAACGAACCAATTATCTAAGAATCTGCGTCAACTACTCATTAAAATCACTAAACACTGTAATTAGAAAGTTCTACATTGCTTGACAGAATGTTCCTCAGGACAAAGTGTTTGTATGAAGCATCCTTCAGTTATTACTCCTGTCATATCTTTTAGATTTATCATACTCGTGATTGTCAATAGCAGCTTTCTTTCCTTTAACTTGCAGGCATGTTTATTCTGCTGGATATTTTTACACCATGCAGGCTATATGCTATAATAGTGGTCTCCAAGCCATACCCTGAATAACTATAGTTTCCTTGCCTAAAAAGTAGCTATACACATTAGACTAAGATCTATTGAAGCAAACAATTCCATTGGAAGTGGCTGACCATGTAATGTGTATTAGATGTGCAGCCAAGCTGCATTTAGCACATATTGAGGGAAAATGTGATCCATTTTGATGAATATAATGAAAATAATTGACACATTGTTCTCAAGGGAAAGGTGTCTGGCAGCCACCCACTATTGAGAACACATGCACGCTTACGTTAGGTTCACACTAGCATTCGGGTTTCTGTGCTTTGGGTCCACTTTTTGACCCGAAAGACAGAAACACTGTCCACTTAGAAAGCGGTTACACACGGAAACCCACAGACTATAATGGGGGTGCCGGGTTTCCGCCGAAAATGGCAGAGAGAAAAGTTCTCGCAGGACTTGTGGGATGGAGTCTCTTATGGAGACTCGAACGCTAGTGTGTACCTAGCGTCAGCTGAACTGAGCATATTTGTGTATGGGGAGGTCAACAGAAATATCTATCATATTTGTGGGCAGATCAGTTGAGATTGTGTTGATCCTTAACTTTAGGTTTGGCAACAGAAATGAATCTTTCCACCTAGGTCATGCTTTAAAATTAAGCTGCCCACTTTAGATAACATTACATCTAATTTCCATATTAAGGCCAGGGCTCCATGTTGTGCAAAAAAACACAGCGTTGTGGCCGCAGCAGAAACACCGTGGCAAAAAACGTTGCATTTTACAGTACCTGTGCGGAAATGCAATGAAAAACGCTGCAGAAAAAAATGCTATGCGTTTCCGCCATGTTTTTTTTCTGCAGGTTTTTTTTGCTGCACTTCGCTACGTTGGCCTTAGCTTAAAGTGGTTTTCTGAGAAATAAATATTGAAACCTATTTTATGGGATAGGTCGCTAATATCCGATTGGTCAGGGTTCAACCCAGAACCCACCAGCTGTTTAAAGAGACTGCAGCATTTGAATAAGCATTGCAGCTTCTTCACTGAATACCAAGCACAGCACCATACATTGCATAGGGACCGTGCTTGGTATTGCAGGTTGACCCCATTCTCTTGAACAGGGCTGCGTTCTTCCATCGTCACATACCAAGAGCTGTAATGTTTTTTACTTTATAAGGGTTTGGGGTTTTTTTGCGGGACAAATTGTAGTTATTAGTATTATTTTATGGTAGGTATATGTCACTGATTAACACTTTTTGGGAAGGAATAGAAAAATCTTTTTATTTTTTATGGCATACATTTTGTGCACCCTGCAGCAAATTATTAAATAATCTGATAGATGTATTCACTGGGTCAATCCAATTATATCGATACCAATTTGTATAGTGTTTTTTTTTTGTTTTCAGTTTTTAGCTTTTTTGCAAAGTAAAGTAAATAAAATTTTGTAATAACATTTTTTTTTTTTGTATCGCTACTCTCCAAGTTAATTAATTTTAGTTAACAGAATTGTGTGAGGGCGTACCTGACATTTTTACTGATGCCATTTTGGGCAACATAACAAATTTTAATTGCTTTTTACAATTTTATGTTGGTGGTTGATAGTCAAAAACAATGGCAATTGTGGCATTGTTTTTGTAGATTTTTTTTTACGCTATTCACTGTGCAGAGAAAATAACATTACAGTTGTATTGCTCAGGTCAATATGAACAAGGCAATGCTCAATATCTGTTATGGTTTAATAGTTTTTTTGTTTTTTTAAATTATTATTTAACCCCTTAGCAACACATGATGTATCTGTACGTCTTGGTGTCGCTAAGGAAGTATAGAGATGGCTCAGTAGCTGATCCCTATCCATACCCAGCAGGTACCGGCCGTATTATACAGCAGGCACTTTCTGCTAACTACTGTGATTGGTGCCTACAACAACTGTTAATCCTTTAGATGCCTTGGTCAATTGAGACCGATGGACCTAAATAGCAGGTATGCCACTATTGAAGACTCGTCATTGCTAAGATTCTATAGCAGCGCATAATAGAAATGAATGAATTTCACAATATACTACAATACAGTTGTATTGCAGTATATTGTATGGGTGATCAGATTGTCTAGGGTTCAAGTACCCTAGGAGGTCTAAAAATAAAAGATAAAAAAAAATAAAAGTTTAAAAAAGTCTAAAAAAATAAAAGCTTAAATCACCCCCTTTCCCTAGATTACACATAAAAATAGCAAGCACTAATTTACATAAACAAATTAGGTATCCACGCCTGAACTAAAAATGATAATGACATTTATCCCATATGGTGAAAAATGTAGCAGGAAAAAAAAATGCAAACTGCCATTTTTCTGTTGTTTTCCCTCACAACAACTTGCCCCTTTAAAAAAAGAGCCCTTACACAGCAATGTACATAAAAAAAAAAGTTACAGGTGTGACAATATGGCGACGCAAAGAAAGTTTTAAATATTTAAAGGTTTTGAATTTCTGTAAACATGTTAAAACATAACAAAAACTATATGAGGTTAAGGCCCCATGTTGCGGAAACGCAGCTTTTTTTTGTTGCAGATTTTGCCACTTTTTTTTTTTAGCCAAAGCCAGGAGTGGATTGAGCAGAAGGTGAAAGTATAAGTACTTTTTATATATTCCTGATTCCTTTTGTAACCATTCTTGGGTTTGGTTCAAAAAACCGCAGCAAAATCTGGAACAAAAAAAAGCTGCATTTCCGCAATGTGGGACCTTAGCCTAAATTTGGTATTGTTTTGATCATACCAACTGACAAAATATAGGTAATGTGCAATTTTTACCACACAGTGAACACTGTAAGAAAATTGTGCAATTGCGTTTTTTTTCCAATTCCGCTCCATTCTGAATTTTTTTCCAGCTTCCCAGAACAGAAAATGGTGCCACTAAAAAGGACAATTTGTCCTGCAAAAAATAAGCCTCATATGACTCTGTCAACCCAAAAAATAAAAAAGTTATAGCTTTTGGAAAGTGGAGAGGGAAAAAAAAATGATACGCAAAATCAGAAAATTGGCTTAATAAACATTGGAGGATGGGGAATTAATGTTTTATTGTGGCTTGTGTGTATTTTTTTTGTTACAAAGCTTTATTTAAATTATTTATGCAAGGGGACTTGAACTTGCAATCTTCTGGTTGCAATGTATTATACTGCCTGTCATATTCTGATGGTATGGTCTAATAGGGATATATTGAAGGCAGGCCTGGGGGTCTTCATTAGGCCCTTGTCTTCCAGTTAAAAGTATAGGATCCCTGTGAACAAACAGCTGATCTCTAGGGGTCTCGGAGATGATGCCTAGAGAAGGGAGCCCCCTCACTCAAAACTGTTTAAACATCAGCATCTAAAGGGTTAAATGATCAGGATTGGTAGTATTTTGATCCTGGGCATTAGGAGCAGGTGTCTGGCTATGAGTACACAGCCTGGCATCCGCTTCAGACAAATAAAGTTAATAGTGTCAGAAAAAGGCCCATGGCATTGTGCATTACCACCATATTGGGGATCTTTTTAGTATGGCTCCCAAATATAGTTGTTTTATTGTATTGAGCTGCTGTCACTTTAAATGCAATTGCCAAGTCATCGCTCCACTTTGTATTCTAGTATGTTCTGAAAGGGAGGAGGTATGATGGTTTCTCCACAGGCGGGACATCATTGCACCTATAGGTTGTGCTATGGGCTATGTCTACTATGCTTCCCGTGGTACAGCCTACCACACTGTGGCATGATGTTTTAGTCACACTGGGGTGGGAATATTCTCTATATATATGAGTGTTCCTGCGCTTCTCAGAGTCCAAGATCAGGCAAGTCTGTTAGTCAGTTCAGCTAGAGTTGTGTCCGGTTTGGATCTTTGGAACCATATCCCGAAAGCTAGTAGTTGTCATCAATATCATATTGCTGGGTGTTCAAGAATCTGCACCCCACCAATCAGGTGTGCAAAGAGACTGCAGCATTCGGATGAGCTTTGTGGCCTCTTCACTACTTACCAAGCAAGCACGGCGCTATATATTATATAGCAAGCAGCTGTGCTGGTTATTGCAGCTCAGTTCTGTTCACTTGAAGGGGACTGAGCTGCAAACAGGCTATGTGACTGATGATTTGATGTCACATGGTCACTCACTGAAGCACCACTGACGCTCTGAATAGCTAGTTGAGAGTCCCCCGCCATTGATCTCCTGGGAAATCCCTGATGACCTATTAGTCCTAGGATAGAAGGATTTGTTATTACCAATAGAATTGTGGAAACTGTTTTATTACATTAGACAGTTCCTTTAATGATGTTCTGTGAGGCATAATAGTGCTGTATCCTATAGCAACCACATACCACCTATTAACACCATGTTGGTAAATGGACCTGCCTACGTATAGAATTCCATTTGGAACAGCTGAAGTTTCAGAAGTTCCTTTTGGCATTCCTCGTGAGCCTTAAGATTGCTGTTGGATCCTTTCCATTCTACAAGCAAAGATGTAACCCAAGCTATCCCATCCACAACATTTGTACAAACATTGCTGAATGAGCCTTGACCTAAGCAGTGACGGATGACAGCAGATGGTTAGGTTACTCATGTAAGTTTATGATTTGATCATATAGCAGACACGAGCAGCATCACATGGTTCACGTGGAAAAGTATATGTCTTTTTTTGATGTCTCAAGAGCGATATTATACATCCCAATGAAAGGCCACGTACAACACTTTATCCTTTTCAGAGTGTCCAATGATTCTAGGAAGTTAAAAGTAGAAATCTGAATGTTGCAATCTAAACTGTCAGCCAAACGCTGCCTGTGAATCATTGCTCTTATAATCTGATCTAGGTTGTTTTTGTTATGTTGCGTTTCTCTTAATATGGACTGTGGAATTTGGACCTCATGCGATCTTGTTTTTTCGGATCCAGTTAAAAACAACAATGTCTCTAGTTCTACAAGACAAGCAGAATGCACAGAAATAGCAGGGTTGGAGCAACCTGAGAATGCAATGGAAAAACAGTCACCATATCCTGTAGTCTGAGCTGTGTCCAACAATAGAGAGGATGGTGCAGCTTTTAAACAACAGCCACACAGTGCTCTCCATCCTTCTCTGCACTGATCTATATGGCAATATTATGGAGATTGTATAGTAGTATTATTTGGAAACTGAACTTTTTGGGCATGGAAAGGCAGGATTCTGTGAGCAGTATATCATACTATAACTCAGAGGAGTAACTTGACGCTCCTGGGCCCCTATGCAAAATCTTTAATGTGGCCCCTATACATTCAGCTTTTGCAATGGAAAGTGTGAGTCGGGATGGGGGTAGGGCTCTACTATGCTTTGTGCCATGAGCCCCATTTTCTTTAACATCAGGCCTGAGAACATTTCTAGAACTATTTCCTACTGAATGCACATAATGGGGCAGATTTACTAATCCTATCTAATTTTTAGACTATACAGCCTTAATATGTGCAAGATTTATCACAGTGGCTGGTTGTAGATGATAAATCTGGTGAATCTTTAGACTATGTTTATACCCCCTACTAGCTGTCTTAATTTGCAACTGAAATTTGGGCCAGAATTTTGGCACAAATATGGTGCACATTAGTGCACACATATCCTTCCTTTTTGTCAAGCCCCACCCCCTTTTGGCTACACCCTCCCCCTTCTGGTCAAAGTGAAGAAAGTGTCTAAAGCTAAGGCCCCACATAGCGGGCCACAGCAAAAAAGCGTTTCAGAAAAAACTGCAGCGGCAACACATGGCGGTTTTTCCTGCAGCCCTTATCACAGAAATCGCTGTGGACTTTCTGCTTCCATTATACCTATACGAATACCGCCAGTGTTTCCATAGGCATAATTGACATGCTGCAATTTCCTAAACTGCGACGGTTTTGGAAATCACAGTATGTCCGCTGCGCGTATTTTTCTGTAATGTGTGGATGTGATTCGCTAGAATCCCATCTACTTTGCAGTGACTGTAAAATGGAGCAGTTTTTGCTGTGGCGTTTCCACTGCAGCCAAACCACAGCGTTTACGCCATTTGGGGCCTCAGCCTAAAATACCTAATAAATGTGTTGCATACCATTTTTTTTTGTTTTGTTTTTTACAAAAACTAAGCTATAATTCTGGCACAAAAAATCTGCCCCAATGTGTTGCACTGTCTGCAATACATGTTTTTGAGAATTGTTTTTCATATTGAAGTGGGGAGAAAACACCTTGAAAATCTTACAAGGAAAAAATGTCTTTTGTGTATGTGGTCATTCTGTGGATTTAAAAACTTTGTGCTTTTCCACAAGCATAATTCATGATCCTAAATTGACTGTCCTTTCCCCCAAGCCTTTTCCTACAGCCATTATTGCATATTAAATAATACACCACCCAAGGATGTAGAATTTCCTTTTGTACGTCATAGTAGAAGGAGCAGACAAGGCAAGGCAACTAAAGTTCCAGAGAATGAACAAATCATTTCCGTTTCTGTAGCATGTCTTCCTGACCATAGTCATTAGACTGGGTTGCCTTGTAAGCAAATGAAATCTAGTGTTTGACACTTTTTAAAGGTCTTTTATTATGTTTGTATTCACATGGTGCCAATATATTCTGCTGAACTGTGCAAACCGAGATCTTTATTCAAACTCATCAGTTCATGCATATGAACACCAGGTCAGACTGCCCGGAGAGCAGCCAGTGTATAAAGCTGGAAAAAAAAATATATATATATACATTGTTAAACTTTATACAAAAAATATGTAAATTATCATGCAAACTTCAAGGAATGGTTTGAGGGATGAAGAATTTAACACAAAGAAAATGTTTGATCTAAAAATGCTGCCTTACAGTTACCATAGATGTCAGAGAGAAGTCTGGTGAACCCCAATTTGGACTGTCCCACAGCGAACAGCTAAATCCCCTGATGGGCCCCTAGGTCAGAGTGGGCCCCCACTCTGGCATGGCACGGTACAATCACTGTACATTATACAAATACCCATCGCAAGCATCTCAACCAGGCGTTCCATCAGTATGATATACTGGGGTGATTATTTAAGAAACTACCCAGTTTATTTTTATATACTTAGACACTTTGGGTGGCTGAGATGAAATCTAGGTGCAGAGTCAGGTCAACCAGTAGCCTTCCTCCCTGGGCCTCAACTTCGCAATCACTCTGCAGGGGTCCCCATAACCCACTGTACAGCAGTATTTTATTGCTGTCGGACATCTGGTGCTGTGAGTACATATCCCGGATTACAGAGCTAAGAGGGTCCGAGTTCAAGGCAAGAGTCAAGGAGCAGATTATTGACAGCACAAGAACAATCAGAGACAAGGTCTAGGAAGCTAGCTACTACTGAAAAATAAATTATGTTAACTACATTTTAGAAATTTGTGAAACAGTGTCAAGTAATATTTGCATGTAGCTGTATAGGAGGTCCCAGAATCATTTTTACTGGTGGGTCATAGGTACCTCAGTGCGACAGTGGATAAACCCAACAAGTTTGGAGTTATTGGCTAATTATCTTGTATATATTGGGGTGAAGGTACAAGTCTCAGGTCAGTGACAGAGAATGTCAGTAAATACATGTAAAACTGGTAGTAGGATCAGCAAGCAGTATCTATCAACATGCAGTGTCCATAGGCTGGCACTTAGTTAAAATAACCCACAGGTGATGTCAAATCTGATGCCGCTGCAGCAAGAGCTAGCAGGTGACGTCTGACAAACAGAGGAGGTACATGTTCCAGGTTGCTTATTGTTGACCAGCCATGGCAGAGAGGGGAGAAGAAGTGGGTGCAGACAGCACTGACTAACAGGCAAACTTTCTAACCTGGTAAATACTGAAAGTTCCCATTCCATTACTACAAACAGAGGTCTTGAAAAGAAGTTGTTCACAAAGTATATTAGAAAATAAGCAATGCATAAACCTCATTTTATGGTGCACTAATCTAAATTGCTAAATAAAGGAAGAACACGTCCACTCCATGGAGATAGCATGCTGGAATTACCCAAGACAGTGCTCACTGTATCTAGTTATTAATGTCAATTACATACACAAAAACATACACTGTGTATATATGTACACATTTAATAATGTATGAACACATCTATGTTAAATCATAGTCCAAAAGCAAAACACAAATGGAACTACCGGAAAATCTTGTTCTTCAGACTTTATCGTTCAGACAATGTTAGTCATAGCAACAGTTGTTTTCACCCCTATTATACAGAAAGTACTGCACAAGGAGCATTATACTACAAAAAATAACCTGACATCTACAATTTCATACAGGTTTTGTATATGTAGAGTAATATGATAGCATTTTTAATAACCTTGACAGTTCAAGGAGCTGGAGTGGTACAGGTTCAGATCTTGACTTGTCAATATTACAATGTGTCATTGATGGAACAGTGTGTGCCCATAACAAGTCAATAGGCAACATAATAATAAGCACAAGCCTTTCATGTGTTATTACTAAAACAAATCTAGCAATACTTCTCTTTCCTAAGCATTATTCCTAATATTTCCACCCACCCCTAGGGGAACTATTATATAAATGGGGGGGGGGGGGGGTATGTATAAAAAGGAACTATGCATAATAAATGCAGTGGGAGAGGGTATTTACAGTCATATGAAAAAGTTTGGGCACCCCTATTAATCTTAATCATTTTTAGTTCTAAATATTTGGGTGTTTGCAACAGCCATTTCAATTTGATATATCTAATAACTGATGGACACAGTAATATTTCAGGATTGAAATGAGGTTTATTGTACTAACAGAAAATGTGCAATATGCATTAAACCAAAATTTGACCGGTGCAAAAGTATGGGCACCTCAACAGAAAAGTGACATTAATATTTAGTAGATCCTCCTTTTGCAAAAATAACAGCCTCTAGTCGCTTCCTGTAGCTTTTAATCAGTTCCTGGATCCTGGATGAAGGTATTTTTGACCATTCCTCTTTACAAAACAATTCCAGTTCAGTTAAGTTTGATGGTCGCCGAGCATGGACAGCCCGCTTCAAATTATCCCACAGATGTTCAATGATATTCAGGTCTGGGGACTGGGATGGCCATTCCAGAACATTGTAATTGTTCATCTGCATGAATGCCTGAGTAGATTTGGAGCTGTGTTTTGGATCATTGTCTTGCTGAAATATCCATCCCCGGCGTAACTTCAAATTCGTCACTGATTCTTGTACATTATTCTCAAGAATCTGCTGATACTGAGTTGAATCCATGCGACCCTCAACTTTAACAAGATTCCCGGTGCCGGCATTGGCCACACAGCCCCAAAGCATGATGGAACCTCCACCAAATTTTACAGTGGGTAGCAAGTGTTTTTCTTGGAATGCTGTGTTTTTTTGACGCCATGCATAACGCCTTTTTGTATGACCAAACAACTCAATCTTTGTTTCATCAGTCCACAGGACCTTCTTCTAAAATGAAGCTGGCTTGTCCAAATGTGATTTTGCATACCTCAGGCGACTCTGTTTGTGGCGTGCTTTCAGAAATGGCTTCTTTCGCATCACTCTCCCATACAGCTTCTCCTTGTGCAAAGTGTTGTTGACCGATGCACAGTGACACCATCTGCAGCAAGATGATGCTGCAGCTCTTTGGAGGTGGTCTGTGGATTGTCCTTGACTGTTCTCACCATTCTTCTTCTCTGCCTTTCTGATATTTTTCTTGGCCTGCCACTTCTGGGCTTAACAAGAACTATCCCTGTGCTCTTCCATTTCCTTACTATGTTCCTCACAGTGGAAACTGACAGGTTAAATCTCTGAGACAACTTTTTGTATCCTTCCCCTGAACAACTATGTTGAACAATCTTTGTTTTCAGATCATTTGTGAGTTGTTTTGAGGAGCCCATGATGCCACTCTTCAGAGGAGATTCAAATAGGAGAACAACTTGCAATTGGCCACCTTAAATACCTTTTCTCATGATTGGATACACCTGGCTATGAAGTTCAAAGCTCAGTGAGGTTACAAAACCAATTTTGTGCTTCAGTAAGTCAGTAAAAAGTAGTTAGCAGTATTCAAATCAATAAAATGATAAGGGTACCCAAATTTTTGCACCGGTCAAATTTTGGTTTAATGCATATTGCACATTTTCTGTTAGTACAATAAACCTCATTTCAATCCTGAAATATTACTGTGTCCATCAGTTATTAGATATATCAAATTGAAATGGCTGTTGCAAACACCCAAATATTTAGAACTAAAAATGATTAAGATTAATAGGGGTGCCCAAACTTTTTCATATGACTGTATATATATACATAGAGAGAGAGGAACTATTATTAATAAAGGGGCCTAATATATATTATATATAGGAACTATTATTAATAATGGGGCTATTTATAAGGAGGATCTATTATTAATAAAGCTAGGGGAACTATTATAACTATTATTCCCTACATTAATAATAGTTCCCCCAGCCTTATTAATAGTTACTCCCTATAAATAGCTCCCAATAGATATATTATATTTAGATTTATAAGGAGAATGTATTATTAATAAAGCTATATAGGGGGGATTTATAAGGAGGAACTATTATTTATAAGGGGGAACTATTAATAATAAGGCCGGCGGGGGGGATATTATTGATAAAGGGGTATATATAAAAGGATGGACTATTATTAATAAGGCTAGGGAAACTGTTATATGGGGGTGGGTATTTATAAAGAGGGACTATTAATAATAAGGCCAGCTGGGGAATTATAGTTAATAAGGAGGGCTATTATTAATGAGGCTGGGGAAATTATTATTTATAAGGGGGGACGCTACTTGTAAGAAGGAACTATTACTTATAAGAGGAAATTATTCCTGATAAGGGTGGGGGAGTATTATTTATAAGAACAAACTATTATTAGTTAGTACGAGAGATTGATTTATAAGGGAGCTCTATTATTCATACGCAGGGATTATTATCTATAAAGGAGCAGTATAATAACTCATAAGGCGATACAAAGGTGCTCATCTGTATTGCGTATGGGCAAAAATGGGGGTTGCTATTACTGGGGGCAGCAATGGGTATTATTAAATTTTAAAAGGGGTTTTCCAGCCGCAAACTGATTTTGATACTGATGACTTGTCCACAGGATAGGACAACAGTATGTGATCTGTCGGGGTCTGACTGTTCTAGCAGCCTCCGGGTGCTGAAAGCTGCTAGTGGACAGAGTGCAGCACCACTGCTATTCAAGTAATAGTAGTGGCACAGCAGCGCCATCCACTGTATAGTGGTAGTACTGGGTAATTTCAGCGTCGCTCCTATTACTTGAATAGAGGTACGGATTTCTGTCAATTAGCAGTGTCCGGCACCTGGAATTTGCTAGAACAGTTGATCTGTGTAGGGTTCAGGTGTCGATCTCTGACAGCTCACATACTGATGTCCTGTCCTGTGGATAGGTTATCAGTTTTAAAAATCAATTTGGGGCCATAAAACCCCTTTAATTGATCTGATATTTATTAGTATAGAAGTATAGAAGTCTGTGAAGTGCACGACTATTATCTTTGCATCACTATGTAGTGTATTGGAAGTAGTCACAGTGTGGGGGTCGTGTACTATCTGAGCCTTGTATAGAGGTATTAGTTGTATTAATGGTCTTTATATGATGTGTTTTGTCTGGTAATTGTCTGTATTGTGGTAATAATTCTCCCCAGCAGTACACACATAGCGGTACACACATAGCAGTTTCACAACTATATATATGTTTTCAATTTTTTTTTTGTTTTTCTGATCTTTTAAGACTATATCAATGATGCTGGAAGTGCAACATTGACTTCTGAAATTACTGAATATGACGGTGTTGGCATGGTATGTCAGGATTTGGGGCCCGCTTTTAATTTTGCCCAGGGTCAAACATGGTCTAAAACCAGCCCTGCAAGCAGGAGCTGTAGGGGGTGCAGAGGTAGCAATCACTACTGGGCCATGGAGCCTCAGGGGGCCCAATTGTCTCTCTACAATGTAAGAAAACAGATAGCAGAGGGCAATTAGTGGACCCATTATAGATTTTGAATTGGGGTCCAAGAGGTCCAAGTTACGCTTCTGGTAACGAGTAACCATGGGACTACATAGCCAAACTTGTAATGGGGCCCCACTCTACCACCTATAACTACCTTAAGAAGCAAGTTCAGAAGCGTTTGATTATTTTGGTTTCTGTTACACACCGGGATTATCACACACAGTGATGTCACAGTACAGGGATAATGCAGACAGTAATGTCACAGCACAGTGGTAATGAACACATTGATATCACAGTACAGGGATAATGTACACATGTGATGTCACAGTACAGGAAAAATGCACACAGTGATGTCATAGTGCAGGGAACACACACAGTAATGTCACAGTACAAGGATAATAAACCTAGTGATGTCACAGCATAAGAAGAAAGTAATTCTAATAATGTGGCATGTAGGCTTTGTGCTGTCCCAGTAAAATAATGGAGGAACATTCAGTTTTCCAAGTCCCCTTCCATCATCCATAGTTAGCAATACCCTAGTCAAAATATAGCCTCGTAGTTATGATCATGGCGGTAATCTGAACTGCCCCAGACTGTGCTGGAGCCTTGTCCTAAAAATCAGCACTGTCTCTTCTATGGAGCATAGTCTACACTGTAATATTTGTATACTGTATATTCAGTATAGTATATACTATAGAAAGCTTCTGTAATTGTTATATATGTTTAATAGAAGGTGACCATACACTTGACCACAGAAAACTGGAACATTGCCAAGTTCTGGTGATAACTGGGGGTCTGGTCAGCTGATCTATGGTTCGATGACATGTCTGACTGACATAATATAAAAGTCTACCTTCACAAAAACCCTCTTAATTCATTGCAGAATCTCATCCTCTGAAAACTTTCATCAGAATGCCTTCTGCAGGCATGAGTCATGCTGAGTAAACGTGCTATCCGTGTGATACATCAGTTATGTAATAGGATGGAAGTGTGTGGACCAGGGGCACGTTTCATGTATGAAATAGGATCCTTCCCAGTGGTTTCTGATTTATGCTATCAGATCTAGTGTGAATATACTTCACATACTGTATGCTGAATGATAATATATGTGACAAAATGGTAACAGCTTTCAGATAGATCACTGAAACAACATAATATTTCTGCTTAAAGAAACCACCAAAAGCTTCTTTGTCATTAATAATACAAAAATATTCTAATAAAAAACAAAAAAAAAAATAAACAATGTGACCTGCTCAGGACTGACAAGTGGTCAGAGTAACATTTCTAAACTGGCAGTTGTAAATATAGGACCATTGTCTCCTGTGCTATAACTGATGTACCACTGACACTAGCATGCTTGCAATAAACTGAAGATTTAAAGGGGTTGTCCAGTTTCAGAAAATAAATATTATTTGTATCTGATCTGATATACTTTCTGTATCAATAGCTCATTGTTTTCTAGATCTCTGCTTGCTGTCATTCAGTCTTCGCTTACTTCTGGTGGATAAAAATCAGTCCATGGTCATATGATGTACAGCCCATGATAATGTGATGGACACACAGATACACGGCTCATTACAGTCACAGCTCAATAATCAGACATCTGTCTTGTAACGAGCTGTGCACCTGTGTGTTCATCACATGACCACGGACTGATTTTATCCACTGGAAGTAAATGACAGCAAGCAGAGATCTAGAAAATCATGAGGAATTGATATAATAAGTATATTGGAAAATTGTATAACTTTTCATTATACAAACAATAACAATTATTTGCTGAAACTCAACAACTACTTTAAGGTGTCCATACACATCAGAGCAAAGCCCAACTAGCTGACTATCTTATGGTGGTCCCCTGACATCCCAACAGCAGATGTTGGGGGAAAGAAGAATTGGGCATGTTGAATTTCAACATGCCCAATCTATGTCCTCACTAATAATAATAATACATTTTATTTATATAGAGCCAACATATTCCGCAACACTTTACAAATTGTAGGGTTGAAGTACAGACAAAAAGTTACATTACAGAGAAATAGTCAATTCACACAATGGGACTGAGGGCCCTGCTCACAAGAGCTTACAATCTAGAGTTAAGTCATTCATGTGTTTTATATGAAGTACAGAGTAAAATGACAAATCTGGGAAAAATGAGGGGGGGGGGGTTTAAAGGCAGCCATATTGGCTGTGACTTGACCTTCTTGAAAACAGATAAAACTAGATCTATCACATATATAGCAAGTATAGTATAGAAACGTAAGTAAGAACAAGAATGCAGTCTGAATGGGGAAGGGGTGGCCGTGTCTACATTTTTATTAGTTTGAAGGGAGGATTGAAGCACATGTAATTTCCCCTTTCCAATGCACGGCAGGGAGTAAGGTAATTTGTAGTTCACAATAAATCTGGCACTAGTAAGTCTTTACCAGTTGCTATATAAAGCATCAAGAGGGATTATTTCAATTCTAGAGCTCAGGCCAGCTGGATCTGTGACAACGCTCTGATGCAATCCTGCATACTTATGTAGCATTACAAAATGGATGCATTTCAGTTCTCAATTGCTTTGGAACAAATTCATGTCAAAACTGTGTATGTTATGTCCTGGAGACTATCTAACAAATGCATACTGTACACGGCATATCATAAAGGTTGCTATATCAATATGCAAATCATTTGTATCACCAATGAAGAAGTACATATCATAGAGGAACTTGGTCAAAACTTACAAGCCATAAGAAAATAAGCAGCCCCTGTGTGGTCCTACCAGAGCAAAGAACATGATACCAACTTCATCTGAGGCAAAGGTGTGGGTCCCAAAAGTGAGGCCCCTTATCCTCTGACAAGTAATAACCCCTTGTAATTCTGACCATTTATGGCATTATGTTGTCACATTATGGACAATGCTACCATTATACCATATTACATGATGGCAACAACCCCGTCTACCACAAATATGTGGATTTTAATGTGCATTTTTGCTTTTGATAACTGAACAGTAAATCTGCTTACTTTACACATTAGGGTGTTATAAAAATACAAGGATTGTATCTAGAATCAAATCAGACATATGGGGAGATGTATTAAACTAATGCAGACAAAAATTGGGGGAGTCGCCCATAAAAACAGCCCATATATATTTGAGGTAAGTTGGCCAGACCTGCCAGTTTTGATGGGACTGGTTGACTAGGGGAGCTTAATGGGGATTTCTGGGCAAATGATATTGATGACCTATCTCTATACCAGATCTGGGGAAGGGGGGTCTGACACTGACGTTTAGCTATACTCAGCAGCCTCTACACAGAGAACAGAGCTGGAAGCAGACAGCTCTGTTTTCAATCTAATGGCTTTGATGAGATACCGTAGCTCAGCTCCTATTCACTTGCATATGAGCTGAGCATGCACATGACCAAGCTGAGCATGCATGTGTATGGTGGAAATAGGAGAAATAGCTTTCAGCTGCATAAGCATTCAGCCAAGCTATCTAAAGTATATTGCTACCTTTAGAGTGCTAAAAAAGTTTTCTTCATTTTTTAAATCAAAGCTGTTATTGCCTTATATAGACCATTGGTCTCCTTTGATTGTTTCAGTCGCTCACATCCCTTTTGTATTGCCTACAGGCTTGGACCCTTTGCTGTACAGATCAATGTAGCTCCCATAGGTCATATATCTGTCAATCACAGTTTTATGGTATAGCTAGTTGACCTGCCATATGATTTAATAAAGAAATTATTAACCCTTTATTAAGTTACTATACACCACAGTGGCAAAATAAGGCAGCTACCTGAGCTTTCATTAATCTGTAAACTGTCTTGGAATAGTCAGCAACTGATCTCTTCTGTCATCAATGCAGTAAGTCCAGCTGATTCTATAGTGAATATGTAATAAAATTCTAGCACTATTACTAATCATGATTACCTACGCTGCTACACTTATCTTTGGGACAAACCAGGCCACACCTTCCCCTATCTCCACCTAGAAACTAACACTGTATAGTCATAACCGCAACTGTCTATTTATAAAGGAACCCCGTCCTTTCTGTAGGTAGAGAATTATGACTCTCTATCAAAAAATGTGATTGATGCAGTAGATCTATAAATCGATATGACTTTGATTGACAGTCATTGCCAATGTCTTCTTCATTATATAAGTGTAAGCTCAGTACTGTTTACTTCCATATACACAACTAGAATATATTCATGCTCGGCATTCATCACCAGTATATCTGGTGACATTGCATACTTTAGAGTATGCCGTCTGCTTATTATATAACCTGGGCTTATCACATGCTACACGTTATGTTGCACTATAGAACATCCCACAGAGAAAAATAACTTGTGGGATGCTTTAATAGGATCAGTGCCTGAAAACAATCATTACGTGTACACGGCTTGGATAGAGCCTTGTTCTAGCAGTGGCATCAGGCTGGGTTTACACAGGGCTTTTATCCACAAAAACGCATACAATATCGCATGCATGTATACATTAATGGTGCAGGCATTTATGAAAATCACAGGTGCATTTTTAGTTTCAATAATTTTTATTGGTTTTCAGAATAAGTATGAGAAACAATATTGACATACATTGCATTGTACATTCTGACATAATTTTGTTCGAGGCATATTTTTTGGATTGTACATCAACGAGACAGAAAATAGAAATTAAGTAATCGATAAACAATAACAATAACTCTAACATTTGGGCACATTTTCAGGGTTATCGTGACACCTCACAGAGACGATCTTCTCATGTGTTCCACTCCCCTTCCGCTTCCCAACCCTCCATGTTTCTTGGCTCTCACTATGTAACAAATCGAGAATTAACCCATGCGTCCCATACATTTACAAATCAATGATAGCACAGGTGCATTTATATGTGTTTTTCAAAAAATGTATGTGGTTTTGTACGCAATTTTGGGAGAAAAATTCTTATGCCACATATAGAGAAATGCAGCTAAAAAATATTGCATGGATTTAATTTAATCTTCACATTGCAGAAAAAATGCTGCAAAAAATGCAGCAGGTTTTACTTGCAAAAACACTGTGTTTCCCCCATAGATTTATAATAGGAGAAGCAAAAATGGAAATCGCATTAGGGCATATTTATTAAGACTGGTGTATCTGCCAGTCTTAATAAAGGCCCCAACTGGTGCAGGGAATGAGATACGTCTGCTGAACCAGATTGGAAATCTAGCCTAATAGGGTTGTTTCGGCAACACCTGCAAGCCCCATTCAAATGGATAGACATTTGGAACAGTCACAGAAATGTCTTCTGCTGTGTGTGAATATACCCTTAAAAAGAGGATATAACAGAATGTATAGGTGGAGTTACCTTTTAATCCTCCTTAACATGATTGTAACATTGTAACATGATTTGTTTTGACATGAGAATTGAAGCTGAATCCACAAAGATAGTTGTTACTATTTTCCCATAATCAGGGCAAGCAATATCCAGGGAAAACATATTTTGAACAAAAGTAATGGGACACGTGCTGCTTCTAACATTTCTATGCACCAGAAAAATCTTATTGTTTTCGCAGAGCTATATGATCTATTGTACATCAGTTTTCTTGAACAGCCATCTGTGGAGTTTATTGGATTAAAACCTTCTAGTATATGATATATTAGTGACTACCTGCAAAACAAAACATGTAAATCAGCCTTAGAAGACAACAGTAGAGAAGGACAAGCTGCTTTCTGTAAATGAGGAACTTGCTAAGTGATAGGTAGCACTATTGGCCTTGTGTATGCTGGTGCAGGATGTTTGCTTCAGTGTGAAGTAATTAAACCAATTATTCTTAGAACAAGTCATCAATATTGGATAAGTAGGGGTCTGACTCATTGCACCCCCAACAACCAGCTGATTGAAGAGGCCGTGGAGCTCCGGAGAACACTGCAGCTACTTTATTTACATGGGCCTTGTGACCAATGAATGAAATGTCACATGGCCTGTGAAGTGGAAGTGTCGCTCAGCCAAGAGCTGCTGTCACTTCAAATAGCTGATCTGTGTGGGTGCCTGGTGTCAGACCACTGCCAGTTTAATATTGATGACTTATCCTTAGGCTATATTAAAATCATGTGAAACTCCTTTACTTAAGATTACATGAGCAATGCATTTGTGGAGTGTTGCAAATAAGAAAACATAAGAAGGTCAATGGATATCTGACATCTTGACCATTCTGACATGAAATTTATTGCTGTGAACACACATATATTGTTGCCAAGAACACGGCTTCATGCACATGACCATATTATGGCCCCATGTATTACCTAACACTAGGTTCACACTAGTGTTCGGGGATTCCATCCCCCATTCTGCTTAAAATATGTAATATGTATTCGAGCAGGACTTTTCTCTCTGCTGATTTCGGGTGGAAACGCGGTGGACCCCATATGGTTTCTGCAGGTAACCACTTTTTGAGCGGATAGGGTTTCTGTTTTCCGGGTCCCCAAGTGGACTCCTGTTTTGTAACATGCTGCCTATGGATTAGACAACATTTACCAGGTAAATTGAATTTAGGGTTAGGAATAAGATTTTTTTTGTGTGATCCAAATTATTTTGATCATATTTAACCAATAATGTTGTTTATAAATAACAAAAACTGCCGCCATCTTACTTGACATCTGAGAGCTAACATCTAACAGGTCCTGTTGTGGTATTATTGCATCTTCTTTAGTTGTCAGTATGGGAATCCATGTTTCCTGATGTCGGTCTGTGATTAATGTACAGAAATTTATTGCATCCTCTAAAATATTTCTGTATTGTATATTTGCAGAGTAGTCGTGTATTGCTATATATCAGTTCTCACTGAGCAGCTTATACTCTGGTTTATACAATTTTTTCATAGTGTCTGAAAGTATTAGTTTATTCTTAAATGTTTACGCATTGAACCATACAATATGCTATAGAAAGTTAACATGAAATGGAAGATTTTCAGTATCTATGTCAGCAGTGCATAACAGTTTTTGTGGTTGTAAAGGGTTAAGAGTGCTGAAAATACCTCCTCCGCTGCTAACATGTTCTAGCTGAAAACCACTTCTCTTCCGGAATAGCTATATGAAAAGCAGCTGAGCGATATGGGTACAAAAGTACAGTACATATAGTTTATGCAGAACTGCATATCACCTGCCTCTACATCAATGATACTTCTGTTAGATATGTTTTTGAGATGTGTTTAAAGCAACTAAGCAAAGCTTTGTTACTGTTGAATATGGAATACTATAGCTATATGCCCACAATATGGCCTCACCGATGTCCAATCTACAGACAAGTGGGCGCAATGTCTTATGACTCTAGTGCTGTACATGCTAAATGGTTTTCATATTTTTTATTTTGTTTTAATAACAGAAAAGGATTGGAGATGTAACTTAAAGCTCCAGAGCCCCAATACTGAATCTATAGAAGGACCCATTTACCATATGATGTGTATAATACTGGTGTCCTATTATTCTTTAGAGAGGCTTGGGGCCCCCTCAACCTCTAGGATCTGGTAGTGACTGCTACCTCTGTACCCCTACAGCTACGCCCCTGCATCCACACAGGACGTAAATACTGGGTAACTTCACATTAGCAGCAAAATGTGTTTTTTTTTTCTTTCTGTTGCTGTGATATTGGCTTTTTTTCCTGATATATGTTAATGACTGTTTGATACCAAGAGAGCATTGATGATGCCCTCATTGCACCAAAGAATTACAGGGCTTTTTGGAAGTATTCTTACTTTGCAGCATTTTTCCACATCTGCTTAAAATTTTGGCACCATACTATACATATACTCTTTTCATCGATATAGTGGAAATCTGAACAGATCCCATAATAGGTCAGCTGGGTCAGTTGGTCAACATTTGGATCCCTAGTATGAAAGATGTATGCATACTGCTCATAAAGCAACCTAAAAGCCACAAATACTGCCTTGAACCTCATGCCAGCATTCATAATACACAAGATTGTGCTTATTAGTTCATATTATGAAGTGTGCAAAGCTCATGGCTATAGGGTTTCAATGAAATACATCTTACCTGGAAAGAGCAGTTTTTCCTGGCAGAAGTAGTTGCCCAGAAGCAAACATCTCCAGGGCACAGGACCAAGACATGTTCTTATAATAGAAATATAGTAAAGGTCTAGTACTATTAAAAGTGATCAACCAGCAGGTCCCTTCTCTATATTCTTGTATGTATAGCATAATTTCCTGTCTTCAGTCCCCTGTCTATTAGCTAGATGACCATAGGAGCTTCATTTTTTAGCTTGGCATGCAGGCCATGGTGCCCACATAGCAGGTCTCCTTTGCCACCCGGCAGAAATTATCCACTTATGAGTGAGTGATATAAAGCCACAACCTTCCATTTTTAGATTTTTTTTTTATTTAATAGACAGACTGGAAGAAAAGATTCCCTTCTGTGCAGTTGCACGATGTAGATTTCAGGCTGAAAGGTTAACTTGTTTTTCATTATCAAACTTTTCTAAGTAGAAGGCTGGCGTGTGTCCAGCCTCAGAATACACTGTAGCGCCTGATACTTTATCAGGGAACTGGCAATGAACTCACACACATTTGCCAGTTTACACCCCACAAGAAAGACCTCTGTGTCTTTGCTGTTGCTTGGTTGGCTGAATTCTAGAATTCCAAGGCGAAAGCTTGCCAGCTTACTGAGCAAAACAATCCTGCTATTTGATTGGATGATGGCCAAGTGTACTCCCCCAGAAGGAATCAGCAAACTATATCTCCTAAATCTGCATTTTGTTTTCCAAGGGTCAATATTTTAAAGTGGAAATACTTGTTTTTAAACATATGAAGTTAGTAGTTCTAGGAGACTACTATTTTAACGTAGGACTCACGTCCAGCTTTTCATGAAAACAGCAATGAGAGAAGTGTAAGATGTTTAAATAGTGGGTCAAATCATTGATATACTTTTAGCATAGCACAAACACCAGATTTAGACAAATACAGAGGTCCCCCTATCTACATACTATCTAAAATCTATACTACAGACTTGAAGTTGCATTTTTAGACTGTGGGGTCTATAGTGTTCCATTGGTGCGCTAGTTGGTGATCTGATACTGCTGTTATTTTTGTTGTTTTGTCTGATTGATGGAGCAGAACAATGGAAACAAGAACATACATGTCTACGTCTCTCCATTAACTTCTATTGGAGTCACAAAAACAGCTGACACTAGGTTCACATTTGCAGAAGGGGAAACAAACGACGGAGAGCCCGACTGCTAAAACAACGGCTACCCGCGGACTCCGGTGGACCCCATAGACTATAATGGGGTCCGCTGGGTGTTCTCTGTTTTTATACTGAAACTGGCGTAGAGAAAAGTCCTTTGTGCAGGACTTTTCTCTCCATTGATTTCTAGCGATTTCTGTGGCGAGGAGACTCCGGCGCAGATGTGAACTTAGCCTGAGCATGTTGTTTTCTTTGGTTATGTCCTTAATGTCTAACCCGTCAAAAATCAAATGTAATTCAAAGTTACCAACACGTACATCAATGCAACCTATACTAGAACCACCGATGAACAATAGCTTCTGGAAGATGCAACTTCAAGTCTGGGCAAAACCCGCTTGTATCTATTAATCTATTTTTATGTATGATATCTAGGAAACAATTGCACAGGTTTATACAAAATGCCACCATTATTGCGTACTCACATTACGATTTTTCCAAAGTAGATTTCAGAGTACATTCTGCTTCAAAATCTGTTTGAAAACTGTAGGTATTCTACCTTTCATTGTTTTCTTGCCATAGTTTATGTTTCATGGGGGAAAAATGAGGTGGGCTCTGTGTGGAATAGAACAGAAATCTGAGGTTCAGCCCCCAATTTCCGCTGCGGGTTACTTTCAGATCAATAGTTGATTTTTCAGCATTCCCCTTTTGAAAGGGATGGGCCCCTACCCAGCCTGGTACTGTCAGCAT
Source organism: Leptodactylus fallax (assembly GCA_947044405.1). Taxonomy (NCBI): domain Eukaryota; kingdom Metazoa; phylum Chordata; class Amphibia; order Anura; family Leptodactylidae; genus Leptodactylus; species Leptodactylus fallax. Next base: position 202,320 of record CAMRHE010000104.1, on the reverse strand, counting down.
TGATTGGCCAGTGTTAGACTTTGTAGGGACATGCCCCCAACTAGTAATACCTATAAATTTGTAGGAGGATTAACAGAGGAACAGAGCAGACTTCTATGAAAAGATACCATAGAATATTTATTTCATAGGGAATATGATCATTTACTAAAACAGACGTGGCAGAAGAGGTGACAGGCAGGGGCAGATTAACACTACCATGGTCCCTGGGCTGTATGAAGATTGTGTGCCCCAAAACCAGGCTAAGGTTTTCTGGGCCTTATTAGCCGAATGAGAATTCACAGGTTTATATATTGCCCATGCAAAGCATACAACATGTCCCAGGAAGCTGCCGAAACCAGGGATCATAAGATTGTAGCTGAAGGCAATTTTAATTTTAATGGCCACAGGGTAAAGCAAGGGTGACTTCACTGTGAAAGAGCAAGAGGCTCCCTCACTATGTCAGGAGAGGACAGGGAACATACCACCAACACTATGATGCTGCCCCCTTGTTTATGGGAAAACTAGCCATGCGTGTATTTACAGTTACATGTAAAATTCTATGGTCATCGCAGGACACTTATAAGTGGCATACACTAGTTAAATATGATGAAAGATGTGAATGGCCATGGGCCCCCCAGGAGACTCAGACCTCTGGCCGCACAACAAGGCCATATTATAATCCACTACTGGTGAAAGGTTACCTTTAAAGGGCTGGAATAGTCTCCCATGGATGTACCAATGTCTGAACCTGTTGATCCTAATGTAGAAAGTCTAGCAATTAGATGTCTTATACAATAGATGTCTGGAGGACCTTTCATTGCATTTGGCTGACTTTAGGGCTCTTTTGACCTGGATCACACTGTTCTGTTACAAGTGGATATGCATTTTTTGTTATCCTTTAAGTAAACCTCTAAATGAATACAACAGTGTAGCTTATGATACTATAAAATAGAAATAAGTATTTGTTGAGGAGAATAAGGAAATCATAATATCGCTGAACAATATGCTATAAGGAGATCACTTCATGGTCAGGTACAAGGCCTTATGAGAGAAAATTCCCGTGCTTTCCTGATACTCATAAAGCTATGCCTACTGTACATAGACTGAACCTTGTCACCTCGAATACCAGGAAACCTTTCTCCTAGACAGACGACATCAGGTGATTCCAGGTGACTCACACCTGTCTATACATATGTGAACAGCATGAGTAGCCAAGGATGACACAACCTCAAGGAGGAAGTGAGATTGATATAAAATTTCTCACTAAAAATATGACACAGACCAATGTCATGTTGTAAGGCAACCTGCACTATATATAACATTATACACACACACACACACACACACACACACACACACACATATATATATATATATATATATATATATATATATATATATATAAACAGTATTCTATACTATAGCTAAAAACAACATACTATACCAATAACAAGAATATATCTGGTGGTTGACATATGATGTATGTTGCTTTATCCCAAATTTGGATATTCACTCCTCAAGGATGAAACTTTGGGCTTATGCAGATGGCAAAACCGTGTGCACAAATTCTGTATGACGGCACTGTCACTATGGACCTGTATCCACAAACTTCCTGTTTAGACTTATGTCTGTTGGGGCCACGAAATAGACTAATTTAGAATTATTGGGTGCAAATAGCCACAATATCCATACCACTAGTAGTTCTACTATACAAACTTAGCTCAACATAGAACACAGTGGTAAGCGTTGTATAATTTAGTAGAGCTGGTCCATTTATTGCTGCTGTAATATGGACGGTAAAATACAGTCATTATATCCTTTTACAAATGACCTTAAAGTGAAACTCCAGCACCAAATTACATTGGTTATAGAGTCACCAAATATAAACTGTAGCTTCTTTGCAAGACATCTTCATTACCTTATGTTTTATTTTTGTTTTTTTACTTCTTCATGTTAGTGTTAAAGGAACACTAAACCTAGACATGAATGATGAAAGCAAAATAGGAGATAGGGGCTTAGCAATGTTTAACAATTATTGTCTTACTGCAGACAAAGTGGGGGGGAGCTCCTGCTGAAACCAGTTCCATTGCAGCCACATACAGGATAGTGAGGAAGTGGAAGGAGGACAGTGAGCTCTTGAACACATAGAGAGAGAAATCTTTATATATTTCTCAGTTTTTAATTGTAATATGAGACAAAATTGGATTAAAGGAAAGAAGGAGATTAGGAGGAGCTTTTTTTTTTGTGTACATTTATAAAACCCCATTAATTTGCGTTGAAGAAGTTGTCAATAAGGAGGTTAGTTGCTGTTGAAAAATCTTATTATTATTGTTACTTTAAAAGCTTATTACCACATTAAAGGGATATTTCTGTTAATAACAAGTTAACCCCTATCCACTCCATTTCTGGAACTGCTGAAGAAGATTAAATCAAGTGCTCAGCTATCTCAACAGTCCCTTAGAGATGAATGTCCACTGCTTAATTCAGTACTGTTATTGTCATAATCGGTAGGAGTCCTAGTGAGATCAACCTACACCTGGCACTCCTGCCGATCAGCTGTTCGAAGTCTCAGCGGCACTTGGTTGAGCTCATAGCTTCATAGGCGAGTGCCATTACATTCTTGGGTCATATGACCTGTTTGCAACTTAGTCCCATTTCAATACCGAGCACAGGCACTATACAGTGTACAGGGCTGTGCTTGGTAAGAAGTTAAGGCCCGGTACACATCTGCATTTGGGTTTCCATTTGGGGAATCCGCTTGGGGACCCCAAGAACGGAAACCTATACGCATAGAAAAGCAGTTACCTAAGGAAACCCGTGGACCCCATAGACTATAATGGGTTCCATGTAGTTTCCGCACAAAACATGCGGAGAGAAAAGTGCTGCTTTGCTTGCAGTACTTTTCTCTCCGCATGTTTCGTGCAGAAACCGAGCGGAAACCACCCGGCCTCATTATAGTCTATGGGGTCCGCGGGTTTCCTTAGGTAACTGCTTCATTATGCGTATAGGTTTCCGTTCAGGGGGGTCCCCAAGTGAACTCCCCGAACGGAAACCCGAACACAGATGTGAACCAGGCCTTAGAGATTGTAGCACTTGTCCAAATGTTACAGCCTCTTGAAATAGCTGGTTGCCTCTTCAGTAGGAATGCTGGTTGTTAGACCCCTACCTATCTGATATTGATCATCAAGCCCCTTAAGGCTAAGCAAAAAGTTAATTTTTGTTGCAGATTATGCAGCGTTCTTTTTTTTTTGTTTGTTTGTTTGTTTTTGAGCCAAAGCCAGGAGTGGATTTAGCAGAACAGCAAAGTATAAATTTCCCATTCCTTTTCAAGCTAAAAATCCGCAACAAAATCTGCAACAACAAAGCAACGAGGGGCCTTAGCCATAAGGAACTAATGTGCTAAACATACATTCTATTAAGAACAGTATATCACTTACATAATCAAACAGAAAAAAAAACTTATATGCATGCTTTTGTATGAAGATGCAGACATCAACAGCCCTATTATGGCTCCATACAGTTGTGTGCAAGAACCCTTAAGATACCAAAGACAATTATTTACACCAAGGTTCACAACAATGATCCTTTGTTGTCAATGAAAGTAAATATGTTCAGCTATGAATAGAGGTAAAGACAGGGGCTTTTATAAAACAATTCATTTTCTCAATATGATGAGTGATGTCCCTACAAATATAAGACATATAATATTTCAGACTTCACTTTCATTGAACTTTAAAGACCTCCAGACTTGACATACTTGTGTAGATATTGTGTCTCGCTTAGTGTTCATTTCCTTCCTTTTGCACTCTATAGACCTGATAACAATGGTTTCTGAAATGGAGAACATTTTACCACTAAGCACTTTGATGTACTTTCATGTACAGCTATATGGCACATAATGTAATAGCAGTCACTTTCTGTAGCACGTAACAAAAAAAAAAAAAAAAAAATCTCTCAAAGCACTTGATCCCCATTTATACATGATGTGTTTAGCTATGCATGAGAATATTATGATGCAGGGTTCTTTACCTCCCTTGCCCACCTGTGGGTAACAAAGCACTGTGGGCATAGTTTCACATGCTGCCAAGACAAAAAAATATCTTCCAAGGGTTTCTACCAAACAGTGAGCATAAAATTGAGTGCATGCTATATGTCATTATACTATATATATATATATATATATATATATATATATATATATTAAATTTGTCAAGCCACTGGAGGACACATGGTCTCCTACAAAGCCTTACCCACATCCAGCCTACTTTACAATGGCGTAAAATACTGAAAAGCCGCAAATGTTTGCACAAAAACAATTTCCAACTTTTATTCGTTTAGCTTTGGGGACATGATAAATTCCCATTACGTTCTTTTTGTACTTACATTGATTCTAGTTTTCTGCCGCATTCCACAAGAATTATTGACAGTTTAAAGGGGTTATGTGGGTGGAAAGAAAAAATTCAGCCGTGTGCTAACTGCTGTGGATTAGCTCACTTATTCATGCTGGTCTCCCATTGGCCCAATTGGACTTTTTGATAGCGCTGCAAGGGTGGCAAAAATCTTCAAGTCACTGCCTCCTGCTGATTCTTTGTCTGACCCTGCTGTACTCCGAGAACAAGCAGAAGGAGTACTGCAGAGTCTGTCATGAAATGAAGAGTCAGAGGGCCAGGAGGAAAGACCAAGATGCAAGGCTTGCAGCTCCATGCAGCCTGCAAATCTGGGTGACAGGGGAGCGTTGTCTATATTAGTAAGGGTGCTTATGTACTACAGTGAGTACACTGCTAAAGGTTTTTATCCTCCACATAACTCCTTTAATTGTTTTCTTATAAAATTGGCCCTAGTGTACGTAAGACAAAGGAAGCTTAGACTGTGAACAGCAGTAAGCATAGCGACTTATGTGAATGGTGACAATCTATATCCATGCTGTGGCATATGTTGGCACAACATCAGAAACGGAAAGAAATGAATGTGCCCTGTCATGTAATCCTCATAAAGGCTTGTGTAACTGTATCAGTGAGTGCACAGAACATGTTCCTTTGTGGATGGTGAAGAAAAACATCTTAAAAGTGGGTCAGTGTAAAACTGTGTGTATAGCCTGAAAGCAACAGCTGACCGCTGCTGAATGCACTCATTGTCAGTGTACAGTCACAGTACAACTGGGTCCATGTACAAATACTATTACCCCAGAGGAGACTTCTTGACATGTAGCTGGGCTGGCTCTCTAAATATTGCTACAATCTGATTTTGTACAGCGATCAGAATAATCAGATCAATCAGACTGAACCATTATCTGTTCTGTGCGGAAATCCCTCCAGTCTGCTCACCATGAATGCTGTGCCTCATTTCTTGCCTATGTCCGAAATGACATGTATACCAATGTGCGCCCTGTGTGACAGACCAGTGTAGAATTTTCTGATTTAGGCTCAGTTCACATTTAGGCCTCATGCATGTCCTGTACTGGATATAGTACAGGACAGTGGAAGCATAAGGAGACAGGGACCCCCAGCATTATAGATCAATGATGATAATAATAATAATAACTATTTATATAGCGCCAACATATTCCATAGCACTTTACAAATCAGAGGACACATGAACAGACAATATGAGACATTACAATGGGACAAAGAAATAAACATATCAAACAATAGGAGTGAGGGTCCTGCTCGCAAGAGCTTACATTCTATGAGGAGATAGGGGGACACAAGAGGTCAGAGGGCTTATTTGCTTCAATGGTCCAGCCATCTATTAATAGAAAAGGTTAAAAAACTGAAGCTGTATGAACCCGTCACCAGCCAGTATCTGTGAATATACAGATACTAAGTGAAAGGAGTCCAGTGTAACTTCTAGATGGAGAGGACAGTATCTGAGTAACAGAGGAGGAAGGATAAAAAATGTTATTGTTCTACACCTCCACACACTACACTGTGATCAGGTCACGTGATAAGCCTGACCATATAGATGTGATTTTAGGCCAGTTTTGAAGCTGCTGTAGTTGGGGATTAATCAGATTTCCAGGGTAAAGTGTTCTAGAGCACCGATGAAGGTTGTGAAAAGTCTTGGAGATGGGAGTGGGATGTTCGGATAACAGAGGATGCAAGTCTAAGGTCATTGGCAGAACGGAGAGGACGGTTAGGGCGGTAGACAGTGACGAGAGAAGAGATATAGGGGGGAGCAGTGCTATGAATGGATTTGTGGATGAGTGTGATAATTTTATATGTATGAAAACAAGAAAAAGACAGCACTGAGGGACGCCCTGTGTATTATTGTTTGGGTAGGTGTAGTATAGAAATAGGAGGCCAGTTAGCCACTCAACTTGTGGAGTTGTGAAAGAGTCACAACTCCAATAGAGGATGCATAGCATAAGATGATCGATGGGTATCAACAGCTAGATCCTCCGTCTCTGGTGGACGTTGCAGTAGGAGTGGAAAAGGACCAGAATACAAAGGTGATGGTGATAGCAATGAATATGTAAACGGATCAGCGCTTACCAGATCAGTGTTTCAAGAAAAATCCTTTTTATTGATCATCAAGCCAACACACTGTGCAACCCTGCCCCAAACTCACCCCCAACCATCACCACCCCTAGCCGGGCCATGGAAAATTGTCTTGAATGAAACTGGTCCTTGGTGCTAAAATGGTTGGGGACCACTGCCCTAGCGATAAAAGTGAATGGGCAGAAGCGTAACTTTAAGCTCCTGGGCCCTGGTGCTGAATTTGCAATGAGGCCCCTACCTCTCTTGTTCCATTTAGAATAGTGGTATATTCACGACCAACGCCTGCAGGATTGCCCTGTGATTCCTTCACTAATATTAGTGAATGGAGCCACATTGTAACCCCTAGAATGCCGTGACCTTTAGTTGCACAAACATTGAACGCCGCTCAATTTTTTGGGACTAGAAATCATGGTTGCAGCACCCTAAGGGTTGCAATGGGACTCCATTCACTAACATTAGTGAAGGAATTGAAGGGTGACCCGCCAATCTTTGGAAGCCAAAGTCGCCATGTAGCCCTAGCCTTAGGGTCTATAATACAGCTGTAATATATAGGGGCATATTTATTAAATCAGTGTAAAAGCAAAACTATCTTGGCCGCCCATAGCAACCAAAAAATTCAGCTTTCATTTTCCAAGAACAGAATGCAAAATAAAAGCTGGGCTGTGATTGGTTGCTATTGGCAACTAAGACAGTTTAACACCGGTTTAATAAATAACTAGAGAGTTCCATGTTGACTTTAGTTAGGTCTAGGTCTATGGTGAAAATAAAGCACCATAACGTGCGCAGGTTGGGCACCTGTCCTTAGTTTAAATGCCCTGTCGCCCTGTCCTTAGTTTAAATGTATTGTCCAGTAAACTTGAAAACATTATAGCTTTAATAAACAGTAGTAACTGAATATGATAAGATGACGATGTATAGTTTATCACTCTCTCAGCACTGTGTAACATAATCCTATTATAGAGAGCGGCACTAGGACCCAGAGGAGCGCTGCCTGTCTAGACGTCCTTAGGCCTGTTGTTGCTGAGACCGTGACGTCACTGTCGGGCCTCCAGCTCAGTGATTTGTGCTGCCCTGCACGCATGTGAGCGCAGTACTCGTGTTGGACACTCGGGGGCGCGCAGGTGACGCTTTCTTGGCAGGAAGCCGAGTGTTTGTTCTCAGCAGCCGGGAGACGTGCCGAGTCATGGCGGCCAGCGGCGTGTGCCGTATGTGCTGCAGGCGAGTGCTGTCTACGTGTATAGTGGCCGCTGAGTGTGTGTCCCATAGTTATGTGTATATGAGTCACCCACAAAGCTGATGCAATATGGACCAGAAGGTTGAAATTACTGGACAAAATGATGCAAGAAACAAGTGCAAGTACGTGAGGGGAATCCTGGCACTTACAATGTGTGCCTGGCATCCTGTACATGAGGAGATGGCGAAAGACAGTCCTATAATAGCAGACAATGGGCATATTTACCAATAATATCCTACCGCTAAGGCGGCCGAGCATTGCGCCAATTCTAAACACTTGGGGGAAATATTAAGACTGGTGACTGTACACATTACCTGCTGGCACTAACTGCGCCTGAATTGTTACGACGTAAATTAGGATGTGACATAGGCTTCCTATATAAGTGATGCCTCAGGCATGAGTTCTAGTACATTTCTGCCCCTCGCCTGCTCTTTGCTGACTTTCCTAAAAAGTGCTGTGCGTCAAAGATGCAATACTAGTTTTCCCATCTACGGTCGGGGCCCCACATTGCAGAAACGCAGCTTTTTTTGTTGCAGGTTTTGCTGCTTTTTTTTTTTTTTTAAAAGCCAAGAATGGCTACAGAAGGATTGGGAAATATATAGTAAGTTCTTACACTTCTACTTTCTGCTCAGTGCAGTCCTGGTTTTGGCTCAAAAAACCGCAGCAAAATCTGCAACAAAAAGAGCTGCATTTTTGCAACGTGGAACAAGTTTTCTGGAGTAGAGGGGATAGTAAATCCTCCACAGTGTAATAGGGCATAACTGAGGACATTATGATCAAGGTGCCCTTCACTGCCCCCTGCCCAAGTCCAAAACCATGGCCTCAAGATAAGCCATCACTGCCCTAGGCAGAGAACCACTATGTAGCATTTGGACCAGGCTGCCATCTTCCTTTCCCTGGCAGCTGGCACATATGCATGTGGGGCCACCAGGCCTAAATAAGTAGTGGTGCCAGATCTCCACATGAGAATAGGCACTTACTGGTGTCATTGGTCAGTCACGTACCTTGTTACTAAACAACAGACTGCATATATTTAGGAGCTGCTTACTTAATAGGGTTAACCACTTAGGACCATATACACTTTTGTTAGGAACCCCTAAAAGAAACTGCTGTGGGGGTTCTGCAGCTGTAAACCGGGCAGTTCCTTGGTAGCGCCACTGGAAAGAAATAGGTGCATCACACAGTACCAACTGAATCAGGGACACATCTCTTTAATGCCCCAGGTGCCCTTTGAAGCCAGTCCTGAAAGGTGGAAGGGTTTCTTTGTCCTCTAAAAATTTCCTAAATGTGAAGCTATTAAAGCAGACAGCCCCTGTAGAGGTGTGGCCAAAAATTAAAGGGATCTTTGGTATCACAAAAATTTGAGCAAGTGCATGAAATGTGATAAATAAAAAACCCCAAAACTATATCTAGCTTTTCAATCCCTGCTACTTCAGTGGTTACTGCCAGTCTCCGTTTACACATCCTGCAGTGATCATGTTGTGTATATTCCAGCATCACTGTGGAGGCCAGTGATTGGCTGCTGTGGTCACATGTGGGTCATGTGACCCCTGTAGGAAGTAAGCAAACACTGGCAAGGACCACCGGAGCAGCAGTGCTGGAGCAGTGGAGGATTGTAGAGGTTAGTACAGGCTTTCTATGTTGTTTTCTCTAGCGGGCCTTTGTATTGCCTCAGACCACCATTTGACACACTTTACACTCCTGTGCCTGTGACAGCTAGTTTGTGTGTTCTCTGAATTGTTGTGAATTGCTGTTCCTATCACGTTCTGACAAGCTGCTGCTGTAATCTGGGACTGTGGTTCACTATGGCAGAAAACTAAATTTGAAATAGTCCAGGGCTACATGACAGTTTTGGCGCAACATTGCATAAACTAAATAAACTGCATGTACCTGGACTGCAGCTGTAGCGCAATAGTTAAAATAAGGTACTGGTGCTAAAAAACTTAGCGTATCCCTGGATTAAAAGGGTTTCCCCCCTATCCCCATTCACTACAAGGGGAGCTGAGCCGCAGTGACATCACACAGCCACAATACAATGCACAGAGCCCTCTGCTTTTTACTCCCTCACTGTAGAGTACCGGGGCCTGATAGTAGGCCTGAGCAGCTGATCAGTGTGGGGGTGGATGTCTGTCGTTCACAGATTGGATATTGATGGCATATTATGAGGGGAAAAATAGCAGGAAAACCCCTTTAGACTGAGGCCCCACGTTGTGGAAACGCTCCTTTTTTTTGTTGCAGATTTTGCTTTGATTTTTTTGGATCCAAAGTCAGGAGTGGATTGAGCAGAAGAGAAGTATAAAAGCTTCCTACATATCTCCCATTCCTTTTGTAGTCATTCTTGGCTTTGGCTCAAAAAACGCAGCAAAATCTGCAACAAAAAAAGCTGCTTTTCCACAACGTGGGGTCTCATCCTCATGCAACAATGGAATTTGTATTCTGAGTGTCTTCTGATGTTCTGTTTCAATTTTTTTTTTCATCCAAAACCAGAAGTGGATTTAGCAGAATGGAAATGAATAAGAACTTCCTTTATATTTTCAACTGCTTTGGCCCAAAAAAACAAACAAACAAACAAACAAAACAAAAAAGGCAGATTTAGCCTCAAAGGGAGTCTGTCCAAGAAGCTAGATATTAAACCAGCCACAGTGCATTGTAGGGGACATTATGCTGCCCTCTATCATACACTTAAAGAGTACCTTTCATGTCTTCATGTATATATGCTGTTTTACATACTACGAGAAAGCCGACAGAGCACTGAATTCAGTGCACTGCTGGCTTTTCAGATATGTGCCCCGGGGCTGAAGATATCGGTGGTGTTAGTTTCACGGTTTAGGGTGGGTTCACACCTGCGTTCCAGTCTGTCCGTTGCCAATCCAGTGAAAATCTCGGGGATTGGCATTGGATACAGACCGGTCAGCGACGCATTGGTTAAAAACCCATTCATTTGAATGGGTTTTTAAATCAATGTGCGGGTGTCCGATTGCACCCTCTGCGCTGCGAAGCCGTTTTTTTCGGCGGACACGAAGTCCTGCCTGTCCGACTTTGTTTCCGACAAAAAAACTGGATTTGCGGCACAGAGGGTGTAAGCGCACACCCGCGCATTTCTTTAAAAACCCATTCAATCTCTGATCTCTAGTCCTCTTCTCCCCTCCCCCCCTTCCCTCTGGTTCTACCCTTGTCTTCTTAACCCCTTCTTCCCCCCCCCTCCCTTGTTTACTGTCTAATTTGAATGCATATTGCTTAAGGGAGAAGAGGCGGATAGCCTCTACCTACCTCATTGCTTCCTGCTTGTTTGATCATTTTTTTTTCTTTATACCTTGTTAATGAAAAATTTTTCAATAAAAATTACAGTTAATAAAAAAAAAAAAACCCATTCAAATGAATCGGTTTTTAAGCAATGCGCCGCTAACCTGTCGCTATCCGGTGCCTATCCAGTTTCCCGAGAGTTTCAGTCGGATTGGCAGCGGACGGACTCCAGCGCAAGTGTGAACCCACCCTAAAAGAGAACTTTTCACCACCTCCACAAGTCCAGCTCTTTACATCATTTAATTTTTTTCTCTAGCACCCCCCCCATTCCCTAGCAATCAATGTCCTTATTTTTGATTCCTGATATGGTATTCAGGCTCTGTACTGTCAGGAAGGCAGTGTCAGGCAGGAGCAGACAAGGGGTCTGATTCTGAGCTCTGACACTGGTTTCCTGTGATTGGATCTCTGAATCACACATCCCGCCTGACACTGCCTTTCTGACATTACACAGCTTAAATAGCACATCAGGCACCACATTTAACTGTGCTTGTTGCTCAGGAACAGTAGGGACTAGAGAGAAAATTCCATCTTTGCTGGAATCAGTGGAGCAGAGACTATTAAAGAGGACCTTTGAAGTACTCATGAAAGTGCGGTTTTATATACCACTAGAAAGCCGACAGCGCACTGAATTCAGAAGGGTGTTCCTCATAGCTCAGTGTCATCGCTGGATGCTAAGGAGGTCTGACTCTGAGCTATGAGGAACACCCTTCTGACAGTGGGGAGATATCGGTGCCAAAACTAACCGATATTTCCAGAACCGGGGCACATACCAGGAAAGCAGACAGTGCGCTGAATTCGGTATATAAAACCGCACTTTCATGAGGACATGAAAGGTCCTCTTTAACAGATGCTAAGAACTTGAATGGGTGGAGGTGGTGAAAGGTCCTCTTTAAGCCTGGAGACAGAGCCCTTGGAGACCCTGGCACGCCTCATTTGCATATTTTTCAAGGAAATTGTGCATCTAAAGGTATGATACTGCACAGCATAATGCCCCCTATTGTGCACTGTGGCTGGTTTAATAGTTTCTTGGTGACGCCCCCTTTTAGAGCTCAGATTCTGCAAATGAATGCACCCTCAACAATTGTCTCTTGTTATTAACTACACTGACACAGTTCTGGATCAGTACCTGACATCACATCAGCTTTCTACCCTCCTCTAGCAACACTCATATGGCCTTTGCATATTGGTGATTCATTTAAGAGACTTCAAAAGAGCCCCCCTCCTCTTCCTTTCCAGGACTGGCCTCATTAATCATAAATGACTCTGAGGCAATTTTGGAAAATACTTGTTTTTCTGCCATGTCAGATCATCTGGCAAAGTATAGAAAAGGTGCACAGGAAATAGCTTCACTCTGGCCTTTGAACTGTATGGATTAAAATAGTCTGATATACATATAAATGATCTGATATTTTTTGGTTGTTTTATAAGCTCGACTCTGTAACATTTTTACAGCTGGATGTGAGGTCAGTACACTTAAAGGGGTATTCCCATGAACATAATCATATCTATATTTGTAGATAATTAAAAGTTAAACATTTTTGCAAATATAAGTAGTTAAAAATTCTGCAGAGTTTTAAAGATTTTCTCTACCCATCTTAGTGGTGACAGTCTGTTGTCTTGATCGGTTGCCAATGGATACGACCACAAATGCAGAAACTTTCTATGGTCTGGGACTTGTCAAAAACCCAGCCATGATGTCCTTTTTGTAGCTGGGTTATCAGACAGGGACACTACATGTGTGAGAAGATATCCCGGCCACAATAAGAACTTCATTACTGATTTTCTGACCTTAGAAAGGTCCTGCATTCATGGCTGTATCCAATGGCAACCGATCTAGAGACAAGTCTGTAACCACAAGATATTTAGAGAAAATCTTTAAAACTCTGCAACATTTTTAATTACTTATATTTGCAAAAATGTTTAACTTTTAATTATCTACAAATTTAAAAATGGTTATGGTCGTGGGAATACCCCTTTAAGCTAGGGCCACATGGCAACTCGTAGTTGCTTGACATAATATCGCAAAGTTGCGCTCCTGCGGTTGCATTGCAGCCTCAAATCGGGCAACGCAATAGTGGTCAGAAATGCAGACTATACTGGATTTCTGCACAACCTCATTTATTGCCTGAATACAGCCAGGCTGTGGTGGCTGCTGTGAATATGGTTCTTCAAAGTAAGGCCTCATTCACACTATAGTATTGGCTCAGAATTTGTCTTCATTTTAAATCCAGAATGCAGGAGTGGATTAAAGGAAGATTATTCTTTTCTTTCTCTAACATGTCTGTATAGCAGGAAATGACAGTGGAAAACCCCTAAACATTGTTACAACCTGTTGATGATATAAGGTTGGGATTTTTGGACTTTCTTGCTTTCATTCTATCTGAATTTTGTATTTTCACTTTTTAACTAGTTCTGCTAGGCCTGACGTGTATTTCATAATATATTAACCTTAATTATAATTTCTTGTTTTAGATACCAGTTTCAAGAGAGCTTGTTGATGTTGGAAAGGAGTGCAGCTTAACCCAAGGTAAGGAAAGGGATTGATCAAAGGGTTACTTTAGACTTTACTCCAGAGTGATTTATATGTGCATTGCTTCATTTTAGGTGAGCAGCCATGTTACATAACCAAGTGGGCTAGGCCCACATAGAGTTAACGTATTACATGAGACACTAGAAAGGAGGACCTCAGTCTTGTGACCCAGCTACCACCACTGCAGTGAAAAGATATCTGTATGGAGCAGTGGATGAGCATGCTTGCTGCTGCTCCATACAACTCTATGGGAGTTATGAGACAATCTGAGCTGATGCAGCATCTGTACAGTAGCTGATACAGGCCCTGCTTCTCCAAGGTATGACTACATTCACCTATTAGAGGAAGAATATGTTTTCTTCCTTCTCATTCTTTCTATCAAAGAAAGAGTAGAGTAAAAGTCTATGTTCATGCTACAGTTTCCATTGTGCCGCTATGTTACTGGTGAAACACAGAATTAGATTGGTTGGATTTTCCTCCCATTGTAAGGTATTGTCAAGAGACTATGAAACTGGGATACACTTCAATTTTTTTATATTGTCAGTTATTTTTATTTGGTTTTAGTTACAGCAAGTCCACCATGTAAGATGGAATCCTACATATTGTCCAGTGTCAGAAAATTAATGAATTTTCCAATATACCTTCTATATTAATCCCACAGTGTCTAAATTCTGATTGTTGTTACCTATTATTTACTTTTAGTGGATACAAATCAGTCCATGGTCATTTGATGGACAGTCCATGATCATGTGATGAACACAGAGATGCATGGCTTGTTACAAGACAGAGCTCTGACTCCTGTGCTGTGACTGTAATGTGTTTAGTATTGAGATATGATCCATTATTGGCTGTCTTATTAAATATCACTGTAAGTTTTAGAGAGAATAGCTGCATATTAGCAGTAGGTTGAGAAGGCGTCTGGCTCCAGTGAGCTATGAAGTTTCAAGAATTAAAAGGGGTTTTCCAGCCATGATTTCCTTATTGTAGCTGGACTATGTTCTTGTGCATGCACCCTCCCTGCCTACTCCTGTGTAAGGAATAAGTAAACAATGGAAGGTTTATGATAAGCACCAGACCATAGAAAGTTCTTGCATCCATGGCGGTACCCAGTGGCAACCTATCAAGGCAAAAGACTGTCACCACTAAGATGAATAGAGAAAATCTTAACAACTCTGCAAAATTATTGACATTTGCAAACATGTTGATCTTGTATTTGTCCACAAATTTATATATGGTTATGTTTGTGGGGAAACCCCTTTAAGAAGCTTTAAACACTTAGGACACTTGGCCATTTTGCTTTTTTGTCTCTTGAAACACTAAAAAAACTGTTATGAGTTAGGGTGGGTTCGCATTTGCGGCGGAGTGCGTCTGCCGTGAATCCGACTGAAAATCTCGGGAAACTGGATAGGGACTGGATAGCAAAAGGTTAGCGACGCATTGCTTAAAAACCCATTCATTTGAATGGGTTTTTAAAGCAATGCGCGGGTGTGAGCTTAAACCCTCTACGCCACGAATCCTGTTTTTTTCGCTGGAAACAAAGTCGGACATGAGTGTTTCCTATGTATGATAATTTAAATGCATATCCATAGTTCAGGATGCAGGTCATTAATTAAACCAGGGTGTTAATTAAATTGTGACAGTCCAACTAATGCACAGGGGAGGTATTCCAACTGGGTGGTTGGAGCCAGAAATCCTGCAAAAACTCGGTATAAGGAACAAAGGAAAAAACATAACATCAAAGGCATTTAAGTCATAATTCATGTTTCATAACCATCTGTATACAGAAATATAATTAGGGAACAAATCTAGTAACACATATATGGAAGTTTAACATCAATAACTACACAAAAGTAGGTATTTGTGAATGGGAGTATGATTTAATCTTCGTATTTGGTATGCCTCTGGTAAAAACATTTGGCATTACTTGCTGGGCATATCATACCTACATGATGTACCTACCCAGAGTTATGGCCCAAATATATGCTATCTATCTGGTTTTGACGCTTGTAATTAGCCAGTCCCAGTTACAGATGAAAGGTTCCAGAAAGGGGGCTGGGGTTAGTGGTCCTTTAAAAAGGCTGTTATGCAGGATCCCCTTGGTCGGATACTATGAGACACATCCTAGTGTGTGGTCTATCCAACTTCCTGATAATCTCCATGAACAGGCTTTCATGCCTCAGACAATTTTCGTTTTTGCATTTCCATTTTTCCCTCTCCCTATTCCAAGAGCCATCATTTTTTTCATTTTTTAGTTCACAGAGTCACATGATGGCATATTGTTTGCGAAACAAATTGTACTTTGTAATGGCAGCATTCTGTGCAATGTACTGGGAAGCTGGAAAAAAAAATTCTGAATGAGGTGGAATTGGGAAAAAAAATGCATTTGCGCCAATTTCTTATGGGTTTAATTTTTACGGAATTCACTTTGTGGTAAAAATGGCAAGTTAAAATCCGTTCACTTTTAATACACGCTGCCGTAATAAAACTGATGTAATGACAAGCCTGGGAGCCTTCGATAAGCTCCCAGCTGTAATGGCAACCGATCAGTACCCTCCGATGATGATCCAGAGATCGGTCCAAGATGGCGGCGGCCATGGTGCCTGCACACTTTAGATGCCGCGGTTAAACGTTTCAGCACCGATCGCAGCTGTTAGTGGCCTCCTGAGCCCTCTCCATACACACCATTACTCCAAATCATTTATATTTATGTGATTTTGCATGAAGGGGTTAAAGAGGTTTGTGTTTTTATTTTATTCCTTCTTTTATTTTGTACTGTTTACTGGTATTTATGTCTTTTTACTACTTTTTTTTTCCTATAAGCATTGTTTTTTTCGTATATTAAATCTTAAAATTTAATGAGATTGTATTTGAATCTAAACGTCCCTACAGTTCTGAAGAGAAAAAATATACTTTAGGCTTGATACCTTTTTGTTTTTCCAGTGTGTACCAAAGTGTCTGATCTAGGTATATTGGTGTCTTGTCTATGTTAAGTACTGGTTTGTGGCAGCTATTTGTGTGCAGGTGCTGGGGTCGCTTCACTCCTTTATAGCCTAGTATGATAGGTAAGTGTGGAAGCAGATTCTCTTTTTATGGTCACACATGCTCGTGTAGTGAGTGGGTGCACAGAACACTGACAGTAATATGTCCTAAGACAGGACTAGGCAAAGATATAGAAACTAGCTTTAACCCCTTAGCGACACATGACGTACTATTATGTCCTGGGTGCCTAGTACTTGGCGCAGGTGGATGTAATAGTACGTCACCAGCCGGCCATCTGAGCAGACGGCATCAGGACTGGGTGTTTGCTGTATCCGACAGCTTACACACACTTCATTAACCCCCAGTTGGAGCTCAGCTCCACTTGGGGGTTTTAACCCCTTGGATGCTGCGGTCATGTTTTGTCAAGGGGTTCTGCAATGTTAATTTTCCCAGAGCAAGATCCGAGGCCGGCGTCCAGTTGCCATGACAGCAGGGAGCCTATTGAAGGCTTCCAGGCTTGTCTGACATTCATTTGTATGGTAGGCTGCTTTATGCAGCCTGTCATACAAATGCTGATATTTTGCAATGCATTTCAAATGCATTAGTATTGTAATGCATTACATTAGTGATCAGACCCCTAGAGATCTAATAAATTCAAGAAAGAAGAAAAAAAAAAACACAAAAAAATTTAAAAATATTTAAAATTCACATATCAAATTACTTGAATACTGTGAAACACATACACATTAGGTATCCTTGTGTCTGAAAACGCCTGGTCTACAAACCTATAAAAATTTGAATAAAAAGTGATCAAAGCAATAGAGATTCCACAAAATGGTATAACTAAAAAGTACACCTGGCCTCACCAAAAAAGACGCCCTATGCATCCCCGTACACGGAGCTATAAAAAGCTATGGGTGTCAGAATTTGGCAAAAAATTTTTATTTTGCAAAGTTTTAGATTTTTGTTAAGGGGTTAAAATGTATATAAAACTGCGGTATATAAATTTGGTATCCCCGGAATTGTACCAAAACATACAATACAGGTGACTTGTCATTTTTGCTGCAGAGTGAACTCTGTAAAAACAAAGCCTGTAAGAAAGTCGCACAAATGCACTTTTTACCCAATTCAGAATTTTTTTTTCCAGCTTCCCAGTACATTTTACAGAATAATAAATGGTACCATTATAAAGAACAATTTTTCCTGCAAACATTAAGGCCTATTATGGCTCTGTGAACGGAAAAATAAAAAAGTTATGGGGTTTGGAAGGCTCGGAGTCAAAAACAAAAACCGAAAAATATCACCGTCGGGAAGGGATTAAAAAAAATTTAATAAATCAACAAACAATAAAAATTTTGTATAAAAAAAAAATAAAATAAATTAACAAAGCCTCAAAATGCCCCTTTCCTATATATAATGAATTGTATAAAAGAAAACCCTAAAAATTTATAAAAACAATACATATTTGGTATTGCCGCGTCCAAAGCAATTTGTACAATAAAACTGAAACATTATTTAACCTGTAAAGTGAACGTTGGGGGAAAAAAAACGCTGGAAATAATGATTTTTGGCCATCTTGCCTTACAAAAAAATGCTATAAAAAGTTATCAAAAAGTCATATGTACCCTAAAACATTACCAATAAAAAGCAAAGGTCCTCCAGCAAAAAGGCCTCAACCAACTCTGTCAACCGAAAAATAAAAATGTTACGCATCTCAGAAGATGGCGGTGCAAAAATAATTGATTTATATCCCCAAAAGGGTTTTTGTTCTGCAAAATTATTAACGCATAAAAAAATTATAAAAATTAGGTATTACTGTAATCGTACCGACCCACAGAATAAAGGTAACTTGTTACTTATACAGTACGGCAAAAAATTTAAAGGTAAAAAGCTGTGCCAGAATTTATGTTTTTTTCTTTAATCTACCAAGAAAGAGCTAATACAATTTAGTCAATAAGTTATAGGCACCAAAAAATGGTGTCATTACAAAATGCATCTCTTACCGCAAAACAACAAGCCCTCATATGGCTACATCACCAGAATAATAAAAAGAAAATAATAGCTTGCGTGATGTGTAGACAAAAATCCCAAAAATCAACAGATCATTAAAACACGACTAGCTGTGGCTGGAAAGGAATGTATAAGCTGAGTAAGCGTATATTATGTTACAAACCAGATTTAGAGCTTACAACCAGAAGTGACCCCGCCCCCCCCCAAAAAAATCATAACAGCTACTGGGGAAATTTGTGTACCCAATGTACTCCGCACAGCGTACATATTCACGTTTCACCATCCACTGTGCATTCACGTCTGAGATACTAATGCTCACTACACCCCTTGATAAATTGCGGGGTGCAGTTTTCAAAATGAGGTCACTTCCTAGAGGATTCCACTTTTCTGGTACCTTTTGAGGCTCTGCAAATCTGACATAGCGTCCAGATACCAAACTTCTAAATCTGTGCTCAAAAAGCCACATACCGGTCCTTCCCTTCTGTGCCCTGCTGTGTACCCAAACTGCAGTTTATGCCCACATGTATGACACAGTTGTATCCAGGATAACGTACTTAATGTCATATGTGGGTATAATCTGCTTTTTGGGCACTGCCGGGCACAGAAGGGAAGGAGCGCTATTTGGTCTTTGGAGCACAGATTTAGATGGTTTGGTTTTTGGATGCCATGACACTTTTGCAGAGCCCTGAAATGTCAGTAAAGTGGAATCCCCTGTCATGTGACCCCATTTTGGAAACTACACCCCTGAAGGAATTTATCCAGGGGTACAGTGGGCATTTTTAACCCCCAATTGTTGCTATAATTTATTATCCATAAATGAATACGCAGCTGATGGTGAAAAGTGGATGACAATTTTTGTAGGAATTTGTAATTTGTGATTTCAGTGTGTAATATGTTGTGCCCGGCTTGTATCAGAGATGAACGCTCAAAAGCTGTTGTGCCCGGGATACCCGCTTAACAGTTTTTGGAGTGTGTGTCTCTACTGACACAAGCTGGATGCAACATATCGGGCACTGAAATGGCGTATCTCTGGAAAATTGCAATTTTCACATTTCATTATTATCTGCGCATTCGTTTCTGGAAATTAAATTAATGGAACACTCAAGGGTTAAAAATGCTCCCTATACCGCTTGATAAATCCCATCAGTGGTGTAGTTTCCAACATGGGGTGACATGTCTGCAAATTCCTTGTTACTGGCAATTCTAAGGCTCTGCAAAAGTGGCATGATGTCAAAAAAACAAACTGTGTTCCAAAAACCAAAATAGCGCTCCTTCCTGGCTGTGCCCAAACAGCAGTTTATACACACATATGACATTAAGAACGTTATCCTGGGTACACCAGTTTCATACATGTGGGCATAAGTTGCCGTTTGGGCACGGAGCAGGGCATAGAAGGGAAGGAGCGCTATGTGGCTTTTGGAGTGCAGATTTAGATTGTTGGTTTTGGACACCGTCATATTTACAGAGACCCTAAAATTGCCCTACAAAATGGGGTCCCTTCTTGGGGAATTCCAATTTACTGAACCTCCGTAGCTCTGCAAAAACATCATGGCATCCAGAAAGTCCCTCTAAATCTATACTCCAAAAGGTAAAAAGCACAGTGCTATTTCCCTTCTGAGCCCTGCTGTGTGCCCAAGCAGCAGTTTACACACACATATATAACTTTTTTGTACTAGGGATAGCCCACTTAATAGTTTTAGGAGTGTATGTCTCTGATGACACAAAGTTGGTGCAACGTATTGGGCACTGAAATGGTATATTTCTTTAAAAATGTCAATTTTTACTTTGTACATTTATTTTATTATGATTTATTTATTATGCTTATTTGTATAGCGCCATCATATTCCACAGCACCTTACAGACATTGTCAGTCACTGTCCCATATAGGGCTCACAATCTATATTTTCCCTATCTGTATGTCATTGGAGTATCGGTTGAAACCGGAGTACCCGGAGGAAACCCACGCAAACACGGGGAGAACATACAAACTCCATGCTGTTGTCCTTGGCAGGATTCGAACCCAGGACTCCAAGGCTGCAGAGCTAACCACATTAATTGATAATACCGCTGTAGCTATTCCTTGAGGGGTGTAGTTTCTAAAATGGGATCACTTTTGAGGCGTTTCCATTGTATTGATACTTTTAAGGGCTCTGCAAATGCGACATGGCGCCTGAAAACTATTCCAGCAAAATCTGCTTTTCAAATGCCAAGTGTCGCTCCATCCCTTCCTTGTGCTGCCATGTGCCCAAACTTCAGTTAGATGCATTTACTCCTTTAACCCTTTGCGAATGTGTTAATTTTAGGGCTAAATGAATGTATTAGTGAAAAAAAATGAAATGTCTAAATTTCACCTCCATATTGTTTTAATTACCGTAAAATGCTTAAAGGTTTAACAAACCTCCCAAATGCTGTGTTGAACTATTTGAGGGGTGCAGTTTTGAAAATGGGCAAACTTTCTTGCAAATCTGGAAAATCGCCGTTAGACTTGTAAGCCTTCTAATGTCCAAATAAATTAAAGGACAATTAAAAGATGATGCCAATATAAAGCAGAGATATGGTAGGTAACTACCTCACAAACCGACCTCAGTATGTGAGAGAACTCGGGACTGTGTGTCAGACACCATGATCTGTAATATGGGGGCACCTCAAGGTACAGTTCTTGCCCCTTTCCTCTTCACACTGTACACTGCAGATTTTAGGTGCAACTCATCTAGCTGCTACCTACAGAAGTATTCTGATGACTCTGCAATAGTAGGCCTCATCACAGACGAAGATGACTGGGAGTACAGAGAACTGAATCGGGATTTTGTAGATTGGTGCCAGTGGAACCACCTTGGGATTAATGCTGGGAAGACCAAGGAGATGGTGGTGGACTTTTGTAACTGCAGATACCCTCCTAAACCAGTGGACATCCAGGGGACGGGCATTGAGATATCACAAGGCATTATGGGAAAGGAGCTGGGGAGCTCATGCGCCCTCTGTTGGATGTAACAGATCCTCAGTTTGCTTTTGACTCACCGAGTCTTGAGACAGCAAAAGGGATTTTAGCCAAGCCAGTTTCACTTATCAGCATACAGCGCCGTTTCGGGATTTTTGTCCCTCATCAGTGCAGAGCAAAGTGTACTGGCTGGCTTTGTGGGAGGCAATGAGTGGGTTATGGACAGGGACATCTCCTTGAGGAGAGCACCAGTTAAGGTGTGTAGAGTTTTGAGTTGCCTTTCGCCCTCTACTAAGCATCTACATTGAGCTACATTGAGCATCTGGGCATTGAGATAGTCAACATCTATAAGTACCTGGGTGAGCTCCTCAATAATAAGCTGGACTGGGCAGATCACCTGGATGCACTGTACAGGAAGGGCCACAGCAGGCTCTACCTGCTTAGGAGGCTGAGAGCTTTTGGAGTCCAGGGGGTACTTCTTAGGACTTTTTTCAACTCTAGTGGCATCAGCCATCTTCTTCGGATTGGCCTGCTGAGGGAGTAGCATATCGACCAGGGATAGGAATAGACTCGACAAGCTGATTAGAAGGGCCAGCTCTGTCCTGGGGAGCCCCCTGGACCCAGTGCAGGTGGTGGGTGACAGAAGGATACTGTCCGTGGTGAGCTCCATGCAGGAGAATAAGTCCCATCCCATGCATGAGGCTGTGATAACACTGGGCAGTACTGTCAGTGACCGACTGCTTCACCCTAAGTGTGAGAAGGAGCGCTATCGGAAGTCTTTCCTCCCCGCTGGGGTTAGGCTGTACAACCAACACCGACCTAAGCGGAGATCATTCCATACAGAGAACTGAAAGATCTTAAGTTGTGGTATCCCTGCTACTACTTTTTTTACCTGTATATTTTTTTTATCTATACCTACTGTCACTGTAATGCCTCCACCTTGGAGCTTTTGTATTTGTATTGCATATCTTTGCTGCTGTAACACACTGAATTTCCCCATGGTGGGACTATTAAAGGATTATCTTATTTTATCTTAACTTAATATTTATTAATGTATTTGAGTATTTGACTATCTGTCTGAAAAGCACAGCATTTCGCATTTTGAATATAGCATTTTTTTCTTCTTTCTAAATTTCCATCAAATTTCCAATATTTTTTTATTTTTTATAAATAAATACAAACATATTGATCAATGTTTACCACTAACCTGAAGTACAATGTGTCACAAAAAACAATCTCAAAATCACTTGTGTAAGTTAAAGCGCCTCAAAGTTATTGCCATATAAAGTGACACATGTCAGATTTGAAAAATGAGGCCTTGTCCATAAGGCACTTTTAGGTTGTGTCCTTAAGGGGTTAAAAGCCACATACCATAGTTGAGCGCAACTGATACACACAAAAAAAACTAGCCAACGCACTGCAACCAGAATTCTTTAACCTGGTAATGCATATCTCTTGAGGTTTTGCCTTCAGTAGTTAGAATTGAGGTTTGTGGTTGTTTTAGCATTGTTCCCTTCCAGTGCTCTGTCCTTTTCCCTTGCAATCACAGCAGTGGCCACCCTTTGCTGGAAGAAAACTACGTGCAAGAAGAACGTATGAAGGCCAGAGAGCAATAGCTAGGGACAATTTTATGGTCACCTTGACAGTTAAGTATTAGCCTAGCCTTGGTTATAAACCATACACCGTTTTAAACCACTATAAAATAACAAAAAACCCCCACTGAGAAGCACATGTGATAAATAGTATTGCAACACTACACACAGACTCATACATAGGCAGAGTGTTTTTGTCATTTTATTACCAGGGTTGGTTTTGGTGGTGTTGCTGTTCCCCATTTAGCCATAAAATGCAAACTACCACTTCTATTTTAAAATAAACTTTTGATAGCAATCCATGTATTTATATTATTTTGGGAAGTTATCCAGCAAAACATTTTGGACAATGTTTTGTTCATTTTCCAGGAACCAGGGAATGTTTACTTAAGAAGCACAGTACAGCCAAAAATATATTTCTGCAAAAAAAAATGTTATAAGTGCCTTGCAGCACGAACTCCGAAACTTGTAGCAAATAGTTTTGAGTCACACAGTAATGTGAGGAAATCTGGGACTCCTTTGTACTTGTTATCTGAATGTCTCAGGGAAATTAAAGTAAAGCTCCCTGTGGCTCCTAATAACCTTTAGTGGATGGACACCAACAGAGGAGTCAGAATGACTGTATTGAATAAAGGGATCACAAGCGGCATGCGCACAGGACAATTTATTCATGAACCATCCAATATTTGTTCCATCAGAAGTGTAAATGCCCATCTTAGACTGAAGCCCCACATGTCGTCAATGCCCTGGCAAAATCCGCTGCGTTTTACAGTCCCTGCAAAGTGTATGGAATTCTAGTGAATCCCATCCACACATTGCAGAAAAATACCCAAAGTGGAAATGCTGCAATTTTGAGTTTTTGGAAATAGCTGCATGTCAACTATGCCTACGGAAACGCTGGCAGTTTTCGTATAGGTATAATTGAAGCAGAAAGTCCGCAGATGAAAACTGTGGGCTTTCTATAAAAATCGCTGCGGAAAAAACTGCAATGCATTTGTGACGTGGTTTTTCCTGCACCGCTTTTTGACTATGTGGGGCCTTTGCCTTAAGGTGCTTGCTTAAGAAACATGCCACCATGAAAATGCTATTCAGTCTTCCAACATCATGTTATAGAGCAAGATGAGCTAAAGAGATATATTATTTTGGAGAAAACTTTAGTACATCTTGACACTTATTCATTGAAATCCATGTTCTTTCTCTGCTTAGGCATCCAGTGGGCCGTCTCACTAAATGTTTTGCAGCTGAAGGTATACAGATGGCTATTAGTCACTGATTAGGACTGCCCACAAAACCTCTTGATGTATTTGGTATATAGTCTTAGCGCCATGCGCAGAAATACATGCAGTTACAAGCCTTGGCATGCTATCAATGCTTTTAAAGAGGACCTTTCACCACCTCCAGCTCTTTATGTGAATTAATAGGTGTTATTCCACTGATTTTGGCACAGTTGGATTTTTTTTTCTCTAGCTCCCACCATTCTTGAGCAGTCAGTGCTGCCAATTTTGGTGTCTTGATATGCTATGTAGCTTCTGTACTGTCAGGAGGGTGGTGTCAGGCAGGAGCAAGCAAGGGGTGTGATTCTGAGCTGTGACACTGTGGAGCATTATACTGTGGGGGGTTGGTCAAAATTCCTGCTGGCAGCCCTGTGTGCTATGTCTGCATCACAGCTCCCTCACTATAATCTTGCACATATGTGTAGTGCTCCACGGCCATGTCATTCCCCATACAGTACAATGCATGAATCGGCCATGAAGTTACTGGGGCCAGCACAGTACTATGGGGGATGACTATACTGGGAACATACTTGGTAAGCTGGATAGTCAGCACATGTGTAAGATTTTAGTGAAGGAGCCATGGTGTAGGCTATTAGCAGGAAGCTAATAAGGTCCTGGTTGTGGGCCCCAAGAAACAATTCCATTGGTGGACCCTAGACATCCCAGTCTGAAACTAAGTATAGACATTATTATTAGATCAGACATCATCTTATAAAATGAGATATATATATATATATATATATATATATATCTTTTACTAACACAGAATAGTAGTAAGGAGTGATCTTTTTTCGGCTGAAACACAAAACCTTTAATTGTTTATCTGTTGGCTTGTGTCTTTGGTGCTGTCTTTGGTGCTGTGCAGGGTAGCACTTGGGCTCTGCTGCTCACTTTGTATATTTACTTATCCACCACTAAGCGCAGGTGTGAACTGTGATTTTATTTTTATTAAAGTGCTAGTCATAGTAAATTTGCTGCGTTGATGTCTTAGACAAGCCTTGTAGCCATAGCAATGACAGTAATGACTCTTCAAACCACCTTAACCCGTGCAAATGCTCACATCACTTGTCAGTAGTCAGAGCTCTTAACAGCACATATTGTGCTGGTTCTCTGCTGAATCTTGCTGGATCCTGTTCAATCTGGTCCTTTGTCCTAGGGACAGTGTTTTTCCAATGCTATGATATATTTATTCCAGGGCTTGTCAATGTGGAGTGTTTGACTTTTGGCCTCTGGAGCTGCCAAAATTACTTTATGGTCTCTGAAATCCCATTCAGTGAAGCCTGTAGCACAGGATATATCCAAATGCATCTATCAGCTGTGATACAGCCTCTCTCTGTGTTTAGAATATTCTGTGGATGTATATGGGTCCAATCTGGGAGGATTATAGTGGGGGCTGAATCTATTAGCAGTGTCATTAATCACTTTAAGAGTCCTGACATGTCACAGACCTCATGGGATTTACAATTTATTGTACTGTATGAATCTGACTGGATAGGCAAGGAAAATAAGTGGCATATTCCATCTTCTAGGGAAGGATGAAAATCTAATTCAGACATATATGGACAATTTGTTCCACTGCAAAGTGCCCATAACCTTTTTTAACTATGTTTTTATTAAAGGTTTTATACAGTATTTTACAGATATAAAACAAGGAAGGCAGGGTTGTCAGGAAAGCAAGAAAAAGCGGGTGGTGGGGAGTCAGGATAAAATGGAAACATAATGATGAGATTTTTACAGGTCCATAGATTATGACAATAACAACACAATGAGTAGCCAAATATCAGAGTTGACCCACAACACAGTATTACTCCCAGGCAGTCCCAGGCCAAGATCTCATCCTCAGTATTATGAAGGGTAGCTCTAGTGTGCAGAGCTTTGATGCTTACATAAGCCCTAAACTGAATGTCTGTTGTATATGTTTCTTTCTATTTGCACGTGGGTCCAGATTGTGTACTTGGGGCATCACCATTGTACAAAAGAGGTAAGGAGCAACACCCTCATAGCTCCAAAGAGCTCATTTACATATTGACAAAAAACGGCAATATCTTGGCAGCAGAGCCACCGTTTCACAAGGGAAAATACAGATAGGTTAGGGTCACCTGAATCAAACTATTTGCAGGGTTGAGTTGATATACTGAGGTATAGTGACAGACTCCCTTTAAAGCCTCAAAAAAGCAAACTAGCAGGTTATGTCCATACAGCCCACAATTCTGCTGCTTAAAATTTGCAGTATTTACGCTAGCAGCAAAGTACCTGAGGCTTGTGCAAATTTTTTACATGTGCCATAAAAAAATCCAGAGTAGAAATTGACCTGTGGTGCAGATTTTCATGGAGTATATAACCTCTTCAGAAGCTGACATCAACAGAAGATCTGCAGCAGTTATGCAGGATATCCATGGCATAAAACACAAGATTTGGTGCTGTTTTTGCTGTTGCTGGCATCAGGCAGATACACTGTGTTTTTAGCTATGTGTATACATCCTATGTGGAATGAGCTAAAAGAAAGCAGGGAAAGTGCACAAACATAGTAAAAAGACAAATAATGGCAGTGTCATGATATGGGGTTCTGAAGGATGGAGATTCTGGATTACATTGATAATTACTTTAGTGTTTAACAGTCTTATCTGTTGCTTTAGTATTCCTCTGAGCTTTTGAAGTCCTGCATTTCAGATCCTTTGTACACTTGCACCATTGTGGACAGTCATTTTATACTAGAATAAGGTCCTTCTTCTCAGTTGAGAAATGTTATATCAGTTTGTATCTGAATAGATGCCCTTTATTCCCTGCAATGACATGTCGATATCTCAAGGGAATACATCCAATGCCTTTATATTAAACATAGCAAATTGGATTTCCAAAATGTCTCGATCAAGACACCCACCACCAAAAACACCTTACGTACTGCAATCCTCCACTCTATAGTTGGCCGTACACATTCAATATCTTTTGGCTAAATGCTTGAGCAAACATTGACCAGACATCAAATACATATTGGACCACCAATATTGGTGGGTTCAGTCCTCTTAAATCTAATGTGTATGGCTACCTTTACTCTCGAAGTTGCATTCTTACTTCAAAATAAGTGAAAACAAAAACAGCAAGCAGTGTTGTCCACATCGAAGCTTGGTATAGTTTGATCATTTTCATATTTGCTGTTTTTGGCATGCTACATTTTTAGCAATCGTCTGAAGGATTGAGTATAAACGTCAAAAGTTCATTTTGAAGGCTGAGAATAATCTACCTAGTCTCCATACACATGATCATCACCTTACCTTTTTGAAAGTTTTGGGAAGACTTGTGCCCCTCCAATGGGAGTTGCCCAGTTTTGGTGAATTGGCAAACTTTAGTTATACACACAAGCCAAGAATGTGTGATTATCAGTGCTAAATCTTCTGCTTTGAGACACACGTACTAGCAGTTTGCCAGATTTATGTGTTTTCCTTCTAGGCACAAAAAAGTTTAAAGGGTCAGAGTTGAACAAGAGGTAAGAAAACTATGGCCCTGGCTGTCATGTAATAAAGCCCAGCACTTCTGTTATTGTTGTTTCTGTGAAGGGTTTAAGTCGAGGTTCCAACCTTGGCCGCTTTGTTCAAGGCAGCTGAATAACAAGAGCCTACTCATTGTTTTTACAGCATTCAAAACATTCAGTACATAAAAAGAAATAAATTAGATTTTTGTAAATATATAGTGTTCAGAAAATAAAGTATAGTTCCTTGAAGGCTGGGTAGGTACGCTAGGTTCACACTAACGTTACATCTCTGTTGTTCGGGTCCATCGGGGGACCTGAACAACGGAGAGGCAGACTGCTAGAACAGCGATTACACATGGAGCCCGGTGGACCCCATTGATTGTAATGAGGTCCGTCAGGTGTCCGTTGTTTTTAAGCTGAAATCGGCGGAGGAAAAAGTTCTCTGTGCAGGACTTTTTCCTCCGGAGATTTTTGTCGGACACTGTGACAGCACAGATGTGAGCGTAGCCTTAGTTGGATGACAGACATTAAGTTGAACCATTTAGTGATAATACAAAAACTCACAAACGGGCACAGCTTTATTGTTGGCAATTACAAATATTATACTCTAGTGGCACCAGTAAACCATAGTATTGGGGCTTTTGTTTAGTAGAACATCGGTCAAGCAAGTTCAATGCTGCTCCATTCTACAGATAGGTAAGCATTGTACTCTGCTATATTTGGCAATTCCCATAGACTTTAAATGGAGAACAGTGCTCATGCTCAACCACTGCTCTAGTCAAACAAGAGACATGGGACCCCCCATTCTCATGATAAGTAAGGGCCAGATCGATCAGACACTTATCTACTTTTCCTGTGGATAGGGGATCAGTTGTTATTGTGGGACAACCCTTCGAAGTGATTGGGACCGACCTGCCTTTCCAAATACAGCTCATGGACAAGAGTGGTGTAATTTCATAGAAACATATAAGATTGACAGTGGAAAAAGACCACATCTTGTCTGCCCTTTTTACTCTTATAATGTCTATCCTAAGATAAAATGGTATCTTAAATGCACTTATTGTCAGTTTGTAGAAGAAAGCTATGATGTCTAACTTTATACAACTGACAATTTAGTGGAGTGGAGATATGTTTGTACTAAGGTGAGTCTGTCAGGTCACTGCAGATCACCTCCTCTAGTACTGAAACGCATCTGACTTACTGTAAAATATATTGTGGTTGCTAAGTTCTATAGCAATAATTGATGCATGCTACATAACACAGAATGGGGCCTATTTACCGATACCGAAGTGCTACTGAATACTACACCTACATAAATTTTGGATGCATTGAGTTGGGACACTTGGGAAGTGTTAGAAAAAATGGTGCGGGGCTTCAAAAATATGTTTAAGTTTGATCTGTATTCTTAGTGTGTTTTCATCAGATTTGTGGTATAGTTCTATGGATAATTATACCCCATAATTATAATTCTGTTTATTGTTACAACCTGCGATCCTAGCAGTTGTTATTATATAAACTTACCGGTAGTAAATTTGTATCTGTTACTGTTCTATTTGTTGGATTACAATGTCTAGAGTTGTTACATTGATGATCATGTCTCCTATATTGTTAGGTAAATAGTGCTAGGGACAAAGAAGATAAGTTACCATACACACCCTTGGCTCATAGACAAAGTGTTCTTTAGCAGGAACACTCTGTTATATGTCTATTTATTGTGCACAGTCCAATCAAATGCAGTGCAAAAGCCAGGGAAAGTCTACCCAGGAAACACCTGCAGCCATATCACCTGACCCTGGGGCATCCTGGGAGTGTGGGATACTTTGCTTTTGTGGCTCCTCATCTGTGTTGCAATGTATTGAGCCATTCATTATCTGTTCATTTTCCCCGATTACTTGTACAGCCGCCTTGTTGATTTATGAGGTCATCTTATCAGTATAGGCTGTTTTAAAGAAGTGCTAGATGCAAAGTACAAATCTTCCATCATTTCAATTAAAATAAATGCTATAAAAAGTCTATAAAACTGGAGATTTTTAAGACAATTTTCTAGTGTTCTGGAATTTTCCCACAATGTTTAATAATGAGACTACAAGTAAGGGGGTCGGATTGTTCACATAAAAGGTTTTGTGCTTGAAACAGTTTCTGGTGCTCCATTTATTACCGGACTTGTTTTACAAAGTTATCGATCACTTCATAACTTAGTGCCACCCCTTTAAAGAATAAATCACTGGTGGTGTAGCTCAACAAGTCTCTATCACAGTTTACAAAATGGCTGAATAAATAAATAATAGAAAATAATAAAACACAACTTTTATTGCTATTTATTTAAAAGATCCTGAATATATATATAAAAATACTGGAGCAAGGATTCTCCAATGCCCCTAGCAATATAGCAACAATGTTGCCCTTCTTAAGATTATTGTATAGTCTAGATAGATACCTTCTCTATACTTTCAGCGACATTAAAATAATTTGTATCAAAATGGCCAGTGTTAGCCCAAAATGGTCACTGATGTTAGCTAATAGTCGCTACTGGCTATATAAAACATAAATAGTTGGAAAAGAGAGGGTTACTGATCAAGTGCGTCTCCCAGCGCCTATTAATTCGTTATTGAGCTATAACACTCGCAGTGCCATAAACACAGATAGAGTAGATCTGCATCACCCTTACAGTGTACATAGGGATTTTTTGCAGCTCTCATTCATGCTCTCCCTATGTACATTGTAAGAGTGATGCAGGAGGTATCTATCTATCGTTGCATCATAGTGATTATTTTTCAGTGGTTACAGGTGTGGTTAGACACTGGACCATTTTGACCAAGCTGTTAGGGGGTGTTTGGAGCAATTGTTACATGAGGGCACACAAACACGGTGACCAGGCTTTGGATGACCCAGACAGGTCACCAGTACAGAGGATTGTTTGCTGACAAGCCCTAGAAGCTCTCACAGTTTTCGTGTCCACTTTCTACATACAGGCAGCACCTTCATTACATAACCCTGTCTCTGTTTGCAGTGCTGCTGTGAGCGAGAAGCCTGAACTGCTATGGAGTGTCACTGTATTATCTTTAGCAACAAATCCAGATTCTGACAACGGTCCTGGCGAGCACTTCAGTACTGTCTTTTCTTTGGAGCAATACACTGCAGGTGTGATGATCTGGGAAACCATCACATCTGACAGTCATTCACGCCTAGTAGTGATATAAAGGACACCAATAACTCAGCAGTATGTGCAGGACATCCTGCGGCCACATGTGTTGCTTCCCAGGGGTTCCAATTGATAGTGTTATAATGTTGTACCGTGTTAGCCATTGAAAGTAGTGGAAGAGTGAAGAAATCAGGCGATAAAACTGAGTATATTTGATAAGTAAGCTTTCAAGAGTCTAGCTCTCTTCTTCAGACATGGTGTTATACAAGAACTGAAAATTCACAGATTTTTTTATATACCCTATACACATGATCTTCAAAGGATTTTAGAGTCCTTAAAAAAACCAAACCAAAATGCAATCTAAGTAGAGAAGTTATTTACAACAGGTCAAAAAACAATCTGGAAAGTTGTGGTGCGTGACAGAGGGATCTGTTATCTGTTTGCTATCAGGAGGTGATTTGTGACCCTCACAAGTCATACATAGTGTGACATGAAACTGGCGTGAATATTAAGTCCAAATTGCAGAGTTTGAAATTTTTGCATAAACTTGTACTCCCATTCTTTCCTTTCCTCCTGCGTCTTAAAATGTCCCATTAAAACCACAACCCGCAAATCTTCAGTAGAGTGGTTTTCTCCGGAGAAATGTGCGGCCACTGGGAGATCTGTTCTGCTGTTATTAATATTGGATCTATGTGAGTTCATTCACTGACTAAGTCTCTGTCCTGTTTCCCCCACATAGAGGCCTGTGGTGGGACATTGCACACATATGAGATACACCACATTGGAAGACCTGCAGGAGAATGTCCCCCTAATTCTGTGCACCTGTTGTGACTGTGGGATAGGTACACTGTCAGTGGTGTGGATGTGCTTGCAGGTCATGCACCTTTTTTGTAGGCAAGGTGAGGTGCCATTTTCAGTTGGGGCCTTCAGGGCACTCCGTTCAATAATACGCCTCAGGTTTGGTGGTTGTCGAAAGGAAAGGAGAGGGGGACTGGAAATATGTCCATGAGTCTGTTGTCCCTATGTAGCACCGGTTGGAGCTCCTTGGCAATCCTTCGTAGGATTTCCAGCTGTGGGTTGTAGGTGACAACTAGGGGCACTCGGGCTTCTTTCTGGGTCTCTCTATATGTGAGCAGACTGTCTGTTAATGGCTGCCGCTTTGTTTAATTGGTTGTCCGTCACTTTTGGTTTGTATCCCAATCGGAGAAATTTCATCCTCAGATCCAGGAGGTGCTTGTCCAGGTCTGCTTTGTCGGAGCAAATACGATTGTATCGTATAGCCTGGCTGTAGATTATAGATTGTCTTGTGTGCTTGGGGTGGAAGCTGTCGTTTCTCAGGTAGGCCGTTCTGTCTGTAGGTTTGTGGTATATTGATGTGAGTAGCCGGTGGTCTTTGATGTATATTGTGGTATCCAGAAAGTGAATTTCACTCCCTGAATAGCTAAGTTTAAGGTTGATGGTAGGGTGAAAGTCATTGAAGTCATTATGGAATAGAAGTAGGGCCTCCTCACCTGCAGTCCAGATGACAAGGATATCATCGATATAACGAAGGTAAATCATAGGTTTGGTGGCGCATGTTGATAAATATGTTCCTTCCAGTTCTGCCATAAAGAGATTTGCATACTGGGGTGCACATCTGGTCCCCATTGAAGTTCCCATTCGCTGTAGATATAGATCCTCTCCAAAAGTAAAATAGTTGTGGCTAAGGATGAATTGTATGAACTGCGTTATTGATTCTGTTGGGAGGTTTTGTTTTGCCAGGTGTACCCGACATGCTGCAACTCCATCCTTGTGGGGAATGTTGGTATACAGGGATTCCACATCCATGGTTGCCAAAATGGTAATGGTAACCATGGTCAGTGGTGTCCTGGATATAGCTTGGAGTATCCCTGACAAGGGGTTTTAGGAGATTTTCCACCCAACCTGAGATGTTTTCTGTCAGTGTCCCAATGCCAACACCATGTCTGAAGAAGAGAGCTAGACTCTTGAAAGCTTACTTATCAAATATACTCAGCCTCTAAAAGGTATCGCCTGATTTCTTCACTCTTCCAGGGGTTCCAATTGGCATTTTTCAGAAATACAGTGCAAGGATTCTCCAGGAATGTCTTCACCAGATTTCAGTACTACTTTGGCTTGCTCGGTTTATAGATGTATTGTCATATAAGCATTTATGGACCAGCTGGGATGCCTGCTTTGGCAGGCTACAAGTTTGCAAGATCTACAGGCCCAGCTGCAACATCTGTGAGGAAATGTGCCGCAGGATACCTTACAGAACCAATATGCCTATATGCCCAGCACTATTCAGGCTGGAGGCTGCACAACAGGGTACTAAAGCCTCCATTCAGTTGTACAATTTACCCCAATAAACTTATTCTTGAAAGTTAAATCTGGATAAAATCATTCATCAACTATTTACTGGGTACATGATACATGTTAGATTGTTGGGGTTGACTGCTGCTTCCCCTTGCAGATCACTAGAATGGAGCATACTGGTCCTCCTGTCTACATCCCTAGTCACATGAGAGTGCCATGAGGGCTATATTTATGGACCAGAGGTTGGATACGTGCTCAGCTGCTCCTTTCAAAGTTTGTGAGATAGGTTGAAATAGCTGAGCACAACTGTTTTGCTTCCATAGGCAATGGAGGTTTGTGTCGCAGTTTTCAGTATAGTTTTTGTTACTTTTTTCTTCTTGTTTTGTCCTAAACATAGACAATCTATATGAAGGCTGGTCTGTATAAAACTATTTATACACATTCAATTTTTCCTCCTTCTATCCAGTGTATTAAATTTCTCCATTTACATTGGACAGCACGGTGGCTCAGTGGTTAGCACTGCAGCCTTGCAGCGGTTCAAATCCTGCCAAGGACAACATCTACAAATGCATCGTGTGCGGACAAATGGCACCATTGGGAATAACTGAAGTAGAAACTGTGGAGCACCCCTTGTCAATGATGTGAGAGGTGAACGTTGGCTACGAGGGGGCGTGAGGGCTGACCAAGCTACAGTGGAGCAGCTTACTGTGAAAATGAACCAGGGGGCGTCCAGATATGTGTTAAACAACAGTTTAGTGAACCCTACTGCATATGGGGCTCCTAAGTAGACAGAAGGTGTATCAAGAAAAAAAAAGTATTCCGTTTGCACAACAGTATGGGAATTGGACCACAGCTGATTGCCTTCTCAGATGTATCACATTTTCTGCTTCATCGAACAGATGGACATGTCAGATAAGAAACATCAGAGAACAAACACCTTGCAGCCATTGTTAGAAGAACACAAGGTGACTCAGTGGTTAGCACTGCAGCCTTGCAGCAGTTCAAATCCTACCAAGGACAACATCTGCAAGTGCATCGTGTATGGACAAATGGTACCATTGGGAATAACTGCCGTGGTGGCAGTGAGGGTCTGGGGAATTTATTCATGGCAAACTCTGGGCC
Organism: Leptodactylus fallax; assembly: GCA_947044405.1. NCBI lineage: Eukaryota > Metazoa > Chordata > Amphibia > Anura > Leptodactylidae > Leptodactylus > Leptodactylus fallax. Next base: position 167,938 of record CAMRHE010000104.1, on the reverse strand, counting down.
CATTTATCCATGTTAAAGCAACTCTGAACTGATTTGGGTATGATTCCATCCTTGCAGATCACCCATACATGCTATTTTGTCTTCCCTGGGGCAGATGGAATCATCCAGCAAGACAAAGCGACATGCCAAGAAATGTCTGAAAGTGGTTGGAAGAGCATAACCAAGACTTCCAAGTGCTTTCCTGGCCTCCTAATTCCCCAGATTTGAAACCAATTGAGCATCTGTTGGACCGCATTGATTTGCACTGTGGATCCTCCCTTAATCACCCTCCAGCAAATGTGGGATGTGCTGCAGTCAGCATGGCTCCTGACACCTGCGAACAACCTACCAGCGCCTTATTGAGTCACTCCCAGCCCGTCTAGCTGCTGTCATAATAATGTGACTCTACTCTGTATATTTTTACGTATAGTATTTTGCAAAAATTGTTAGGTGTAGAAAAAATGCTGCAAAGTAAAAATTCTTTAAAAATAGATGTGTTAATAGTTTATTTTTGTCAATTAACAAAATGAAGTGAATGAACAAAAGAAAAATCTAAATCCCATCAATATGTGGTGTGACCGCCATTTTGCTCCTCCTTTTACTCCTCCTCCAAAGGAAGGTCACACCAAATATTGATGGGATTTAGATTTCTCTCTTGTTCATTCACTTCATTTAAGTGTGGGTTCACACTTGCAGCTGCACTACGTCAGCCGCGAGTCCGACCTAAATGTCAGAAAACTGGATAGGCACTGGATAGAGGAAGGTTTGCGACGCTTTGCTTAAATCCCCATTGAATGGGTTTTTAAAGCAATGCGCGGGTGTGCGCTTACACCCTCTGCGCCTCAAAGCCGTTTTTTTTAGTCGGAAAAATAGTCCTGCATGTCCTACTTTGTTTCCAGCGGAAAAAAACTGGCTTTGTGGTGCAGAAGGTGTAAGCGCACACCCGCACATTGCTTTAAAAACCCATTCAAGTGAATGGGGTTTTAAGCAATGCATCGCAAACCTTCCCCTATCCAATGCCTATCCAGTTTTCCGACATTTAGGTTGGATTCATGGCGGACAGAGTGAACCACAAGTGTGAACCCACCCTTAATTGGCAAAAATAAACTGTTTCCACATTACGCATTTTTTCCACACCTGCCTAAAACGTAAAAAAAAAAGATGGCACTGCTCACTTGTGTAGGTATAGCAGCGCTTGGAGTGGTGGGACTTGTGATACCAGCACTGCTTTGCTTGTGGACAAGTTCAAGCATAAAGAGTTTGGGACATTTGCAAATAGAAAGTGACACTCACCTCTTTATTCCATCTCAAAACAGCAGGGTTAAGGTGTAGTAAGCCTCTGGGCAATGAATGTGTCCTATGCTGTGCCTCCTCTACTTACTGCTCCTATCCCTTCTGATTTTACTTTGTATATAGGTAAAATATAAAGAAAGCCAAGCTTAAGACATCCTCTAGTTGGATGCATTTTTAATTGTGAGTTCTGTTGTATAACATATGGAGAACGTTGCTTGGCGCTTTTTTTTCCCTTTAATTTCCACGGTAAACCATCAGGAGGGGTATGAATGAATGAATGTTTATTCAGACTCCCTGCACAGTGAGAAGTGCTGCTGACAAACAAGCATTTGCTCATTTGTTGGCTGATCTCTGGCATTTTTACTTGAGGCATTGATCAGAAACATCAATACAAACATTTGTTCTGCCGATCAGCCTGTATAAAAGGTCCTTAAAGGGATTGTCCAGGAACTGAACAAATGCCTGTGGAGGCTGAGGAAGGTGCAACTTTAAAAAAACAAACAAAAAAAAAAACCTACTCAATTGTCTATGGTGCTCCATTGTTCACAGTCTGTGTCCTTTGCTCTCAGTGGTCACATGCAGAGCGAGGCCATGGTATGAGACCTAATCGGTGGCCTCAGCTGGCACTGGAAAGGTACCGGTGACGTATGTGAGTGACATAATCAGTCCTTCTTAAGTGACTGTGTGATGCAAGACTGCCGACAGCGAGGTATGAGACCTAATGGAAGTAATGAACCTAAAGGAGTACCAAGGACAGGCGAGTATGATAATTTTTTATTTTTATTTTTTAAATAAATATTACCCCACCTCCATGAGAGTTTGTCAAATTCCTGGAAACCCCTTTAAGGCTAAGGCTTCACGTAGCAGGCCGCAGTGAAAAAGCGCTGCAGGAAAAACCGCGGCGGAAAGGTTTCTTTTGTGGACTTTCTGGTTCCATTTTAACCTATAGGGAAACCGCCGGTGTTTCTGTGGGTGTAATTGACATGCTATGATTTCCAAAAACACAACTGTTTTGGCAGTCGTGTATTTTTCTGCAATGTGTGGATGGGATTCACTTTGCAGTGACTAAAAAACGCTGCGTTTATGTTGGGCCCCAGCCTAGGTGTGACCTGACTGCTACAGAGCTGCTCTGCGTCGTGGGGCTAGTTTTTGAGCAGAGTCAATTCTGACAGTCTGTTTGATAAGGATATACTGTAGTAACCAGTCTGTTTGTTCGTTTGTATCTTTCGGGTTTTTTTTGTTTTTTTTTAACAAAATATTGTCAATAGAGAACCATTCTATGAAAATTATTTTTGAATTCACATATTTTCAGAATTTTCTTATATTCTTGTGTCACTGCAACATCAGCAATTCCTTGTAATCTCCAATTCTGCTGCTCACATATATACTTAATGTTTCTTTGTTTGCTTATGGTACATATTGGGAAACAATGGCTGTCGCATTTCCTCCTTCAGCTTGCAGCCTGTCATGCTGACTGACAGAAATAAAGCTTTTCGTTGGCTGACTCTGCTGTAACTACTGCTCTGGCAGCTGTGTATGGGTTCTTGCCATGACCTGGGTTCTTGGTGGCTGAGCTTTCACAAAGTTCCCCTTGCTGTTTTCTTTTGCGGTATGTGGCTGGAGCCCTCTAACCTGATTAATCCCTTGGCCAGGCCTTGTGTGTTTGTCTTGGGACAGGGACAAGATTCAGTTCCATTTGCATGTATTTTTATACTTCATTCTAAAATAAAACTTTTGCTGGCAGAACATTTCTGGTTCTTTGTGACATAGGATATTAAAGGCAGGAAGAGTCTGTCCTTTATATATTTATTTTATGTTCACCAGGACAGGCTATGTGGAAAAAATTAAAGCATCTGTATGACAACTTCTCAAAGCTGTACTAGTCAGCACAATTGCATGCACCAAATAGCTTTCCAGACTTGACGTCCTGCACTTGCATCCTTGTGAAAAGGGATTTTCTTTTTCTCTTAGGTAAGATTCACTCGTACAATAATAATAATCCAAAAGAAAGTTAACAAAGAGTTATAGGAATATGTTTCTAGAAGTGGATTGGCAACACTGGAAACCTGTGTCTTGTGGTTTTCACATTATTTTTCTCTATATATGTTGCTTTCTGTCTAATCTGAAGGTTTAAGGTCATACACCCTTGTCTGGATAACTGCTGAGTGAACAGTTTTGCTCAGCCAATAGCTATTCCTCCTGACCTTATACACATGCATACTTGGCCAAGCTTGCATGCATTCTTAGTGGGGAGATGAGAGTAAGCTGCTACAGATGACTCTGGCAACATCTTATCTCCCATGAAAAACAATTGAGCCGTGTTTGGGTGGGTAATGTGACCAATATATGTTTTTTTTTCTGGCCCAAATATTGCTGTGTGAAAGCAACCCTATGAAATCCAAAATGGTTTCATACATGGTGCGTTATAGGGTGTCTACCAGCTCCCAAATCGCCCTCGAAATAATAGCAGTATTTTGTAGGGCACTTTATAAGGTTTGCAGACATACCTTTATTTGAGTCTCTGTTTTGTCCATAAGCAGATTAGCTTCTTGGTGCACCAGGGTAATGGCCATGCCTTCTGACGCCCTGCTTTTGGCTGTCAACGCCACCCATCACCTATGAAATGATTTGCATTGCAGCACCCAAAGCTGGTATCACGGCTCCCTATGTTGCACATTCATCTATCCCCAAGACCAGTACATGTGCAGTACAGAACTGGACACTGCCACGAGAAGAAACACAGTACTAGATATGTTATGGACTTAGACCAGTGCAGCAATGGGTGGCATTAAGAGCTGAAAACAGGTGAACCTGCAGATGTGCCAGGTCCTTGGTGCACCAAGAAGCTAATCTGCTTAAAGGTAAAAACGGTTTTTGCTCGAAAATGATGACACAAACCAAAGGTCTGTAAACCTTATGAAGTGCCTTATTTTGTAGGGCAGTTTTTGAGGTTTACAGACATACCTTTTACTTTGTGGGTGATTTGGGAGCTGGTAGATTAGGCTGGGTTCACACTTACATTGGAGTCTCAGTTTGACTCAGTCACATTGGCGACTTTTTTGTCTGGCAGTTTCACTTTAAAAGAACGGACATCAGACCAATCCCATTATATTCAATGGGGTCTTTCGGGCACCCCCGACAGTGATCCTTGTGTCCGTTGTTCTGGTCCTCTGACGGACTAGAACAACGGACACTGTGGCACAGAAGTGAACTTAGTGTTACCTTTAAAATAATTAGCAAGAACATAAATTGATGTGTGGTGTGTGGGTTTTTTTTGTTTTTTTTTTAAATTCAGGTGTTTTGTTATTGATTTCATTATAGAGACGAAGCAGTGTGAATTAACACCGTAAAGAGCACAAACTAATTTAGTTGTTGTTTTCCTTGAAACAACAATTGTGAAGGTACACACTGCCTTTGTGTTCTCCTGCATGTGTGTGCATCAGAATAGCCTGCACTATGGTAAAGGCAATTAGTCATGTGACGACCTATTGTTTGTAACTGCTGTATGACTGGCACTCCTGGTGCTTAGTCTAGTCTGAGCTCAGCACTCAGGTCACGTACTACACACTTGCACAGCCAGTTCACACGTTTCAATAGGCACTAGCTGACAGTGACAAGAAGTGGTGTGCTCACAGCTGGAGGCAGGGTTTGCTGGAGTCAGCACAATTTGGGTGTAGGACTCATATGGTGCAGATGTTTTCTATTTCTGGAGACTGTAGTGACCAGTGTATGCTGCGCTTCTGCTTTTGTAAGCTATATCCTTTATAGAGAGGTCATGGTGAGGCTTCCTTTGTTTGCATTCTGCACAAATATGTTTTACGTTGTATTATAGACTTTCCTCAGTGAGTCGAATGTGAAGTTCATTGTTGAGATTAGGGTCTTCTCCTTTTTTTTTTTTTTTTTGCCCTGTGTACCAGTTGAACTCTATTGTTTGTTACTAAAGGACTATATATTTGGCTTGCAGTTGGGGGCGCCTAACCTTTCAATTAGTTCTGACCACTATCTACTTTTACATATGCTGTTTACATATGCTCATAAAATAATCTAAAGCTATAGATGTTTGGTAGCTACTTAAAGGGGTTGTGTAGGATGACATATGTCTTTGAAGTGGCCAGTGTGTTCTCAAATAAACCTATGCTGCTGGGCATGCTTTAGTTACCTGGCTGCAGCAGTGATGTAAGGTTGACGGCACTGACCGCTGCAGCCAATCACCAGCCACTTTAAAAAAGATAAGAAAACTTCAGCCTGGACAACCCCTTTAATCCAGCTTCCTATGGTAGTAAACATGAGTGTTTAGTCAATCTGAGTGGAGAATTTATGAAAGACAGCTCTTGTTGACACATAAAGTGTATATAACTTGCTTTTCAGCCTTTATTATTCTAATAGTTACACTTCTTATTCTGCTCTTTATGGCATAGAGCAGTGTATGTGCACAGGACATCAACACGTGCAGACGGAGCTATGTACTGGGATATATCGTCTCTTACGTGACTTCCATATCCATGACTATCTCTACTCTGGCAACTGGTGACATTACATCTAATATGATTGCCCATAAAGGGAGTCAAGAGCTGCACCCAAGTCCGTCAGCCCAATCCACCAGGCATATGGGTATGTCAGGGATTTATGTTCAGGGCAGGTTTTACTACATAATGAAATCACAGTAAACACACCACTAACAGGTATGGTGATGGCCAGTGAGACCGCAGTCACAAATCACATAAAAATATTTATCAACCCCTAAAACATAGCCTTTAATTTCCACCCATTAAAATCTCTTCCCAACAATAAGAATCAATGGTCTCCTATATCCTAAAGACACAGCAATGTCATCTCAGGATCTACTTGAGGCAATTGATGACAAACCAGAGTGTGAATACTGGTATGTGGTATACAAAGCTTGCCTAGTAGCCACCGGCAAGGCCTGACATGTTTCTTTCTGTGATAACAGAATTCATAATTTAGAGACCAATAGAAATAGCTAGCCATGTTGGCACCATATAAAGTACTGGTACGCTTTGGGACAGTGTATGGTGCCATCATAGTCTATAATGGTTAGCCTTGTTGGTTGCTACTAGGCAAGCATTCTATACTACATACCAGTATTCACACTCTGTTGTGTCACTTAATGTTTTCTTATTGTTAGGAAGCAATTTTATTGGTTGTTTGCTATATAGTGGCATTCATCATACAAAAAAAATGGTATACTGACATATATTTGCCTGGTGGACACCAACAAGACACTCTTGGGATCCGTTGGAGCTATAGAGGCCCAGGGTATGATGTTTCGGTGATGTACTCTCTGCATGTGTATTGTGAAAAGATGTATATGCAGGAAGTCGGACTTCTCTACAGAATTGTTACTGAAGAAGTTCTTCAGAGAATTCTCCAAACTGGCATTTTTATATGGAGGCAGCCTGACTACTACTCCATCTACTTCTGGGAAATATTAGGAACAAGAATCTTTTTTTTTTTTTTTTTTCCACTTTATATTTATTTAATTTTTCAAAAAAAATAGAACATGTACAAAAAAAAAGAACATAATAAGAGTAGTATATATAAACCAACCAAACTTATTCTATCAAAATTAAAGCAAAGACAATATACAAAGGGCATCCAGCGTAAATAGAGGAAGTAGGGGTTAAAAGCAGAACTGGTCGCAGCATGACTCAGCATAATTAGGTTCAATAGATCTTTATTACATTTGTTTTAAAAAAACAAGAGGCAAACAAAGGAATATCGCAAGTTAACAAATAGAATTTAGCAGACAAAGGAAAGACCAAGCAGAATGGGGAGGGGGGAGGGGGGGAGATGAGGAAGGGAGAAATAGTCAGGCTGAACACAACAGTAAAGATGTCCAGGAGTCGCCATAATTGATTTTGACATGCAGATCCTTTGGAAGATAAGCTGCTCCAGATGTGTCAGGCCGCCACTGATCTCCAAGCTTGTCCACAGGTTTTTTGTTAGCTTCGTATAAAATGTACATGTTAATAAAAGCCACATAGGTGTTAAAGGGTTTTTGAGCCTTTTAAAATTGGTGGCTTATCTTTGATATAAGACATCAGTATTAGATTTTTGGGGGTATGTCTGAAGGTTCCCCACAGCTCAGCGATATGCTTCAGCCTCTTCAATGAGTACCCTGGCCTGGGGCACCATTTACCCTCGCATACATGTAATAGCATTGTAGTACCCAAAACAACCACTACTGAAAGTATGGTTAATTTATTATACACTTTATGGCAGTTTTATAGGAAAGTATATATGATAAAAGGTGTACATTTTAGTGTCCAGCCATTATTGCGTCAAAATATGTTACTTTTGGAGCATTTGTGCTTCACACACCACTTTTCTGAAATGTGGGTGTGTCGGGGTGGGGCTGATGGCAGATTTACTGTGAGACTTAAAGGCATCGTGGCATGAAAACTATATATGCCCTATCCTATCCCAAATTGCTGATTGGTGGGGGTCTGAACACTGAGGCCTCCACCAATTCTGAGAACAGGGGGTGTTTTACCTCTGTTGTGTATGTAGCCGCTGTGAAGGATGCCAAACCTCTGGTGAATGCAGACATATCCCTGCTACCATTCACTTCAGTGGGAGTGCCAGATTCAGTGAGGGAGCCGTCAGACCCCTATCGATCAGCAATGTATTCTCTATCCTATGGATAGAGGATAAATTATTTTTCGTAGAATAACCCTGTGAAAGATCCTCAGTGCGCCAACACCACGTTGGCCCACACCTGAGTCTTCTTTAATAAAAAAACCACACTCCCCGCCAGTGAGTGCTGGGTTCACAAGATAAATACAAGACAAGTTTTCTAAATTTTATATATTTATTAACCCCTAAATGGGTCGGTATTAACATCTAACACATGCAGTTCAGAACAGATATGTAGATATATGCAAGCATTAACAGTTACTAGTTACAAGATACAGTGCAATAAAATAAAAGGGAATAAAAGTGAAATGATTACTTTACCACACATGTCCTTGATGTGGTTCTGTAGTCCAACACTCACACATGCTCTGGTATGTGTGAATAACCAGTGGAGGCTCTTAGCATGTGGCATCAACACAACAATCCAGCCTGCATGCTCCTCACAGTATTCCAATAGTCTCTCACAGTGGAAGTCTGTCTGTAATCTCCTGTAGTCTGTCTGTAAAACCTCTCCCACTGGCCTCTTACCTCATCTTTTATACCCTTGATGACACCACCCAGAATGAGGTCATCAACAACAGCAAGTCTGATTGATTAACGCACTCAAGTCACAATTCCTTGTATGGATATGAGACCAAGTGAAATGATACAATGTTATCAACCATGTCTGATCTACCAGCCCAGACTGATCAATGCATGTTTCTTTGAACACTCAGGGCTGTGTACGAATTCAGTGGAGCCCTGCTGGGATGGATACAAAGCCCTATTGTTCCAGTCCAGCCACTATTGGCAATATACCTATGAGTAGGCTGTGCACATTATGAATGAATGGAAGAAAGCGGTAGATACGATACCCAGAGATCAAAATACATCTCTGAGTTATAGCCATATTTAAGCGGAATCATCACAAACCCCTTTAAGTTTTAGAGAGAGAGTACAGAACATGTGCCTATTGTGTCGCCGCTGCACGTGGCCGCTTACGTCCTCAGCATAGGACATGGGATGTGTCCTTTCCTTAGGCCGCCAATTGGCCTCAGTGGTAGTTCATGCTTTTTTGAAGGAAGGGTGTGAAGGATCTCGTCCTACCAGAACCCGCTTCTGGCATACCTGAGATCGCTTCGATTACCTCACACCCACTTTCCGTGACTGTGCTGGGTCAACAGAGGATAATCCGCAAGACGGGCCTTCTAAATTTTATATATTTATTAACCCCTAAACGGGTCGGCACTAGACACTTAACACATACATAGAATACATGCAGCGATTAGCAAGCAGATACAAGTGAAAAACAGCATAACACGGTACATAAAATAAAAATGGGAATAACAGAAAGAAAAGAATATATATTGCCAACACCAGCTTGTGATGGTTTCTCTGGCCTCCAGGTGTTGAGCCAGGGCACTTATCTTATGAACGTCAAAGGTTGATCGTTTGAACAACATATCCTGTCTAAATGAACCCCCGCTAAGTTAATGAGGGTTGCAGTCTTATGCCGATACAGGCTTTTGACCAAATGGCTGATTGCTTCAGGGACAGGACAATAGGCCTCCACTAGATAGTAGTCTGACCACATTCAATTTGCCCCACTAGGCTTGATCTCAGACACCAACCTCCACTGTGCAGTAATATAGACCAATATTGATATCATAAGACCATATCTGCGCCTAATATCATGACAAAGGGGCAGTGTTAAAATGCAAAAATGTAAAAATACACTGATTAGATGATAGCTATAAAGTAACTTCAGTGTCCTCCTCTATATATGCCTATAAAGAAGAAAAGTAAATCGTATAAAGAAAAAGAAATTAGTAACATATGGAGGAAACCTAAGAAAAAGAATATACAAATAAGTCCTCCTTGGTTTGGTGGTATAAGGAAATCCTGCTCTAGTACTACCTTTGGGAGTGCCTGGTAGCTGAGTGCCTGTCTCTTTGAAGACCCAGTGGCATGATCTGCATTAAAGGGGTGTTCCAATGCATGTTTTTATTATTTAATACTTGTGTAAGGGACCCATAACAAACCAGTACTCTCCTTTCCCTGGGCCTCCGTTTCCAGCTTTGGCAGGTCCTTTCGTCTGTACATAGATCCCTTGGCTGTCTGTGCCTGGTGACCCCTGCAGCCAGTCACAGGCCTTAGCGGAGACCTCGTCACAAACAGCACAACACAGCAGTCACATGCCGTTTGTGAAGAGGTCACCACTGAGGCCTATGATTGGCTGCAGTGGCACCTAGCACCCAAGGGATATTACTAGTGACATCAGTCAGCAGCCTGTATAGAGACTACTGGAAACTGAGGCCCAGGGAGAGGCGAGTAATTGTGATGGCAGCACTATTAGATATTAAAAAATTATGGGTCAGAACACCCCTTTAAAGCCATAGATATAGTCCTATAGTTTGTTAGAGAGACCTGATGTAAAGAAGCAGGGCACAGCTATCGTTCTGGAGAGGGAACATCTGTTTGATGGTTATAAGGAGACCAGTCAGTGCACCACACACTTAGGAACAAAGCATTGATGTGCTAGATAGGGAGATACAAGTGGCCTACTGGTCTCACACATATGTACTGCATTTGGTGACACAGCTTCTCTTCTTCATCTGTTAGTTGCCTCAGAACTTGTTCCTTGTTTTCACAACTTGGCTTGTATCCCTGTGAATTTTAGCAGGTTAGAAGCCTATCTGTAAGTTAATTCAATTGAACTTTTTTTTCCTGTGTTAAACTGTATTTCTCAGTCTAGTCACACTGTAGGCCTATCCACACTGTACTCTTGAATTTGCTTTTTTCTTCTTTGTAATGATGTTCAGGTTAATATTAATTTTTTTTCCCTGAATTACAGTGCGCCTCCAACTATGAGCATAATTGTAATGTCAGTAATGCCGTATCTTATCTCTTTATGAGAACTAGAGCACTCCCTAGTGGTGATAGCTAGCTGATGACTCTGTGCAGGAAACTGTGACTTCAACCTCTATTAAAGAGGACCTGTCGCCAAGTACAACATGGTAAATAACATACCACATTTGTTTTTTTTTTGTTTTTTTTAATTTGTCCAACCATTCAAAAGATATGACCATCGGAAGGTTATATGTGAATTATCTCTTATTCTTTAATTGGGCATTAATCTTTTACTTTTCTCAGAGAAGATAAAGGGTTACCGCCCACTTATAGAATAAGATATTTCCTATTCCTTTTGTAGAAACTCCTGGGTTTAGCTTAAAAAAAAAAAAAAAAAAAAAAAAAAAAGCATTGTGCATTTTCCGCATTGTGGGGCCTTAGCATTGATAAAAGAGGGGAAATTAATCCACTTTTGGAGCAGGTCCTGTAGGTCAATCCCCTTTTAGAGCTGGGATGGTTTCCAAAAAATTGGACAGTTGGCAACTATGTAAAGTTGTGTCCTAAAATGAAGTACAGAATTTTCAACTTAAAATCTTAAGTTTTTCAGAAATGTTTCCACTGAAAACCCTGCCTATTGTAAAAGATTTTTCTTTACAAACCTCTATCCTTTCTTAAGACACTTGGCCAAGCAGCCATGCTAAATGTCATAAGGGTTATTGTTATACGGCCCTTTATTATTCAGATTTTCTCAGCTTTCTGCTCAGCCCAGTTTTATTGAAAAATCTAGAGGGACCTCTGCTGGAGAAAGCAGGCCGTCTGAGTCTGAGATCCCACATAGGTACCGTCAGCTTGGCAGTGCTGGGGGAGGGCAACTTTGTGTACAGTTTGAAGGAATGATACCGTTCTTTTCTAGTATCATGTATCTTATCATGTGCACCAAGTGGTACAGTGCTGCATCTCGTCCTCACTTTCCCAGAGACTATTAGGAAAGTTTCCTCTATTTAATCCTGTTTCTGGCCAAAATACACATAACCACAGCCAGGGCCGGTTTTAAATCAAGTGGGGCCCTGGGCAAAATTAAAAGTGGGTCCCCAAATGTTGAAATATTGTACCTACTACATAGTCACATTCTGTTAATTTGATGTGCTGCAGTGCCTATCACTGGTACTTACAGGGGTGTTCCTAAGGTCTTTAAGGCTGGGGGCCCCCCATGTTGAGAAAATGCAGCATTTTGGCCGCAACAGAAACGCCGTAGCAAAAGAACGCTGCGTTTTACAGTACCTGCAAGTGGAGGGGATTTGACTAATCCCATACACACATTGCAGAAAAAATCTGCAGCGGAAAAGCTGTGTTTTCACAGCATGTCAATTATACCTTCAGAAATGCTGTTGTTTTCCATATACGTTTAATAGGTGCAGAGAGTCCACAGAGGAAAACTCTCAGATCGCAATGAAAAACGTTGCAGAAAAAAAATGCAATGCGTTTCTGCTGCGGTCTTTTCCACAGTATGGGACCTTAGTCTAAAGGGGTTGTATCATATATATGTAAATTTTTTCACATAGCCAAACTAGTTGCTTGTACCCTTTTATAAATCAGGTGCACAAGCAACAAGGCCCATGTATATCCCTACACACAATAAAATATTTATATACATACAGAATTATCAAATAGGACCACTATACAAGGACTAATTATTTAATCTCATCCACAGCAGGTTAATTTTAGCTGCAGAATTTCCACATATATTTAATAGGGGAAGAAAGTGCAGAGAAAAATACATCAAAAGCTCAATGAAAAAAACTGTGGGAAAAAACAATGCGTTTTTGCTGCTTTTTTTTTTTCTACAGTATTTTTTAACTGCATTTCGCTGTGTTGGGCCTAATCCTTAAAGTGGTTGTCCAGGAATTAAAGGTTTCTGCAAGGAGGCTATGCAAGGTGAAAAATAAAACCCACACTCACCTGTCCCTGGTCCTCCCACCCCTGTCCAGTCCCGGGGCTTGTTCCAGCGGCAGTCCTCGCCACATGTAGCCGCTGAGGCCAATCAGTGACCTCAGCAGTCTAAGGAAAGGAACCGGGATGTCACTGACATATGTCACCTGTGATGTCCTGATTCCTTACCTTAGGCCGCTGATTGGCCTCAGCAGTCACGTGCGGTGAGGACTTCCTCCAGAACAAGGCCCCGGGCGCCACCGGACCGGACAGCTGTGAGAGATACCAGAGCACTGGGGACAGGTGAATATGGGCTTTCTTTTTCTTATTTTTCGCCTTCCCCGACCTCCTTGCGGAAAACTGTAATTCCTGGACAACCCCTTTTGACATCTCAGTATACTGAGCATCACACTATACAATGCCATTCTAGTATGTATAATGGTACACATGTACAGAAGAAAACACAGAAAGATGGATAGACATTGTATATACTTACATAGATACACATACATTCATATACAATACACACACACACACATACCTGACTACAAACATGCAGTACTCACACAGTATATAAGACACTGTAAACAAATATATACATATTATACCCAAAAAATATACTTACATTTGGCTGAATTACTGGGTGCACTGGACATGGAGGAAGCTCATGTGCAGCTCTGCCTGGCCGTAATGAAAGCCCTTACATGCAGCAGACTTCCTCCTTCACACTAGGATCTGCTGGATGACTCTCTGCTTGTTAGGAGGAGGGGGAGGGGGGAAGTTAGGGCCCTAGCAAACTTCATAAGCAGCGATCAGCAAACAGTGCATCTGCCGATGCTTTCATCTACTCTCCAATATTAGTCCTAATAGTAGGAAAAGTATGTGGCCCCTATGGGTGTGGGGGCCCTGGGCAATTGCCCAGATTGCCCCCCCCCCCAACGCCGGCCCTGACCACAGCCCGTCTCCGACTGCTCTATTTTTGATCACAGCCCGACTCCTACTCTGACTCCTTCATAAATGACTGACAGTCATGGTCAGACAGAAGCTTCTATAATTCCCGAAAAAAGACAGTCATTGAATTCCTATGAAAGTAAATATGTCATTAATGATCCAATATCAATAATTATATAATATAATTAAATATAATGAATCATTTCATTTTGAGGTCGGATAACTGGCCCTGACTTGGGCTTCATGACTCTGACTGCACAGCCCTGGTATCTATTTCTCTTATATAGCACCAACATATTCTGCAGCAATTTACAGACCTTGTCATCTTTCTGTCCCAAGTAGGGCTCACAATCTAAACCGAGTACCCTGTGAAACCCACACAAACATACAAACTCCATTCTGATGTTGTCCTTGATCAGATTCCAACCCAGGACCCAGTGCATGCCATTTTTGCAGTTTATAAAGAAAGCAGAAACCCCCTTTATTTGTTGCAATATATATCATCTGATTGGAGTTATTGTTACAGAAAAATCTCCTGCTTCTGATTTCACAATCTGAAGTTGATGGGAATGGAAAGCTATATAAAGTATGTATATCAAGTATGTCATGTTTCCCTGTGGAGTTAAGCAGGTTTGTAAGTGACTGATGCAGAGTCTATAGGTAAAAGAATAGTATAGTTAATCCAGCTATACATAATATACACAGCATCCTGTTTGCTTCTGCGCCCTCTCTCTTCATCTGATCTTGCAGAAGGCTCTTGATATGTTCTCCACCTCCCCCACGTCTCATAATTCCTGGCTTTTTTCTGCTTAGAAGGAAGGGCTGGTGTTTGCTTATTGGAACTGGTTTTGGCTGCTTCTGTCTTCTGTAGGAGGCTGCCTAGGTGGGGATTTGTATGGTAACAGAACAAAAAAAAAAGTACCCATGGCAAAGCTGTTATCAATCATCTGGAAACTTGCTGACTGTGCAGTTATGCTATCCCCCATCCCTTCCAGAGTGGGGGAGAGTTTTCTCATTGTGAGCAACTGCTGATAGTTTTCTGAGCTCGGTAACTTGAGCTCTTGTTTTCCTTCCTAGAAATCTGAACCTTTCCGTATATAAATGCAAAATCTGCACTCAATTCATATTACATAGTAGTATCACCGGTATCTGTAACCTGAAAGTGCAGGTTATGGTGTCTGGAATTGCACTGTGTATTGCCCTATAAATCCAGATAAGATAATGTGGTTATATTGTTACCAACTGAACATGATTTAGTACTCTCAGCAACAAGCCGTGGTCTTCATCTGGTGCTTAAAAGTTTGGCTACCAATTGTTACTACAGTAGCCATTATGTATATATGATCATCGGCTCAGAATGTGCCAGACATGCAGAGTATTTGCCAAGGAAAAGTAGTTTTAGTTATATCCAAATACAACCCCAGTTCCAATGAAGTTGGGACGTTGTGTAAAGTATAAATAAAAACAGAATACGATGATTTGAAAATCCTTTTCAACCTATATTCAATTGAATACACTACAAAGACAAGATATTTGATGTTCAAATGGATAAACTTTATTGTTTTTTTTTGCAAATATTCACTCAATTTGAATTTGATGCCTGCAACACGTTCCAAAAAAAGTTGCATCTGTCATCCAGGGTGCACACACTTTGAATGGCTCATTCATGATCTGAACATCTTATGTTTCGATGCTAGACACCTGCACTATTAGCAGTCCCAGGGGGCAGGAAATATATGGCCACCTGGTGTAAACACAACTCTAGTGAATAGCGCACACTTGTGTAGTGACAGTTGTTAGAATGTATGTGTGAGCTGTTGTAGGTCTGTGGAATTAGAGGAAACCTAAAGAAAGTACAATCTGACTGACACTTAGCCATGGTCTCTTGTTCTCTAAAATTCTCTCCCTTACTCACCTTACTGATCCTCCTCTTCTCCCGTTTTCATAGTTTATGGTCCTAGTGACCATATTGGCAGCTTCTCTATTTTTTGTGCTATTTTTGATCATTTCCTACCACATTGTCCGTAATAGTACTACCTCTTACATGTTTCATATGTGATCTCTATCGGATGAATTTCTTAGCCTGTGCGTTGTGGTATCAGAGTGATATTCTAGTATCTGATCTAGATATAGTATATTATAGCGAGTGTATAGTATCTGTACATATATCTGCTTAGCTACTGTAATAAGCTGCGTCTTAACTTAACTTGACATGACTGATAAAGCCCTGTATGGTCGACACTTTTTCTGCGTTGTTTTCAAGATTTCAATCATGATTTTTTTTTTTTCAAGCTTATCATATAGTATTGAATGTGACCAGCGAGTAGTCAGCAGCTTTATCCTGCCATTTCTGTCCTGATAAAAAGAGCTTTCTAGTTTTAAGGCCTATTTACATGCAGATTGTAACACCCCCAGTATAAAAACACACAAATTGTAGATCATTTGATTCATAATAGCATGTATACATCATTCCAATGGCAAAATTCTGTACATGTCCCCAGCAGGATATGTTCCCAGCTTGTATAGTTTATAGATCGAACCAGTCTCTGACAGGGAGGCATCCTGCTGCATCAGGAACCTACCTCCTGTGTTCTGCCTTCAGTAAGAGATAAGGCAAGCTGAAGTCTGCCTCTGAGCACATGTAGTGCAACATTTCTGCAGTGGAATAGGCCAAGGATTACTTCCATGAAGATAGGGCATGTTGTGGATTTGGAATATATTATAGAATTTTAATCTCATCTTTTTAATATGTTCCCAACAAATTCTGCAGCCCCATACCCCAGTCCAGTCCTGTCATCATTTCATTTCTCAAGCTTAGACATGCACAAGCGCCAATTTCATAGGAACCATATTATAGGTACCAAGTAGCTATAATATATAACTATTATATTACTATTTCACTTGGGCTTCATTCACACATCTGCTTTTAGTGGACATGTGCTGTCTGTGGTTGTTGGTCAACTTAAATTGATTTCTTTAAATTTCCTATGCTTTTTAATGTTTCTGGGTCTGTGAAAAATTGAGAATACATGGATGGCATCCATGTCCTGCCCATAGACTATAAAGGGTGTTCATGCTCAGCAAATAGAACCAGTCTCTTCCATGGTTATTGTTCCATGGATCATTGCTTGAAAGAAGAAGGTCACTGTCCCCTAAAAGCGAATGTGTGAATAAAGTCTTATACTGATGAGTGTATTACAGGAGTTGGGTGCGAATTACATTGTCCAGTACTCTTAATCCCCTCGCCACAAACAAGTGTTTTGCCATAGCAGAGAAGAAACCCCTAGGTCTGCAGATAATGCTTCCTGCACGCTCTGTGCCAAGCTCTTTTCATCCAGTTTGTTTGTGTTTCTCCCAGTAATGAGTGACAGGACCGAAAACAGTGCACAGACACGCTTCACCGCCCTGTCTTGTTTATTGGGGCGGCCGAATTCTGGAGCACTATTTCAGCATTAATGTAATTATATGGCAGTCAGCATCATGTGACGACACTGGATAGTTCTATGAAGAGACAACAGCACGAAACACCCCGTGTACTGTAGTTCTATCATTCTCTGCAAAGCATGTTATTCTGGGAACGTATTCCCTCTATGTGCCCTTTTCAGTTGTTGTTAGTTCACATTGGTAGTTACAGTGGTGAAGCGTACAATATTCACTGGTTCATACATTCATATACCATGTACAGTAATATGTAGAATAAAATGTTCTAATACTTTGTTTAAAGGGATTTTTGGGACTTTAATATTGATGACCTGACCGTTAAAGTTTGTCAGGGTTCTGAGCAAACACTCACCCCACAATCGCTTGTGACCCCGGATGTGACCATAAAGGGGGCTCTGCTTCCTTACTCTCTTCTACACTCACCTATCACACTAGGCTACAAAGGAGTGAAGGAACCCCAAATCCACACCAATAGTTGCCACCACCTGCTACTTACAGTAGATAAGACACTGATATAGCCAGACCACTCACACCTCCTCCCTCTGGCACACACTGGCAGACAAAAAGGTAAAAGGCCTAAGCTGTATTTTCTCTCTTTACATCACCCTTTTTAAAAGACCCCTAACCCAGCCCCCTTTCAGAGCCTACCCGGCCATATTTTGAAGTCTTTTTTTCCCCCCTTTGTTCCATATCATGTTCCCTGCAGATCATGTGTTTCTCTCTGACTGTGTGACTGTGCTCACTTGCCATACCTTTTAAATAGTGGTAGTTTTTGGTTACTGTAGCCGTTGACTCATTTAAGTCTATGGGACAACTGCTGCAGTACTCACAACTGCCTCTATTAAAAGAATAGATACCTCTCCCATCCCTGGTGGATCTCCAATTAAGTACACACTTGAAAAAGGGGTACTAAAGACCCCGAAACGCGTCGTGTATTTCTATGAAATAAAAGATTTGTCCGAATTATACTGATCCCGCGCAGTCCCTGAAATCCTGGTCCCCGTTATATACTCTATTAAAAAAAAAAGGCAAGTGAGCACTGCAGCCCACACTTGGGCTTGGGGGTGGGCAACATTGGCCATCAATAATAAATTAAATTGACTCTGCCCTATGTTTAGGCATCTGGATCTGGCTCAGATGTCTCCAGGGACGTCTGTGTATTCAGTACTTAGCTGGTTACACAATCTTGTCATGCTTGTTATCCAGCCATGCCAGGTCCAATCTACAGCATTGACTCAAGACCAGTCCTCCACAGGTGACTTCTAAAGCAGCAGAGCTCCACTTTAAACATCAGGCTTTGCATAAATTTGTAGGATTGGTAAGGAATAAATATTTACCCCTGACGAAGCAGGGGTAAATACCACTAGCACCAGAGAGAGAGCAAGATGGCTGTCTCTCCCCAGGACTAGGAAAAGGAAACTAGGTACGTGACTGGTCCACATTTACTATTGTGGCTGTGCCTTAATTCTGGCATATTGTGCACCAAAATCTGGTGCATTTTTGCACAAAAAGTTCAATTTCTTTTTATTAAGTGAATGCACTTGAAAGAACATGTGGGCACATGTCAAAAGTAGGCAAGTGGGTGTTGCTTAGTGGGATAGGAGGCGTGGTTTAAAATTTTACAAAGTTTGATGTTTAAAAGTGGAGCTTTGCTTTAGAAGTCCCCTGTAGAGAGCTTGTTTTGAGTCAGTTCTGTAAATTTGGCTTGACATGTATGCATACTTATATACAGTGCTTGCTCACTGTTCTCTGTTGTCAGCCAGTATCATAGGATTATATATATGTGCTGCACTTACTTGCTACTGTTCTCTGTTATCAGCCACTGGAATAGGATTTTGATTGTGTTCTATTTCCCAACTCATGTGTGAAGTGGGATTAAAATGTGTATGGCGCTGTATATTTATGAGACTTGATGTATTTTATTGGGTGAAATTTGTAGGATTACTTTATCAGTTACTATGATTTTCTGGGAAGTATAGGCTTAACAAATTATTCATTAAAGGGCAGTTCCACTTAATTTTGTTAATCCCTCAGGAGGCTTAAAATAATAAATAGTGCATACTCACCCGTCCGTCCTGCGATCTAGCAGAGTTCGGGTCCCCGATCTATTACTGTTTGTGCACTAGTGCGTCAGCCAATCAGTGACTGAGTGCTGATACTCTGTTACATCACTGCTCAGCCACTGATTGGTCAGGAAGACCTGAACAGAGACTTTCTGTCCGAATGGACAGGTGAGTATGTACTGTTTATTATTTTAAAGAGAACCTGTCAGGTCGGTTTGGGACGCTAAACCACCCACAGATCCTTTTGGAACTGGAGTTTAGTGTCCTAACTTGCCCTGTTTTAAAGCCATCAGTGACTCCATTAAAAAACAAAAAAAAACCCCAAACCTTTATACTTGGCTGGAGATCAGCTCAGTGATTCTTATGGGACTTATCTCTTTTGCTCCCAATGCCTGCGCAGTTCTTCAGTGAAGCCGAGGATGTACACCACGGTCCAGGGTTCGGCGCATGCACACTGAAGCCGACGTATGCTCCTGGGGCTTCAGTGAAGAATTGAGCCGGCATTGGTAGAAGAGTGGCAGGGTGAGTACAAAGCTTTTTTATTTTTATGTGGGCATGTATGGCTTTAAAATAGGGCAATTTGGGACACTAAACCCCCAGGTCCATAAGGAGTTAAAAAAAAATTAACTGTAACGCCCCTTTAAACCGCCTGAGGAACTCCAGTTTTTGCCGACAAGGCAGAGCCCCCACTCACTATTTATTGTAACACTTTTTCTTTCTTTGTATAATATTATATTGTTTGGCACATGGAACTGAATATTGCTGACTTTTAACTGAGAATTGTTTGTATAATGTACTGTTGACTTTAAGGTAGGCGGTCTGCGTACCCATGTGGTTTGTCCAGCCTCAGGAGAAATCCTTCATGGTAGGTCACTGGCTCTATTTCTAGACCATCTGGCTAGTGTCAAGACAATGTATTCCTCCTAGGGATCAGCAGTATACTATTCTGAAGACTCCACTATGCGGTTTTAATCAGTTGTATATAGGGCACGTGGGGTGGAGTCCACTATATAAATATTGTGAATGTTTATAAAATGACACACAAAAATGGCATGTTGGCCATAGCAACCAAAAGTCAGCTTTCATCTTGTAATCTGTGCTGTAAAGAATAGGCCCACTGATCAGAGCAGTCTGTGTTCCTAAATATGCTCTGACTACACTCACATGTGCTTACTGGGAAAGGGGGAGGGGGCTTGACTCGGGGTACTGTAGGTTGGCGACCCCTACATAAAAGTTATAACTGGACTTACAGCTGTGATACAGAGTGTAGATTACCTCAGTATTACAGCCATGTGAACCTGGCCAAATATGTGCTATATGTGCATTGGATCCTCTGTTAGGCTAGGTTCACACCTATGTCCTTTACATTCAAATGCTCCATCGAAGGACCAGCAGAACATAAAAACAGACAAAATCGGATCCTTTAAATGATGGACAGGAACAGAGTCATCAGACTCCATTGACTGTCGAGTGTGTTTTTTTTTTTTTTTTTTCACCGAGACCATTGGAGATTTCCATTGGACACTGTGATGGATGCTCCATTGTTTACCGCTGTGCATAGTATGATGATACTCCATTGTTTCCCTTTGTACATAGTATGATGATACTCCATTGTTTCCCGCTATACACAGTATGATGCTCCATTGTTTCCCGCTATACACAGTATGATGCTCCATTGTTTGCCCCTATACACAGTATGATGCTCCATTGTTTCCCGCTATACACAGTATGATGCTCCATTGTTTCCCCCTATACACAGTATGATGCTCCATTGTTTCCCCTGTACTTAGTATGATGCCCTATTGTTCCCCCTATACACAGTATGATGCTCCATTGTTTCCCCTGTACTTAATATGATGCCCTATTGTTCCCCCTATACACAGTATGATGCTCCATTGTTTCCCCTGTACTTAGTATGATGCCCTATTGTTTCCCCCTATACACAGTATGATGCTCCATTGTTTCCCCCTGTACACAGTATGATGCTCCATTGTTTCCCCCTGTACTTAGTATGATGCCCTATTGTTTCCCCCTATACACAGTATGATGCTCCATTGTTTCCCCCTATACACAATATGATGCCCTATTGTTTCCCCCTATACACAGTATGATGCTCCATTGTTTCCCCCTATACACAGTATGATGCTCCATTGTTTCCCCCTGTACTTAGTATGATGCCCTATTGTTTCCCCCTGTACACTGTATGATGCTCCATTATTTTCCCCTGGACACAGTGTGATGCTCTATTGTTTCCCCCTATACACAGTATGATGCTCTATTGTTTGCCCCTATACACAGTATGATGCTCCATTGTTTCCCCCTGTACACAGTATGATGCTCTATTGTTTCCCCCTATACACAGTATGATGCTCCATTGTTTCCCCTGTACTTAGTATGATGCCCTATTGTTCCCCCTATACACAGTATGATGCTCCATTGTTTCCCCCTATACACAGTATGATGCTCCATTGTTTCCCCCTATACACAGTATGATGCTCCATTGTTTCCCCCTATACACAGTATGATGCTCCATTGTTTCCCCCTGTACTTAGTATGATGCCCTATTGTTTCCCCCTATACACAGTATGATGCTCCATTGTTTCCCCCTGTACTTAGTATGATGCTCCATTGTTTACCCCTATACACAGTATGATGCTCCATTGTTTCCCCTGTACTTAGTATGATGCCCTATTGTTCCCCCTATACACAGTATGATGCTCCACTGTTTCCCCCTGTACACAGTATGATGACCTATTGTTTCCCCCTATACACAGTATGATGCTCCATTGTTTCCCCCTATACACATTATGATGCTCCATTGTTTCCCCTGTACTTAGTATGATGCCCTATTGTTTCCCCTGTACTTTGTATGATGCTCCATTGTTTCCCCCTATACACATATGATGCCCTATTGTTCCCCCTGTACTTAGTATGATGCTCCATTGTTTCCCCCTATACACATATGATGCCCTATTGTTTCCCCTGTACTTAGTATGATGCTCCATTGTTTCCCCCTATACACAGTATGATGCTCCATTGTTTCCCCTGTACACAGTATGATGCTCCATTGTTTCCCCTGTACTTAGTATGATGCCCTATTGTTTCCCCCTATACACACTATGATGCTCCATTGTTTCCCCCTATACACAGTATGATGCTCCATTGTTTCCCCTGTACTTAGTATGATGCCCTATTGTTTACCCCTATACACAGTATGATGCTCCATTGTTTCCCCTGTACTTAGTATGATGCCCTATTGTTCCCCCTATACACAGTATGATGCTCCACTGTTTCCCCCTGTACACAGTATGATGACCTATTGTTTCCCCCTATACACAGTATGATGCTCCATTGTTTCCCCCTGTACTTAGTATGATGCCCTATTGTTTCCCGCTATACACAGTATGATGCTCCATTGTTTCCCCTGTACACAGTATGATGCCCTATTGTTCCCCCTATACACAGTATGATGCTCCATTGTTTCCCCCTATACACAGTATGATGCTCCATTGTTTCCCCCTATACACATTATGATGCTCCATTGTTTCCCCTGTACTTAGTATGATGCCCTATTGTTTCCCCTGTACTTTGTATGATGCTCCATTGTTTCCCCCTATACACATATGATGCCCTATTGTTCCCCCTGTACTTAGTATGATGCTCCATTGTTTCCCCCTATACACATATGATGCCCTATTGTTTCCCCTGTACTTAGTATGATGCTCCATTGTTTCCCCCTATACACAGTATGATGCTCCATTGTTTCCCCTGTACACAGTATGATGCTCCATTGTTTCCCCTGTACTTAGTATGATGCCCTATTGTTTCCCCCTATACACACTATGATGCTCCATTGTTTCCCCCTATACACAGTATGATGCTCCATTGTTTCCCCTGTACTTAGTATGATGCCCTATTGTTTCCCCCTATACACAGTATGATGCTCCATTGTTTCCCCCTATACATAGTATGATGCTCCATTGTTTCCCCTGTACTTAATATGATGCCCTATTGTTTCCCCCTATACACAGTATGATGCTCCATTGTTTCCCCCTATACACAGTATGATGCCCTATTGTTTCCCCCTATACACAGTATGATGCTCCATTGTTTCCCCCTATACACAGTATGATGCTCCATTGTTTCCCCCTATACACAGTATGATGCCCTATTGTTCCCCCTATACACACTATGATGCTCCATTGTTTCCCCCTATACACAGTATGATGCTCCATTGTTTCCCCTGTACACAGTATGATGCCCTATTGTTTCCCCCTATACACAGTATGATGCTCCATTGTTTCCCCCTGTACACAGTATGATGCTCCATTGTTTCCCTTGTACTTAGTATGATGCCCTATTGTTTCCCCCTGTACACAGTATGATGCTCCATTGTTTCCCCTGTACTTAGTATGATGCCCTATTGTTTCCCCCTATACACACTATGATGCTCTATTGTTTCCCCCTGTACACAGTATGATGCTCCATTGTTTCCCCCTGTACACAGTATGATGCTCCATTGTTTCCCCCTATACACAGTATGATGCTCCATTGTTCCCCCTATACACAGTATGATGCTCTATTGTTTCCCCCTATACACAGTATGATGCTCCATTGTTTCCCCCTGTACAGTGTGATGCTCTATTGTTTCCCCCTATACACAGTATGATGCTCCATTGTTTCCCCTGTACTTAGTATGATGCCCTATTGTTTACCCCTATACACAGTATGATGCTCCATTGTTTCCCCTGTACTTAGTATGATGCCCTATTGTTCCCCCTATACACAGTATGATGCTCCATTGTTTCCCCTGTACTTAGTATGATGCCCTATTGTTCCCCCTATACACAGTATGATGCTCCATTGTTTCCCGCTATACACAGTATGATGCTAGTAAATAATGATTTCATAGGTGGCGTGACTGCAGGTTAGCTCATGTGTAGACACCAGGTGATGTGACTTATTTTCCTAAGCTTTCTGCTATAAGATGAAGTCACAGGTAGACCAGTGAATATGATGTTGCTCAATAGTATGTAACTGATCTGGAGGTACGTGTATTGTTTGCAGAGCTTGTTCTGGCTAGTGATCCAACTAACTGCAACTATTCATGGCTGGACATGCAAGATAGTGCAGCCATCTTCTAGTCCCTAGCAAACAAGAAAATACTGTTACATTGTGGTAAAATCCTGCTAGCCTGACATTCCACGGCCAAGGTTGCAGAACTTCCCCGGTTTAAAAAAAAAAAATCCATGAGAATTTGCCTTAACAGCCCCCAACAGTTTTACATGTATTACATTGTATACAAATCCAGGTGAAAATGGAAAAGGGGCTGTTTTATGTAAGAAAAATCAGCAATAGGCTTGTGTATTGAAAGATTACTTAGGCTAAGGTCCCATGTAGCGAATCGCTGCTATAAAATGATATATAAAAAAAAAAAAAAAAAAAAATCACACGGCGGAAATGCATTGCTTTCCCGCAGCGTTTTTTCACGTGTGTTTCTGACTCTATTATACCTATACGACAAACGCCAGCATTTCCATAGGTATAAATTGAAACACTGCAATTTACAAAAACACAAAAGGGGTAAATGGGTATTTCAGCCAAAGACATTCAATACCAGGGGGTCCAGCTGCTGGGACTTTTACTGATCACGAGAACATGGAGGAGTGGTCAAACATGCTTGCTGTCTAAGGCGACTACAGTTAAATCGGTGGTGGTATGACCTAAATTAATCCGAATCACGATTAATTGGGCATTGTATCTTGATTATAATCAATGGTGGTATTTTGGTCAGGCCCCTTTTACAGTATAAGTATGTGTTGGGCAAGGTTCCCCGATGGTTTCGTTCGGACCAAACACGGCCGAATCGGAACTACTATTATACTGTGGGGTCTGTTCAGACACCAGGGTAAACTAAACAGGCCCAGTTGAGGTGAGCAAAATCGTGCAGCTGCTGAAACAGGGAGTCGCTGTAACTTTAGCCGGAGCTCCCAGAGAGAAGGCAGGGAAGGTTTATGTACCAGCCCCAGTTACAGGGGATATCAGCCTCCTCCCCACCCAAAAAAAATGTCAGCAGACGTCCCCAAAGGTCTATTATGACCTTATAGGGACACAATGTAAAAAAAAAAAAATAAAAATTAAAAATACGCCAATAACATGCCCTTATTAGAGGTTATAGCCCCACCCCCAACGACACCATACAAAGTAAAAATTACCGTAATGGAGAGTAAAAACTATTTTAAAAAGTTTAGTAGCACTTTGTGTTATTAAATAAAAAAAAAAAAAACGAAAAGTGAAAGAGACATGTTTTAGCTTTTCCTGGATATAAAAAAATTTAACACATGCAAAAATAAAAACATAAAAATAAAGCCCTATGTGTCACCGAAAAAAGATACAGAAATTAGTTGAATAACACATGATAAAAATGTTACAGACCTCCAAAACCGCAGATACAAAAAAAAAAACCTGAAAATGTGTCTGGTCTGGAAGGGGGTAAAGCATCTGGTATGGAAGTGGTTACAAGATCCCATGCTAGACGGCAAATATATCCATAGCATTGCATTCACCTGACATTGCACAAATATATATTCCAAGCAGTTGAGGAATCTTGCGATTATGGGCTCTGGATGTCAGCATGGTGGAAGTTTGTAAACTAGGAGATGTTCAGCGGACCACAGGTGTCATGAAATATTACAGTGCATGACCAGCTTTCATATGCAGAATCCAGGACTGCACAGTACTACTTGTTTTAAGGCCACATGCACACATCCGTCTTTATCTTCAGTGCTTTTTTTTTTTTTAAATACAGCATGTCCTATTCTTTTAATTTTTCACTGAAGCTTTAGTCTATTACAGTCTGTGGTATCAGTGGAAAATGGATGAAACGTGGACATAAAAACCAGACCGAGGACTGAAGATAAAACGGATGTGTGCATGAGAACTTTCTATATGCTTTCCTAGAAGTAAACCTAGTGAAGAAGCACACATCCAAATTGTCTCTAGATTTATTAAATATATTTCAGTCAGATGCAATTATCTTAAATATGAAAGACTCAGCTTTTTGGCCAGCGCCAACACAAAGATTCACACAACGGTTTAAATAGAGGAGCAGAAACTGGCTAAACGGATCTCATCCAGTGTCTGCAGAATTAATTCTCTTGAAAAGTACAACATATTATATACAGCTATAAATTAACTCTAAATAGATTTTCTCTTTTCATCTTTGTTCTAAAAGTCTTCCGATTCTGGTATGGTTAGTTGTAATATTCAGGCCACAGTTGCGGGGGATCTGGCTCCTTGGTACACAGAAGGTCCGTTCCATGCCAACTGCGGCAGAGCTTGTAATATCCTAGATGAGAGGGTAAAGTCTATGGGCAAGAGAGGAGGTTCAGTCCTGCTTCAATATCGACCAGTGCCGAAAAACGTCAAGAGGATTGTGCATTGACATTTCTGAATTTTTAATCACATTAAAGTTGAAGAGTCAGTAACGCACTAGGAAACAATGCGCTTCAGGCCCCCCAGCAGGAAATGAGGCCATGTGTCTCCTGGAACAAGGTGTATTGCCAAAGATTTCCAGCTACTTTGAATATCTGCAAGGAATAGACAAGTCACTGAGCATGTGCACCACACACTTAGAAATGTACTTCTACTGTGTTATAACAATTGGTGAAAGACGTAAGGGTATGTTCACATGGGCAAAGTTCTTATAAAAATCCGACTAGTATTTTGCATCAGGCCAGAACTGCAGGCTGATCAGTGTGGGGTCCGCTGTGGTTTTAGTGGCGTTTCCAGTGCAAGATAGGGCAGGATGCTTAAAAACAAAAGGAGTATTGGTCGTTACCACACATTGGAAACATTGGGTGATGGATTTGAGGAGTTTTTCAAAACGATTCTGATATCTTGTGTGTGTCAGAAGTGGTATATTAAAACTCAAGAGTATAAATACACTGAGGTAAACGCATGCAGCTGGTACCCCATCTACCCAATGGCCGCACCATTCAGAACATAATTGAATGGGGCAGAAATTACTATTATTTAATACAACTGTATGAGGCTTGCACAAAATTCTTCACATACTGCTGAAGCTACCCTATTCAGATCTATGGAATGGAAGTTTAATAATAGAAATTAGCTCTGTGAATATGCCCTAAACGTGCTCCAGTGATCTATTCCATGCCAAAATCCTGACATTTCACAGCTAATGTGGATTATTTCCCATTCACATGCAGCAGAAAAAAAATAAAATCCGTGCATAAAGAAAAGCCACAGCATGCTTATTACTTGCATGGAGTGTGCACAGTAAAGCTGTAGACTAGTCCCATTAAAGGAAAATGGAGCTAGGCCAAGTGTGTACCCTATGGCACATGCAAGGTGTAAGGGCTTACTTGCATGTCCATTTAATACAGGTGTGTGATATCTGTGTTATTAGTCAAGGACAGTACACAGTCCTGCTCCTTGTCAGTTCGTGTGCTGTCCATAAAAATTGTCTATGCTTTTCAGTGTCCCTGGGCCCATGTATGGCATCTGTGTGCTGTCCATGATTCTCACAGACCCAGTGGGTTTACAAAGATACATGTCATACTTTTGCTGTATGTGAATGTAGGTTAGTGAATCCAGAGAGCTGCTCTGTATGTACCTGTGCTTACTCCATTGTGCTAAGCAGACTAGCCATGCATAGAGGCCTGGACTTCGGTCAGTCTGTTACAACTTGGGGTGCCCATCCTTTGCGCTCTCTGGTACAGCTCAGAGTCCCCAAAGTAACGAGCTCTGTATAGTAATCCTTCCTCTGAAAGAGGAGAAAAAAAATAAATTAGTGTATTCGCTTACATATAAAGCAAACTGCTGAAAATACTTTTACCACAATTTGAAGTTAGATCATTGTTGACAGCATGCTGTTTTTAATGTATTTGGACAATTTAGGCACCCTGCGTATAGCAGAATAAGGTCCAGAAAGTCCGGTCCATATCCAGATCCTATCCGCAGAGCGGCCGCTCTGTTTAAGTACCCGGCGTCATACTATTACGGCGGATGTCAGGAAAGGGTTACTGAAGCCATAACATACATAAACAGAGAGTAGGATGAACTGGGCCATTTGCACAGGAGTCGCTGCACCACAGTCAGTTATGTCACAGCAAGTCCTGAATATCCTGATCACTACAGTAATGAACTGATAGGATTATGTTAGGTCATTACTGTAGCAATTGGGCTGATCAGGAGCTCCTTGTATCATACATAACATAACCGACTCCTATACACGTGGCAGAGTTCAGGCCGGGAAATACAGCCCACGCATGGAGCGTTTTCCATGGACAGGACTCTGTCGTGTGAAAAGGCCCAAAGGCTTCATTTTCCACTATGCCAAGTATAGATTTCTTTCATTTGAAACAATCCCTTAATGCTGAGCCCCCCACCTGATTCCACAATATTTTGTAAGTGCTCCGATAATACAAGTACATTAATATGCTAGGCATTCAAGAGTGGTTTCCCCATTACCGTCTTCCTTTATAGCAATGGATTGCTACTGGACTTCCATGCTGTACTTACTCTGCTGCTTCTCCTTCCAGCAGTTATTCCTTAGATTGGCTATAAAGTCTTCTTCTACACTTCTTTCTACGTTTCTTAGATTATTGCCAGTATATTCCTCCTCAAAACTTTCTGACACAAAATATGGAACCTTAAGGTGCTCAGTGAGCCTCTTGTGTATATGACCCACAGACCTGTGTAGAAAAGATATAACAGAACCAGTTAATCTCTATTTTAATTTCTCATGTGTACACAAGGATTTAGCTTTTTGCATTAAAGGTACAAGACATTTCTTATCATAACTTGCAACCATTTGTATCCATAATTGCCTTGTGTGGATGGCGGTGTGGGAAAATGACTGCAAACATAAAGTGTACCTCCAACTATAAAACCACTTTTCATAAATGGTGAAGGCGACTAGAAGAGCCTGTAATATATCTTATTAAAGAAATAGGTTTCTTCCTCCTCCTCCTTCCCATCAATCAGATTCTAAGGAGCTATTCACACGCCTATGTTCTGTCCAGGAAACAAAGTCCATACCTGTCATATGTCCCAATCTGACACTGGCTGTGTGAATAGAACACACTACATCTAGGAGAGTTATAATACAGTGAGATCCTGGACAGCTGGAACTATACTGTAAACTGCACACAAAGCAGCAGTACTATATAATCTTATTTGTATGTTTGTGTGAAACTTAAAGTATACTTAACCTTTCAAAATATTGTGTGTAAATAGTACAGTGTGTGTACACGAGGAGCAACACATCTGTCTACTATACAGGTTACATTTTACAATTTTGTTAAGCAGTTTTCCCATCTGTAGGCTCTGTCTGTTAGCAGTTCTCTCTGACCCTGTGTTATATTCCATACACTACACACAGTAAGTAGAGGTAAATCTGTTATATAATGTAACTTCTCTCATCAGAAACAGCCCTAGGACTAAGCAATATAAAATGTATAGAGAAATACTGACCTGTGCTTTGGTTGTGATAGAGAGCTCATATTTAGCTCCAGCATAAGACTAACATTTACAGATCCAATTTATTTAATAGTATCTGCTGTTAATCTTATATGTGTGTGTGTGACCTCCAAAGACATCAGATCCTCAGCAGATTACATCAAATGCAGATAAATATTATGTATGGCTATCTTAAATCAAGTCTTTCTTTTCTTATCTCCTGCACTTCCTTTTCACTCCTCCCCCATTCCGCTCCATAGACTTCTATAGACATGTGTGATCTAGGTCATGTGACCTGTCTGAAGACAGATACAACAGGGATTTTCAGGGGGAAAGTCATTTTAGCAAAGGGACGTGGAGGAGGGAAGCTTTCCTCTGACATTAGAACAAATTCTAATACATTTGTTTAAAGTTTGTTGAAAAGTTAGTGGCCATAAAATTGCCAAAAAATACTCTGAGGTCCTCTATAGACTCCACCGAAAATATATAAAAATAAACCTTACAAATCTTAAATTCAAAACACTCCCTCTTTCCATTTAAGTCAGAATATGGCAACCCATAGCAATTTTTGGGTAAATATTAAAATTTGGCCTCTTCATAGTTGTATTGACCCACTTAATGTCACTTTTTACCACAAAAACAATGACCCTATTTGCATCCCACAAATAACTTTATTAAGAGTTCATACTGTAATATATGGATTAATGAATAATGTCATTAAAACTACAACTTGTCCCCACAGAAACAAGACCTTATATGTCTGTGTTATTGAAAGGCAAGGCTAAAAAATAGAAAACCTGGAAATCCGCTGTAGAATAAAAGGGTTAAAGCTGCTGTTTGTTTTAGGTGGTTAATAGCTGGGCTGTTTACAATGTGTCCCTGACCTTTCAGCCATAATTGGGTAAGGTCTCTTGTGTATACATAACCCCTTGTACTACCTACTAGAAGGACCTGGTGGAAGCGCTCAGTGGAGGGAACTTAATCGCATGCAAATTCATTTCTGAACATTTAGGTGTCTTTTTAACCAATGTACAGTACTTGTGTAGCACAGTTTATATCTTGAATCTTCGTATCCTGCAAAACTGGCCAATGCTATACACAGACAGCCTTTATGTAGAAACATTGTTGGTGCCACGTTAGGTAACCTATCCTTACACTGCACAAAGTCTCACACACATGGAAGAGATCAAAATAAGCTGTAAGGTTTAAAGAGGAGCTGTCACCAAGATTTGTTTATCCATGTCTATGCTGTGGTCTCTCTGGGAACGGGGTCTCTGTGCTGTATGTCATGCAGTGTTACCGCCCACTTGGCTAGTTTAGTGCAAAAACATTTGTGACTTTTTTTTTTTAGCTTCTGTGCTGCCTTCACCACTTCCCTGAAAAGGAGGTGTAGCAAGGGCAGATTTATCATCAGTTATACCAGAAATCTGACAAATGAGGCACACCCTCCACTGACCCTGGGGTTATGCAGACCGACATTAACAATGCCAGTCTTCATAAATTTCATAAATGTGCCCTAGTGTCTTTAAGTTTAGGACCTAAATTTTTATTTTAGAAAACTATTGAGAAGTCATAGTCAATGAGCAAGTCCTCAGAGCTGATCAAAGGCAAAGCGGCACATGCTTAGATGGAACACCACTTATACACTTACGGTCTGTGGCTCAGGCTGTAAGGCGGATTGGACACCATCAATTGACTCAGGGCAGACACAATTATGAGGATCAGAATGGGCATCAACTGAACAAACATTCCAAGAGTTCCCTGGATAAAAACATGAAATATTCACAGCTTTAACTACATACACAGTGGGGCAAATTTACTAATAGTGACCGTCCTAAACTGGCGCCTCTCATTGGCTTAAATGTATGTGCACGTGGTACCTTTTTTTTTTGTACAGGTCATAAAAGTTGATGAATATGGCCACAGCATGTTAGCTTTTTTTTGCTAATTATGACAGAATTCTGGCACCTTATACTTGATAAATGTCCCCCAGTTAGTCAAAATATTGTTAAAAAAAACAAAAAGCAGTAGCGTTTTTTTTTTAGCAAAAGATCAGTGTGCATTTCAGGCTTGATTAACTCAGTTTTGTTTACACTGTATGAACCCAATGGTAGAATGCATGGTCAAATATTAGGAAAGGAATAAACTACAGTATAAATAGTTTAAATTATTTTTCCGTGATGGAAAAAGGATGGGTATCTCTCCCTTTGGAAAAAAAAAAAATGTTCTGGTTTGGCCTTAATCCCAGACGAATGTCTCGAGGTTTCATAGAAAACCAGGCAATAATCTATAGGGAGCTACTTTCCAAAAGGTGGCGCTAGAGTCAGTTTTAGACCCTAAACAGCATAACATGGCCTGCAAAGTCAATCTCCTTAAAGAGAACTAGTACCCCTTCTGACCCCAGTCAAATATTAAGAATTTATATGGAAGTAAAATATCTACACTATGTGTACATTACCTTTCAAAGGTATCAGTCATATAGCTCCCTCTAGTAGCCACACAATGACTTTACAGAATCCCTGAAAACTTCAGAAGAACTGATCAATATCTCATCCAGAAAATGTACTTACATCGCCTTGGTGTTCTCGTCTGTCTTGTCTCTGAGAGTATGTGTAATGCATTCGGCCATTGCTGTATACGTGAACATTACCTAAACGTAAAAAAGGAAAATCAGAATGAGTAATTCACTTTCTATAAGTGCAAACAAAGGAAATGAAGTAGCAGCAAAACAGCTCCGGATGTAGAAAAAACTCCTTTAATAAACACAGTGCAAACAGGTTAAAAGCTCTGGACAAACAAGCGACGGGCCGTTTCGCTCTTACCGCACGTCTACAGGCTTGACAGCTGACACACCTCCCAATGCGTCATCATATAGTGACGCCTACTTCTGGGGTGTGTCAGTATCCACCAATGACTGTCAGGAAAGGTCCTTGAGGAAGCGCGCAAGCGCCGTATACACGGCCAGCGATACTACACGTCATTAAAAACAATATATAAAAACAAACAAAGTGCTAGTGTTGATATTTTCATGCTATAATGACATATTGATTTGCAGCTCTCCACAACATATTTACTGCTCATCCTATAAACATTGCCTGTGGACATTGCAATTATTGCAATCAAAATTTAAAAAGCAAGAACTTATTTATGGGGACTACCCATTGGGTTGTCAACCAATTCTTAAATTGTAAAACTAAATTTTTGGTGTATGTTATTTTTTTGTCCTTTCAAACGATTCTATATCGGAAAAAATATAAGGAGTTTGCATGTACGGTTCAGGGAACACGTGAAATCCATCCAGACAGGACAAGGTTTCTCCCGCTTAATACAACATGTTAAAGAGGTTCATGGGGGCGATGCATATACCTTGCGTTTTGCGGGTATTGAAGTAGTTACTAATAACCCTGCAGGAGGGGATCGACACCAAGAAATATTGAAATGTGAGGAAAGGTGGATTTTGAGAACTCAGGCTCTTGGTCCATTAGGACTTAATGATAGAATTGAAATGAATGCATTTCTAGAATGCTTTCTCCCATTTATTTTGTTCTCTTTCTTTTTTAGTAGAATTTCAGATATTCGGATTAGAAGTTATGTTTGCCCTCTATCTATGTTTATAGGATGAGCAGTAAATATGTTGTGGAGATCTGCAAATCAATGTCATTATAGCATGAAAAATATTAACACTTTGTTTTTCATGACGTGTAGTATCGCTGGCCGTGTATACGGCGCTTGCGCGCTTCCTCAAGGACCTTTCCTGACAGTCATTGGTGGATATTGACACACCCCAGAAGTAGGCGTCACTATATGATGACGCATTGGGAGGTGTGTCAGCTGTCAAGCCTGTAGAAGCGTGGTAAGAGCGAAACGGCCCGTCGCTTGTTTGTCCACAGCTTTTAACCTGTTTGCAAGGTGTTTATTAAAGGAGTTTTTTCTACATCCGGAGCTGTTTTGTCGCTACTTTGTTTGCATTTGGATGACACTTTTTCAGCGTGCCCCCGGATCTCCAAATCTGAATCAGCGACACAGCTAAGTACTCCTTTCTTATATATATTAAAGACTCAGTTTGGTAGTGCCCGCTGTTTGTGTGAATCCATCCTAAATTTTTATGGACAAATAAACCTATTAAAAATGAGCCATAAAAGAAGCTTACTAGAAGGGAATCCTCCTCCAAAGAACATATTAAAGAGGTCTTCAGGAGAGATGTCGGCTTCAAAGCCTCTGTGGAAGTCGGAGTGGCCATGTCGTGAGGCACTGACTTTCTCATCTCCAAACTGATCGTACTGCTTTCTCTTCTCTGCGTTGCTTAACACTGCATATGCATTCCCAATGGCTAAAGACAAAAGCAAAAGAAATGGGTGACGGTCTACATGTAGAAATAATGCAATATATCTTATTGAAACAAATGAAAAGATTTGACAGTATCACTAGAACAGAAGTACACTCACTTTCTGCACATTACTACTGGGCATCTTGTAATCTGCAGTATTGTTAATTCCCTCAATGGGCACCGCTCCATAACAGAACAGCCTTCTATTGGCTTCCCTGGTGTCACATGATCACTAGTCTGGTTGACCAATTCATACATCTATGGGCAGACTGGAAGTCTCAGATTCACATCAATGCTCTCATGTTGATCACTTGTGCAATACCTTCAATTAGGTGAAGGAGCTAACTAACAGGTTAATAACATTACCAGTACAGTGGTTGAATAACGGTAACAAATCTGGTTATGTTCCTGTTTTGCTAGGCTGAATTGCTCATTATCTGTAGATGTTCTTATCTGTATCTTAATTATACCACAAAATAATAAACCACAGATAATATTTTCCTATACATACAGTCGGGTAATGACTAATATCCTGCAGCCAACCATGATATGTCTGCTCAGCAGAGGTGACAAATGGAAACTGCTCAGGAAATAAAGAAAAGTAAGTAAAAGAGCCTGCTAGGCAAATTCTCTAACTTTTTGACATAGTGCATTCAATTCTGGTCTCCTAGGTTTGGTCTCAGGAACTGTAACAGCTCCTCCAAAGACATGGATACATTGTTCAAAGGGGACGTACCCTGTCACGTTGCCAATCTCTTTTTCTTAAAGGAATCAGTCTAAGTAGATTCTTAGGATAGGCCAGGACCCCTGCAGATCAGCTGCTCCCAGTAATGTATACATGGTGGGAGCTGCACTGCTGACTTGTTGTACAAACTGTAGCGGAGGCTTCAGGTACTATAGCGCTGTCCCATAGATTTCAATGAGGCAATGGTTAGGCCACCAATATTAGAGCAGTCCATATAAACCACAGAATTAGGGGGAAATTTTCCTGCAGGTCTTCCAATGTGGTGTACCTCATAATGTGTGTGCAATGTCCCACCACAGGACTCTATGTGGGGGAAACAGGGCAGAGACTTAGTCAACGAATGAACTCACACAGATCCAATATTAACAACAGCAGAACCGATCTCCCAGTGGCCGCACATTTCTCCGGAGAAAACCACTCTATTGAAGATTTGCAGGTTGTGGTTTTAATGGGACATTTTAAGATGCAGGAGAAAAGGAAAGAATGGGAGTACAAGTTTATGCAAAAATTTAAAACTCTGCAATTTGGACTTAATATTCATGCCAGCTTCATGTCACACTATGTATGACCTGTGAGGGTCACTAATCACCTCCTGATAGCAAACAGATAACAGATCCCTCTGTCACGCACCACAACTTTCCAGATTGTTTTTTGACCTGTTGTAAATAACTTCTCAACTTAGATTGCATTTTGTTTTGGTTTTTTTTAAGGACTCTAAAATCCTTTGAAGACCATGTGTATAGAGTATAAATAATCTGTGAATTTTCAGTTCTTGTATAACACCATGTCTGAAGAAGAGAGCCAGTACTTTTGAAAGCTTACTTATCAAATATACTCAGTTAGCCTCTAAAAGGTATCGCCTGATTTCTTCACTCTTCCACTACACAGGGCAATGTCATCATCTTACAAGAGAGCTTGTTTGGCGACTAACTGCTGCCACCTCCAGGGTGTAGGCACACATTGCGGCTAGATTTATTGATTATTGCTAGAATAAAGGCTCTTAGAATACATTTCCATTATTATTTATCATGCATGTACCCCCCCTCCCCAAAAAAAAGTTATTCACTACTGTACAATAATAAAAATCTTGTCAATAGGCCCCTCTACATGAACTAAAAAGTATAGACCTGTAAAAATGTGGTGATGCCAATATTTGTGCAGATTCTCATGCAAAAATGAGCAGTCGGAAGTTTTATCAGACAGTGACAGTTTTATCGGTGTCATTGATGGGGGGCTGACTTCAAGGCTGCATGACAAGCAGTCTACTGAGGGGACTGCATCCATCTAGTGAGTGCTGACTACCCACCATTGCTGACCCAGCAGCTCTTTCATACGAGGTGGCATCTTCAGAGATATACAGTATGTATATATGATTGTGGTCAGTAAGTGTCCTCTTTCTGCTTCCCTGTCAATCCTATAACATGAGAGTAGTTCAATCTACTGAACTACCAGCGGTGGACTCACTAATCTGATTTACACTGGGCTTTATCGTAAGATCATACTTGCCAGTAGCTAATCCTATATGGCAAAGCTACGGCTCAAGGGTTAACTGACCTGAGAGCCATGAAACCATATCTAGATTAACACTAAACTGACCTGGTTATACTGCGTGGTCATCATAGCCATACTATACTATATCATTTATACATTTAGTGTAAAATCCATATAGCTATACACATATATTACACTGTATAATTACCAGTGCCTTACCAATTCTGCCTACTTTTTTTTCATTGTGTTTTATAGGTTTTGTATGCCAGACAGACATACAAACACAACGCTTTAATACCAAAATTAAAGACACCTGCACCATGCCTACAAAAACATGGCTTTATTTTGTTGCAGTTTTCTACAATTACAAGCGGTTTTCCCACAAACAACATTTATACCCTATTGGCGGGTTAGATGTGTCTGATCACTGTGCTCGGACCCCCACCAATTACAAGAACAGGGTCCCGTGAAAGTAGCTGCAGCAAGTTGATAAACATCACCTAAGTGAATGAGGCCGAGCTGCAATGCCACACAAAGATCCATTCCTGTTACTTGGATAGGAACAGAGCTACTTCCAGCACTCACAAGAGGCCGAAAAACTCCTTTAAAATCAAAGGGGGTAACAACTCGAAGAAGAGCCATTACAATAACTCCCATTATAATGTAGCTTTCTCTTGCCAAACAAATTAAACAGATTTTTTATGTATATATTTTCTAACTCAGCTTCTAGTTTACACACCGCCTTATGGCAGGAACCATTATGGTAGTGCCACAGTTATGAGCATCATTAGGATACATTCACATGGAGCTTTTGCAGGCTGACTTTGAGGCGGAATCCGACTCAAAAAACGCCTCCCATTCATTTAAATAGGAGTCAGTAGCAGTTTTGTTTTCCTGTAGCTCATTTTCGTCAGTTAGAGGGAAAAAAGCAATATGACCTATCTTCAGGTGGATCCCGCCTTGAAAAACCCATTGAAATCAATGGGAAGTGGAAAAAAAGGGAAGTTTCCAGGTTCATACAGTCTGCTGGAGCAAAAAAACGCGTCAAAAACCATTTCTTAATTCCTGAAGCAGGTTTTTTCAGCCTGCAAAAAAACTCAGTGTGAACATACCCTTACAGGGAAGCTGAGCTTTCATGAATAGTTAAAATATGTGTAGGGCCTTGCTGGGCAGTCTGTATAAGCCTCCATACATGATGTTCTATCAGTTTCTCTGTTGTTAATAATCACATTATCGCTGTGTAAAGCCATGCATCCAAGCAGATAAAAGACAAGAAAAAAACTAATGTATGAGCACAGTCAGTAAAGCTGTTTGCTGTCTGTGAATAATATCCCATCTGTAATCACACAAGAACATAGAAGGCTCTTCTTAGGTTAGGTTCACACTAGCATGGCCTCTCTGTTGCTCGGGTCTGTAGGGGGACCCAAACAATGGAGAGGTGGACCACTACAACAGCAGTAACACACAGAGCCCAGTGGATGCCACTGAGTGTCTGTCGTTTTTAAACTGAAACCGCCAGAAGAAAAAATCCCCTATCCAGGACTTCTTTCTCAGCCAATTTTCGGATGGCTCTGGCACAGATGTGAATGTAGCCTTACATTGTAAGATGTGAGATTTGCAGAATCCTCAGTCTTTTGCATACAGCAACAGCTACACTCGCAGGGGCATAAATACTGGGGTAGCTGCGGTAGCAGCTGCCACAGGGCCCCGGAAATTAGTGTGCCCGGCTGGCCCCCGATGCTTTTTTTCTTTTTTTTTTTAATGGGCCATTACCTGCTGGTGTTACTCCAACAGGTAACAGGCCCTATTTACTTACCGATCCCCGCTGCTGCTCACAGCCGCCTGCGCTTCCCTTTCTGCCGAAGCGGAGGCAGCTGTGAGCAGGAGCGGGGATTGGTAAGTAAGGCCACGGGCTGAACCCCACAAACACTGCTATCATTATACTCTGGGGTCTTTGCAGAGTATAAAACACCAGCTCTATGTTCTGGAGCATAGAAAAGTGGTCCTGTGATGTCTATATGTCCTCAAAGCGCATGGGCAGCGTTAGTCTTTTATGTCTGTCTAGTTTGGTTACCACCCTCTCTCATATTAAAGGGGATATACAGTGACTTACCTTTAAATGCTTCAGTAGCGCCCGGTGCATGGTTTTTATCAGGATGAAATTTTAACGCTAGCTTTCGATATGCTTTCTTCAAGTCATCATCTGATGCGTCTCTTGTTATACCCAAGATTTCATAATAATCTTTGCACTGTTTTATCCTATAAGTAATAAATGTATTGGGTAAGTTATGTGAAGAGAAGACCATGTATACTGTAAGAGATGACAACTGCAGAACTCTTGAACCCTTATATACTTTACTGTGCTGGATGGTTTCTTTATATACTTCGTTCCAGCAAATGGAAATATACATATTTACAGCAAAAGGCTGCACTCCTATCCTGGAACCAGTGTAGAACAGTGCAGGAACCATGGTAAGTTTAGGGATTTAACACTTAAAACGTACTTCCAGCACTTATTAAGCTGTTCTCCTGCTCCTCATCTTCAATCTGACTGCTTGTTTATATTATATCTCCATATGTCATATGAAAGAGGAAATTCTCAGCTTTCATATGACACTAAGATGTAGTTTTGCCTCTATTTTTCCAGACATCTCATCAGTTGAAAACATAGTTGGGATTGAGATATTTATATGAACCCGCAGTTGCTCCCAATCCCGACTGTGGTTTCAATCAGTGATCTCTCTATAGAAAAAATACAGGTAGAACTGCAACCTTTTCGCACAACACCAAAAGTACATTTTATAATGAACGACACAAGTGTTATCTACTCTTCATTACACACAAGCAAAAGTGGAAAAAACTCGGATACAATATTGTGTGCTGCTGAGGTGGTAGAAAAATGTACAGGAAAAGGATCAATTATATGAAAATAATCCTTTAATGGTCCGATATACAAGAAAGACATAATCGAACTAGAGAGAGAGTGCAGAGAAGGGCGACCAAAATTACTAGCGGAATGGATAGATTGGAGTAAAATGATAGATTAACAAACTTGGAGATATTCAGTTTAGAAAAAAAACACGACTGTGGGGAGACCTAATAATGTATAAATATTTGAAGGGACAGCACAAAGAACTTTCTAATGATCTTTTTACCCCTAGGCCAGGGACAGTGACAAGGGGACATCCTCTACAACTGGTGGAGAGAAAGCTTCACCAGCAATATAGATGGAGATTCTTTACAGTAAGAGCAGTGAGGCTATGGAACTCATTGCCCCAGGAAATGGTGGTGGTGGATTCATTGAACAAGTTCAAAGAGGACGTGGATGTCTTTCTCAAACAAAACAATATTACAGGTTATAGGTTCTAGATTCTGTTAAGGACAAGTTGATCCAGGGTTTTTACCGATTGCCAGATTGGAGTCGGGAAGGAATTTTTTTCCCCCTGAAATGGGGAAATTGGCAGAAGCCTCATGGTTTGTTTTTTTTTGCCTTCCTCTGGATCAACTCTGTAGGGGACTGTAGGGTTATAGGATGGACTGATGTCTTCATTCAACCTCATCTACTATGTAACTATATACACTGGCAACGTGTTTTGACACTCAACTGGCATCTTCATCAGGCCAACTACATAGAAAATATAATAAACATATAATATATTTACAGTACATAAATACATTTGAGGTATAAAAAGTATATGTATGCAAATAAATATAAAATGTGGTTGTTTCTAGGGCCAACAGGGGTATGCAGTGCCCAAAGGAGATGTATAAAGTAGTTATTGTTACATAAAATATAAATAAAATGAGAGAATGGATGAATAGTATAATGATGGTATAGAAAATAGAATTTTTAGTACAAAACATAAAAAAAAAAATCCGTACCTAATCAAATACATAGATAAAAGAAATGTATGTATGTATGTATATAAACAAAAACAATTTTAACTAGAATAAATAGATAAATAAGATATAGATAATATTGGATGGATCACTGAAAAAAAAGAGAAGGAAAGGGGTCCATAAATGCTTCTAATATTGTACGGGGCAATAAAGTTGTATGATACCACATAGGAGTCATTAAAATTTACTTTACAGGGTTAAAAAGGATGCTATTAACAGTAATGGACAATAAGACGTGGTAATATAAAATGTAAAGAAATACATGGCTATGTTAACATCAAAATCGTGGGGTTGAGAAAAAAAAAAAAATCAGGTGGGAGACTACTATTAGAAGTTGCGGACCAAGGTTTAGTCTAAGGGTAGCAGAGGAATATATGAGACTGTAATCATGAAGGTGATGGTACTTGCCCAAAGGATGAAGGAAAGTTGAATGTATCAGATGTAGGGAGCGTACAGGGGACTATATATAGAGGAGTGATGGTAGTAGCAGCGTGGGACGCCAGCGCCTGCATGTTCAGCGGCGCCTACATCATCAGGAAGAAGTACAGCGCGTGCGTAGTAGAGGGTGCTCTCGTGTGGAGAAAGAAGTAATAGTGTGACGGCGCATGAAGCAGAGAAGCAGGGGACAGCTCTCAATAGAGAACAAGCGAAAGAATCAAAAAATATAGGATTCACAGAAGAGACAAATTCTGCCAGAAAATCAAAAGTTTAGTTACGCTTTAAACTCTAGATTTTTGGGAGGTTGCTTAAACTTACTAATGCATCAATGAAACGGCCAGTCTCAACGTACCCATCTCTTACATGAATCCAACAGTTCTTTCTGAATTAATAACCTGAAACTATTTTTAGGAGACATTCTGTATACAAGTTACATCAGCACCTGATCCTACCAAAATTAGCAGGTTCAGGCAACAATCTATTGTTTATGGTCACCTTAAAGGGGCTTTCCAGTTTCTGCTCTTGATGGCTTATCCTTAGGATAGGCCATCAATATTAGAACTGTGGGCATCCAACACCCGGGATGCCCGCAGATCAGATGTATTGAGAAAGGATGGCTCCCCGGCATTGCATGCAGGACTTTTTCAGCCAACGATTTTGACTGACACTGCAAGAGGGTTCTTCTGTTTCTGTAACTCCTGACCAGCTCAGGGTGGCAGAGACAAATGCCATGAAAGATGGAAAGGAAAATGCCCCTTTAAGCATACTCTTCATTTTTATTATTTTTTTCCTGTTTACCATTTTATTATTAGCTGAAGCCCAGACATCCCTGCAGAAAGCCACAGTCACACAAAGTACTGAGGAAACATCAGCTATCTCCTAAAAGCTCAAAGTGATCTACAAAACCTTTTTTGTTCAACCACAAAATGTTCCTTGCGAAATACAGCCTCTACCGCAGTATCCGCCACCTACATGCTGTACTCTCCTCCGTTACAGGTCAGATGTTTACATAATATAGCATAACTGGCTCCTAGAATGGAGCAAGCATGTCTGGCCCTGTGTTAGGGTGGGTTCACACCTGCGCTCGAGTCCGTCCACTGTCAATCCGAGTGAAAATCTTGGGAAACAGGATAGGCATCGGATAGCGACAGGTTAGCGACGCATTGCTTTAAAAACCCATTCATTTGAATTGGTTTTTAAAGCAATGTGCGGGTGTCCGATTGCACCCTCTGCGCTGCGAAACAGTTTTTTTCGTCGGACACAAAGTCCTGCATGTCCAACTTTGTTTCCGACGAAAAATCTGGATTCGCAGTGCAGAGGGTGCAATCGGACACCCGCACATTGCTTTAAAAACCCATTCAAATGAATGGGTTTTTAACCAATGCGTCACTAACCTGTCGCTATCTGATGTCTATCCAGTTTCCCGAGAATTTCACTCGGATTGGCAGCGGACGGACTCAAGCGCAAGTGTGAACCCACCCTTAGAGAGTTATGGTATGTTTACACGGCACAATTTGGAGAAGAATTTGAGGCAGTCTTCCATCTTAATATCCTCTCCAAAAACTGGCCAAGTGAAACCCACAGCAAAAGGTCGTAGACACGGCAAGGTAGAGCAAAATCATATATCCGTGAAATCTGAGGGTATGTTCAGAATATATCAGAACATACAGCCCCTTCTCTCTGGCGATCTGTGGTGGTCTTGGCTAATGGACCACGGTTATATATTCTGAAACTGGCTGAAGTATATTGTCATTATGGATTTGTCTGTTTCCGTTACCTCTTCACGGCGTCAAGCTGGTCTGGTGTGTAACTCTTACTTGATTCTCCACCAGCTTCCCCATTTGCAGATGGGCTTGGCTCCGCTGCGTTTTTCCGGTGTCGGGGATGTGGAGGCTCTGTGCCGTTAGACTGGCTGTTTTTTGAGAGGGATTCCATGAGCTCTGCAAGAAGACATAAATTGTGGAAAAAGTCAAGCAAAATAAGGCAGTTCTTACAGATATGTCATATAAACCCTTGCATGGCCTATCCAGACTACCAGACTACACTGGCATTTATTTTGATGGTTATATTAGCCTATCAACAACTATTGCAGGGTCAGTAACAAGGGAGTTAATATCTCTACATACGGAGCCACAAATTAGTACTTTTCAGATTCATATAGGATCCAACAAAAAAAACACCTCCATGCAAAGTAAGAGACATAAGGAGGTTCAGTACAGGTCCATGTCCTTCTACGTCAGCCCTACTACTGCTTCGTACAGAATGCACAAGGAAATGCAGCTATCCGGATGAGCCTTAATAGGTGACATCTGACAAATACGATATGTGTGAAGGTGTCTAGCTCTTCCTCAACAGATGATATCAGGGGAGATAACTGCTGCCAAAAGTTTACTCACCTCTCCCCATTCACACATGCATGCTCGGAACACACATTCAGCTGACACCTAATGAAGACGTATGGGTGCTGGCTCCTCAAAGGACCACTAAACCCAGAATCCAAACAAATAAAACAGAAATAAATCCCTATAATGACACCTCACTAGGGCTGGGCGAGTATGACCTATAGCAAAATCGGGATTAATCGGGCATTTTACCTCAATCACGAGTAATGCCAATTATTTAGGCCTCTTTTAAACCATGCCCCTTTTAGAATATGATTAAGTGATAGGCAGAACCCCGCAAGATTTGTTTTACGAGGTCGTCCGACGGTTTTGTTCAAACCAGACATGGCTGAACCAAAATTGCTATTATACTCTGGGGACTCTTCACACCCCAGAGTATAATAAGTGGGAGGCCAGAGGAGGCGATCGAATATAAAAAAGCCGAAGACAGCAGGAATTCGCACTGGAAAGGGGAGGAACACTGTTTTTTGAGCATTTCCTCACCTCCCCTGGTCCTCCACTTATTATACTCTGGGGTCTGAAGAGACTCCACAGTATAATAGCAGTTTCGGTTTGGACATGTTCAGTTTGAATGAAACTGCAAATATTGTAATAACCAAACTTTCATAATAAAACATGAAAAATAAACTAAAAAGAAAAGAATCCCCAAAGGAACTGGCAGTGTGAAATAGATACAATACTGGGAGCAAACACACAGTGACACGCACTGGCTATACCTCACTAACTCACAATGAAAACAATCATATCTAATACAGGACTACAGGGAAAGTCACCCAACTTTCCCAAACTGGTGAATGGCAAATATCTTTCGTTATACATTGATAACCTCCCCCTTCTTTCTTATATCCCTGCAACCATTCAATAGGTATTCTGAATACAAGTCCTCACCAATACCCCAATATATATATATATATATATATATATATATATCTCTACTAAACAGGTAATGCTGTAATAAGGACTGCTGAATAATGAAGTAATAGAATAGAAAAGAAATCTCCTTCTGGGAAAGCTGGATAACACTGAATGTGGAGCTGTAATAAGGAATATTGAATACTATATTTACTTAAATAAATCTACCTCCTTGCGTTATAATCATTTGTGGCTAAGGCCCCACGTTGCGGAAACGCAGCTTTTATTGTTGCAGATTTTGTTGCGGTTTTTTGAGCCAAAGCCAGGAATGGCTACAAAAGAAATAGGAAATATCTAGGAAGTTCTTATACATCTACCCTGCTCAGTGCACTCCTGGCCTTGGCTCAAAAAAATGCAACAAAATCTGCAGCAAGAAAAGCTGTGTTTCTGCAACGTGGCGCTTTAGCCTAAAAGCTTGCCAGGATTTCATTTGCAGAGTTCTGGGAAAGCTGGGTAACATATCAGGTAATGCAGTAATATGGACTGCTGATACTAAATATACTAAAGAGATCCTGCTTGTAAATCATGCATTGGCTTGATGGAGTTACGTTTCAGGGTTTAAAGAAAACTAAATAGCATAGAATGTAGTTTTGATTGGGAATACTATATTTAAACTAAATAAATCCCACTCCTTACTACATAATTATGCCATATAATGTCAATTGTACTTTTCACGGGAAATCTGGGTAGCATACCAGGGTAATGTTGTAATAGGGACTGCTTAATCTAGTCATAGAATACAAAAATAAATCTCATTACTCCAAAATCATACCCGAGCTTGTCTTTCAGGGTCCAGGGAAAGACTGGTAATATACCAGTGATAGCGATTTCTGAATACTAAATGAATCCCCCTGCTTGCTCCCAAATCATGCCAAAGCTTCCCGGATTTGCCTTCTGGAAAAGCTGGGTAACATAACATGTGATGCTGTAATAGGGAATACTGAATTAATCTAAATAAATCCCACTCCTTTTTCCATAATTGTGACATAATTTGTTAGACTTGAATTTCAGGCAATGCTGTAATAGTGACTGCCGAGTACTAAATATATCTCAATAAGTCCCCCTCCTAGCTCTGAAATTTAAA
Organism: Leptodactylus fallax; assembly: GCA_947044405.1. Taxonomy (NCBI): domain Eukaryota; kingdom Metazoa; phylum Chordata; class Amphibia; order Anura; family Leptodactylidae; genus Leptodactylus; species Leptodactylus fallax. Next base: position 123,015 of record CAMRHE010000104.1, on the reverse strand, counting down.
ACTTGCCAGATGTGCCATTCAGGGTCCCAGGAAAGCTGGGTAACATGCCACTGTAAGCTGTAATAGAGACCACTCAATCAAAAACTACCTGAATAAACCTCTCATCACTATAATTGTGTCATGCCATATCAGATTTGTCATTCAGGATCCTGGGAAATCTGGGTTATATACAATGTACTGCTGTAATAGGGACTGTTGAGTACTAAATATACCTAAGTAAACCCTCCTCTGTAATTGTTATTGACAGATATGCCTTTTAGGGTCTCATGAAAGCTGTTAGTAGATTTTGATTTGGCAGTCTGTGTTACATCACTGCCATAAACCTTTTTAATCCCCACCTCCCCCATGGTGTAATACATGCCCTGGAGCTGCACCGCTTCCATTACACTCAATAGCACTCCATTACCACATTATATTAAATGGGAACTAAGCCCCACACTTCCTGTGATGCCATGCTCGTGCTTTCAGCCCTTCTGTAGCTGGTAATGGAGGGAGGAATATATGGAGGCTATATGGAGGGAGGAAGCACTGTCTGCTACTATAGGTCTGCAAGATTTCTCCCAAACCACTCAGATCAGCAGTTAATTTTGCAGACATGTCTAGAAATGAACATCATGCTTTTTCTTAGTTTTCAGGGTTTAGTGTCCCTTTAACCCGGCCAAAATCTGACCTAGCCTGGATAACAGGGCTCTAGTGATACTGCATATACGTTTTCTACATAAAAGTGAGGAAGTATCACCTTAAAGGAAGAATCTGAAAGTCAACAATTGAAATCAGCAGCAAAACCGCCAGATACAGCAAAATACAGAATTAGAAAACCAAAGGACAGGCATTGTTTTAACCTAGATTATCTATTAACATGCATGTTCAGCATGACCAAAGGTACATATCTATATAGAGGAAGGTGTGGGCGAGTGCTCATCCCTTTTTGGAACCAATGAAGCTTATCTTTTTAAAAAAAAAAAAAATCGAACCCTACTCATTCTCAACAATCAGTTACTGTCCATCCACATTAGGGTATGTTCACACAGCAGAAAATGAAGTGGAATTCCTCTTCATTTTCTGCCTCTGGTATTTTCACCGTGGTCTAGCCACGACAGGATGCTTATGCAGTGCATCTCAAGGCATTATGGGAAAAGGAGCTGGGAAGCTCAAGCGCCCTCTGTTGGATGTAACAAATCCTCAATTTGCTTTTGACCCACTGAGTCTTGAGAAAGCAAAAGGGATATTAGCCAAGCCAATATCACTCATCTGCATACAGCGCTGTTCCAGGATTTTGTCCCTCATCAGTGCAGAGCAGAGTGAACTGGCTGGCTTCACTGGTGCTCTCCACAAGGAGAGAGATTCCCTTCCCTATGCAGTGCATCGGCATTCTGTTGTGGCATCCCGCTGCTGGTTAGATTAGGCCTAAATGAATGGGCCTAACCAGCAGGGAGTCTCAAGCCGCGGAATCCGTGGCAAGATCAAGCAGGACGCTTCTTTTTTTCGCGTCCTGCTGCGATCTCTGCCTCCCATTGAAACCAGAATATGTTGGGAAAAAGCAAGGTCAGACATGTAAAGTCTCAATACCCCATCCCTTTGTTCTCAGCGAATTTGAACTGTACCAGGGGTGTCTGGCAGCAGCTTAAAGAGGACCTTTTACCACCTCTGCCAAGTCCAGCTCTTTGCACCCTTTAATAGCTGTTGCTGCTCTGATTCTGATACAGTTGGAATTTTTTCTCTAGCCCCCACCGTTCCTGAGGGAAGGGGTGTGATTCTGAGCTCTGACACTGTCCGCCTCTAAGCGGAGCTCTGAATCACAGCCCCTGCCTGCTTCAAGTAGCACATCAGGCACCAGAAGTACCAGCACTTATAGCTTGTGGCACTAGGTTCACACTAGCATCGGTCTATCCAGAACAACAGATAGGCGGACTGCTACAACAGCGGTCACATACTTTAAAAAACGGACACCCGATGGATCCCATTATAGTTCAATTGAAACCACTAAATGAAAAAAAATCGACCTTGCAGCACTTTTTCATCTGGCGATTTTCAACACACCGCAACAGAGTCTCCAATACAGATGTGAGTGTAGCCTGAATGGTGGGGGCTACAGAAGAAATTCCAACTGCACTGGAATCAGTGGAACATCACCTGTTACCAGATGCTAAGAACTGGAGCTGGTGACAGGTCCTGACATTGGCGGTATTATATACTGCTAAAAAGCTGATCGTGCACTGAATTCAGCAGACTGTCAGGTCAGCTTTGCCGTTATGCACCCCAGTTGCAGAGATATCCCCCTGACAGTAGTAGGCTATGGAAGAATACTGTCAGGGGAAGGTGTTCCTCACAACCCAACAATGACGCTGAGCTGTAAGGCTCGCCTTTCTGACAGTGGATATCGGTGCTGAAAATTACAGCACTGATATCTGTGGCACCAGGGCACTCAGCACACTCCGTCAGCTTTCTAGAAGTATATAATACCACCGGTGCCAGGGGACGTGAAAGATCTCTTTAAAGCTGTACTGGACAGACAGATAATGACATACTAGGATTGTTCCTGCTGCACATGCTCAGTATTGGTCTGTGTAGTAGGTCGCTGCAAAACAAACAATGATCAACAATAGTTTAAAAGAAAAATAACCTGTCTCTAGCACTGTTACTCCCCTCTCCCTATTAAGAACACATGCATGCTGAGCAAAAGTGACAGATCTCTAGCAAACCCTTTAAGGCTAAGGCCCCACGTTGCAGAAACGCAGCTTTTTTTTTTGCAGATTTTGTTGCGGTTTTTTGAGCCAAAGCCAACAATGGCTACAAAAGGAATGGGAAATATATAGGAAGTTTTTATACTTCTACCTGCTGCTCAGTGCAGTCCTGACTTTGGCTCAAAAAACCGCAACAAAATCTGCAACAAAAAAAAGCTGCTTTTCCACAACGCCGGGCCGTAGCCTAAGGTTGTATTTAATGCTTTCTTTGAATCTCTGCAGACTGCTTCACGGTCCTTAGACTTGTCAGTATTTTCTATCCCAGTGTCTAATGTTTTACTGCATTAATGGATGTGTTTGCTCATTAAGACATAATATCACTACAGCCACTTGGTTAGTTTTGGACATTTCAGTCCCATTCTTCAGCAATACGTCTGTCTGGTTAGTTTAGTGAATTCCATAGAGACTGACTGCCATGGATCTTGTTTCCATATGCTTTGTGACTGCACCAATTCTTCCATGGGCACCAAAGCCCTACAGTGGTGTGTAGCACATAACTCTAACAACAACCAGGGCTGGGTAACCAATGCACCCAGAATAGTTTGTCCATTTATGCTGGATACGTTTTTTGTCGGCCCATTTCTAGTAGGATAACTGTACTTTTCTCTACATTTGCAGGTGACAGATCTTCTACCATGCACTGATAATAAACACACCATGTGCCCAAAAGCATCTCCAAAACTGTGCCAAGGCTGACTACACAGATGAACAGGACACAATGACAGGGTGGACTGCAGGAGAAGACAGCCATGTACTAGGAATCAACCATTTCTTATGTTGCTGTGTTATTTTTAGACTGCAGCCTATAATTTTACTGGGAGTCATGAGTCTTAACCCACATGTAGCTTACAGATGATCTGACTGCTGCTTCTAAGGAAACACCAGTAGCCTGCGTACAGTTTAGTCGTGCAGAACTATTGTCACGGTCTATAGATCCATTTTTTGCGAAGTAGAAATAAGCTGAAGATGTTGCTGAGATGGCGCTGAGCACCTGAATATTCCACTACTGCAGAAACTTCTGATTTGTTTTTTTCTTACTGTCACCAATTAACAGGACAAGCAGAAAACTGCAGACTAGGTACTTGGCTACTCCAGCCTGTGCCAAGCAATTATCTCTCCTTGGAAGAAATAGATAGAAGAGAATCTCTGTAGGTCCAGATAAGCAGCTCATTACCGCCCCCACAACCTGGCTGCAGCTCACACACTTTCAGACTCTGATCTGTAATTACAAAGTGTAAGGCATCTATCTACTTCTTATGATAACTGCATGTGATAGAAAAAATATGGAGGAAGGCGGCAATATAAAAGTGATTATTTTAATGGCCTACATACAGATGTAGCAGAGCTAACCCAAACTTCTGCAAATGGTTAAACTGCTGCATCGCACAGAAGACAACAAAAACCAATGAAAAGTCATTAGAAAAAATCTGTCTTTGATAAGATATCACGCTGCAGCAAATTGCAAAAGTTCTGGTTACCCTGCTACACCTGGTAAGTCATAAAAGGAAATGCAACAGTATAAAATTAAAGGGGTTATGCCACAAAGTATATTTATGCTTTATGCATAAGATATGGATTGGTGGTGGTCTGACCACTGAAACCCCCACCGATCCTGAGAATGGCCCCACTTGTGAATTCAGCCGTGCCCCTGCTGGACAGGATACATCTCTCATTCACTTCAATGGGAGTGCTGGAGACAACTGATGTACAGAACTCTGCTATCTCATTGTTGTAAATAGGAGGGTCATTCTGGTCAGACCCAATGATCAGCTATTTATCCTATGGACAAAGCATAAATATGATTTATTACATAACCTCTTCAATTAAATCAGGGCTGTGGAATCAGTAGGCCAAACCTCCAATTCATGAAAAATAATCTAGTGATTGATTCCTGTGAAAATAACATAAACTATACATCTAATTAATCACATAATACTAATAATTGTATAATAATATGTAAAACAATTAATAATTTATATTGAAGCCAGGATTGATTAAAAAAAAAAAAAAAAAAAAAAACTAGCCTGGCTGACTTTTTTTTTTTTACTATACACATCACACACAGTTTTGCCCCAATTCTGCATAGATGAGTGGTCAAGTCACCCCAATCTCCAGATGTGAGTGAGTGAGTGTGTGTGGTGGTGTCTGAGTGGTCAGATCTACACGTTTATATAATTTGTTAATATGGGATCAGCCCTTTATAGACACCTCTATTGTTCTGCTAGAAGCCCAGATAAAAGATGTAATAACATAAGAGCTCGCTGTCACTGAAACTCCCATTCACTTCAGCTAAGATGAAGTGCACATATCCTGCTTTACTGTCTACACACGCAATGCAGGAAGAAAGTGTGTGCCCCCTATATGGCTGCTGGTGGAAAAGCAAAATAGGTGCAACATTAAAAAAAAAAACAAAAAACTGAACACAAAGTGGATCAGATCTTCACTACCCTGTCGTAGATGCCTGTAGATTTCAGAGGAGATAGATATATATATATATATATATATGTATATGTATGTGTATATATACACATATCTACACACACATAGTAACTGAGATGTGGCGTACTCTTCTGTCTGGTGTAACAGGGTCACCCAGCAGGAGTGCCAAAATCTGATGAGGTAGCAGAATTGTTACATTAATACGCAATGGAGTGTAAGAGACCCAATACACCTTGGGAATATTTATTTAAGTGTACCTCTTCTAGTTTTGCAGAACGTCTGGCAGGTCTCATCACTCCCCGGTGAATATAACACAATGTCTCCGCACCAAGAACAACATCTTTAGAATTAATAGAATCCTTGTAAAAAGACTGATCTGGTGTTAGGAACTAAGAAGTTATCGGACTTGGATAATGTTGGATCTGCAGATGGTTTAAAAAGAAACACCCCGAGTAAACAGACCAAACTAAAAGACAACAGAAGTCTGCTGTGATGGATACAGGAGCATAAACATGGCTGCCCTCGGGGACTCAATTACACGACTGTTAGGATCTTTAATGCACTTTCGCCTAATGTGCCGTGTGAGTGAGAACAATGGCAGCGAGTCCAGTTACTAATACTCCAGGTTACAAATAAGATCTCTTGTGTGTTTTGGAAGCCATTCCGCTATGTAACAAGTCCAGCCTATAATGCTCAATTATTGATCCACTGGAAAGCAAAAACCCCATGGGGTGCAGTCGCACCCAGGCCAAATGAGTCTCAGGGGCAAGAAAACCTGCTTAATGATATGTCAAAGAATTATTAGGGGAGAACCACTTTAAAGAAATATTCCAGGGACTTATATTGTATTATTCTGGGTTGTGCAGGACTAGCAGGTGGACCAGAGGATTCAAAAAGCCCTAAAAAGAGTATCCCTGTGCCGCGTACCACCCCACACAGTGCCCAGTATTATCCCCCGAGGGTTCTACACTATGAGATCTTACTGGTGAGGACACTGACTTGGGATGGAGAAAATTGTAATAAATCTGTCTGGATAACATAAGGAATCTTCTTATTTCTATGGGGATTTTGATGATAGTATACAAGTTATATTAAAACTACCGTAAGTTGCCTATGTCAGCAAACAGTTAATGTATTACTTCACAATGAAGAAATACATGAAATTTCCCAGAAGGAACACCCGACAGATCAGAAAATCCCCAAGGAGATGCTCTGAAACCAGCCGGCTCAGGCAAATGATAATGTCAGGCTTCATGTACGGTATTTCCGCCATTTACAGTGCCACAAAAGTCTGTCATTTACACCCATGAATTGTATAAGCCCTGAATGCCATTGCTACCAATAAAGAGCACTACTGTAATGTTTATGGCAGGGTTCACACATCCTAGTTACAAAACGTCTGCAGTATTCAGACAAGGCCCTGCATAGAAGGGTAGAATTGTTTGATTCTGATAGGAGCTTTTGGGAGAATAGTACAAGTCAAGAGTGCCGCAACCAGGTTGTCTGATCTCGGCTTCACATTGTCTGCAGAATGGACCACTGTTGGCGTCTAGAACTGAGTGAGGTTTTATCCAAGTCTGGTTCTGTGACTAACATTTGTAAGACCCCCCTTATACTGTCATTTATCCTGAGAATGTCAGAGATTCCAGTCACTTCTCCAGCATTTGTTGGACAATCACAGCAATCTCCCATCATTACACGGTTCCCATGGATTGACAAGTTTTGGTAGTGTATTCAGGCTGGTCCATGACCCTGCTGTGTTAAGATGCACAGTAATGTAGCAGACTGGCTAATCCAGAATCCATCGCTACATATGGACTGTGTTACACAATGATTCAGGGAAACCCTTTATTGAAGCCTTTGAATACAAAGGCCAGTTTACCCTGATATAGGATCACAATGGAAGAGTATGAATACTGAACCTGGCAGATTTGCCAAATGCACCCCAATAGCCACTCACTGCTAACAGAGGAAATAGAAAAGCATCTAATAACTGTTCTATGGTGTTCAAGACACAAGACATGTCTCTGCTGGTCCTACAAGGTAAGAGGTGTCCTGTAATGGGCATGTAACTTGTGGGAAAACCAGTTATATTACACTGTTGTCAAGCACAATACAGGCAGAATCCAGCAGGGGTTGTGGATTACTGACATGGAGCAAGACGGGCTATGTCAGAAGTGACAGCACAGGCGATCGCACACATCAGCCTATAATCCATGTTACACACACACACAGCCATTACAGAGAGAATGTGTGAGAAACCCCATGTACACAGACCCAAACCTGGACCAGCTGCATGTGGGTCACACAAAACGTCCCCTGTGATCTAACCAGTCACTCCACAGCTTAGTGGCACTTATTCATCTGCCTATAATCCCGGACAGGACAAGTGTGCCCATTAATTATCGGAGGCACCGGCTGGCGAGAGCGTGGCCAAAAGTCTACACGACCCAGAAACGCAAATCATTTTATTAACTCTTAAGGGCCACTAATACTTTACAAATATTCCTTTTATATACAGTACAGACCAAAAGTTTGGACACACCTTCTCATTCCAAGAGTTTTCTGTATTTTCATGACTATAAAAATTGTAGATTCACACTGAAGGCATCAAAACTATGAATTAACACGTGGAATTATATACTTAACAAAAAAGTGTGAAACAACTGAAAATATGTCTTATATTCTAGGTTCTTCAAAGTAGCCACCTTTTGCTTTGATTACTGCTTTGCACACTCTTGGCATTCTCTTGATGAGCTTCAAGAGGTAGTCACCTGAAATGGTTTTCACTTCACAGGTGTGCCCTGTCAGGTTTAATAAGTGGGATTACTTGCCTTATAAATGGTGTTGGGACTATCAGTTGTGTTGTTCAGAAGTCAGGTGGATACACAGCTGATAGTCCTACTGAATGGAGTGTTAGAATTTGTATTATGGCAAGAAAAAAAGCAGTTAAGTAAAGAAAAACGAGTGGCCATCATTACTTTAAGAAATGAAGGTCAGTCAGTCCGAAAAATTGGGAAAACTTTGAAAGTGTCCCCAAGTGCAGTGGCCAAAACCATCAAGCGCTACAAAGAAACTGGCTCACATGAGGACCGCCCCAGGAAAGGAAGATCAAGAGTCACCTCTGCTGCGGAGGATAAGTTCATCTGAGTCACCAGCCTCAGAAATCGCAGGTTAGCAGCAGCTCAGATTAGAGACCAGGTCAATGCCACACAGAGTTCTAGCAGCAGACACATCTCTACAACAACTGTTAAGAGGAGACTGTGTGCAGCAGGCCTTCATGGTAAAATAGCTGCTAGGAAACCACTGCTAAGGACAGGCAACAAGCAGAAGAGACTTGTTTGGGCTAAAGAACACAAGGAATGGACATTAGACCTGTGGAAATCTGTGCTTTGGTCTGATGAGTCCAAATTTGACATCTTTGGTTCCAACCACCGTGTCTTTGTGCGACGCAGAAAAGGTGTACGAATGGACTCTACATGCCTGGTTCCCACCGTGAAGCATGGAGGAGGAGGTGTGATGGTGTGGGGGTGCTTTGCTGGTGACACTGTTGGGGATTTATTCAAAATTGAAGGAATACTGAACCAGCATGGTTACCACAGCATCTTGCAGCGGCATGCTATTCCATCCGGTTTGCGTTTAGTTGGACCATCATTTATTTTTCAACAGGACAATGACCCCAAACACACCTCCAGACTGTGTAAGGGCTATTTGACCAAGAAGGAGAGTGATGGGGTGCTACGCCAGATGACCTGGCCTCCACAGTCACCAGACCTGAACCCAATCGAGATGGTTTGGGGTGAGCTGGACCGCAGAGTGAAGGCAAAAGGGCCAACAAGTGCTAAGCATCTCTGGGAACTCCTTCAAGACTGTTGGAAGACCATTTCAGGTGACTACCTCTTGAAGCTCATCAAGAGAATGCCAAGAGTGTGCAAAGCAGTAATCAAAGCAAAAGGTGGCTACTTTGAAGAACCTAGAATATAAGACATATTTTCAGTTGTTTTACACTTTTTTGTTAAGTATATAATTCCACATGTGTTAATTTATAGTTTTGATGCCTTAAGTGTGAATCTACAATTTTTATAGTCATGAAATTACAGAAAACTCTTGGAATGAGAAGGTGTGTCCAAACTTTTGGTCTGTACTGTACATTAGGGCTAATGTACTGCATAACCCCTTCGGGACTAAGGATCTTTTGGGTTTTGATGTCCAGAGCAAAATGTCACCTGTACAACCAATTCTTTTTATTGCTTCATTGCATCCAAAATAAAAAGAAAAAACAAAAGAAAAAACTGCAACTTTTTAAGGCCGTTCACATCATGTTTTGATCATCAGTTTAACTGCTCAGTTTTATGGATAAAAAGCTGATGCTAAAAACAGATGGAAACCGATGACCAGCCATTTACATAGGGTCAATGTTAAAGCAGATCAGTTTCTGTAGGACATACCACAGTTTTGTTTCCCACAAAAAAGGACAAAGTTTTTATTTATCTTTTTATTCATCATCCGACTGCATTCCGTGATGCATTCACATCTATGGGGCTTCCGGATCCGTTCCGATAACATGGATGATTATAGAGCAGGTCCTATTCTGCGCCATGTTATCAGAATGGATCTGGAAGCCCCCATAGAGGTGAATATATCACGGAATGGCAGTTAGACGTCATCTGACTCTAACCTCAACACGTCATCTGACTCTAACCTCAACACTGCCATGTGCTTGGATGCTTAAACTGATGAGTAACACGTGATGTGAACAGCCCCCTAGTTATGGATTAAAAATTTATTTTATTTTCTCTTTAAGACCATTAGCAAAGTTACTTACTTCTTATTTCAGATACATTAGAGCAAAAAAATAAAATTAAAAATAAAATATCCTTTCAAGAGATTGGCTCAGGCATAGAACATTGTGTGTGAACAGATGCCACTGTATTCTGGGCAGGGCTGTTACCAAGGCAAAGGTTCTACTGTAATTCACTGGATCCATGCTTGGTACTCCAAGGACAGTAGATAAATTCCTCAGCAACTTTCCTGCCCAGTCTGCACTGGCCTCTCTCTATGCCAGTCTTTACAAAATCGGCGGCATCTTTCACAAATTAATTGTTATCTTTTGCAATCAAAAGGGTAAAATCTTGGTGGAAATTGGAGACGTCCCCAACAGAAGAGACAAGCTCCCATTTCCAATAAAAACGGACCGTGTTTCTTACTACAATTCTTTGCAGAACCCGAATAACAGTGACAATTTTGCTGTGTCCTATCATGGTCGTGAAGAAGTTGTGCCATGCTTACAAAGCAATCTCCATCAGTGCAGCCATGGCTGTGATCAGACGAGTAATAAGGCCGGCCATTCTTGTGGTCAATGTGGATTCCAGCCATCAGAGCCCTACTGCTCAGACACATAAGGTGGATCCATCAAGTTCGGAGTACTGTACCATCTAGTCATAAATTAGGTTAGCACTGTGGCCTTGCAGCACAGGCCTGCCATTGTCACTACATGGAGTCAGTTAGCATCAAGTGGTTTTCCTCCATTGTGGGGTTTTCTTTATGTTTTGTTCTACCACTGTAGGCAGCATTTATTATTTTACATATATCTGACCAAGTTTTTTGGTTCTTATGAGTAGTCTAATAAGTCCCCTAATGATTGGTGCATTACTATACCAGGAAACGCGTAGGGACTAGGGTTCTATAGGGTCACTTTAAGGACAGCTTGGTACTGCCCTTGTTAGGGCAGGAGTTATTTCGGGTGTTAGTGGAAAGTACAGGGGCATGAATAGGGACTTAGTTCATCCTCCTGTTTTGCACCATCACCTGCCGGGTTCTCCTGCCTCAGATGTTGGTAAGATCGTTCCATTTTCTAATGATTTAACCACCATGATGTTTTATGGTATATGGTGGTGAATGTTTATATACTTGCTATAACGTTGGACTCCATTGAGTGGCTATGACAACTTTGATGTTTGTTCTACATTTTTTGACATTTTTTAATGTTTAGTAATTAAATGTTAAGTTTTATTATTGTTTGCATCAGTGCTTTCTTTGTTCAAATCTGACCAATGACAACATCTGCCAGGAGTTTGTATGTTCTCGCTGTGTTTTTGTGGGTTTTCTCCCTCACTCTTAAGACATACTGATAGGGAATATACAGTGTGAGCCCTGGAGGAGTCAGTGACTTACTGTTTGTAAAGCGCTGCGGAATATGTTGGAGCTATACAAGTAAGAGAATAAACAATTAGGAGATCCTAATTTCAGTTGCCATTTACATCACAAGTATTTGGTGTAGTCGATGGCTCTGGCCACTTTGAGAAGTGTGAGAGCGGTATAAACTGTATGTAGTATAGGACAGTAGAGTCGTGAGTGGTAATAAGAAGTATTTGTATACAAGCTGCTAAATGGATCCAATCGCAACTAACAGGATGCAGCTATATATATATATATATATATATATATATATATATATATACAGTCATATGAAAAAGTTTGGGCACCCCTATTAATCTTAATCATTTTTAGTTCTAAATATTTGGGTGTTTGCAACAGCCATTTCAATTTGATATATCTAATAACTGATGGACACAGTAATATTTCAGGATTGAAATGAGGTTTATTGTACTAACAGAAAATGTGCAATATGCATTAAACCAAAATTTGACCGGTGCAAAAATTTGGGTACCCTTATCATTTTATTGATTTGAATATTCCTAACTACTTTTTACTTTTTGCTGCAGATGGTGTCACTGTGCATCGGTCAACAATACAGCACACTTTGCACAAGGAGAAGCTGTATGGGAGAGTGATGCGAAAGAAGCCGTTTCTGAAAGCACGCCACAAACAGGGTCGCCTGAGGTATGCAAAAGCACGTTTGGACAAGCCAGCTTCATTTTGGAAGAAGGTCCTGTGGACTGATGAAACAAAGATTGAGTTGTTTGGTCATACAAAAAGGCGTTATGCATGGCATCAAAAAAACACAGCATTCCAAGAAAAACACTTGCTACCCACTGTAAAATTTGGTGGAGGTTCCATCATGCTTTGGGGCTGTGTGGCCAATGCCGGCACCGGGAATCTTATTAAAGTTGAGGGTCGCATGGATTCAACTCAGTATCAGCAGATTCTTGAGAATAATGTACAAGAATCAGTGACGAATTTGAAGTTACGCCGGGGATGGATATTTCAGCAAGACAATGATCCAAAACACAGCTCCAAATCTACTCAGGCATTCATGCAGAGGAACAATTACAATGTTCTGGAATGGCCATCCCAGTCCCCAGACCTGAATATCATTGAACATCTGTGGGATAATTTGAAGCGGGCTGTCCATGCTCGGCGACCATCAAACTTAACTGGAATTGTTTTGTAAAGAGGAATGGTCAAAAATACCTTCATCCAGGATCCAGGAACTGATTAAAAGCTACAGGAAGCGACTAGAGGCTGTTATTTTTGCAAAAGGAGGATCTACTAAATATTAATGTCACTTTTCTGTTGAGGTGCCCATACTTTTGCACTGGTCAAATTTTGGTTTAATGCATATTGCACATTTTCTGTTAGTACAATAAACCTCATTTCAATCCTGAAATATTACTGTGTCCATCAGTTATTAGATATATCAAATTGAAATGGCTGTTGCAAACACCCAAATATATAGAACTAAAAATGATTAAGATTAATAGGGGTGTCCAAACTTTTTCATATGACTGTATATTATTTTTTTTTTTTTTTTTTTTTTTTTTTTTTTTTTTTTTTTTTTATAATAAAAGAGCAGGACAAGTAAGGCACTACCTACCCTGTCAGGTACATTATATACATATAATATGTACTGTAAAATGGTGTCCAGATAACTATTCACACCTCTGTCTCCGCGATCTTGCCCCCTGTATGACAACCATGCTACTTCTACTGTATACAGATTGATGAATTATGTTGTTCTCTATTGAGGTGCTTATGGCTCCTGACCCCTTGGCCCTTAGTGTATGATTCTATACAGAGCAGTGTTGGCATTTCTTGGTCACGGCACTGACTACTGTGCATCGTCTGCACCTCTGCAACCTTTATGACAATAACACATTTGTCGATTTGGGGTCTTTTTCACATCTGTGGCCATTTTTACAAGATACACAAATAGACCATAGACTAGTGCTGGGCAAATCCCAGGGGGCAGGTAACCAAAGTGCTGACAAATTTGCTGCTGGTGCCTACTGCTATCTAAGATCTATTTATGGCTCAGCTATATATATCTCAGTGTCACCTATACTGGTGAAACATCTACCGTTTCCAGACAGTCCCCAGCAGGGGACGCACAGCAGAATCATGACAGGTGATTTGTGTGATATCTAGCACTTCGATATATGGTGAAAACACTGCCCTGCTTTCAGTGGACGTGATCCACACGTCTCTAAGTAATAAAATCTATACCAGCTATGAGCAAATCTGGTCTGATGTACATCACTGCCTCGTATCCTACGTAATAAATGTGGTATAACCTGTGTTTCCGTAGATACGGCTAGTATCACAAGTTTTACCACCAGTATGTTACACCTCATCACTTGGTGGACACCTGGTGGACCCCATTATAGTCAATGGGGTTCACAGTTTTAGCGGTCTGGATTTCCGTTGTTAGGGTCCCCGAGCGATAGAGACCACAATCCTAGTGTGGACCGGACGTAATTTCAATTGCATGCAGGTTTTTCATCCACATGTGGCTACAGGGACTTCAGAACACAACCTAATGGCTACCAATGTGACAGTGAAATATGATTCATCCTCACATTAGTAACCATTATGTGACGCATTTTGTGTTTGATAATGTGAAGGAAATGATACATTTCTAATATGTAAAACTGAGAAACGCGATGGGATACTTACTGTTAATATGAGACACATGTCTATATGCTTCATATTAACAGCATGTAACCCCATCATTTTCCTCACATTAATAACATAAATGCCGACAAACAGGATGGTCAAAGGTGAGGGGGGTATATGGCTCTGTATGTAACAGCAGCAATAAAGTACACTGCAGAAGAAGTCACCTTACACACGGACATGTACCTGCGGGCAGCACCGGCAGCAGACTAGACAGCGGAGGGGATGTGAGGAGGTATCTGATCTCTCGTAACCTCACACACAGCACTTGTACAGCTTTGGCTCTCCATACCCATGTCCGCCACCTGTCCACTCATGTCTGGGCATAACCACTAAACTGCCGTTTCCCTGTACGCCACCGGCCACATCCTCGCCTCAAACAAGCCTCCAGAGTCACCGCCAACTCAGACATATTTATTAGAAATTGCGCCAGTTTTCTGGAGTGAGCTATAGTGGAAATCTATACCAGTTACTCACTGATGTATGAAGCGCCAGTCGGGCCTTTAAGAATAAAGTACAATACGCCAGTCTTAATAAATCTGTCCCAACATGTTTCATAGACACAATAACAGCCCCCAAACGCACAAAATGTGAATGAAGATGAAAATTTTGGCAGGACTGAACAGGGGCCTCTTGGCTCTCCTCAGACAGATGGCATCTGGGGATCCTGTTGTTAAGGGGGGGATTAGCTTAGTCCATTCAGTGATCCAATGACAATGCCTGCATGCTCGTCCAAACCAAGCGTCCTTATGTATGAAGGCAGGGGAGGTCTTGGAGGAATAGCCAACAGGCCAAGAAGCATTCAGCAGACAACTATTGTACGGTGTAAGGGCAACTATTGACAGTAAGTACCATTTCAATGATCAGCCAGCCTGCCATAAAGTGCAGAAAAACAGGTTCAATAGACATATAAATTCAGTAGAGAAAAGAAGTGCTGCTGGAGACCTTTGGCACCGCTCAAGTACAAGAGGAAGTGAATGATCAGACAGCAGACCAGCCTATCCAACCCATGTTTCCTCTAGCAGCGGCTCATGGGCAATGGTCTCTACACCATATGGCTCATTCACACAGCTGAAGAGTGGATCAGTTTTGTACAAGGCCATAATAGAGCTGTCATATAGGTACATATAGGCATTTTTTGGTTGACGGAGTACAAATCTGACACATACAAAAAAAGTGATGTGTTCCATCATACTCTGTATAGATGGCAGTATGTCCTGTAGATGCCTTACCTCTAGGGGAGACTATAAATCTCCTGCCTGTTAGCCTGTATGGTCCGGTACTGAGGACACTGTCAGGGCTCTGTACTCTGCTGTACATACTCTATTCCAGTGTGCACAAGCCCTTACGCTGGATACAGATCGGATTTTTGTTGGCAGATCCTGGCGATTTTTGATAGAATCCACAAATAATGGCCCGGATTTAATACTGTGGTTATGTCTAGACACTGGCGTAACGTTGTCGCATTTAGTTTCTAATCTAATATTTTTCAACGTGTGTGTTTGGATTCTGAGAAAAACGGAGTGTGGCCCAAAATATGCCATGATGCACCAAAAATACCCCAAAATATTGCTGGCAATGTCAGGCTCAAGGTAAACCAACTAAAAGGTGGTATAAGCTTAGACTAGACAGATTTATCATCCGGCATCAGCCACTGTGACATATCTGCCATATTTTCCTTTACTTATAATGTAAATTTAGGCAATCTGGGCCAATGTCTATAATACCTGCAGATTTAATACTAACCTGTCTGATCATAGCAAACATGCTAGAAGTTGGGCACAATGGCTGTCTGCTGAATCTAAAATCTGAGTGTTGACCAATGGGTATCTCATTTGACGCTCTTATACATGTGCATGCTCAGCCGATCAGTGCACGTGTACTGGACTGGGAGAGGGGAGAAAGATACTAGTCTTCTCTCCCTGAGAACAAAAGCATCACACAGTTGATAGGACCCCATACACATTAGATGATGAAAGTAGTAGGTTTGGCCGATACTCATCTAAGGTCTGTAACAGGGATAGGAGACAATGGCCAGAGCCGGGAATGCTGATACAAAACAGAAAGAATCAGCAGTAAACGGGACAGCACAATGGTGTATGATGTAACAACAAGCAAACAGAAGGAAACAATGTAATAGTTTAATACGGAAATCAAGTTAAACAAGGGAATACAATAAGCAACACAACCACTATTGTGTTTACTGTTATCAGCTGATCAATCGATCAGTGGACAGCCATCATGTCTGACTCCTCCATACACGTGATGGATCGGCTGAGCAGTGCCAATGTACTGAACTAGGAGAGGGGCAAACAAAGTTCTGGGAAGAGACGGGAGGACCCAATACACATTAGATGAGTGAACAGTCCAGTCAAGATTAAGCATGTCATTCTCATCTCAGCTATGAAAAAGGTAAAGAATATCCCTTCAAGTCATGAAAGGCCAACACCGGCCATAGATATTAACATAGTGATGTCTGGCCCATGTGACCATTGCAGATAGGCCAGTGAATACCATGCATCACACCGTGTATAAGGGGATCGCAAATGCTCACACTGGTCAGAAGATTTTGCATGTAACAGCAGCACAGAGGAGCAACTGATGTTCATAGTGTAGGCACTTACATAGAAGGCTATGTACAGACTCTCCATGGACGGAGAAGCACAGGACTAAATATTTTATTACAAGATAATGTGGTTCCTAAATGGCAATTGCAATAAATGGGTCATTTCTTTTTGTATCAGCAATAAAAGGGGCTCATATCTCTGGAATGGCTAAACAAATTTGGATAAAACGCAACACCAAAACGCCCAGGATGACACAGTAATTTCTTACTGACAGACCCAAGAAGGAAAGGAATGGGATTGAATGGTTGTAATGAAAATATGCCATATGTAACCAATGGACCCCTGTTAATCCAATCGATATATTCTACAAGCACATACATATCAATATACTTCTACCAGCTTGGATTGGACAGTCAAGTATAGACACTTCTCTTTAGGCTAAGGCTGCATTCAGACAACCGAGGTGCAAAACAGCAATGAAAAACATCCATTCTTCACGGCTGTCTTAGGGTGGGTTCACATTTGCGCTTGAGTCCGTCCGCTGCCAATCCAAGTGAAACGCTCAGGAAACTGGATAGGCACCGGATAGTGACAGGTTAGCGACGCTTTGCTTAAAAACCCATTTATTTGAATGGGTTTTTAAAGCAATGCGCGGGTATCCGATTGCACTCTCTGCGCCGCGAAGCCGTTTTTTTTCGCCGGACAAAAAGTCCTGCAGGTCCGACTTTGTTTCCGACGAAAAAACTGGATTCGCAGAGCAGAGGGTGCAATCGGATACCCGCGCATTGCTTTAAAAACCCATTCAAATAAATGGGTTTTTAAGCAAAGCGTCGCTAACCTGTCACTATCCGATGCCTATCCAGTTTCCCGAGAGTTTCACTCGGATTGGCAGCGGACGGACTCAAGTGCAAGTGTGAACCCATCCTTACACACAAGGGGCATCTGCTTTCACAGATCCCTCATATATTTGAGTGTATGGAGGGATCAGTGAGAATAGACAAAAATAACACATGACCTATATTTTGATGGTCTGTTACAATACCTTGTGAATAGCTCCATTCACTGATATTAAATTCAAGGCTGCCACACGACACTATCATGTGAATGTAGCCTAAGGCCACACCTGTCAGGTCTGCTACAGACATGCCGATGCAGACTCGCCTGTCACAAAAAACAGCTGAGAATGGCTAGTTTTCACCAAGGCCTTCAGATGCAATACCCAGGCAGATAAAAACACAGCAATAATCGATACGTTGCGTGTACGATACCCGCAGCGCAGCACTTTGTGGTGATTTTTCTGCAGTGCCTGGATGGGATTTCTGTACATCTCATTCACTACACTGCTATTGCAATTTGCAGAAGACTAGGCAATGGCAATTTCCTAGTGATTTCATATTAGATGCTAACCCACTGCAAACTCTCACCACATGTATCCCTGGCCACCCACTAGGCTAATATACCCTAATTTGCATCTGCAATAAAAGGGGCTCATATCTCTGGAATGGCTGAACAAATTTGGATAAAACATAACACCAAAACACCCAGGATGACAGCGCCTATCAGACAACGTATATGGTGTTGAGCTTTTCAGACCTGATGAAAGGTCCTCTTTAGGCTGAAGCCCCACATTGCGGAAAAGCTGCTTTTTTGTTGCAGATTTTGCTGCAGGTTTCTGAGCCAAAGTCAAGAGTGGCTTGAAAAGGAATGGGAAATATAAAGGCAGCTCTTATACTTTTCCCTCCGTTAAACCCACTCCTGGCTTTAGCTCAAAAAACAAAACAAAACAAAAAAAACCAAAATCGCAACTCAAAAAAAAAAGCATCTTTTTCTCAAAGTGGGGCTTCAGTCTGACACTAGGTTCACACTAGCGTTCGGCTCTCCGTTGTTCGGGTCTGCACGGGGACCTGAAAGACGAAGATCCTGTCCGCTAAAAAAAAAAAAGCTGTAACCTGTGGACCCCATAGACACAGACTGTCTGCTAGGTTTTCTACTAAAACCGTGCAGGACTTTTCTCTTCACCGATTTTAGATGGAATCTGCAGTGGAGTCCAACGTAGATGTGAACCTAGCTTTAGGCTAAGGCCCCACGTGGCGTCCCGCAGCAAAAAAGCACTGTTGGAAAAACTGCGGTGGCAACGCATCACAGTTTGTCCCGCAGCACTTTAGACAGAAAGTTCACAGAGGTTTCCTTTATACCTATGGGGAAACGGCCAGCGTTTCCGTAGGTATAATTGACATGCTGTGATTTCTAAAACCGCCACGTGTCTGCAGCGCAGTTTTTATCACAAAGTGGGCATGGGATTCGCTAGAATCCCATCCACTTTGCTCTGACTGTAAAACGCTGCAATTTTTTCCCCAAATGGGTTTCTCTCACTAACAACCCTAATCACTGTCTGATTGCTGAGGGTTCTAATGTCCTGGGTGAATTGTGCATTAGGATACAAGCACATGTAAAAGTATATGTGGTTTAGGTCACAGATTTTGTTGCTAGTTCCATCCCTCTCATGGAAAAAAGATGAAATCTGCACTGAAAATCCACACAAAGAACTGACATGCTGATTTTAAGATCTGCATACATATCAAATTGTAAGGACAAAAAAAAAAAATCTTCATGGAGTACATAATTTTAAGATATTTCAGCATGAAAATCCACACGGTAAAGACACATGTAATTTACAGCATGTGAATGTAGCCTTAGTGTGTATGCGCAACCACTAGTCCACTGACTTCTATGGGACAGACAAATAGTCAAGTACAGCTCTCCATCTGTCCCATAGAACAGGAGGGAGGTGGTCACGTATGCTCAGTAACCATCTATTCACACAAGGGAACTTGGGGATCTACATTCTCATGAGTGCTGGGGCTCCCAAAGGTCAGACACTTTTCCCCTACTGTGGAGATAGGGAATAAGCCCCATTGCAAACGACCATATCAATGGTTTTTCCCAGATAGCACACTGACCCATTCATTTCTATGGGCCCGTACACATGACTGTGAATTACACGGTCACATGTGGGGGCCGCCAGTTCAGGTCGCAAAATATGGAGCAGGTCCTATTCCTGTCTGATTTTGCAGCCCTACTTCCGCAGCTCCTATTCATTGAATCAAAGGAGAGCACAGGAGGCACACGGATGACATCCTTGTCCCCCCCCCCCCAGTGTCGTTCATTCACGGCATCCGGTTAGCACATGGACGTGTGCAACCGGCTTAAGTGTTGTTATTAAGAAAATCCCTTTAAAGCACATCTAGTTTCTCCATACAGTGGATCTACGCTATAATATTAGAGAATATTTATTGCCCGAGATGGATAATATAAGTCTTATTTTGTCCTCTCATTCATAGAGAATAAGAGTTGCGAAAAACCCTTTACAAAGGTGCAAGATGGCATTTCACAAGGATATACAGTGGACTTACAGGTCACCAGGAGCTCCAACTTCCTGGATCCCCAACCCATGAATTTTAAGCTCTCATACAATAAACGTTGGCTGAACATACAAATTGTGTCTGGACTAACCCTCTATCCCAATAGCTGAAGTGGCACAATGGATGAAGAATCAGACATGGTGAGTGTTATGCCCAATTCTTTGTACCCCAGAAGATAAGCTACCATAAGCTTATCACATGCACACCAATGTAGTGTTTTTTTTACCGTCAGCAAAAAATGTCTGCCTTGCATCAGTATGTCATCCACAGCCATGGATCTGCAAAAAGACTTATATGATCCCCTACACTTGTATGTGTGTGTCCTTGGCTCAAATATGGACAGGAATAGGACTCTATAATCTGCATATAGTTTCTACGGCCTGGACACTGATCAGTAAAAACTACAAACGTGTGTATGGGAACATAGAAAAGTATGGGTCTGTATACTATCCACAATTTTGGACAATGTACTGGAAAACTATGGTCATGTGCATCAGGCCTTAGAGATGTCTGACAGTGGCTTACTCTCCTGTCCCCACTGTGAAAACATGCATGCTCAGCTTAATCACTTATGCATGTGTATTGAGGTGGAGACTTTGTGGAAGTTGGGAGATATAGCTGTATAAGTGAGTTTGACAGCTACTGAAGGTGAAGAACCTTTAGTATGATTTTCCCTGTATGATGATGCAGTGTTGGGGTTGCTTCACTTCACACTCATTTCAACAGTAGATAGCATTTAAACCCTCCATTTTTTTTACATCAGCAGGGGTCCCAGAGATCAGATCCCCACCAACTTTTATGCTATGGAGCTTAAGATATGTTCACACAATGGAATTTGCAGTTGATTATAAAGCAGATTCTGATGTTAGAGTGAACCTAGCGTAACACGGCTGCTACAGGTACCCACTACCTAAGCAACGTGCAAGTGATCACAGTATTAGGCAACATGTACATGACTGTGTGCGTGTTGCGGGGCAGTGATGAAACAGCACATGGATGACATCCATGTGCCACCACAGCCTCATTCACTGAGGTCAGTGAGCACAAGCCACAAAACACACAGGAATAGGACCTGTCCTGAGTTTTGCCCCAGACCAACGAACCCATACACGGCGGTGTGTATGGGGTCACAGAAATGAATGGGTCTGTGCTAGCTGTGAAACACAGTTGTGTGCTCGAGGCCTTATTTTGACTAGACACGTTATGGTCTTCACGCAGTAGGAAGAAGATTGTGTTTTCTATTATGGTGTATTGAAGGACCTCCATCTAGTGTTCCCTGTTATCAGCCATTTCAGGCTGGGAGAGGCTGACTGTAGTGGTGTTCACTGGGTTTACAGATAAATTCACACCTTTACCTCATATAGTATGTGTGGTGGTCGGGGGTCTCCTGCTCCTGAGGTGGGCCACGACTGACTGACATATTGGGTATATTGGACCACGGCAGCCATTATGAATGCAGTCTGAGTGGTGTGTCTCTGGTTAGCTGAGAGAACGGTCTCAGCCACTTATACACAAATAGGCCCGATAACACAGGCTGTAGCTGTACTCAGCGGTTCTCAGCCCACGGGGGATTGTGGGGGATGTAGTTCGTCCATCACTCTCCATTCACCGCTAAAACCACAATTTCTGAGGTAATGCACAGCTGGGGAAATAAAACTACCACAGAGCCGAGTCATAGAGCACGTACACGGGGGGCTGTGGGCTAAACACCCGCACCACGACATGTATGTACTAATGAATGCTGTGACATGAAACTACAGTTCCCGGCATGCAGCTGTGCTTCCGCACTGTAGTCTCTCAGCCGCAGCAGACATGATTATTAGACCCCATGGTACCCTAATGCACCACCTTCTCACAGGACTACATCGCCTGACACACGGCCTTAGCACAAACAAGCTCTGCGATAGCATACCGCATTCCTAGCCAAAATAAACGAGAATCCTAAGTCACCCACAAACTACAATTCCTAGAATGCCGTGCGCAGTATACGTATAAGGCGCATGCGCAATGAGAATATGTGACGCAACAGCTGCCCAAGAGCCAGCGCTCTCTCCACCCCCCAACCCGTCGATTCTCTGGTTTTCTTATGGCGCTCCTTACCCCGTGCTTGGTCGGTGGGAAATAATCTCTGAGCCTTCTCCAGGAACCTCAGGGCCTTCTCATTGTTCTGGACCTTAATGGCGTCCACGGCAATGCTGATACAGCGCTCCGCTTCGTCCCGGTTTGATTCCATTGCGGAATCACTGCTAATAGGAACTAGTGGGCGGCGCTCCTCAAGCGCGTCATCAGGAGTTTGGCGCTGGTTGATGACGTTAAACACTCTTAGCCTCAGCAGGCAGGGAGCAGCCAATGGCTACAGCTTCATGTTGTTTGGTGCTGGTGTAAATCCAGTCTTCTGACCTACAATAGCTCTAATAAGGAGTGTGTATGAATAAAGTCTGGCAGAATTGTCTAAATATCTATTAATACACTTTATTTTACAGTTTCTAAAATATCATCTGCAATCTTATGTGATCCCTGTCCCCAAATACACTGACCCTCCACCCTATAATTTCTGCCCATCCTTCCAGAGCAGCAGGTGTTTCCATCCTACTTATCAATAGGTTGTCCCTGCATTAAGGCTAGGGCTAACTGGCAACATAAAGTTGTGTAGTTTGCCTGCGAGACTGCAACTTGCTGTCTTGGAACTTTTTTAGAGATGCGATTTGGCTGGAGAAACACAGTCAGTCAAGTTACAGACATGTAGCAGCCAAATGCAACTTCCATTGAAGTATATAGTAAGAATAAAGTGACATGCAACTTTCCCCATAAAGCCAACATATTTGGATTTTCGGTGACTGTTGCGTCACATGCAGCACCATATGTATGAAATGACATTTTTGTCGCGTGACATATTTCACCATGTAGCCGTAGCCTAAGGTGCATACATTTTTGTGTACGATCATCGACAGTACAGTGAGCATGCACCCTAAGGCTAGGGTTACAATAATGTGTCACACAACTAAAAATTGCATTAAAATCGTGTAACTAAATGTTACATGATTTTTATGAAATGTTGCACACCGCAATTTTGTTGCGATATGTATGCATTTGTGATTTCCTACTTTTTTTTTTTTTTTTTTTTTTAAAGCATGAAATGAACTTTCTGCAGCTGCACAAATCCACATCAATTAAACAATAGAGACAATGATCTGGACAGTAAGCAAAATTACGGTAAAGACTAGAAAGAAAGCCAATGTACATAGAAGAAGAACTTGAAATAAAAGAGATCAACCTTCAATGTTGAAAGTCTTGTTTAGTGTATGTGCAGCCAGGGCTGATTCTAGGTTATCTGCTGCCTGAGGCATTAGGACTGAGCAAAGTAGTTCAGTTCCAGACTTATTTGGCAGCCACATTCATGTGGAGACATCTGACATGGGGCTGCATCAAACACAGAGGTGGAGCAAGCCAAAACCCATGCCTAATGGCCGTGTCACCCTCAGAAGCAGGGTTGGGGAGTAGATGTAAGTGACAGGATTCACTCAATACTGGGGTCAGTCCGAGTCGGTTCATGTCAGTCCTAAGCAAGTTCTGTCAGCTTATGGGAACAGCCAAGTGAGCAGTGTTGCCAGAGGGCCTTAAACAGCTGGGCATGTTTATTCAACAGAGGAAAGAGAGTGACATGTCCCCCAGTCACTGCTAGTCAAAACCAGTACACTGCAGGATTCCAGGAGGTGATAGCAGAACACCAAAGCTGCTAGGAGTGGAGTGCAGATCCAGAACTGCTAGCAAAGACCCATGAGACTGCCAGGAGTCAGTGGGGTAAGAGGTCAGCTCAACAGTGAGCCTAGTGCTAGAGACAAGTTCAAGGTAGGAAGCTGTTAGGAGGCGGCTGGACAGTTAGGCTACAGTGTATACCCAGGCACCTGCAGCCTGGGATTGACAGAGACAGCCAAACATAGCAATCTGTCAGTCATTTATATGACAAAATAGAGTTATTATGGGGTATACACTCTTTGTCCTCCATTCATGATCAGCTCGTATACATTCCTTCACTTTCTTGCTCTCCCTTTTTATGGGCATGTCCAACTGGATTTACAGGTCATAGCCCCTCACCCACCCAAAGCTAGTATAAAGATCTGTGGTATATTGCATCTACTTAGCCTAGTGTCACTCATGCACACTACAGCTCCATTCAAACAGAGGACTCAGGGACTCCTGTTCTCACGATCTCGGGGGTTATAGTGGTTGGATCCTGTCCCCAACAATCATGCATTTATAACCCATACTGTGTCTCGATGATAAATACTTTTCAAGCCATAGACTGAAGAGCTGGGGAACTGCAGGTCTGCTGCCATTCACTTTTCCCAGCTCTATACCCTGTATGCAGCTTCTGGCAATCGAATCAGCTGATCAATGTGAGGGCTGGTTGTCGGAACCCTACTGATCAGATATTGATGACCTATCCTGTGGATCGGTATCAGTATCCAATACACTTGAACAACCATTTTACTGTCAGTGACCGACTACTTCACCCTAAGTGTGAGAAGGAGCGCTGGGGTTAGGCTGTACAACCAACACCAACCCAAACGGAGATCAGTCCATACAGAGAACTGAAATATTTTTCTGTTGTGATAACCCCCTCTGCTACTTTTTACCTGTACCTTTCTATCTGTCTGTCTACTATCACTGGAATGCCTTATATAATGCCTCTACCTTGGAACGTTTTGTATATATTGTATTTGTATTGTTTATCTTTGCAATGCATATCTTTGCTGCTGTAACACACTGAATTTCCCCATGGGGGGACTAGGAAAGGATTATTATTATTATTATTTTAATCCCGGAACCCATTTTTTTAGATTATAATTTACAATTGTTGGAAACTTTCTGTTGCTTTTCATATTGCATGTTCCTTATAAACTGCAGGAAAGAGGAGAGGGACGTAAGCGCCGAGTCTGGTCTGAGGTTTGTATTAGTGTAGTGGGCCAAGTGTAGAGACATATTCACTTTAAGGATCCGATGTGGGGTTGCATATTGATTTTTAAGGTGTACAAATATGCCGTACTTTCTGGGGTGATGATGCAGGGAGCTCCATGTTGCCAATACTTGTATGTGGGGTAAATGTGCCAGGTGCTTGTGTGAATTGGTGCAGGAAACTGACTGGCAATATGAATGGGAAGCCAAATCTTAGTCCCTGATAGGCCCGAATTAGGCCTGTCCCGGATCCAGAAAAGGTTGTTTAAACTCAACAGCCCTATCACCCCCTTCCTAATTTTCTTTATCCAATTAGAAATTGGTAAGTATGAGCTAAGTCCAGCCATTACTATGGTTACTTAAGGAAAGTTTGGTGAAAAGCAGGGGACACCTACTGAGAAGTGTGAACATGATAGCTGTCTACCAGGGTCAGTGATACAAGAGGTAAAATATTACAAATGTACTAGACTGTGATCATCTGATAAAGGAGGATGTGCATAGAGAAGATGGGGACATTGTATTACAGGACCAATAAAAAGAATAGGAAAATGATCATTGCATACTATAGCCAGCATTTTGACATTACCCATGTAGTTAAGTCATGCTGCATAAGAGTTTGCAGGTGCGATATTTATACACCTTATTGGGCTAAATCATTTCATTAAAGGCGTTGTCTCTACTGTAGAAGTTTACCAACATACTATTGTTTAAATGGTATTTCCAGCCACAGCACCCCCATAGGTATAATAGCTGGAGTATCCCTATAAGGGTGCCACCCTCATTTCCCCCATATTCATGTCAACCACCGTAACTCTAAAACAGTGTGTCTGACAGTACCCCCATAATTATAATAGCCTCAGTTCTCCTATACCAGTACCTCCATATTTATAACAATTACTTCTATAACAGTGCAACCCTTGTGCCCCCATAATTATTATAGTTGCAAAACCCCTATGGCATCCACAGTGGCCCCATAATTGTGATAACCACAGTGTCCCTATAACCATGACAGAGTATACTTAAAATATTAACAGCTATAAAGCCACAATACCCCTTTAAGAATGGCAGCCAAAATGCCCAAGTAGCCACAGAATGTACAGATCACTTTACTGAACCCACCTTGTTATATAGATGTAGAATGCACGCAAAGCCTAAGAGCATATCCAAATCATTCTCCTGGTGGAAGTGGAATTTACTTTTCTTCAGTTTCTCTGAAAACTAAAATTCAAATTGAAAATTCGCTTGAAAAAAAAATCTTTAGGCAAAATCTTCCAGCTATACTATGAAGCAGAATAATTTCATCCATGGGTATTAAAGGGGTTGTACAGGAATTGGACATACGTAACTGGTCCCTCTCCAGTGGGGCACAGGGTTTCTGGGTACCAAGGCACGGCACGTGACTAAACAGACTGTGGTGGTGGACAATGGAGCACCAAGGAAAGGTGAGTATGCTTTTTTTTTTTTTAATATTAGACCTGCCCTGGGCCCCTCTGTAGCTGTCCTGGACAACCCCCTTTAATCAATGACAGTATATGTACAGTTCATTATATCCAACAGCAATACCCTCTATTGATAGATAATGAATTTAATACTGTACCCAAAAATAATATATATATATATATATATATATATATTTTTTATTTTTTTTTATTTTGCTTATATAGCGCCATCATATTTTACAGCGCTTTACAGATATTGTCAACACTGTCCCATATAGGGCTCACAATCTATATTCCCTATCCGTATGTCTTTGGAGTGTGGGAAGAAACCAGAGTACCCGGAGGAAACCAATGCTGGTTAGGAACAATCACTGTTATTACATTGGGTGGTGGCAGCAGGAAGTAAATGTCATTTTATAACTTTATCTAGAAAATGTGTGTTCATTTACCATTCAGCCCATCAAAAGAAGAAGCAGGAGAAAAAACAAGGAAAAATACAAGAAAAATAAACCATTCTTGTAATTTCCCACTAGAGGTCATTGTTGTCTAACATCAGTGAAGATGCGCAAGCAGAATTGTGTATTCTTAACACAGCTAAATATTCATGGGAAGAATTGCCTATAATGGTGTGTGGGTGTTTATAGGAGGAATAAGCACCAGGTTATCAAAATCTCAGTAGTCACAGACATGTTTTTTGTCATTGACAAAGACCAACAAAAATTTTATGGTGAGGTTGGAAACCAAATAATGAATCATAAAAGATTATACATACTATATATATCTGGCTGAAAATACTGATATGAATACATCACCAATATTTAGCAGACAGCTCCATTCTCTGTGTTGTGGCCACACTGGGCTATTGCAGTTTAGCTATCATTCACTTGAATGGGAGCCGAGCTACAATGACTTGGCTCAGTTCCTACAAGCCTACTGCTTGTTCAGCCAGCAGCTATTCTTTCCAACTCCTCCATAAAACGCACATATGCAACTCATGTGTTCTGAATGGAGAGAAGGGAGTAAACCTCTGGCACATATCTCTGAATGGGTAGATTTTTATCACCCCTTAGAGCAAAAGCACTGGCCAATGAACTCTACAATGCCTACGGCTTCTTTCTCCTGTATCTAGATACCTGCCTCACCCCTGGTGGACCTATAATTAAGTACACACTTGAAAAAGGGGTACTAAAGACACCGAAATGCGTTGTGTATTTTATCTCCTGAAATAAAAGATTTTGCCCTAACTTCAATGGTCCTGCGCAGTCCCTGTTATCTTGGTCCTTGGTTCTATATTTCTCCTGTATTGGGAAGACTCCACTTTGTAAGGCTTTGATGTAATGTGTATGGGGGACTTTACAAAGGACACACATTAGATCCACCCAAAAAAACAGGTGCTAGGATAAATTGCTGGTGGAAGCTTCACTGTTCATATGAAGACTGACCATAGCATTGCAGATATTTCTGGCTCTTATACACTTCAATAAAAAGTAACCACACCAAGCCTTATACTGTCTGCTCTGACTAAATACAACTATGTGCAGCACTACTGTAACTCCGCTCTGTGTCCTATATGCCAGATGAGATAAACTCAAGCTGCTGAACTGTCTGTGCTGCATTCTATGGGGATTTTATAAGAATAGACATCAAAACTTCATTCCAGGAGTTTCAAAAAGCCACAATTCCTGATCCTTATAACCTAAACTTGTATGAACAGTGTAATGACCCAAATGAGCAATATGATAGGGATCAATGATGATGTAAGTTTGGGTCATTAGATCCATGGTTGGGATGGAATTAACAGTCCGTATAATATGGGTGTATTACAGCCATGTGAATCCTGCTTTAGGGCTCACGTGTTAAGCAAGTTCGGAGACCTTACGGAAAACAGGAAGGCCTTATATACACAAATGTTAAAAACCGCTGTGCGACGCCATTTTTACACATTTTAATGTGTCTATTCAAAGGACTGTCAAAAAAGGGACATGTCCTATTTTTGAAAGTTTTCAGGGATCTCTCTATAGACTAAAGCATATAAGGGATCAGGGAAAATGGATGTCCACGGATGAAAAAACGGACCGTTTTACAGTTTTTTTTCCACAGTCATATGAATACAGCTTTAAGGTGCCCAAATCTTTGTATATTTGCTACATTCATATAGAGGTTGTGTGAGCATCTGTTTACTTAGGAAAACCATAGAACATGCAGTTTGACATGGTTGGGCTGAGTTAGTTAGGGCTAGTAGTCCGCCAGCTAGTTAGGGAAACAGGGAGGGGGTGTGAGAGAGGGGGATCTGTGTGAAGAGCAATGCATCATGGTAGTTGTAGGATAAGACAGCAGGAAGCTACTCATGTAAACAAATGCAGAGAATACCAGGAACTCGCAGAGAAACCCAGAATCACTCAAAACACTGCTAGAGGTATTTGGGTTCACTTATTAACACATTAATAGCACTAACAGACCTTTTTTTAAAAAAGTTTTTTTTTTTTGCCCAGAAAACCCCTATAAATTAACCGATAACAATGCAGAGGTCATGACATCCACGGCATAGACTCTCACCTTTATGTAACCTGCACCTTGACTCTTCATTTTCTGCAAGCTAGTAAGCTTTATTTTTGCGAGAATGATTTCAGCTTTGGCTTCCTCCTTTATTCTGCGGCTCTCGTCCCAGATAAATGAATCACTGGTTTTTGTCTGCAGATTAATCCTCGCCTTTGTTAGGGACCATTACTTTTTGAGATAAAGAACGGCTCGCAAGTTCCTTTCCATTTGTTTCGGAATCTGCGATAATCTGAGGAAGAGAATGGTTTGATGTCTGCCAGGTTCCCCATTTTACATCTTACTAAGACATAAATGAATTTAGTGCATACATAACTCCAAACTGGGGGGAGGCAGGCAGCCAAGATCCAGACAATAAATCTACTGTTCCATTTCATGTGGCTGAAGGACACAAGTTTTATCACCAGAAAGTTCTGGAGCGTTCAGAGGTTTAAAGCGTTTATCTGGCGTAACATTTATAGAACTGCACTGAGTATGGTCCCTTAAAGGTGAGCCATGCATGTGCCATATACCCTTCTGCTTGCGGTAGGGCTATGGTAACGGAATTAACCCTTTTCTTTGCTTTTATACAGATTTACTGTACTCACAGGCCTTGACTAATGAAGGAATCCCTGTCATAGATGACTTTACACTGTGCAGTTTGACACCATTTAAAGAGGACCTTTCACGTCCTCATGCACACGCAGTTTTATATACCGCTAGAATTCCCGTTATGTGCCCCGGGGCTGGAGATATCGGTGCCGTTAGTTTCGGCACCGGTCTCTGCCCACTGTCAGAAGGGCGTTCCTGACAGTCTAGCTGGGCTGTGAGGAACGCCCCCCTCTGACAGTACTTGTCCATAGCCCTATACTGTCGGGGGGGGGGCCTTCCTTACCGCCTAGCGATGACACTGACCTGTGAGTAACACCCCCCCCCAGTACAAGTCTATGGTCGAGTACGGTCAGGGGGCGGCGTTCCTCACAGCCCAGCTAGACTGTCAGGAAGGCCCTTCTGACAATGGGCAGAGATCGGTGCTGAAACTAACGGCACCGATATCTCCAGCCCCGGAGCACAAAATGGGAAAGCCGACAGTGCGCTAAATTCAGCGCACCGTCGGCTTTCTAGCAGTATATAAAACCGTATGTGCATGAGGACATGAAAGGTCCTCTTTAAACTGTATATTTCATATTTCAGTAATAGGACACATACAAGATATTTCCTGTGGTACTATTAACTTTACTTATGAGCTAATAATATAATAAGAAACTTCATTTAATATTCCCTCATCCCCAGAAAACTGGTGTAGATGGGAGTAGTTGCGGCACATCTTTGGTGCATGACCTTTTTTTGTGCCAAAAATGCACCACTTTGATCTTTCTGTCCCCTATGCACCCATTTTTAACAAAAGTCGGTGGAGCCCTAGGTCTGTTGGGGTAGAGACACCTCCACTGGATAATCTGATGTGAGTTATACCAGATATCCACACCAGTCCCTAACTGGCATAGATTTAATTCAGGGGGGATCCTCTTAATAATACAGGCACATGCGCCAGCAGGAGTTTACTTCTTTATAAATTCCCCCATTGTACTTTGCAGTAGCTCTGTAGTGGTTAGCACAAGTTAAAAAGTTGCACTAAGTTTCAGCCTTCAATCATTTTATACACCCTGGTATGCAGTTTGAAACCTACTTCTAGTTTCTGACTCTCCTCATGTGGACATGAACCTCCAAGTAATACATGCCGGATGTGGGGGTCTGTGGATCCAGCTGCTTTCAATAGCGCTAGGTACAGCTACCTTTCTGAGTGACAACCTAAGGCTCAATTGTGAGCATGTCCCCCTTTCTTGTAAGAATCCTCCACTGAGGCATAAACTAGTCCCCTGATGAATACTCTCTTATTAATGGAGGAGTAAGAAATGCGTCGGGGATTGGGCTCTTTGAATAGACGTATCTTAGCAGGGATAGTCATAGGGTCAGATTGGGACTGTCCTTGTTAGTACAGGAGCTATGTACGGGATGATAGGGATGTATCCCTTACCCCTTGTACCTGAGATGTTTGTGATGATACATTATGGTTCCCAGCTCCATTTTGTCCCGTCCTGGTAAGACGGTTCTTTTTATATTTGAGCACTGGTACTGAGCACAAGGGCACTTACCATTTGTGTTTATACATAACTATTTTTAGGAATATTAGTAGTTTCCATTCTGTCTACACTGATGTACAGCTTGTGTGATCTCGTCACCCCACATATGCTAAGTATGCACTCTCCTTCCTATCTCCACTATGGTATAGGTTATTTGGTCTTCTTCCATCCTAAAGACTTGAGCAGATCAGAGAGAAAGAAAATCATCAACTTCTTTTGAAGCACTAAGAGGAGTCATCAGGGAATCCTCAGTTTGACTGACAGGTCTGATGTAGCCTGGCTTTGTGATGTTAGTGGAGAACATGGTGCCAGTACTTGCAAAGTGTATGTACAGAGGTGCTGGGCAGCCAACCTGATCTAACAGTACCAGTTCACCTTGTGGACTGTGTGTGGAATCTGATCATTTTTGAAGGCTGCTGTACATCTGTTTTGCATCAGTTCTATATCAGTTTGTCCTTTTTTGATAGGCATGTGTCATGTCTCGCATTTGTTTTTAATGGACTGTTAAAAAATTGATGTATTTCATTATTTTTAGCAACCCACTGATCTGTTTTCAATCATTATCAGTTAGATGCAAATCCATTTTGACGCCCATTAAAAATTGACCTATTGGGGAAGATTTATGAAGACTGGTATTAAACAACAGTCTTCATAAGCCCTGAGATGGTGGAAGCACACGCATCCTTATAAATGAGGCGCACCCTCCACCGGGCCAGAATTATTTATGCCAAATTTCTAGTGTAATTGCTAATATATCTGGCGGCCCCCCCGACCCCTTTTCAGGAATGTGGCGTAGGCAGTGCAAAATAGATAAGTCAAAAATTTTTAATGCAAACATTTTATTTGCGGGAAAAAGTTGGAAGGTATAATATATTTGCCCCATGCCGTGTGGCCATCAAAACGGGCAAATATAGAACTCTGCCAGGAGTTTGTATGTTCTCCCTGTGTTTGTGTGGGTTTCCTGCAGTTTCCTTCCACTCTCCAAAGACATACTGATAAGGAAGGTAGATTGTGAGCACTATATGGGACAGTGACCGACAAGGTCTGTAAAGCGCTGCGGAATATGTTAGTGCTATATAAATAATAAAAATAATAAAATGTGAATAGACTGATTCAATCTCATTGAACAGTCGTGTGAATAAAGCCTAAGTATGGTCTTTTTTTTAGTGACAGAAAGCCCACAATATCATAAGTGGAAGTAAATGGACTGCACTGTAAACAGGAACAAGAAATTCTATATGAAGATGTATCTGCTGGCAGGTGAGGGCTGACATTTTGTAATACATTTGAAGCCCAGCAGGTGGCAACAACACACTTCAATAAAAACTGCTTGGCAGAGAGTATATGTTAGTGCTCCAGTAAGATATGTGGTAAGTGTTCAGCACACGCTATGTGGAATAAAGCATTATATTATGAGGTGAGCGATTCCTAATATTTTCCTGTGATTACTGATAGACTTTACAGCTGCAGCTTTGGACATTATGACTATCCACAGCTGGATTGTAGTTTTACAAGGGTCTTGTGCTTACACTGCAGCTTCATTCATGCTCAAACATGTGAAATTCTTATGTCTGCTCACTTTCTGATAATATATCCTGTAGTCACGGCCAAGCTGAGCTTCTAAAGACGCCTAGAAAATGTCACAGCCACCACAGCAGATGATGCAAGAAAATCCTAACATTGCAGAATATTATAACATGTTACATTATTTGTAGCCCAACCCCATATTGTCACACTCTAAATATGGTACAGATACCATATGCTGATAGCTACATGGATAAAGCCGTATTTTGCTGCTTTCATGTGTCAAAAAGAGTTTATATGTAAAGTAACTACTATCTATACACTTTACAAAGTAAGGGGTTAGGGGGCATCATTTTTAATGGGGCACTTGACCACTGATAGGCCACACCAGACCAGTCATTTTGTTTTTATATCTTGCATTGATCCATAAGATTTCTCCTGAAGGACTTGCTGGTGAGGGTGAATGTGAGATCAAAGTGGAATCCTCTGTAATAGAGATCAGTGAAGGCTCCAATCTATTGTGCATCACCAATTCTATGGTGGGTGATTTTTAAAAGGGGTTGCCCATTACACACACTTATCCCCTATCCACAGGCCAGGACCCAGAGGCTGGGTCTAAGCTTAGGGCTACACAGTGATATTGGCATTTTCCATCTTGTGACCAAAGATAGCCGGGTTGCCCTGTGACTCCTTCACTAATGTCAGTGAATTAAGTCACATTGTGACTCTTATGCAAAAAAAAAGTTAAGCAATGTTCAACTTTTTGGCGACTAGAAGCAATGGTCGCAATGCACCTCCATTCACTAGCAATCTGGTGATCTTTGGTTGCATCTGAAATTACCATGTAGCCCTAGCTTAATAGGATTAAGGCATACCTCCAGTTATAAAAAAGATTAATAGCACAGGATAATATATGAAACTTTGCAATATATCTTATTAAAAAAATGTTTTTCAGGCAGTTACTTTCTCCATATTAGTCTATATAGAGAGGAGCAGAGACAGAAAAGACACTCAAATAATAATTGATGCTTTGACACTCTGCTATTTCTTGCTTTTTTAACATTGCTAGGTTGTATATCAGAGGCTGCTAGTACACAGAATAAGGCAATAAATCAATTGACTAGCTGGCATGAGAATCCTACTGAACCCTGTGTGTGGCTGAATATGGATATAATATAAACAAGCATTCAGGGTCTATGCACATCACTGTAGTTTTTAAAAGCAATTGTGGATCCATCCCTATGGCCCCATACACACATCCATAGTTATAGGGATATTTTTACGGGCCATAGGAAGTTTCTATATCTGTCCATATTAGTGGCTCGATCAATTCATTCAAATTTATGGTTCAATGAAGATCACAGATGACACATGGATACCAATCTGTGTGTCATCTACTTAGTTTTTACTGACCCAAAGACTGTACAGTCGTGTGCATGGAGCATCAGAATGAAGATAAGGAGCAGGAGAACAGCGTAAGAAGGAAACAGATCTCCTTAATAAGATATATTACAAAGATTATTATATTTATATGCACTATTCCTTAATGAAAAGTTGTCTATAACTGGAGGTATGCTTTAATATTAGTGTAGCACTGACATGTCCTTGCTGCATAAACAACTGCTTTCAGGTGAACACAACTAATTTTCAGTAGCAGAAATTTTGGAACAGATCTTCAGCATGTGGATTCCATTCACAAGGTATAATATCATGTATAAACTTACCTTGATCTCATCCAAACCCAAAATAATGGTTACCAAGCTGAAATGGAATAGGCCACCTTAAATACCTTTTCTCATGATTGGATACACCTGGCTATGAAGTTCAAAGCTCAGTGAGGTTACAAAACCAATTTTGTGCTTCAGTAAGTCAGTAAAAAGTAGTTAGGAGTATTCAAATCAATAAAATGATAAGGGTACCCAAATTTTTGCACCGGTCAAATTTTGTTTTAATGCATATTGCACATTTTCTGTTAGTACAATAAACCTCATTTCAATCCTGAAATATTACTGTCCATCAGTTATTAGATATATCAAATTGAAATATCTGTTGCAAACACCCAAATATTTAGAACTAAAAATTAAGATTAATAGGGGTGCCCAAACTTTTTCATATGACTGTATTCATTGGTCCATAATCACCAACTTATCTAAAACTTCCCATATGTATACCTTGTCTGAAAACTAAGACATTGTATGTAGAATATTTTTGGAAACTTCCTAACATTAATGCAGATGGGAGCAGAGCTGTAATGAAAACCCTTTAAAGATCATGTTAGAGAAATGCAGAAAAAGTCAAATCTCCAAACTTTGTCCTTTAGGAGAACATGCAAGGATTGCCCCAGCAAGAAATGCATAGAGGGAATGCAGACGGCTGTAAATACTGATGTTATGCTACTATAGCCCTATAAGCCCGTGTTGGCGAACCTATGGCATGCGTGCCAAAGAGGGCACTCAGAGCCCTCTCTGCTGGCAAGTGCGCCATCACCCCATCCAGGCTCCCTGATCGCTCACTAACAGGAAATCTGGTACAGGATTCCCCATTAGTGAGCGAGCGCTTCTTTCAGCTGTATGTGCAAATCTATAAAACAGATCCTGTGTGATGTAAATAGTGAATAATGTTCAAAAGTACTAAATGCAAACTTTTACCTTTCTGTACAAAGTTGTTTTTTTTATCATTGAAAGCTCAGTAAAACCCCATTCACACGACCGTATTTTGTGGGTCCATAACTGTCCGCAATTGTGGATCCATACAGTGTTAAAGGTTAAATTGCCGTGTTGGAACTTTGCGATAACTTAGTGGGTTTTGGGTTGCAGTTTGGGCACTTGGGCTCTAAAAGGTTCGTCATCACTGCTATCGGCTATGCACATTTCATCTGGCTTATAAAATGAGTGATTTCAACAATAACTTTATATTAGGAGACATCTGTTTAGGCAATTCCCTAGTATATTCATTAAAATTACTCCACAGATGGAGGTTTATAACATAGTATCTCCATTCATGAAGCTTCATAACACTGCCTCCATAAATGGACCTTCAAAACATTGTGTCTTGACAGCTAAACCCATACAACACAGTGCCTTCATAAATGGACCTTCATGAAGTAGTTCCCCCACAGATGAAGCTTTATAACATAGTGCCTCCATCCTAACACATTTTCATCACTATTTTGTCTTGTTGTTTGTTCTGTTCCATTAATGCAGCTAATGCTAAATATTGTGCAGGGTCCATAGCATGTACTGTATAACATAACAGAACCACCTATGTGAAATACTTGTAGTTGACAGCTCATATACAGAGCTGATGCTATCACTCACATATAGGTATATAACAATGTCTGCAGGTTTTCAGAGCTGGAGAGGTGTGAGACAAAGAAGAGATCATGGGGGCAGATATTTTCTTCTAGATTCCCGCTGATGGACAGCATCAGGATCACTTTCTCCCCAGTCTATAGCACATTAACAAGAATGGCCCTATTTCTGAAAGAAAATAATCCAATCCCATACAGCCCCTATATATATATGCGCCCTTATGACTTTCTATTTCATCTGTTCATTTTATTTCCTATTTGTTTCTATGAGTTCTATTTGTTTTTTTACTTCCAAAGTAATAATGGAGGCCATTACAGCTCTACAGAATCGTTGTCACCCCTAAATGGTTATCTGCATGCAGCAATATAGGGGAAAAGAGGAATATCAATGCATCGTCAGTCAGTCATTTTGGCTTCTGTATACCACCAGTAATATCCAAACTTTCTGAGGTTCAACTGAGGCCAACTTAGCTCACCAAAGAATTCTAAGGTGAGCCAAGTATGTTTCAGTAGAACAGTAAGAGTTCTATATACTGCAGCTGTAACTTGGATTAACTTAAATTTCTCATTTTTGCTACTATTTGAAAAGCTTCACCATAAACTTTTGGAGAGAGATTTATATAGATTTCCCATGAACAATGCTTATCATTATTTACAGGCATTATTTACAAGCATTAGATTGTTGGGGATCCCAATCGAGGGAACAATGGTCCTGTCCTCCCCATTTGTATGCAGAGCCAATCACCCTTGTCTGTTGGCACTCTATTTTCCTCCATTAGACTGACAGAGACAGCCGAGTGCTGTAGGCAGCCATCTCCTTCAGTCTCATAGAGTTTAGAGGAGCAGAAGCAGATATTTGTGGATGTCCCTCCATTCAAACCGATGGGGGGCACATGACCCATGTTCTCGTGATCGGTGGTGGTCCTAACCTTGGAACTCCAGCGATCAAACACTTATCTCTAATCTTAAGAATAAGTGTTGTTTGCCAGAAGCACCCTTAAAAAAGTAGCAGTCATTCTCCATGACTGATTACACCAGACACTAAAACAACTATGTCAACAAAAGAACATTTTATTTTTATTCACAGTCATATGCCCACTGCTTCCCTTACCACCAAATCAGGCCAAAATCTGCATAAAAGTATTAAAATTTAGATATATAGTGTAGTTCTATGTATCAGTGTCTACAATGTCTAATATCAAGTTTTACCAGTTTATTATATTATTCTCCCTATAATAGGGCTTACTGAAATGATACCGCATGCAAAGTTGTTTGTTCTTTTACCAGAAATAAAACATTGTCACATTGGTGTATATTTAGCGGTTTGTTTTCTGAATTATATTGTACGGTATTATTTTTTTTTTTTATAAGTCCTGAACTGAATGTTAACATCAAAGCTCAACAGCCTCATATATATGTGTATTACCAATTTACACCCTGCCAAGATGGCTCTGAAATATTGTTTGGGGGCTGCCAATAACCATAATGCCATGCAAACTAATAACACTTGTGACCTTGCAGGCCGCCACAGTAGCCTACAGCAAAGCAATGGAAATACCCCATTTTATTCAGCTGGCATCAAGATGCAAAAAGTCAAAGACACAACCTGAAATGTAAAGCCATCCAAATGATTTTCAAGCAGAGTCTACTCATTCTCCTGTCAAGCTGGACCTAATGTAATGCTGGACACAGTAAGCAGGGTTCCCAGGTTCTGATATTCCTTAATATTGGTAGGTTTTTCTCTTCAGATTTCAGTAAAAGTAATTCCATTATTAGGCTTGTTTCACATCTCAGGAGGATCACCAAACATATACATCTGATGCAAGGCTTCCGCTTATCCAACTGTATAAGCAAACAGTTGGGATAGGTCTACATAGGAACGCATTATACAAAAACAATTTTTACAGTCTTATCAGCTCATGTACGGAGTAAAGCATAGTAGACTATGCTTTCCTATACAGTGAAAAAAGGAAAGGTACACCAACACATAGAGGTCCATTATATGCTAAAAGATCACTCTTTTCCCATATGCTAGGTACCAAGGGCCTATGAACACAGCAGAGATATAGGTCAGAAAATACTTTCAAGGTTTACCTTCAACAAAATGTGACGTGAACAAAGCCTAAGATGGTTAGTGTTATTATTGTCTACCTAACTTATTCTCCATCTTTATTTTTTTTGATAATTACTCTATTGACTTTTAACTGGTTGTCTCAACATGCAAGACCTAGTTCAATATGGCGCTGCTTAGCATAGGATAAAATAAAAGGCTACTTTATGGTTACTTGGCTATTTCTAGACTATGACCTACCACACTTTCAGCAACTGGGTAATGTAGCTCCATCTGGCAACGGCAGAAAGGCCACTGTCACCAAGCACTCATATTTTATAGATTGATAACATTTACTGCATGTTCTTCAGTATGATCCCTCATATTTCAACAGCTGTGCAAAAGTCTTTTGTCTTCTTTGGATCTGCTATGGGACTGAGCTTCTTTCCTCCTCTTACTGCTTCGGTAAGGCGAAATCCCAGGCCGTCTCTTGGGCACATTTCCACATGGCTCTCATAAGGCGAGTAAATCCCATGTCTTTTGGCTTCTCCAGCCCCCTCATTAAACGCTGCTTCATGATGGCGATGAACTCCTTATTGCTCAGTTCCCCGTTCCCTGTCAGGAAATATTAAAGAAAGATCACTTTCTGTTACAGAATGACTGCCAAATTCCTGCCAGCTTATGGCCCATATATCATTATATGACATCCGCTAGGAAGATTAACAACCACCAACCAAAGACTAGACATAAAACTGCTCAAAAGCACAGAAGATATTACACTTTAACCATCTATACATCTATAGAAATAATAACTGTACAACCTTAAAAGTTCTACCTGAAATAACAACAATATAGCAAACATTTTTATTTTTACTTTCAGGCTAAACAATGTGAATTAAAATGAATTTAATGAATTGTACACACCAGGCATTTGATACAATCACTAGGCAGGGGACAAGAATCTCTCACATTGAGGAGAGCACCAGTGAAGGTGTGTAGAGATTTTAATTGCCTTTCGCCCTCTACTTAGCATCTACATATCACAAGGCATTATGGGAAAGGAGCTGGGGAGCTCATGCGCCCTCTATTGGATGTAACAGATTGAATCACTAGGCAGTCATGGAAAATTATAAATTATAATGAATTTAAAGAGGACCTTTTATGTCCTCATGCACCTGTGGTTTTATATACCGCTAGAAAGCGGACAGTACGCTGAATTCAGCGCACTGTCGGCTTTCTCGTTATGTGCCCCAGGGCTGGAGATATCTCTGTCCACTGTCAGAAAGGCGTTCCTGACAGTCTAGCCGGGCTGTAAGGAATGCCCCACTGACTATGCTTGTCCATAGACTTGTACTGGGGAAGTTCCTCAAAGCTCAGAGTCATCTCTAGGCGGTAAGGAACGCCCCCTCTGACAGTACAGGGCTAGAAGTACTCTCAGAGGGGGCGTTCCTTACAGCCCAGCTAGACTGTCAGGAACCCCCTTCTGACAGTGGGCAGAGATCGGTGCCGAAACTAACAGCACCGAGATCTCCAGCACCGGGGCACATACCAGGAAAGCTGACAGTGCACTGAATTCAGCGCATGGTCGGCTTTCTAGTGGTATATAAAACCGCATGTGCATGAGGACATGAAATGTCCTCTTTAAGGAATTGTACACACCAGGCATCTCATACAATCACTAGGTAGTCATGGAAAATTCCTTGATTGTAATTATGGCTAGAGCACAGTACACACCTGATAACATGCACATGCAAGCTGTACAGTCATGGCCAAAAGTTTTGAGAATGATACAAATATTAATTTTTACAAAGTCTACTGCTTCAGTTTTTCTAATGGCAATTTGCATATACTCCAGAATGTTATAAAGAGTGATCAGCTTAACAGCAATTACTTGCAAAGTCAATATTTGCCTAGAAAATGAACTTTATCCCCCAAAACACATTTCAACATCATTGCAGCCCTGCCTTAAAAGGACCACCTAACATCGTTTCAGTGATTGCTCCATTAACACAGGTGTGGGTGTTGATGAGGACAGGGCTGGAGATAAATCTGTCATGATTAAGTAAGAATGACACCACTGGACACTTTAAAAGGAGGCTGGTGCTTGCCATCATTGTTTCTCTTCTGTTAACCATGGTTATCTCTAAAGAAACACGTGCAGTCATCATTGCACTGCACAAAAATGGCCTAACTGGGAAGAGTATTGCAGCTAGAAAGATTGCACCTCAGTCAACAATCTATCGCATCATCAAGAACTTCAAGGAGAGAGGTTCCATTGGTGCCAAAAAGGCTCCAGGGCGCCCAAGAAAGACCAGCAAGCGGCAGGACCGTCTCTTAAAAGTGTTTCAGCTGCGGGATCGGGCTACCAGCAGTGCAGAGCTTGCTGAGGAATGGCAGCAGGCAGGTGTGAGTGCATCTGCACGCACTGTGAGGCGGAGACTCTTGGAGCAAGGCCTGGTCTCAAGGAGGGCAGCAAAGAAGCCACTTCTCTCCAGAAAAAACATCAGGGACAGACTGATATTCTGCAAAAGGTACAGGGAGTGGACTGCTGAGGACTGGAGTAAAGTCATTTTCTCTGATGAATCCCCTTTTCGATTGTTTGGAACATCTGGAAAACAGCTTATTTGGAGAAGAAGAGGTGAGCGCTACCACCAGTCTTGTCTCATGCCAACTGTAAAGCATCCTGAAACCATTCATGTGTGGGGTTGCTTCTCAGCCAAGGGAATCGGCTCTCTCACAGTCTTGCCTAAAAACACAGCCGTGAATAAAGAATGGTACCAGAATGTCCTCCAAGAGCAACTTCTCCCAACCGTCCAAGAGCAGTTTGGCACTCAACAATGCCTTTTCCAGCATGATGGAGCACCTTGCCATAAAGCAAAGGTGATAACTAAATGGCTCAGGGAACAAAACATAGAGATTTTGGGTCCATGGCCTGGAAACTCCCCAGATCTTAATCCCATTGAGAACTTGTGGTCAATCATCAAGAGACGGGTGGACAAACAAAAACCAACAAATTCAGACAAAATTAAAGCATTGATTCTGCAAGAATGGACTGCTATCAGTCAGGATTTGGTCCAGAAGTTGATTGAGAGCATGCCAGGGAGAATTGCAGAGGTCCTGAAGAAGAAGGGTCAACACTGCAAATATTGACTTGCTGCATTAACTCATTCTAACTGTCAATATAAGCTTCTGTTACTCATAATATGAATGCAATTATATTTCTGTATGTGATAAAAAACATCTGACAAACACACATAAAAACCAGAGGGCAGCAGATCATGTGAAAATATAATATTTGTGTCATTCTCAAAACTTTTGGCCATGACTGTAGTGGTCATGATTTTTATTATACACAACGCAGACTAGCAATACAATATGATTTGTATAGTACACTGCATACAGGAGTATATCCACTCTGAACATAAAAAGATATTTCTATTTCTAAATTCGCACATTCACAATTCTTAAATTGAAGGCACGATTGTTATCAAATCTATAATAAATACCATATAATGTCACTATCTGCCCCTAAACCAACAGCATGTTCTTATACTGCAGGCGTTTAGGGCCACAAACCTAGTAATCTGGTTTCCATTAGCATCTAGAGGTGCACGCCACCACACAGGTGCACTCTACCACTAAATCCAAGGACACATTACCTGGTACATAGGAGCTCCCCAATAGCATAGCGCAGCCACTACACAGTGTACAGAGCCTCCCCTGATCTGATACTGATAACCTATCCCAAGGATAGGGTATCAATATATAGACTTGAACAACCCCTTTAACATTCAATATTCTTACACACAGTAAACCAATCATAGTGGACATTAATTCACAAGGGGATGTTAAGTATGACAACTTCCATTGCAAGTGGGAGTGGAACTGCAGAACTCCAGCTCTGCCACTACACAGTGGATGGACCCATTTACTTCCAGCTATGCCCACTGTTTAGCACTTGTGCCTAGTGGCAGCTGAGTAGCACTAACCAGTGCCAGTTGTTGGACCTTTACCAATCAGATATTAACGGCCTATCCAGGGAATAGGCCATAAATATAAAGTGGCCGAAATACTCCTTTAAAAGGGATTTTCCAGCCCCTAATGCATGTTTCATATTGATGACTTATTCACAGGATAGGTCATGAATATCTGATCTGAGACTCCTCACAGATCAGGTGTTGCGGCGGCTTCCAGGAGCCAGAAGCTACTGTAGCAGATGCTGTCTGCTTCTATTTAGGTAATAGGAGCGGAGCAGAAGTCTCATCCACTGTATAGCAGTGATGCAGGGGAACTGCAGCTCCGCTCCCATTACTTGAATAAGAGCAGACTGCATCCGTTCCCCGGCTCCTGGTGGCTGCCAGAACAGGTGTGGATAGGTGATCCGTGTGAAACATGCATTAGGGTCCGGAAAACTCCTTTAAATGTGGAGATGTACTTATACACACAATAATGTTCATGTTTAGGGTTTGCATTGCAGAACTATAATGTAATGCTGGAAGAATGGATGTAACAACATTGTAACCAGGGTAACTAACATTAGTATCTCCCTCCAAAAAGTAAGGTTCAGGTAACATTAGGACATTTTTTCTCTTAACACTACAATGTATTCAAAGATGGAAAAAGATGATCAAAGTAAAAAAAAATAAGACATTTAGATAGAGCGATTAGAAAGCGGTTACTCTGAAGAGCACTCCCCTGTATCGACAGAATGCTTTATTCACTAAACAAGGATCAGAATATTACTTTGTAGGAAAGATTCATCTTCTCTGAGAAAGTGAGATAACGTAACTCACAAGAGGCAGCTAAATCCATACTGTAGTACTTGGCAATCGACTGAAGGTAGCAAGAACATAGGAATGTAATGTCCTCTTCTCAAACACATTCATTCCTCGGTGTATCTGTATACGATTCGATGCAGATATATATATACTCCTGCCATCAGAGAGGTTCAATAGCTACGGCTGCATTATTTTGCAAGAATGTGTTCCCCAGCTAGATTACTTTTAGACAATTGCCTGTCTCTCCAAAGTGTTGCAGACACAAGATTGAAGGATAACACAGCTTTACATCTGAAGCCTTCTATTAATAAAATAAAGCAGTTCTGTTCAGTCCAGAGAATTAGGAAACAGTTTAACCTTCGTCAGGCTGCATAATTTTACAATATTACAGGCTGCATAGGAATAGGTACAATTGTACCTACTCAGCCAGACGAGGGTTAAACATATTTGAAGTCATTTTAACCTTTTAGCATCACATTTGGCATCCAAAATTCTGTGCTAATTTCTTAACATATTGTTATAGCTGCTTGGTTTCCCAGCTTAGATATAGATTTAAAGTACAACATTCTGGCTACATGTAGTCACATATACGTCATATACCAGAGCTGTGGATTATGTAAATTGTAATCTGTTACTCCCTGCAAGAAGGATTCTTAGATCGCAGAATATTCATGGATCGAACTTCATCCAGGACATGCTCAGTCTTAGGAAGGGCAGTCTTGCTCGAAACGTTGCACTATATTGATTATTGCTATACATGCACCAATTTCTAAATTGGATGTTCTATATCTGAATCTATTACCGCATATTATGTGCAAACTGGATGTATAATATTTTGCTATTTGATATTTTCAGAGATTGATATGCTAAATAGGTTCCTTATTGTTAGTTGAGCGGTCCTAGGTGGAGCAAACAGGGACCGCCCACCTGACAGTAAGGAGCCTATTTAGTATAATGGGCTCTGAAACTAACAGCAACAAGTGCTCAGGAATGGTGAGGGCTAGAGAAAAATCCCAACTGCACCAAAATCAGTGCAGAGGAACCTATTGAAGGATTTAAAGAGTTGAAGTTGGTGAAAGATCCTCAAAATTTCCTAAATTTCATTAAAGAAAAAAAGATTTACCAGTGAAAATTTCCATATAAGCGTTGCCAGCTTTGTAAATGAGTTCTCCAGGAGAATTAATATTTATGGACCCAAAATGCTCAAAATTTCTAATTCATTGTGAAAATATGGTGACCTTGAATTGGTTTTTGGGGTTCAAGAGTATTTAAACTGTGGCCTTGTTTCCGAGGAAACAAATTTGTCCAAATTACTATGATAGAAAATTGTCTACCATTCAGGAGCCTATGTGAACATAAGTATATGGTGGTAAAGCTGGTCATACACATTAGATGTAACGTTAGCCAAGCCTGAGCCAGCCAAACATCTAATGTGTTGGAGGGCTTCACGACTCTTCCCTGGTGGCAGATGTTGATGGAGAGAAGGATCAGGCAATTCGATTTCAGCAATCCTTTTGTTCTCAGGGAGATAAAACGGCACTAGAGAGCTGATGCACATTTGTATGGGGTGAGAAACAGCTTTCCGCTAAAAGATGGATCAGCCAACAGGTATCCCATAAGTATAGTCAGCTTAGAAGACCTGTCACCACCTACACTAACTCCAGTTCTTACCATCTGTTAATAGACACAACTCCACTGATTCCTTCACAGTTGGAATTTTTTTCTCTACCCCCACTGTTCCCAAGCAATAAGTGCTGTTAGTTTTGGTGCCTGATATGGTATATAGTCCCTGTACTCTCAGGAGGGCGGTGTCAGACAGGAGCAAACAAGGGGTATGATTCTGACCTCTGACACTGTCTGCCTCTGATTCAAGCTCTGAATCACATACCCCTGTCTGACTCTGCCCTTCTGACATTCAAGCTTAAATAGCACATCAGGCATCAAAACTAATTGTACTTGGTGCTCAGGAACGGTGGGGGCTAGAGGAAAAATTTCAACTGTGCTGGAATCAGAGGAGCAGCGCCTATTAACAGATGTCTAGAACATGG
Organism: Leptodactylus fallax; assembly: GCA_947044405.1. Lineage (NCBI taxonomy): Eukaryota > Metazoa > Chordata > Amphibia > Anura > Leptodactylidae > Leptodactylus > Leptodactylus fallax. The sequence goes on along the minus strand of CAMRHE010000104.1, from coordinate 78,206 downwards.
ATTGGTGGAGGTGGTGAAAGGTCCTCTTTAAAGCTGGCCATGAACATTAGATGCAAAACTGCCATGTAGATGTAGGGGGCCTTCTGACTCCCTTGATGGCAGATGTTGTTGTGGAGGAAATAGGTCACTGACAGAGATATCCGTACATGCTTAGCCTAGCCAAGCAAGCATGTGTATGTGTCTTTTGGCCAAATGAGCATGTGTATGTGTATGGGCAGCCTAAACTAAAGTAAACCAAGCTATTCTTACCTAGAAGTAATGCTAGTCTAGCAATATCTTTGTACATTTAGTATCAAGTGAAGCTTGTAAAGAAAATACTACATATTCTTCTGTACAAAATTTGAGTAGTACATAGAGACCCAATGCAGTTGAATGAGATACCTATTTATGACTCCTTTATAAAATGGAATATTACCACTAAATATTCTTTAGAGAAGCTGGCACTATACAATAGGCTAGATATAAGTTTGGCATTATGAGCCATAAAGAAGTGAGTATCCATGTTGACATTTTAGATAAGAAAGATGAGCGGATAAAGTCAGACTATGTTCTTTATCTAAAATTAGACAGAAGATCTGAAACGATGCAAACTGGGGATTTACTAGATATATGGGTTATGTAATAGCACAGAACCTTTAACTAGTCTACATATATGATAGGGAATAGAACATGTGATATGATCAGAATAAACATATGATGTGGACACTTAACACTGCAATAATAATTAGTCATATAGAGACAATCTGCATAAACCTGTTATATAAAGAGTTCCCTTATGACACAACAAGAATTAGATCCATAGCAATAAACTGGAAATGAGCCTACAGGGTATATAGGCAGGGACTACTTACTGTACATGCACAGCACACATATGCTAAAAATCATTACACCGAAGAGTGAAAGGAAGTGGTACTTTACATATAAAATGTACAAGGGGATTCAGCATATTTATAAAGTTTTAAGAAGTTATTTAAAATTGTTATAAGGTAGAAATTGCTTTTACATTTTAACATTGTTGTTAAATAGAAACCCCATTGCCAAAATTTTGTATTGCACTGGGCAACTTACAAAAAAAGCAGAGCAAGGATATACTGAAATAAGAATATATATTGGGAAAGCCTAATCCGGATTTGGGAATTATTATTTTATTTAAAATCTTTATTTGTAATTTCCAAATTATAATAGCCACACATTTGTAACAAATCCTATAAATTTTACGAGGGAAATGATATTTCCTGGAGGCTCATAAGTCTAGGATGTATAGATCAGAATAAACACTTGGAAAAGTTGGAGGTGTTTTCCCACTAACAACCCTAATCGCTGGGGTACAACTGCTGAGACCCCCAATGATCACAAGCACAGGGGTCCCCAAGTCCCTTGCGTGAATGGAGCAGTAGCACACACCAATTAACACTGCTCTATTCACTTCTATGGGACTGACAGAGGTAGCAGAGTACAATGCTCTGTTAGTCCCATATGAGTGAATGGAGCAGTATGGGAGTACTTACACATCTGCAATATGTAGTATGTAAATATTCAGTCCATTTACTACTGTATAGGTCTGCAATAATATATGTAATATGTAAATATGCAGTCCACGTATCTCCGCACAAGTCTACAATACTGTATCTAGTAAGTGTACAATCTGCACAGGTCTACAATATGAATATAGAAGATAAACAATCTATACAGGTCTATGATACTTTATCTAATATGTATGTAATCCATACAGGTCCACAATAGTGTATCCAGTATGAATACAATCTGTTAGGCTCCCATTTAGCGGATTAAAAAAACAGGGACACAAAAACAAGGACATACAAATGTAGAATACACTGATCTTTTTTAAACGGATGTCTATCTGCTCGCATCAATTTTTTGCATTTGTTAAAACAAATCCAAAAAACTAAATGTAAAAAACATGACTGGACCCTAATATGTAGTCTACGGCTCTCCATACAGGTCCATAATACGTTTTTTTAGCATGTAAACAATCCATATAGGTGCACAGTATGGTATGTATTATGTATGTGCAGTCCTTGCACCACTGTACAGGTCGCATGCAGCACTTAACTTTACTGCCCCAAAGTAAACGCATAATAGGACCACCAGAGGCCTGTATCTGTCACTGAATTTTGAAGGGTAAAGTGGAGGACATAATAGTAATAAAGCAGGCCTTGGAGGTAAATGTTTTATTTCCACATAGAATGGCCATATAAATTTCTCCAGAGTGCAATTGGAAAGAACCTTGTAGCTGAAAAGCCATGAATAAATATAAATGATTATCATGTACACTCACCGTCACAGTCGAAGAGAGCAAAGACTACGTCACAAACATGGTCTGAGAGTTCCACTTTCGCCACCGTCCTGGCAACTTGCTGCATTGTCACTAGAGATAGAACAACAAGGGAGAGTCATAAATGAATGTTATTACACTGCACATCCCAGGGGCATCTATTAGTCATTACCACCAGGAATCCAGACAATGTACAGCTGCCTGTCATTTACCTTAATCCATCTACTTAGCTTTTACGTGTGCAGGAGGAAATATCTTATGTAAAGTAGGACTATTGATTTTTATAACTTCTACTTTCTCAAATACTGGAAAAATGAAGATAGAAAGAAGACCCGGAACCTGCATACAGAACCACTGAAAGACCTAACAGCTAGCCATAAATACTCCCTCTAGATCTGTGGAATTTTATGGCATTCAATATTGGATGCAAAATAGAACAAAATTCTCTTTTCACTATTTTTGTTTTGTTGCTTTTAACAGCTTCCTTCATCTCAAATTATTAAAAAGGTTGTCTCATGGAGACAGCCCCTGTCATATGACCAATTAGGGCATCATAAGGGCAATTATCCTGATTGGCCCCCACCTCTATAAGCCAGGGTACTGAGCTGTACGAGTGATCCCCCTTCTATTAGAATCAAGCCATCCTTGTATTATGAAGAGGGTCATTTATTATAACGGCCACCATGTAGTACTACATTCTTCCTGCAGTGGCCGCTGCAGCTTCTCCCAGGAGTTTGAACAGGGGTGTCTCTGATGAGGCAACTTCTTTAACTTTTGGATTTGTTACTTACTATGATTTAACAGTATAATAGTGAACCTGTATTCTTTATCCAAAAATTTTCATGAGCCGGCCTATAGTTGAGGCCCATGAACAAAATTCCTTTTTCTCACAGACTCAATAAGTAAATATGAGAAAATGACCAAATTCGAGGTACAATATGGCTCCAAAGCAGTCTACAACACGTGTGAGCATGGACTCTTAACACAAAGGATTGAAGGCCATTTTCCTTCCATGGATAATAGGGCTTCAGGAATGACTCTCCAGTGCATTAAAAAGGGTTAAATGGTCCCCCTGCTTTCTTCCAAATCATGCCAAAGCTAGATTTGCCTTTCAGGATACTGGGAAAGTTGGGTAGCATAGCATGTGGCACTGTGATAGGGAATACTGAATACTACATTTATCTATATAAACCACACATCTTGCCACATAATTTTTTCATATCATGTGAGATATGCTTTTCAGGGTCCCTGGGAAGCATACCAGGTAATGCTGTAATAGGGACTGTTGAATATTGAGTACAGTAATATAGTATAAAAGAAAAGTCCCTCATTGTTCCAAAATCATGCCAGAGCTTGCCAGATTTGCCTTTCAGGGTCCTGGGAAATCTGTGTATTCTACAAGATACTATTGAAATAGGGACTCCTGAGTACTAAATATATCAAGTAAACCCTCTGTAATTGTTACTTAGCTTGACAGTAAAATACTGTAATACAGACTGCTTCTGAAGCAAAATCTACCTATATCAACCTATTTTCAAGTTATGAAACAGCTAGCTAGTGAATCTAGGCAAGCAATCTGGGCAATATGCAAAAAGTAGATGAAAACCACACACATGCAATCCTGCCCTTTCACTGGTGTAATTCATGCTCTTGAGCTGCACCATCTCTATTACACTCAAAGGCACTCCATTACAGCATTATTATGAATGGTAGCTATTCCCTGCCCCATCCCCCCTATCCTGAACTTCCTGTGATGTCATGCTAGTGCTTGTAGTTGGTCTGCAGTCAGTTATAGCACTATGTAGAGTGCTCTTCCCAACCTATTTCTGCTAAACAGCTCAGAGCTGCTGCCTAGCAGTTAACCATGCAGACATAGAGAAAAATAAACTATATCATACAGTTTTTTGTTTTTATTATTGGTTTTCAGGGTTTTGTGTCCCTTTAATGTATAATACAGTTTTCCATAATGCGTGAAAATAGTCCTCATATCAGACCTTTAGGCTCCATGTACATGTATGTTTTTCATGGCTAACAGACTGACCCATTATTTTGTTATGGCCCCATACCCATGACCATATATTGTCACAAGCCCATGTAAGGGCTGTGAGCCTAAGGGCCAAAACTCAGGACAGGTGATATTCCTATCTGTTGTGCGGCCTGAGCTCATTAATGAAATGAATAGGTCTGTGGAGAGTACGGGCAGCACAAAGATATCAGCTATGTGTCATCCGTACCGTTTTCTCATCTGTACATGCACAGTAGCCTTAGAGGCAGTATACAAATGAAATAGCTTGTGTGATTGTACCCCAGAGATTCAGCCTTTTTGTCAGGATATTCGATGCAACCCCTGCTCCCATCCACATCCACACCAAGGCTATTGAAGTTAGTTAAAATGTGGAACATTATTGCTGAACTACCAAGACACACAGTCAGTATTGTGTATAAAGTTACTCAAGTAGTATATAGTATATATTGGGAGCATTTAATGGTGAGAAATCTTTCATTCACATTGCCAATGTAGTAATATCAACAGAAAGACAGGATAATACTCAGGGATGAACACGTTGAAATTCTGCCCTGTCACTACTGCAGGCGGCATACAATTGAGGACTTCATACAGATAAACTACATCTCCTACAACATATGAATTTCATTTACAGCTACAATTGCTCAGCATGAGCTATCATGTTTGATGACAACCCAAATCCCATTGTGCAGTTTCTGCTTCCCCATCTCATTTCACACACCAGCAAGACTGAAATAAGTGCATAGCATAACCCTGATATTTTCGGGACAAAGGGTTTAGCTTAATTAACAGTAAGGATCAATTCTCTGACACTTCCCTGACTTGTTCTTCCCTGTGGATACTGAAGACAAATAAAACTCAAGTCTTTGGCTGCCAGGACCTGCATGAAAGTGGTAATGGAATAACCCCATCCTTCTGGAGCCACACCACCACAGCATACAATGGGAAAGCTACAAATGCTCTTTTAATACATATATGCAGCAAGAGAACAAAAGTAGGTCATATGAGAAAAGAATATATCCACCTATGAACATCTCACTACAGCTTACATGGTAACAGTAAATGCATTGCATTACGTATCTTGTACTGATCCTACGATCTCTATAGACCTGAGTTGCCTTTACTGTTTAGTAGGCTTCAGCTGAAGTCTCCCAGCATTCCCTGCTTGACCAGTGTCTGCACAGAGCTTGCTTTCATGATATGCATTCTGGGAAATGTAGATAAAACTAAGCTGGTGACAAGCATGTCATCTATTTCCAACAACCAGCAGAATTGTGAATACAGCTCTGGACTAGATTTCAAACTGGAACAGGATCAGTGCAAAACACTGAAATAAACCAGGTTATTCAATGAAAGCTAGGCAGCACAACAAAAAAGTAAACATTCCTAAATTGTACAAAGCAAAGAATTTGGCCAGAAAAATGTGATAAAAATGACAGAGCTGAAAGATTCCATCAGCTCATTAAAAATGGTACCGAATATCTAAATTAATAATTTTGTTTCTAAAACTCAGGTACAACAGATATAAGATAGGACTTCAAAAGTCCCTTGATGACTCTACGGGTAAGTTCACATTACCATTAATAAATGTCCGTTGCTCTCATCTGTCATAGGAAGAATAAGTCCTGCATGCACAACTTTTAATTCCATCAGAAAAGTAAAAAAAACATGTCTGTTGCACTCATCCTATGAGGGATGAGAGATACTAATAATTATTATGGTAGTATGAACATCCCCATTCCTAGAAATGTAGTAAAAAATGGTGAAGATGTCATTTTTGGATAATCCACATCAGGAGTCTCCACCACAGATAATGGATGTGACCAAAGCCGGAGAAAGACATAAGGTAAAAGCTTATATGAATACCACGGCAAGAACAGGCCAGTATCAAGAAATGTATATAATGCAGATCTGCTTTAACATTATGAAGCTTAAAAAATAAAAATAAAATAAAAACTAAAAATTCCTGCATCTGATCTTCCCCACAAGTTTCAGATTGTGCCTCCTTGTTCTTATGTTTAGTATTTTGCTAAAACCACTTATTCTAACACATTCACAAGTTTCAATGATGCCCTCCCTTTCCCTTTTTTCCACGAAAAAAAATAATTAAAATAATTATTAATAAATATATTATAAAAAAAAAAATCATGAGCACAAGTGGGAGGATCTGTATTCTTACATGTCTTCAGTATAATGGTTCTAAGCCTGGCGCTACCCATACCAAACAGCATACGGTTCCATTGGTTTCAATGGGTACATGCAAACAAAGCTATTACATCCATTGAAATCAATCCTTGTGATTTGTTTTTCAAAGTTCCAATACACTGAAAATACATTGAAAAAAGAGTTTAAAATGGTTGATTTAAAAAAAATAAAAAATAAAAACAATATGGGATTGACCAGGGAAAACAACAGACCTTTGCAGATGCAAAACTCAGATGCCAAACAGTCTTTGTTTTATGTCCACAAAATCATAACGGACGAGCGAATAAGGCCTCAAAGTGTAACAGTAGCTCATTACGCGACATGAGTATCGTGCAGATTCTACATTAAACTGCAGTGAAAAGCCACAACAGAAACTGACAAGCTGTGGCTTTAAAAATCTGCGTCCCTGGTCAATATCCATGTGGAAAAATTCTACAGCTGTGGATAAGATATGTTAAATCTAGTGTAAAGTGGTTAAAGCTCATTGTGACCATGAAGCTCTCTGGTAAACAGACTGTGTAAGTACATCAACCTGTAAAGCGCTGTGGAATATGTTGGCGCTATATACGGTAAGTAAAATAAATAAAACTTTTTAAAATTGCCGAAAAAAATGCAGAAAGGCCCTTCATGCCAGCTATGGTAAGTCATCTCTTTAGTTCTCTAATCATTATCTACCCTGTCATCCTGCACTGGGAAATAAAACACAGAATACACATATTAAATACCTTTCAAGATCTGGTTTATACACTACAGTTGGAAATAAACGCTACAAATGGAGATATTTAGAGGCTTTTATTGCTCTAATGTCAGGCGTGTTTAATCTCCATTTATGATATACATTCCTCTTGGTAGTTATCTTTTTGTTTCTGATATAAATTATGTATTGGGAAGGCAGAGATGGCGATAGTCTGCAAAGTTCTGTATACCCTAGGGAAGGAGAGTGTAGAGCACAGAACTGTTAAGAACATCAAGAGATTTTCTTTTTCAGGCTGAGTTTTCTGTCTTTTGTACTGTTGTATACACATATTTGGATTTCTAATTTGTAGCTATTACAATAATGAAAACTAGGGGTAAAGCCAAGAATCAAACCCCTTTAAAGGTTAGATCCACCTCTGTTGGTTGTTCCAATGCATCTAAATTAAGGAAACTTTGTAGGTAGCCTTTATTAAAATCCTAAATATAAATGGCTGACACTCATCCTCAACACCCACAAAGGTCAGTTGTTTTACAGGAAGACAATTTTAATTTTTAGCATGTGGGAGGAAACCAGAGTACTTTAAGGAAACCCACGCAAACGCGGGGACAACATATAAAGTCCATGCAGATGTTGCCCTTTGTCAGATTTGAACCCAGGACTCCAGCACTATAAGGCAACAGATGAATGTTAGCAATTGCATTATTAGACACAAAAATAGACAAAATAAAAATTCTAATTCAAAGGGAACCTGTCACTATGAAAATGCAGTGTAATCTGCATAGAGCAGGAGGAGCTGAGCAGATTGATATCTAGGTTTGTGGGAAAGGATTCAGAATAACCTGTCATTTATCCATGTATTCCTCTCTTTCTATGCTTAGAAGGAGCCATTGAGTCCTAACAGTGACTCCTCTCTAGCACACTCACTATTAGGACTGCTCACTGGACGCAATGACTCCTAAGCAGATAAAGAAGAGCTGAGGAAATGGATAAATGACAGGTTATATTAAATCCTTTCCCACAAACTATATATAATCAATCTGCTCAGCTCCTCATTCTATATAACATGCCACCTGCAGATAACACTGCATTTTCATGGTGACATGGTGACAGCAAACCTGTGACATTGAAAATGCAGTCTTGTCTATAGACAGTAAATTATAAAGGAGAAGCAGAGCAAATTGATATATAGGGGAGATTTATCAAGCAAAATGCCCCAGAATTAGGGCGTACTTTGTGGCAAATTTTTTTTTTAACATGCTGTGTACCATATTTAGTGTTTTAGACACTTTTATGACAAGGGGGCATAGTGACACTGTACACCACAAAACATGCCAAAATGTTGGCGCATTTTCTGGCACATATTAAACCATATAATAGAGGGTGTAAAGTCAGAATAATCAGTCTAAAAATGCAAGCGATTTATCAAACAGCATCAGACACTTTGATAAATCTGGCACCGTATTCGTAAATCTGCCCTATAGCTTTGTTAGGAAAGTTCCAGTGTAGCTTGTCATTTACATCTATATAACTGCATGTTCAATTTGCTATGTTCCCCTTAAAGTGAAGTTTCACCTTAGATTGTAATTGGCCACCTTTATAATGTTACTTTTTTTTTTTACCAATGTGTCTAAAGTCTCTTCTCAACAGGAAACTGACAGAAAACTGCTGCTTGTAGATTTTTTTTTATAAATAAATTTATAAAATTTATACAATGTGATTTTCTGGATTTTATTTTTGATATTCTATCTCTCACTGTTAAAATTAATGTACTCTTAAAATTATAGACTGTTCATGTCTTTGTCAGTGGGCAAACTTACAAAATCAGCAAGGGATCAAATACTTATTTCCTTCACTGTATGTCCCATGATGTAACAATTCTGAAGCATATTTTCATCAAAATCTGCATTGTACCATTCCTCTAACAATCCTAATAGGTTGCAAATTGGGTTTTACCAGTTGGGGGTGTGTCTCTGTATACTCTGACACAGACCAATCAGTGCTGACTATGTAGGCAAGGGAGATGTGGAATGGTAACACCCACCCACTTGTCAATTTATATATAAAATTGTTATTTTATAGAAATACAGATATTTGGTAAAAGATACATTTCAGGAAAGCTGAAAGGTCCCCTTTTAAAGAGAGTCTGTCAGTGGTAAATTTGTTATAAAGCTAATCACAGTACCTTGTAGCGGTGTTTCTATAGGTTTATGTCAATCCCTGTAAATATTTGTTATCATATAGGTGATTCCTGAGGCTAAACCTATCCTAATAACACACAAATACTGTAAGCATCATAAGCAGGTATTCCAGTGCAAATAAAAACACAGTTGTATGCCCTCATAAAACTACCCATGTATGAATGGAATGAATAATAATATTCCCGTTTTGTGCTGACCTGTAATTCGATACTGCCGGAGCTAAAGGCCTTGAGCTTTAATTAAAAGTTGCAGATGCGTGAATTTGAAGGACATTTTGTTAAAAAGATCTAAGCAGCAGCATGGATATTGCTGAGCTCGAGTAGATTAGCATCCCCTGTCTTGCCAGCTTGTTTCACCCCAGACAGGTGCAAACAAGAGCCAACAGGCAGCATTGACCTGCATGACATTTCAATAAGAAATGGCAGTGACAGCCTCTTCACAATCTGCTGCCAATTCTTTATTTAGAGAGACCCATATAAATGTGTTTGGAATACACTGCAGATCATACCTGGCTGCCAGCTTCAGCCTTGAGTGAATATGCCAAAGAGAATAATGTGCCTCTGGCACTGCTGTCACTTTCCGTAATCATCGTTTCCTCTATTGTCTGCAATATAGAGTGCATGCCTACTGTGTAAATTGCTGATAAAATGCATAAACAGCAGATTAAATGTATTTAAAGACACGAGGTCCTGAGAAGGAATTAACCTTAATGTATGGACACTTAAAGGCAGTCTACCACCGTCCTCAAACATATTCAGATGCCGCCACCGTCATACAGAGCACATAAAAGTAATAAACAACATGCCATAGCTGTTATGTAGGTCACTTTTGTAGATGTGAAAAACACAACTTTGAAGTTTTATGCAAATAAGGCAGTTGGTGCACTGGGGGTGGGGCTTCAGCTACTGGAGCACTGCTCTTGCAGCTTAGACTTCTTCCCTCTCCTGCCTGAGATTTCACCAAGTAGGGAGGAAGGGTCCGAGTGGCAAGAGCTGTGCTCTAGGAGCTGAAGGCATGCCCTGAGAGCACCAACTGCCTCATTTGTATATGGCTTCAAATCTATTATTCTCAAAATTTACAAAAGTGACACACCTAAAAAATGTATATTGTTTATCACTCTCTGTAATACAGCGGTGGTGGTTTAATATGCTTTGGGAAGTGATGGACGCCCTTTAAACCAAAGATTAGTGATTTCAGATGGTTGATTTCTTAAAGTGGGACTAACTTTTCAGATGACCTTTTATCTGAGATTATTATAAATTGTGCTCTGTGTGTACATGAGAAATAACACTATTTCTGACCATTACACAACTATCCTGCTTTTTTTTCTGCTATTTTCCCTCTTTATAAGCTCTATTTCTAGTTTAGACAATGCCATAGATTTGTTATTTTAACTTATCTATCACCAATGTAAGCCATGATCGGAAACCTGACCAAGGTTTTCAATAATGGAATTCACACCTCTTACACAGAATGAATGTCTTATCAACTACATACCTGATAATATCTGCCTTCATTCTGCATCTGTCAAGGTGCAAAAGGCACCAGTGGTCAGGCCCTTTATTAAAAGTGGTATACGAAATGCCAGTCTTAATAAATCTGCCCCATTGTTTCTATCAGTAGCTGACTTATTTATTATGCTTACTTATATAGTGCCATCATATTCTGCAGTGCTTAAAGCCCGGTTCACATCAGCGTTCGGGTTTCTGTTTGGGGAGTCCGCTTGGGGACCACCCGAATGGAAACCTAAACGCATAAAAAACGGTATACCTGGGAAACCCACGGACCCCATAGAGTATAATGGGGTCCGTGTGGTTTCCACTCGGTTTCCGCACGAAACATGCGGAGAGTACAATCCCGCAAGCAGCACTTTTCTCTCCGCATGTTTCGTGCGGAAACCGAGTGGAAACCACACGGACCCCATTATAGTCTATGGGGTCTGCGGGTTTCCCAGGTAAACCGCTTTTTATGCGTATAGGTTTTCGTTCGGGGGGTCCCCAAGCAAACTCCCCGAACGGAAACCGAACGCAGATGTGAACCGGGCCTTACAAACATTTGTCAATCACTGTCCCATGTAGGGCTCACAATCTACATTCCCAATCAGTATGTTTTTGGAGTGTGGGAGTACCCGGAGGAAAACCACGCAAACAAAGGGAGAACATACAAACTCCTTGCAGCTAGTCATATCAGAAAGAAATAACATTGTTGGCTCAGTGCTGGACTGCTGTAACACAGTTATACAAGTGGACAGTGGATACATAGTAAGATTGAGAAAAGACAACTAGTTCAACTTAGTATCATGCATTATAGCCCCAGAGGAAGGCAAAAACATCTAACATTTGTGCCCAAAATGGTCCACAAATATTATCAAGAGTTAAAGCCTTTATCCACACAGTAAAAGATACTGCATTACAGAGTAAAACCATTATCTATATTGTTGGAATAGAATTCATGGTTTTATGACAAAAAAAAAAAAATTGAGACAAGTAATATGCTAACATAATAAGCATATATAAATAGTCTTTAGATTTATCAAGACTGGTTTTTCATATGCCAGTCTTGATCCCCTGGGCAATGCACAGAAGATGCGCCTAATTCATTAAGAAGCATAGGCCAAACGTTGCAAATTTTGTTGGAAAAACTGCCGTACCTCAAAATTTGAGTTTTTTAAAATCTTACATGTTACGACAAAAACGGACATAAAATGTATGATACAATCCTCCCATAGTGCATATATAGCAGTGGTTCAAATAAATTTTGTTAAGCTATGAGGGTGTATTTGTTGGAAATCTCCTTTCCACCTATAACAAGGAAATAGTAAGAGGAGGTCAAAAACTTGACCCTGTGAGACAACTCGTCCAAAAAGAAAGCTGAAGGTGCCATGGGAGTGAACAAAACTAGTGGCACTCCAATCCCCTAGTGTACACACATAATATCAGGTGATGCTTAAAGGGTTTAGTCTATACCTATTTTGTGTAGTCCTTGTGGTTTTTATTGACTATTCTTAACCTTAGTGTTCTTATCAACTTTTTTATGCATGGTCTGGAAGAAACTTGACTTACCGGTAATAATTTCTTCACAATCACAATTTTTGCCAGCTATGCTGGTGGGTGCAGAAGGTAGGATATTGCCATTACGCCCTGCTGGCTAGTGTGTGCAGTGAAATGCCAACTTTAGTGGCTGCTTGGCCAATGTAAGAGATATTAAGATCTTATCCAACATGGTCATCCAGAATTAAGAGCAACATAGCCAAGTGTGGCCTTGTCCAGGCATATAAATAGCAGTAACAATTCCCGTCACTGGAAATAGGACCCATTTGCTGATATGGAAAAAGTCAAATGAGCAATTTAAGGAGCTAAAAACGCCAAAAAAAAAAAAAAAAAGTGCCGAGCATTAGCCAAATTTGAGTGTTTCTAACTTTTGACACCTACACTAACAGTTCTAAAAAGCATCAAGAGAAAGGGATTTGGTTAAGTTGTAACAAGCGCTTCACTTCTTAAAAACACCTGTTTTTGTAGCAGAATATAGGGGTGTATGTATGCCAGCCACACTGTGACATTATGAAGAGTAATGTGTCCAACATTCCTAGTGAGTTACAACAAATATATAGCGCCACATGATAAAAATGGTGCCATTTATGTTATTTTTGTCAACTCCTGCATTTTATGACATTATGGAGAAATCGTTTCCATCGTTTCAAGTAGTTTTATATAAAAGTTTGAAGTGGTTTCAGTACTAAACCATGTATTACCAATAATAGGCTATCAGTGGGCATAGTTGGCGGGCCCTTTCAATGTGCAAATAGGCACAGTAGCTCCATCTTGGCTCCATTCACATTCTCTTTGTTGGTGGAGGTCTGTAAAAAACAAAACATAAACCCTCCTCAATATATAGGAAGGGGTTTCATCAATGAACAGACTCCACACAATCCTTGTACTGCCAGCAGCCATCTCTGTATGGCCTGTCTGTAAGAAACACCCCAGACTGTAGAATATCTGAGCTGTGCTCGGTGCATACTAACAAACTACTCTAAGGTCATTTTAATTTATTAGCTTGTTCAGCAGTCTGCAAATGTCACAAGGATAATCGAATAGAAAAGTTGCATGGCAGCTGCAGAGCCATTCTCACCATCTGTATAACCAGTTACTTAGATTTATGAGTGAAGTCAATATTAATACAGTAATTGGATAACATGCCGAAGACGATCTTTCAGACTTTGAAAAGCATTATAGAATACAATTTGTGCATTTGCTATTTTTTGTAACATCTGCAAATTTGTATCCACTTGATTGGATCAGTGTTTTGTTATTTTTACATAATAAGGGAAATTGGACGTGAAAATAAAAAACAAGCTGAAAATGGACACTTAAAGGGGTTGCCTGCTTTCTAGATAAATTGGAAAAATGCAATACACTGGAATGACATGCTGTACCACAGGGTGCATAATAGTCAATGGTGCTGATACAAACAGTAAAATTATGTTTTGCTTTTTTAAAAATTGCACAAAACTCCAATTATTATAAAAATAAAGCTCTGTATGTCAGAGCCCTACATTTACCTTATATGCTGGGCAGTGGCGTAACTAGGAATGGCTGGGCCCCAAGGCGAACATTTGACATGGGGCCCCCTGGGCCCCCCCCCCCCCAGAACTGGTTACAGGTCCCCAAACAGTAAAATATGCTCAGCAGAGGCCCCAGATAGTATTATATGCTCAACAGTGGCCCCCACACAGCATTATATGCTCTACATTTCTCCCCCCACACACAGTATAATATGCTACCCACAGTGGCCTCACACAGTATAATATGCTCCATACAGTGGTCCCCACCCAGTATTATATGCTTTCCACAGTGGTACCAACCCAGTATTATATGCCCCCCATAGCGGGCCCCACCCAGTATTATATCCTCCCTACAGTGGCCCTCACACAGTATTATATGTTCCCCACAGTGGTCCCCACCCAGTATTATATGCCCCCCTCAGTGGCCCCCACCCAGTATTATATGCTCTACAGTGGCCCCCACCCAGTGTTATATGCTCTACAGTGGCCCCCACCCAGTGTTATATGCTCTACAGTCTCCTCAGACCCCAGAGTATAATAATCGGAGGCCCAGGGAAGGTGATTAAAAATAACAAACATTCATACTCACCTTGCCTTACCTTTCCTTGGCATCCTCGCTCCATCCTGCCATCTTCAGCGTCTTCAGGCCCTCTTCCGACGTCGCTGCCGAGGCCTGTGATTGCGACTCAGCGGTCACATGGGGGCCCACTGACGTCATTACGCGGCCGCGCCCCATGTGACCGCTGGGGCCTAATCACAGCCCTCAGTCATGACGGAGGAGCGCCGGAGAGAACGCTGTGCCCAGGAGAGGTGAGAATATGTATTTATTATTTTCAGTCACCTCCCCTGGGTGCCCTGCCCTGCCATCTATTGGAAAGGGGCCTTCAATATGCCAGGGCCCCTTTCCAATAACAGTATGTATAGCGGTTGGGGAACCAAGCTTTCCCCGACCGCTATCATAATGGTCCGGGGCCCGGCCATCTCCAGCTGGCCGCGGGCTCCGTAACCTGCCGGGTCCGTTCGCGGTCGTACCCCCTGTGACCGCGATCATTACAGGTTTGTGGGGTTCGCGGTAGCGGCTGCCACAGGGCTCCGGGGCCCCTAATGTCCCGGGCCCTGTGGCAGCCGCTACCGCTGCTACCCCGATAGTTACGCCCCTGATGCTGGGTGTATACATTGGGCTATGGACACTGCTAAATCGCAGATTCCATGAGAAGCAATAGACCCCATGACAGAAACCTGACAGACCCCATTACAGTAATTGGGGTCTGTGAGGCACCGTTGGTGTCCATCATGCGACAGATCTGGCCATTTTCATTGGAGGAGACAGAGGCGCACACAGAGCCTCATAGTAAGTGCATCCATATTTCAAGGCATTGACTATTTTTAGTTTTTTCAATCTTGTTAAATTTATTCACAGGGATTCCTCTATAATATCAAAAGATACGGATAAATATAAATGGGGAATATATGATTACTTTACAGTGAGAAATAATAAAATACGGTGAGATATATTTCTGAAGTAATAAAACAATATGATGCATAAAATGGTCTATGTAACAATCATCGTAGATGTGAAGAAGATTGCTCTGAATTACTATTCAATGCAAACATATATCTCACAGCAGGGAATATTATGGCTTTTTACTGTCTTCAAGTCGCAGTTATGATATCATGTCTTATTAATACTGCACAGTTTTCTCATTAAAAATTGATCCACACATTTTGCCATATTCTCTTGCACAATCTCATTGTACGTAACGTACGCCATGTGAATGGTGCATCTTTCATAACAGAACAGATAAGGCCAGGTTCACTCAAAAATGTAAGTAGTTAACATTAATTTAGAGCTAGTAATGGGTAGAAATGATGGATCTTGTGAACATGGCCTCAAGTTTACAGCTTCAGTGTAGTACATGACCCCGATGTACAGATGTGTCCTTCCTTACCTTCCCTCTTGACTCCCCATATGATAAGGATTCTGTCTGGTATAACTATTTGCTTAAATTTTTTTAGGGTAGCTAAAGACTACTTGACAGACATACTTTATCCTATAAAGTGCATAACATGGCTAATCTATAAATTCTACAAAACTTCTTTTGTCTATCACTTTAAGGTAAAGAAATTTTGACAGTGAAGTATTCAACCAGGAATAGTTTTGTGTCATCTTCTACTGCTGACATGCTGATACTAGAAAGCTGGGGTGTAAGTCATCTCCAGGGCTTATATTAGGAGTATCCCTTAACCCTCATCCTCCGCTCACTGCAGTGGCTGCCTATAAAACGGAGAATAACTTTTAATGTCTGCTTGATGCCTTTCAAATCCATTAACAACTTAGGCCCTGACTACTTGAAAGAACTTCTGAAGCCCCATAATCCTTGCTGACCTCTCAGTTCAGCAGGCACAAATACACTGTCCATCCACAGGATCCACCTTAAACGATTTGAAGCCAGAGCCTTATGCCACTCTCTGGAACGCATTACCCGGACCGATCAGAGAGATCTCATCACTGGGCAATTCTACATCAAGACTCAAAACACATCTCTTTATTTGAGGGCAAATAATACCCTCCCTATATATACGATACTGCAAAATACCATTAAGTTATCCTGTGGATTGTGCATTGTCTATTGTGAGAAAAGCACATTACGAATGGTTGTTGTTACTGTATCATGGGCTGTCATGGCTCAGGCAGACAGCTAGTTCGTGTGTGTGTAACACCAATAAGCTGGCATCTCAGCAGTCCATAGCATGGCAGATTCCTAACTGTACTGTACTTGGAACATGTTGAGAAAAACTGCATACATTTTGACAGACTTTGCAACAGATTAATTTTTATATAACATTATTTTCATGTTCCTTTGCCTCCATCTCAATGACAAATCATATTTATTTAAAACAGTTTCGCCAATAATTTTTCCCCTCCTACAGCGATATCAGATCTGTCGGAGTGAACCTCTCCAGTGATATAAGCTGTAGCCTGTAAACAAGTTATACCCAAATGTAAAACAAAGTAGCGCAACAAAATAAAGACATGAGCAGGATCGTACATGTATAGACAGCAGCAATAAAATGCACGCTATTTTTACCATTTCCTGCAAATTCAGTCCAGATGCTTTGTGCTTGTGACATAAACTTATATAATACTGCAGTAACATAGAGAACTACATTGCTATAGGTTGTCTCTAATATACAGTGCTGGCCAAAAGTATTGGCACCCCTGCAATTCTGTCAGATAATACTCAATTTCTTCCAGAAAATGATTGCAATCACAAATGCTTTGGTAATATCATCTTCATTTAATTTGTCTTCAATGGAAAACCACAAAAAGAATTGTCAAAAAGCCAAATTGGATAGAATTCCACACCAAACATAAAAAAGGGGGTGGTCAAAAGTATTGGCACCCTTTGAAAAATCATGTGATGCTTCTCTAATTTGTGTAATTAACAGCACCTGTTACTTACCTGTGGCACATAACAGGTGGTGGCAATAACTAAATCACACTTGCAGCCAGTTGAAATGGATTAAGGTTGACTCAACCTCTGTCCTGTGTCCTTGTGTGTACCATATTGAGCATGGAGAAAAGAAAGAAGACCAAAGAACTGTCTGAGGACTTGAGAAGCAAAATTGTGAGGAAGCATGAGCAATCTCAAGGCTACAAGTCCATCTCCAAAGACCTGAATGTTCCTGTGTCTACTGTGCGCAGTGTCATCAAGAAGTTTAAAGCCCATGGCACTGTGGCTAACCTCCCTAGATGTGGACGGAAAAGAAAAATTGACGAGAGATTTCAACGAAAGATTGTGCGGAAGGTGGCTAAAGAACCTCGACTAACATCCAAACAAGTTCTAGCTGCCCTGCAGTCCGAGGGTACAACAGTGTCAACCCGTACTATCTGTCGGCGTCTGAATGAAAAGGGACTCACCCCACTTCTGACCCAGAGACATAAAAAAGCCAGGCTGGAGTTTGCCAAAACTTACCTGAGAAAGCCAAAAACTTTTTGGAAGAATGTTCTCTGGTCAGATGAGACAAAAGTAGAGCTTTTTGGGAAAAGGCATCAACATAGAGTTTACAGGAAAAAAAAGGCCTTCAAAGAAAAGAACACGGTCCCTACAGTCAAACATGGCGGAGGTTCCCTGATGTTTTGGGGTTGCTTTGTTGCCTCTGGCACTGGACTGCTTGACCGTGTGCATGGCATTATGAAGTCTGAAGACTACCAACAAATTTTGCAGCATAATGTAGGGCCCAGTGTGAGAAAGCTGGGTCTCCCTCAGAGGTCATAGGTCTTCCAGCAGGACAATGACCCAAAACACACTTCAAAAAGCACTAGAAAATGGTTTGAGAGAAAGCACTGGAGACTTCTAAAGTGGCCAGCAATGAGTCCAGACCTGAATCCCATAGAACACCTGTGGAGAGATCTCAAAATGGCAGTTTGGAGAAGGCACCCTTCAAATCTCAGGGACCTGGAGAAATTTGCCAAAGAAGAATGGTCTAAAATTCCAGCAGAGCATTGTAAGAAACTCATTGATGGTTACCGGAAGCGGTTGTTCGCAGTTATTTTGTCTAAAGGTTGTGCTACCAAGTATTAGGCTGAGGGTGCCAATACTTTTGTCTGGCCCATTTTTGAAGTTTTGTGTAAAATGATCAATGATTTGACTTTTTTTTTCTTTCTCTTTTGTGTTTTTTCATGGCAAGCAAAATAAATGAAGATATTATTACCAAAGCATTTGTTATTGCAATCATTTTCTGGAAGAAATTGAGTATTATCTGACAGAATTGCAGGGGTGCCAATACTTTTGGCCAGCACTGTAGGGAATATGACTAACAGACATTTGTATTGTCCATATGTATTGGCTGACTCTTAACAGGTGGCCTTATGATGTCCTCTTCTAAATACTACGGTGGTATCTAATGCGCATTATCACGAATGTGTGCAGCAATGGGTCTGTGCAAAAACAGCACAGACCACACGTGGATGATATGTGTGTGCCGCCCGTGTCTCTACAGGCCCACTGATTTGCAAAATGGACAGGTATAGGGCCTGCCCTGAGTTTTGCCACACATAGACCCTTGATAATACACAAGCGTGCGTATGGGGCCATAGAAAATAATGGATCAGCACACTGACAAAGCACACACTCATGTGCATGGAGGCTTACTATGCAAAGAACAAAGGGGAAAAAGTGTCACTGGCTTGTCATGCAGTGCCCTTTCACAGTGGCTTGGTGAGAGTTAAACACACAGCACAAAAATATAAGTAATATTCTGTTAAAATTTCATTATTTTGTTACTGCCAATGTTACCACATTATATGTTGGAAGTATTTCCCAACGTATATCCCGGCAAGACCCATTAATGACTCCCATAGTGAAAAAATAAGCCTATATTATGCTGTATACTTGTTTATTCTTTTGTTCCTCTATACTGGAAAGCAGTCTACACTTTCCAATACAGTAAAAAAAATAAATGCTGACCAGCATATACCAATTGGTATGTGGGGTGAGCTCTTGTGATGCATCCACTGAACGTGAAGTAGAAATAAAATGTGAACAGAGCCTGCCAATGGCCTTTACAGATGTTCTGAAGCAAATAAAGGGAGAGTCTTAAAGAGCGTATTGTGATTTCGATAATGTTTACAAGTAGGAACATCATTTGTATAATGTTCCATGCATTTCTCTCCGTCTAATGGAGCGGTGATTCTGCAGTATTTTCACTGCTAATTTAAAATTGTCTAGCATTAGCCAAGATGAGAGTTCGTCCTGCTCCCCGGAGTACCGTGGATAAGGATGCGTGCCAGAGATAGTACATTCAGTGCAGGAACTTTATAATTTATGCTATTAGCTTTAGAGGAAAGGGGCTCTCCTTGGATGTAGTCCAGAACCAGACAGGCAGCTCTGGGAGCATTTGAAGAGTCATTTATCAGAGTATGTTTACCCACAGAGACAGGACATTGGACAGAATGGGCCTCAGAAAAAAAAAAATGTGTGTACAAATGGGTCATGGGTCTTATTAGTTCACTGATATTTGGAATAAGGTGAAAGGCAGTTTATAACTAAGAATAAACATGTAGCCAAGGAATTATATTATACAACAATGAGTAGAGGCTCAAACACGCAGCCACAACAGTGTAATACACCACCCATGGATTATTATGGCCCTGTGCCATTACCTGTGTGCTGCTGATTTTAAAGGGGTTGTGCCATCACTTCAGATGACGGTAAGTATATTCAATATGCCTTTTAGAGTAGCTTTGTATATTATTGTCATTAAAAAAAAAAAAATTCTTGCAAAAGTATCTCAATTATTTGCTTTTAACCTCTTCCCCCATGTTCATTCTAATGACGCTCCGTTAGATGTACATGCCCATCACAATACAGTACAGCTTCTGCTGTATTATCAGTGAGAATAGCAGGCATGCTGTATAGTTTAAGGCAAACATATACAACATAGTAGACTTCCTCCTGCTTATAGACTCTGTGAAGTAAAGCGAGAAGCCATTAGATAACCTCCTCACCAGTTAGTGCTGCTCTCCTCCTGAGCGGGAACAGAGACAAGAAGGATCATTCAGGACTGAGCAGCATGAAGTGATGAGGTGCTTATCAGGTGTTCAGGACAGAGTAGCACAGACTGGTAAGAAGGTTATCTGAGAGTCTCTCCTTGGAGTCTTAAGCCTTAAAGAGGCTATCTAACATTAAAAAAACCAAGGCTGAATTAATTCAAAAAGAACTCTTCTTCCTCTTCTCAGGAAGCGACATCACATTTGTTGGTCACATGGCCATGCTAGCATACAGCTCAATCCCTTTCAGATAAATGGGACTGAGCTGCAGCATGGTCATATGACCAACAGTAGTGATGTCACATCCTGTGAAGAGGAAGTAGAGCTCTTTCTGAAAGAAAGCAGTCATGTTTTGCAATCCTATATAAACCCTTTAAAGATACAGCATGACTGTTTTTTTTTTTTCCCAATAGGAATACAGCAGAAGCTATACTGTATTCCAATGGACATGCACCTATAACAAAATTTCACTAAAATTATGTGCACAGACCTTGTGCATTGTTTCCGCAAGGTATTTTGAGTGTACAGATTGCTGCTGTATTGATGGCACAATCCCTTCAAATAGAGGTACAACAGATGTAACATGATAGTTACACATGTTGAAACTAGTATTATCTAGTATTACTAAATGTCAAATCAACTTCACTACACATATATGACTGCCCTTAGGTACCCATACCTGAAAACGGGAACTGGAGGCATGTGACCCATATCAATCGAGGGTCCCCTCAACCACTGCAGAAGCTCTACATTAAAGAGGTTATGATATCAATAAAAAATGGAAATAAGTAAACCCAATATGCATATTAGAGTAAATTTGTAAAGTATTGTTAGTGAAACAAGTTTTCTTACAGAAATATTTAAATGATCTACTTGTTATAGCACCCCAGGGTGTTTCCCACATATGAAATTGGGTACATCATTCTAGTGAGGCCCTGTCAGGCATGCCCAATAGAATACACTACAGCTTCAGCAGGACTCTTAGTGAAAGAAGCATGTATATAATTAAGTTAAGTTATTAGACATAGGCATTTATTTCTGCTTCTCAAAGGCAAAGCCCAGCATGAGCAGCTGTAATGTAGACTTCCAGATACAGACTCCCAACAGTAAGGAAAAAGTACATCATCACTCCTTACTGCTCTCCTCCCTATCAGGGGCAGAAATAAGAAGGATCATTCAGGAACGATCAGCATGAAGTGATGAGGTGCTTATCTAATGGCTTTTCACCTCACAGCCTGAAGCCTTTATCAGGATGTTTAACTTTTACTTTTATTAACACTATTGCCCATGCTGGCCTTAGAAGGGAAGCCTATGTCCAGCCTAAATGGTGAAAGGTCCTCTTTAAAGTGGTATTGTAGGACAGCCTTTATTTTGATGGAGCTGCAATACCTGACACAACCCATGGACAGGTGTGGCACTGTTTCTCATAGAAAGCCATTTTTAAAACTACTGTAAAAAAGTTCATACTGTACTACAATGTTTATGTATGGATCACCAGACATTTACTCTTTCACACTTTTTACAGACACAGAAGATTATATTATCAGCTTTCCATATAAGAATGTATTGCTGACTCCAGGGTTTTATGAATTATTTCAGTTTGTTTGCCCTCAGATCTGCAACAGGGTGAGTTCTGTTTACTGAAACATGCACAATTCTCTGGAGTATAATCTCAGTGCTTGATGTATTACCCACAATACGTCTGTATTTTAGACTATAAACGGTTTTCTGTGTGCACTTTAT
This sequence comes from Leptodactylus fallax, assembly GCA_947044405.1. Lineage (NCBI taxonomy): Eukaryota > Metazoa > Chordata > Amphibia > Anura > Leptodactylidae > Leptodactylus > Leptodactylus fallax. Next base: position 55,927 of record CAMRHE010000104.1, on the reverse strand, counting down.
CTTTATATTTCATGTCACAGAGAGTCTTTATGACCCAGCAAAGGAGAACTAAACAGTACTGCAGGGAAATAGGAAATGTATAAAATGGGATAGGATTTTTATAAATCTCAGCAAATTTTCTATCCAGAGGCTACTGAAAAAGGTAGAATTAAGACATTGAAAATCCAGGCCCTTATGTTTTCTATGCATATGGAGGTTTTTGAGTCTGCAGAAGAAGGAATAAGCATAGTCTATATTTCATTGAAGGGTTTGTTGTAAAAACAAAACAAAAAAAAAAAAAATGATTTGTCACCAAGAGTCATAGCATGTAACTGCAAGAATTGCTACAATGTAATTTAACATTCTAGGCTCTGGCTTTTCACTAATCTTTCAGTTATTCTTGACATTTACTGGGATTTTAGTAGTTGAAAGCACTTTTATGGCTATGGAATGCTTAAAGAGGTTTTCTGTGATGTAAGATTCTCTGTATATAAAATACAATGACTTAAGTGTCACATAGTATATAAAAATAATGGTGAAGGTAATAGCAAGCCTATTCACATCTGGGTCAGTTGAAAAAACGTCTTACACTTATTTCATAAAGCTGGGGCAGTACACTTTGGCTTCGCTGTGCGTGTGCTTGTAGAGTAGTGCGTGTGCAGTGACGCCCAGGTGTACTACCCCAGCTTCTTGGAGAAATGCTAATGCCGCCTGGAGCACTATCAGACTAAAGATTAGGACAGGCTTATCATAGTCAGATTTGGGACTCTACAACACTGATACATAAGAACAAGCTTGTAGTTTAATGTCCCCAAACTTGCTGACAGGCTCCTTTTAAGGACCTTAAATGTATCTCATAACAGGAGAGGCCTCACTAGAGCCCATCCAGGACTTTTCATAAGTAACATCAAAGTCTGTCAGTATTTAGGCACTGGATCGTGGTGTTGGCATATGACAAAAACTCCTCACACTGACTGTCAGTAAAGAAAAAAAAAAACTGGAGTAGCAAAACAAGAACACAAGTCAGTAAATTGAGGGCCTTCATCAGCCCCATCATCAAAATTGAAAATAGGACAAATCCTTTTCTTACTTGTGAAATAGAAGGCGAAAGTGACTGACACATTGTTTACAAGTGCCCAAAGGAAAAGGAACAATTGAAAAATTATACTTAAAAAAAAAAAAACAGCCAAAACATGCATATCTCCTAGCAATCATGTGATAGCCAGACCGTCATAAGGCTGGTGGCAAAAGTGAAAATATTTTCTAGAATCTCTGCAAAATTTACATTTTTAAAACAACCAGCCCACAGGCCATAGTCTAGGGAGCTTTACATTGTTTGGATCACTTAACAACTCATAAATGGAAGGAAGGAAGTGTTTTTGCGTTCAATTTCCAACAAGCTCATGAAAATAACAATAGCCTCCTTTGTTACCATGAGCAATGCCACTGTTTATTCTTTTCTTTGCAAAAATTTCTTGAAGCATCTTGTGGTTTTTGTTTGCTGTAGCCCTATTAAAACAATGCCATAAAAAATATCTGTTAACCTAACAACTTTTTTTTGTAGTGGTGTAAATTAAGTCATGCCAGAGAAATTCTGATCGCTACTTCGCTTATGCCTTAAAGATCTTCATATCCCAAAGATGCTATTATTATTTATAGGTACTATAAAAGCTTAGAGTACAAGTCACAAAGCTCAAAGATGCAAAGCAGATGGATAAGCGATTATTGTAGGAGTGAAACTGCATAAAGTTGAGAATTTATCTCTTCCTGTTGTAACTGTGAAAACAAGTATTTAACATGCACATATTTCCTGTCTTTATTTTACAGTGTAAAATGAATGCAAGGCAGAATAAAGGAGAACTTGTAACACCAAATACTCATATGGTATAAAATAAAAAAGACTATCTATGCTTTATTTGCTGGGAGAGAGGATACAAATTGTACAGTGCTGTGGAATATGTTGGCGCTATATAAATAAAATTTATTATTATTATCATGATTATCATCATCTGTTCAAATGATAACACTTGTACAAAATCTTCAGTCTCTAACCATGTAAGGCCACGTTCACATGTGTCCATTTGAAGACTCCATCATATTGTGCCTCAAAGATCAATGAAAAAGTGCTGCAAGTGTGACTTTTTCATCCGGCAGTAGAAGAATGGACACCCAACGAATCTCATTATAGTTAATGGGTTCCGTTGAGCTCCATATGTTTCCGCTGTTGTAGCACTCCGCCTAACCGCGGATAGGCCGACGCTAATATGAACTTATTGTAACAAAGCTTTCTAGCCCTTGCAGAACAGACAAATGAGAAAAGTTAAAAAAAATAAATAAATAAAAAAAATTTATGTTCTGCATACAGAGAACGCTTAGGGCTAATTCACACTACAGGATTCCATGCACTGGCCATTGTATTAACAGCCAGTACACGGCCCCCATGGGCTTTTATGGATCTATTCACCGTTGTTTTAACAGTCCACGTGAACGATACGAGAAAAAAAAAATAGAACATGCCATTCCTCAGGCTGTTTTCACAGATCCCTCAATAGACACATATCTATGAGGGAACCGTGAAAAACACCCTCGGGTGAATACTTGGCTGTGAAAAAAGTATTTTTTCACAGCCAAGTGCACAACACGGTCATGTGAATGTAGCTCTATTCTGTTTACCTTCTGTTCTCACAATAATTTCATTGTATAGACCATGTAGATCCTTGTATTTGAGTTCCATTTTATAGGTAACACCGAAGAAAATGTGAATTGCCTCTAGCAGTTACAAAGCTTGTATTTTTGGGCTAATGGTCTAAACTTACATTCAATTGAAATTATACTTCCAACTCTCCTGAATTTGCTGGGAAACTCCCCAAAAATGGGCCCTTCTCAGAAGTTGGCAAATATCCTGGGTGCTGTTCAAAATTCAACTCTGTCAGGACAGAGATAAAGTTGAACACAATGGTGAAGCAGGTAGCTGCCTGCTTCTTGCTCCACCATTCACCCGCAAGTTGGTTTGGAAGCAGGTACCAAGATGTACTAATGTTATTTCATCTGTTGCTCAGAGCCAGTGACAACACAGTCTGCGTTAGACCTGACCCAGGGGAACTGGGTGAGGTGAAAAGTTTTTATGTGCATTTTACTGTGTGGGAGGCACTAAGGGAGTATTATATTATGTGGGATCACAATTGGGCATTATACTGTTTGGTGTCACTTAATGGAGCGTTATACTATGTTGGGCTACTAAGAAGGCATTATGTGTGGGTGCGCAAAGGGACTGAGTGAGGCCGAAGGGGACATGGCCATTGGTACTATTTTTCCTAAACACAGTTTCCAAGTCCATCAAAATGCAGTTTTATATTCCAGTCAGGGGCTATAGTAATGGCAAACATCAGGGCCAAATCTAGGCCTATACAGGTCCTTGGGCAAGGAACTGAGTGGGGCCCCCTAACATAAAGAGCATTAGTAACCGTACTGTATATGATGTTCTACCAGCTGTAGTTAAATGACCGCTCTTCCTGAGCATCGCCCTATACAGTCTTTGTATGGTCCCCGCTTGGCAAGTGTCTGATGAAAGTCACTATGTCCGAAACATCACTGATTGTTGGACCTAATACTGCATACAAATTGAATTTAAATATCTTGGAGTTTGTGGTTACTTCAAGAACAAATGTACATTAGTCTCTAGTCACACTACAGTCATGGATTTCATTTATAACGGAAGCTATAATGCTGCGTCAGACCCACTGTACAATGGATGCAAATACTGACCAATTGACTATTGTTGGGTTTTATCAAGATTTCTTTTGCTTTCATGGCAGGAATAAAGCTGCATATTGCATCATTCTTAACGGTAAGAAAAAAAGGAAATGGAAACACTGACAAAGCGTTCAGCAGAGGATCTAAGAGCATAAATAAAAAGTATCAAATGATGCCACTACAATGCCCAAATAATGGAGGTATATTTTAGCTAAATATTAATATCATTCTGTGCTCTATGAATGCTGATGAAATGATGTAGAGATAACAGTGAGCAGGTCCTATGTTATAGTCAGTGCTATGCAGGGGCGTAACTGCCAAAGACTGGGCCCCATAGCAAACTTTTGACTTGGGTGGCTTCTTCACACATTATAATATCACATAGAGGCCCCTGCACACAGTAAAATGTTCTATAGCGGCCCCGCCACACAGTAAAATGTTAAATAGTGGCACCTCCATACAATATAACGTCACATAGTGGCTCCTGCAAACCGTAAAATATCACATAGCAGCCCATCCGAACACAGTATAATGTTGCACTGAGGTCCCTTCACATAGTATTATGTTCCATAGTGTCCCCTACGATATTCTTTACAGATATTGCAATAATTTCGGGTACACCTCGAACTATTAATATATTCTGGGGTCTTCAATGATGTCACAGATGTGGGTTACACCAGTCTCTGTGATGTCGCTAAAGAGGCCAGAAGACAGCAAGGAGTCCCACCGGAGACCAGGAGAGGTAAGCAAAACTGTTTTTTATGTTGACAACTTCCCCTGGGCCTCCGATCATTATACTTTGGGGTCTGAATAACAGTTTTAGTTCAGATGTTTCTGGTCTGAACGGAACCGCCAGGCGAACCTCGCAGCGCAATTGTGGACAATTTTAGTTACGCCACTGGTGCTATGAATCATCCAGAAGATGGCAAAGCTCCTCTAACCTGGCACCCAATACTAATGTATGAGACAAAAGTCCAAGATAGCACAGAAATAGCTGAATAGGACATCGCATTTTGTAGGGTTTTTTTTTTTTGGGGGGGGGGGGGGTATTGTTTACCTATGCTAGTAACAATGCATAGTTCCTACGCCTGGTAATACTATGGATCTCCTAAATGAAGCCTTGAAGAGAACAGATTTGCGGTCCTTGTGGACAAGTGGTTTAGTGTACAAATCACCTTTTTTTAAAGCCATCCGTGCCCTCCTTTAATAAAAATAAAACTTTATATTTACTTAAAGAAGAGTCTGGTTAGTCTCATTGGTGCTCCCAGTGCCTGCACAGTTCTTTAGTGAAGTCGGGGTCCTGCACCCCAGTTTCATTGTGCATGCACCCAAGATCTGACGCGTGTGAGTACAGCAGCAGGGTGAGTATAAAGCTTTTTTGTTTTTAGTGTGGGCACATATGGCTTTACAACAGGGTGATTTGTGACACTAAATTCCCAGTCCATAAGGACCGGTGGGTGGTTTAGTGTCCCAAATCACTCTGACATCCTGAGATCTGAGATACATCCACATCTTTTGTCAGTGCTCTACTCTTTGGGGGTTATAAGCTCTCCTTGCAGAGACCCAATTGGTATCTTACAGACAATGCTTCCTGGAAAAAGCAGGGCTATAGAGTCAGTAGGACCAAACCTCTGACTTCGTTTTTCTGCAGGCCAACTCAGAATCCTCCTCCAGCTCCTTCATAAATGGCTGACAGACATGGTCAGACAGAAGCAGTAAAGATCCTCTAATTCAGTAAAAAGCCAGTGATTGAATTGAAAGGACAAATTAACTGCTTTGTAAGTCAATGTTCAACACAGAAAATAAAGACTTGGAACATAACTACAAAAAGCTGCTAAACCATAAACACTTGTGATAAGCAGATATGTGACTTATAAAGGTATCTACATATTAGGTAGGAGACAGTTTTCTTCCTTCTGATGGAGAATTAACAAGCAGTAGTCTACCAAAGACCCACAGGTAAAGTGTACTCTGGAAATAATACATACTGTAGGGATTCTTTAGGGAGACCATATTAACAAACTAGCTACAAATTTAACAGCACTGAATATCCAGTAAAAACACTGAAAATTTTTACCATTTTTTTAAATGCATTATAATAAACTGCTATCATTATGTAAAGTGAGAACTGGCATATGGCTCGCTCTATCATCCACAGACGTGAACAGACTAAAACCACCCTGTGGCCAGATTATTGTGAGCACTTAATGGCTTTTCATTGTAAAGTAATTGCACAGTAATTCTAAGCAAACACTCTGTGATTGTTCGGTGTAATGCCCTCTGATTCCTGAAAGGCTTCTGTATTTACAGAAAATATATTTATTGGTGCACATTAATTTATCATGGAAATTATATTTTTATTTATTGATTTCAACACAACTTATATTAACTGAATACCTTATGAGTCCTACTTCCATTATGATTTAAAGGGGTCTTCAGAAACTAGGTTAGGCCATGAATAGGAAAGAGTTGCAGAACCAGGCACACTCAAACCAATACATATAGAGCTGGACCCAGGTAAATAATAAAAGATACTGCTTATGGGAAGGGGTCTGACCAATCAAACATCCTATCATAAGGGCAGGCCTGCAATGATAATGGCCATCAATACAAACGGCAGAAAGTAAAGTGAGAATGCATATTAGAGTAACTTTGTAAAGTATGGTTTTATAAAAAAAAAAAAAAAAAACACAAAGTAGTATCAGAATTATTTATTTGTAATCACACCTCTTAGTGTTCATAATATATAGGTCTGTGCATGTTATTTTAGTGAGGCTCTGTTAGTCTGCTGTCCATGCTGGGCTTTCACTCTAAAAAGCAGAAAAAAGCCTATGTTCAGATTAAGGCTACAGTCACACTAGCGTTGTGTGACAGTTCGGGGAATCCGTCTCCATTCCGCTTAAAGTATGCGGAGAGAAAAATCCTGCAAGCAAGCCGATTTTGGGCGGAAACCAGGCGGACCCCATTATAGTCTATGGGGAAGAACAGTAACTCGAACGCTAGTGTGAACCTAGCATCAATGATATCCCTGATTCTTCCACCTGGGATATAGAGCAAAAGCTGTACTGTATTCTACTGGGCAGGCATGACTAGCAGAGCCTCAATAGAGTGACATACAAGAGACTCATACATTCTGAAAACCAAGGGGTGTTATTATCAGATAATTGCAATATATCTGAAAGGATTATTTTTTTTTAAAGAAAGTTACTTTAAAATGCATATTAAGTGTAAGTATTACCATTGGTATTGATATCACAACCCTTCAGAACAGATTCAGAGATAACGGTATCATCTATGCTAGGCAGCTGCTTTTCAACCACTTCTGTTTGTAGACAATTTTAAAATGTTGGCCACTAAATCCAGGAAGACAACAGTCGCTGTGACAGTAACCCTACAGAATTTACATTAAAAGTGTTGTCAAGCCAACTCCTACAGAGCGGGAATAGAAGCAGCAGGGGATTGGTAAGGTGAGGTAAGTATTACTTTAACTTTTTAACTGCATTTGGAATCTAATTTATTACATTTTAACTATCATCCAGACAACCCCTTTAAACAAATCACTGGTGAAGACAAGTCCTTATCAGCATGCATCTAGGAAGCTTTCATTTTTGAAGGAATGAAGTATCCCATTACAAAGCCTAATTTACACTTCAGTATTGGATCAGTATTTTTCATATATTGTTTTAAAGACAAAACCAGTAGTGGAACATAAACACAGAAAATACAGTATATAATGGTAATATTTACATGTCTTCTCTTTTTCGAATCCGCACCAGAGTTTTGCTGCTGATGTTTACATTAAGTAATCCCTTCAAGCCATGGGGACTGATATGAACCTGACTTCAGAGAATTGATTCAGTGGCGCTGGCCATAGTGAGAAGCAGCAGACTTACCTATTTCCTATAAATTATGCTGGCACCTATTCAGAATTTAAGGGGTTTTCCAGACAAAAATTATTATTTTTTTTTTTTAAAGGTCTATTAGTGCTATTAATGGGTTAATAAGTACACCCATATACCTTTAGCAGTGTTTTGAGTAATTTCTGGGTTTCTCTGGGAGCTGCTGGCATCTTCTGCATTTGTTTACATGGTTTAGCTACCTGCTGTGCAGCTTCCTGTGTAGCTTTCTTCACTACCTCCCTGTCACTGCCCCCTCCTCTCTCACTCCATTACACCCCCTCCCTGTCTCCCTAGATATCCCGCCCACTACTAGCCCTTCCCAAATAACTAAGTCCACCCCCCCACCGCATCATACTTACCTGTCTTCCTCTCTGGGAGACGGATCCTCCTTTTCGTTCACTGTACGCAGGATGGAGACACTTCTCTTCCTCTCTGCGAGCGCTTACGGAGACCGGAAGTTCCTCTGATGCCTGCGCAGTAGAGATTGAGTGCCATCTCTACTGCGCATGTATCGCAGGCACTTTCAGACTGTGCAAGCGCTTGCGGAGAGGAAGAGGGGAGGAGTCGCTCCCGGAGAGGAAGGTATGCAAGTATGATGGGGTTGGGAGGGGGTAGAGGGGGCAGTAATGGTATCCCTGGGTAATTGTAGATGTTTTATTAATATAAGTAAATTAGAAGTTGGGGAGGGAGGGGGTTTAGTTTAGGGGTTAATTTTTGTTTAGTCCTGGACAACTCCTTTAAGAGTACAGTCTTGTAGAAACAAGTGAGCAACCTCTTTGAGATTGGTGAAGGTTTCTTCCTTTAATACATCCAGCACCAACCAACAATTTCACATACCTTTATCAAGAGAAGCTCCCGCCATGTGGTAAAAGCTGAGGGCTGTGTCCACATCATTAATGTTCTTTAGAAAGGTAAAGAAGTTTTCCACTTCCTCAAATTGCAAGCCCTGCAAAACAAACATTTAGGGTTTTTTTGTGCATTTGTTAACCAATGTGACTAGAATGGTTATTTTCTTCAACTATTTTTCTAGAAGATAATGCTCTTTTTGAAACGTTCAGACTATTGTTAGATTGCTCATATGGATGACATTTAGTCCTCCTCACCATACTCGGCTTGGCTGTGTTTACATGTGTTGAGAATAGAGAAGAAGCCACTGCCGAATACCTGATGGTGGCTTATCATACCTGGGAACAAAAGGGTCAGACATGATGCAACCCAACAGCCTAATTTTATTCTCCTCCAACATCTGCCATTGGTGTAGACTCTGGAGGAACCATGCAAAATAAATGGTTGACCGATCTTGATTTTTTATGACAATCTAATGTATATAGTCAATTTCAGAGCAATACCCATTAAAGGGAACCAGTCAGGTGGGTTTTCTACCATAAAGTGGCCCCAACATTTGGAGGATCAAGTAAATTCCTTTTCCTTTGATGTCCCCCTCTGTTATCTTTCGGTTACAGCAAAGTGATGCTATAAGAAGCTCCTCAGTGACCCATTTTAATATAACTTTATAATATAAATTGGTCTTCAATTCCTTACTATTTTCAAAATTTAAAAGGTGTTTTCCAGGAGTAAAATACAGATTTTTGAAATGATTAATTTTGTATATATATATATATATATATATACACATATACTGTGTGTATATATATATATATATATATATATATATATATACATATACATACACACACACACATATATATATATATATACACACATACTGTATATATATGTGTGTATATATATTATTTTTGTTTAGTAATTTTACTTTTTTGGAAAAAGAACACACAAATACTCAGGGGCTTAGGAAATTCTAAGTTAGTAAATTTTTGCATTGATTGGACTTCTTTTTTGTGTTACAGAGCTTTAAATCTCCATGGAGTTAAATGATAAAATTCTATCACCACTAGGGGGAACTTGCAGCATATTAGGAAAAAGAAAGCTGAAATACAGCACTCGGCTATCTCTGGTGTTCCCACTAGTACTGAAAAATTTTGCAAAAATTATAAATTTAGATTTTTTTTTTAGCCTATAGGCGAGAGTCAATAAGATGGCACAGGGAGAAGGAGTTGGATAGATTCTAAGCAGACTTCCTAGTCCTATCCCCCAATTAGTGGGTGGCGGAAAGAGAAAGCCTGTATAGAATATATCATACTCCATGTGCTAGGTCACTGAATTGCCCAAGCTATGTAAAAGGTTGGGGTTCATTAATGTAATAAGGGTGCAGTTGAGTACAAGAAAACTGCATCAGAAAAAAATCTGCATGCAACTTTGACGTGATCTTTGGTGCAGTTTCTTAATTTTACAGGTAAAACATATTTAACATTTCACCTATAAAATAAAAAAACTGCACCAAAACCAGCATCATTGCATGTAGTTTTTTTCTGATGCAATTATGATGAAGTTTTAACTGCACAATGTGAATGCACTCTGACTTACAAACACCGTTCACTAAACGAATACGCTAGGGTTACACAGCGACTCTGGCCATGACCCCTGTTACACAAGGAAAGATTGCTGGGTCACCCCTTGAGTGCCCTGACTGTGACTTCCAGCCACAAAAAGATCAAAAACACTGTTTTGGTCATGGCACCGCAGTGTGCGGCTCCATTCATTTACATTATCTTAGGTTGCGATACAGGAGTCATAGCCAAAGTTGCCATGTGGCCTCTATAAAAGTTAAGTGAGGAGAGCAGGACTGGGAATGTATTCAGTAGGTAATATGAAGCAGCTGAGAGCACAGGATGCGGCCACAGTGTGCCATCCCCAATGCTGTTTTCAGTGACATGAATTGATTATAGTTGGTAAAGAACAGGTTAACGAAAGCTGTATAAATTAATGGCATTGAGAACACCAGCCTGCAGATTTCAGTGATATTAATACATTATAGCTTCTGCTAACCTGTTCCCCGAAGCTATCGTCAGGGAACAAACTATTCCGAAAACATAATCCTGCAGTTTTCAGTTATATTAATTGATTATAGCTTCTGTTCACATGGGGAGAAGCTATAACCAGCAGGGAACACTCAGAACTGTGATCAAGTTATGCCATGCCAGGACCACATACTATAGCACCATTTATAGTTTGTCCAGTTCTCTACTCTCCTCAGGATCCTGCTCCCCGCTGCTGTATATCTGCTTGGGTGTTGGACACTACTGTTGTCCTAATGTCTGATGTGGGCTGTGGCGGGGACAGAGTTTATGGCATGTGGCAGGAGTTAAATAAAGTGCCAGACGGGATGGAGCAGCAAAATGAGGGAATGCTCCATCCAGTAGTTAGCTGCATCGGCACAGTCTTATATAGGAATTGGACAAACTCTGAAGGGGCCTGGAGCAGGTGAACATGAAAAGGTAACACAAAAAAAAAAAAAACACACCTGTTCCATGTGCTCCAGTGTACGCCTCTGCAGTTCATTTCGTCACGCGCCGTGCCCCAGTCCCTGGAAGCCCCTGAGCACAACATAACCGCTAAGGCAGTCCCCTGGAGAAGGACCGGTGATGTATGTAAGTGAAATCACCAGTTCTTCTAATGCGACCGCTGGGGCCACATGAGAGGGATATGACTGCATCCACTAAAGTGAGTGGGAGTGGGGATGCGTCTGCATCCACCAGAGGTTGGGCCGTGTTCACAATGGGGGTTAAACACTCCCCGCTCTCAGGATCGGTGAGGGTCTCTACAGTCAGAATCCACTAACCAGCAATTTATCCTATGGATAGAGAATAAATATTGTTTGTGACATGACCCCTTTAAAAGCATCAACAGTGACATAAGCCCCACTAGAGGTGGGAAAAAAAAATATTATTTAACTCTCTAGGTATCTGAAGCCGTGTAGCAGATCAACAGAATCCCAATTCCTGAAACATTAACCAACTGTCCCTTTTCTCTGTCAAATGTAAGTCTGGAAAAAACTCATTCACCTGATGGCAGTCTTAACCTGTCAAAACAATTTTACTTTATTAACATTTTTGTAAGTTGCTAATAAGAAAACCAGACAATGTAATTAGCAATGTGGAGACATTAGGTTTTCAATGGTCCACCCCGCTGTTGGGAGAAAATGGGTAGTAAGTAATTGGTAGAAACATTTCAGTATTCATTGTTTAATAATGTGGATCATCTTCCATGTCCGCTCCCTGGATGAACTAATTCTCGGAAAAGCATAGTCATGCTGCTCTGAGCCCACAACTACATCATGTTAATGTCGAGCCAAGATCATTAAAAGAAAAAATAAAGATTTACTGTGAACATGGAACTGATTGTATTTGCAAAGGCCATTTCCTGCTCCATAAATAGGAATCTGGAGAGCACTGCTGTAATTGGAGATAAGAAATGTTTGGTTCAGCATGCTATTCAGCAAACTGGCTCACAATGAACTACCTGTAATGGAATGAAAGAGTTATAGGGCAGTGTTAATGGGATTCCTGAATTCTATTGGTCTTGTAACACCAGGCCTAAAGGGGAGCGCAGTAATCTTACATGAGGACGACAATTGTGATCATAAATAGTACACAAGACACAAGCTTGTCTGACCCCCAGGCCACAATGTTCCTTTTTATCTTAGAGTTGCCATGTTAAATTGTCAGAATGAATGGCGACTAACAGATGATGGGAAAATCAGACAGTTTGTATAACATTAGTTCAAAGGGAGTCTGTCACCAGAATCCAGCATATCAACCCACCCCGCAGATATATAGGTTAGGGTCTCCTGAATCAAACAGTGTCTTACCCTTGTGAATCGCTGCCTCCGCTGCAGAGAGATTGCCACTTTTGTCAATATGCAAATGAGCTCTTTAGTGCAATGAGAGTGTTGTTGCTTACCTCTTTGGAGCAATGACAGCGCCCTTGTTGATCCAAAGTGCATATTTGCATATTGACAAAAACAAAAATATCCCAGCAACAGAGATACAGACTCACCAGTGGAAAAACCTTTGATTCAGGTAACCCTATCTATCTGCAGAGCTGGGTTCAGGTGACAGACTCCCTTTAAAGGGAACAGGCCATCAATGTCAGTTTTGTAGGGCATTGACACCTGGCACCCCCACCAATCAGCCACTGAAGACGCCACAGCCCTTTTGCGAGAACTGTGGCTTCATTATCTTGTACCAGACACAGAACCACCCATTTTATAGCACTTGTATCAGTTGACACCTGCTTAAACTCCATCCCATTCAAGGGAATGGGACAGAGCTACGTGTAGTACAAGGTGCGGCCAACTACAGAATGGACGGCGCTGCATCTGATAATGAAGAAGCAGCAACACTCACAATAGGGATGTGAACCCTAAAAGCTGACCAGTGGGATTGCCAAGTCAAACCCCCACCCACCTTTCTAATATTAATGGACTCACCTAAGGATAGCTCATCAATACTGAAAACCGCTTTAGCTCATCACAGGTCAGCGTCAAGTAGCATGCACAGATTGATTTTATTGATTTTGCTGCATATGAAGTGGCTTAGACTGAAAAGTCTGTCAAGTCATGTAATAAGATATATAGGAGGTTTAGCATGTTAAAACAACCAAACAGGTACCCTTTAAAACAATATTGGATTATAATTTTCAAATTCAAAACTATTTTAAGTCTCTTTGGGGTTTTTCAATCTCTCAATACAATGGGGGCAATTTTGTTTTCTTTAGGACTGGAATTTCCTACACCAGGCTTAATCAATTCCTCTGGTGGAGTGAAATATCCTAGAATTGTTAAGAAGCTCCACCCTCTTAATTCTGCTGCTCCGCAGAAGGTCCTGTGTGGCTGAAATTAAATCTTAGAAATGTTTTAAATAACTTTTTTATGGGTGGGGATAGGGGAAGGTGGTCCATGTAAAAAAAAATTAAAATAAAAAAAAAATTGTAGTTCTGTCATTAGCTTTGTGTTTTGTTTTCATGCACTTCACTCTGCATTAAAAATGACATGACACCTTGTGGCGGTTTTATTAATATTTACCAGTTTTACTAATAAAAAGCCATTCTGTGAAAATATATAATTTGCCTGGGGACACTGCATTCTGACATCCATAACTTTTTACTTTTTGTTGATGAAACTATGTGACTTTTGGCACTTTTTCTTTTGCAATACAAGTTGTAGTTCTTATTGGAACCATTTTCTAATATCTACACCTCCCATAGCCTCGGTCAAAGATGACCGAGGTGTCATTTACCTGGAGGCACATGGCATATGTCTTATGCATGGAAGTATAAAAATGGGTTTTTACAGGTGTCAGAATATGGTGACTCCAAGAAAGTTTTTTTTGCAAAGATTTGGATTTTTTTTTAAGGGATTAAAATGTAAAAAAAATATTTAAGTTTGGTATAGATTTAATGGTACTGACCCACAGAATGACATATCATTTTGGCTGCACAGTGAACGCTGTAAAAACAAAGCACGGAAGAAAGTTGCACAAATGCACCCCATTCTGAATTTTTTTCCAGTTATTCAGTATATCGTACAGAATATAAAATGGTACCATTTATGAAGTACAATTTGTCCCGCAAAAATTAAGCCCTCATACAGCTATGTGAACAGAAAAATAAAAAACTTACGGCAATTGGAATGTAGGGGGTAAAAAACAAAAATCTAAAAATTGCTGCGGTGGGAGAGGGCTAAAAGGGTTTTGGAAGATTTTTTTTAATTATAAACCAATTTTTTTTAACCAATTCTGAGCAGTTTGTAAAAAAAATAAAAATGGAGTCTTGTCATGGAGCGAAACAATACCATTATTTAGTGCTTAAAATAAGTAGCATAATAATATGCTAGTACCCACCTCTCCATCTTTGAAGCGTTTCTTCAGCTGCTTTAACATATGAGTGAGTTTCTTGGACTGCACACCACTGTACGCCAGCAGCATGCTGCCAAACTGACGCTCAGTGATGTGGCCATTCACTGGATCCTGGCGTTCAAACTAAAAGAGAATAACAATTACTTTAATGTTCGCATGCCAGCAAGACAATTGTGAAATTTATTACTGTACATGAGGCATTGAAAAACTACTGACACTCCGTGAAGAAGCATCATGCATTCACTGCAGTTAAGATGAAATATGTAAAAAGTAAAATATCGCTTATTTGTATACCACATAGATTTCCTAATAGCTGGTACATGGCATAATTGGGTGTCTATATCAAACAAAATTACTTGCCTAGATTAAAACAAAGCGCCAAGTATGAACAGTGTCTCAGATCGTGATTTCTTCACTTTCAGTAGTGGCTGTGCACGGTATGCAGTTTTATCCCTTTCCAGGAAATGCGATAAAGCTGCAATACCATGGACTGCCACTACTGAAAGGAAGGCATACTTTATTGAAGAGGCTGCAGAGCGCACCAAAGCACCATGGTTCCATACAACAGCTGATCAGCAGGGGTTGTGAGTGTCGGACCCCCTACCAATCCAATTTTGATTGGCTATCCCAAGAAAAGCCTGGATATCCCCTTGAAAGCCTCTGCAATTTAAAATGTAACTTTGTTACTGTTGTGAGAACAATGCTTTCTCTTTTCACAATACTAATAGTCATTTCAGGAACCTGAAATCAGACAGTGACAATGTGCCAGAATTATCACAATGATTGATGCTAGATGATAAATCAAGAATATCTTATTTCATTTTACAACACAATTTTGGTACATTTAAACCACATACCCTATTTCTGATAGTACATACCCACATGGTTAGAAAATTTTAGCCCAAACTATTCCACGAAAGATTCCCCACGTCTTTGCCAGTGTCTAGTCATAACCACAATAGCAATCTAAGCTATTACAGTCTACAGAACACTAATAGGAATCAGCCCAGTTGGAAAAGTCAACAAAATCAATTGTATCTA
Source organism: Leptodactylus fallax (assembly GCA_947044405.1). Taxonomy (NCBI): domain Eukaryota; kingdom Metazoa; phylum Chordata; class Amphibia; order Anura; family Leptodactylidae; genus Leptodactylus; species Leptodactylus fallax. The sequence continues at coordinate 40,479 of CAMRHE010000104.1, read as the reverse complement.
ACCTCTCAGCACACGCATGTGTGAAGCTGTAGACATATGAGATAAGGACAGCCAACAACTCTAAAAAAGTATTCACGTAAAGTGCATAATTTAGTCTTTAACAGCGTTGCACAAAGCATAGTCATACATCAAAGTCACATTAGCAGTTCACTTCTCCATACACACTGCACCACTAGAATTCCTATTCAGTCTAAAACCCATCTCTTAAAACGGATTCGCTCTTGCATGTTATATCCTATGTATGAACAATGAATTATACATACTGCACGTGATGATACAGAACACTTGTATTTAAAAGAAAAAAAAAAAAAAAAAAAAAAGATAGCACAGTAAAAAATATTCACACACTGCTGAAAAGACTGCAACGGAAACACATTGCGTTTTTTTTCCGCAGCGTTTTTCACAGAAAGTCCTCAGAGTTTTCCTCTGTGGACTTTCTACCCCTATTATACCTATAGAGAAAACGCCAGCGTTTCTGTAGGTATAATGAACATGCAGTGATTTTCAGAAATGCAAGCATTTTTGATATCGCAGCTTTTCCGCTGCAGATTTTTTTCCTGAAATGTGTGGATGGGATTAGCTAGAATCCCCTTTGCAAATAATGTAAAACGCAGCATTTTCACAGCAAGGGTCCCCAGCCTTAACCAGGTTTATCACACCTAATATGTATAAACTAATAACCTTTATAGACCGAAACTGACAATTTTACCTAAAATCTACTTGGGAAACTAACAGCCCTACTTAAAAGGACTCATAAAACAATCCTGAGGCCCTTGTGAAAACTTTTTGCAGGTCATATTACTTTATGTAGGCGCTTCATAGAAGCGGATGAACAAATATTGGTGAAGACTTTTCAATGGTGAAGAAAACAAAAGAATCACTAACCATACCAAGTATATCTTTCCATTGGAAGTACAAATAGACTTTCCTCATTTTATTAGATCAGAGCCACTGGGACAAAAAATACTCAAAAGACTTAAAAGCATTGTATTGCCAATTTAGATTTATTTTATTTATTTATTTATAACAATAGAACTGAAATACCTCACTTTTTTTCTAATCTGTTTTTATTTTCTGATTGTATTTTATTGTATTTTCTGTATATAATTATGGGGCTGCCATCTTGTCTGAGCTTTTCCTATACTCTGTTAACAACATTTTGTGATATGCTTTACCCCTATAATCATGGGCCTAGGCAGCAATAGTTTGGAGCCGTCTCATTGAGGTCTATGGAGAGAGTTTTGGACATGCTGTGTGCACGGAGGGGAATATATGTGACATAATCTATTGTCAGTAGTGGATGCAATGATGGGTGTTATGTGATGCTATCTATAGAGATGTGAGCTACTAATTTTGTCTTCTCTGTGATGTAAATAAAGTTGACTGCTCTAAAGAAACCCTTACAAAATTGGCCATTGTTAGGCTATTAATAGGCTTAGTAGTGGAAGTGAAAATTGCAGGATACAGTATTCTTTTTTTTAAATGCATATAGATGCAGAAAATAATAAAAAAAAAAAAAACCACAGATACACAGTGAAGAAAATAAGTATTTGATCCCTTGCTGAATTTGTATGTTTGCCCACTGACAAAGACATGAACAGTCTATAATTTTAAGAGTAGGTTAATTTTAATAGTGAGATATAGAATATCAAAAATAAAATCCAGAAAATCACATTGTATAAATTTTATAAATTTATTTGCATTTTGCAGAGAGAAATAAGTATTTGATCCCTCTGGCAAACAAGACTTAATACTAGCTGGCAAAACCCTTGTTGGCAAGCACAGCAGTCAGACGTTTTTTGTAGTTGATGATGGGGTTTGCGCACATGTCAGGAGGAATTTTGGTCCACTCCTCTTTGCAGATCATCTCTAAATCATTAAGATTTTGAGGCTGTCCCTTGGCAACTCGGAGCTTCAGCTCCCTCCATAAGTTTTCTATGGGATTAAGGTCTGGAGACTGGCTAGGCCACCCCATGACCTTAATGTGCTTCTTTTTGAGCCACTCCTTTGTTGCCTTGGCTGTATGTTTTGGGTCATTGTCCTGCTGGAAGACCCAGCCACAACACATTTTTAATGTCCTGGCGGAGGAAAGGAGGTTGTCACTCAGGATTCATTCTCCCATTGATGCGGTGAAGTAGTCCTGTGCCCTTAGCAGAGAAACACCTCCAAAACATAATGTTTCCACCTCCATGCTCAACAGTGGGGACGGTGTTCTTTGGGTCATAGGCAGCATTTCTCTTCGTTCAAACACGGCGAGTTGAGTTAATGCCAAAGAGCTCAATTTTTGTCTCATCTGACCACAGTACCTTCTCCCATTCACTCGCATAATCAACCAGGTGTTCATTGGCAAACTTCAGAGGGCCTGCACATAGGCCTTCTTGAGCAGGGGGACCTTGCAGGCACTGCAGGATTTTAATCCATTATGGCGTAATGTGTTACCAATGGTTTTCTTGGTGACTGTGGTCCCAGCTGCCTTGAGATCATTAACAAGTTCCCCCCATGTAGTTTTAGGCTGATCTCTCACCTTCCTCATGATCAAGGATACCCCACATGGTGAGATTTTGCATGGAGCCCCAGACTGATGTCGATTGACAGTCATTTTGTATTTCTTCCATTTTCTTACTATTGCACCAACAGTTGTCTCCATCTCACCCAGCGTCTTACTTATGGTTTTGTAGCCCATTCCAGCCTTGTGCAGGTCTATGATCTTGTCCCTGACATCCTTAGAAAGCTCTTAGATCTTGCCCATGTTGTATAGGTTAGAGTCTGATTAATTGAGTCTGTGCACAGAAGTCTTTTATACAGGTGACAATATAAGAGAATTGTCTTTAATGCAGGTAACGAGTTGATTAGGAGCGTCTAACTGGTCTGTAGGAGCCAGAGCTCTTAATGGTTGGTAGGGGATAAAATACTTATTTCTCTCTGCAAAATGCAAATAAATGTATAAAATTTATACAATGTGATTTTCTGGATTTTATTTTTGATATTCTCTCACTGTTAAAATTAACCTACCATTAAAATTATAGACTGTTCATGTCTTTGTCAGTGGGCAAACTTACAAAATCTTCAAGGGATCAAATACTTATTTCATTCACTATATATATTATATATACGCACACACACATACATAAATATATTTTTAAGAATTTTTTTGGTATGTATGTAACATAAAAAAGGCCCCACCTAGCGAGCCGCAGCCAAAAAACGCTACGGGAAAAACTGCGGCGGAAACGCATCAAAGATTTTCATGCAGCGCATCTCACAACTTGCCCAAATTTCTCTCAACTTGCCCAAATCCTCCATGCACATACATGGTTGGCTGTACTAAATGGATGTGTACTATACTGAGAGAGGAAATAAAGCCACAGCCAGTAGAAATTAATTTCCAGACAATGATTGGGGAGTGTCGCGTGAACCCCATACACAAGATAGTGTCCAAACCCATCAAAATGGGTGGGTTCAGACTATACACAATGAACGTGTTTTGTCAGTTTTAAGTTGGCCATACAAATTACTCTAAAACTGGTCAAAATGAATAAATTCAACTAAAACAATTGTTCTTTTAAAAATTAACAAGAACAATTATTTTAGCCAACCAATACTTGTCCGGAAAGATGTCAGCAATGTTCAACATTGTCAACAGTCTCTAATAAACTATCTTTAAATGAGTATTCTCAGAAAGATCCTTCCCCAGTGTCACTGAACATGTTTGACCAGTCTGAATAATTGTAAAGGCCAACATAGACCAACATGAGTAGGTTCATGTCAGAAGAATGATCATTCCCCAAACAACCATTCATTCATTCATTCATTCATTCATTCAATGGCTGTTCAACATACTTCTTTCAAATCCATATGGCCACCTTTCAAGGAAAAATAATAAAATGGGGGGATACCATGACAAAATCATGGAAAAGTCAATTATAGGTCTGAAGACCAAATCAGAACAGAACAAAAGAGATTCTGAAGAGATACAATTCATACAGTCACCCAGGAGTCAAAAACAGAAAATCATTTTAATTTTTATTATTTAAATTCCTTATAAAATCTTTAAGGTTTGCTGGTATATAAATATATTAAAAAAAAAAAAAAATTTGACTGACTTGGATGGAAAAAAGCTGGGCCTCCTGACTACGAAGATTAATTAGTCCCGGCATATATACATATGGCACTACAGGGAGAGGTTACTTGCTAAAAAAAATGTCCTCTCAGCCGTTTCTGTAACTAAATGTGCAAACCACTTTCTGCTAACCTCTTTTCAACATGTAATTCACAGTTTGTCCATTTGCTGCCTGATAAGGCAGTCAGCTAGTCTTTGATAAAGTAATCCCTGTACACAGACACTCGCCTCTATTTCTTAGACAACTATTCTACTAGAATAAAGATACCAGACTCCAGGGAATTTACTCATATATGAAATGAAGTTTATTCATTATAAGACTCCCTAACCTTACCAATAACACACTTCTGTCTACTGAGCTCCTCTGGGTAGAGACAGGAATACAATCAGCAGTTCAATCACGACTGTGAGAGAAGAACATATTAAGCTGCAATGGTTTCCCAGTGAATTAATAGAACGGCTTCTAAATCCAATGAAACCCTCCTGGAATCCAGATACCAGAAAGACTCTAAAATTAAAAAGCGTCTATAAGATGCTCATATTAATGTGATTCAGCAAGTACCCTGGCACCCAGGTATAAGCCACTATTCAAAGCCTAACCCTGAATATACAAGAGCACCAGGTGATCATCGCTGCAACTCCTCATAGGACACATTTGTGAAATTTTTGACATGTTAGTGCTTGCCAGGCATGCATTGTAAACCTGCCTCCATGACTGTTATTACCAACTGGCAAATCTAGGTGTTGCCAAATTGTCAAACTAAAAGGTAGACTAAGCTTTGGTACCCAAGGAATTAGGGCACGTTCACACTACCGTTGTGAATATCTGTTGCAGATGTTCCCATCTGGTATATGGGAAGAAAAATATTCTGCTCATGGTAATAGTACATAGTAAATGTGTACAGTATATTTACTTTATGGTGACTATTGAGTACTTACCAAGTTGTTCTCATCTTCTATTAGCACATTACGAATAAAAATAAAATGTAGCAAAAAAATAAATAAACAAAAAGACTAGAAAAATCTACTGTACTGGAAAGATTTAGACAAGCAAATATACAAAAAAAGTCAAAAATTGGCCTGTTTTATGGCATTATATGGAAATTTCAATAAAATTCTTAAAGTCAAAAAAGAAAAGCTATAGTGGGAGTGTGTGGACCCGAAGAACGGAAACCCGAACGCAGGTGTGAACCTAGTGTCAACAACAACTGTAGTTTCAGTCAAGGAATAAAAAAAAAAAAAATAGGACAAAAAATAAAGTGTATGCTTGGGCTGTATGCATATGAACTGTGCTAGACACAATATAATACACTACCAAAAAAATATCCAAGGCAATAAACAAATATCACAGATCGCATTATGGACAACTGTGTCTGCTATTATACATTTTAATTTTTGGTAAAGTAAATGGAAATCTGGTTTTGTCCTGCACAGAGTCAATCCACATTCATCTGATGACCATCTTCAAGGACCAGAAAGGGGTTGTATGAAGTGCGCAGGAGACAGCATCAGGAATTCTGCCACTACCAGGGCATCAATGCTCCATGTTGTAGAAATGGAGGAACACAAAGGGATTAAAGGGACAAATTTCTAAATGAATGAAAACATTTTTTTAACAAATTTTCCAGGGTATTTTTATTTTATTTTTTTAATTTTTTATTGATTCATCAGTTTTATGCAAGTGGCAATGAAAGAGTGCCTGTCACCACTCCTGACTTGTCTATTTTAGTAAATGATATTCCGCATAATATAACAATTTTGGAGCATCTATTTTAGAACCTGCCATTTCTTTGTTATTCCTCCTACAAATTTTATGAATAAAATAACAACTGGATGCTATCAGTTGGGGGTGTATCCTTGCTAAACTATCTAAGGGAAACGCCCCTTTGACAAAGGGAATGGTAACACTCATTAAGACTTGGTAAGACTTAACAGATTATGTATAAGATTTTAGTAAGGAGAGGAACAGCACAACACCGAGTTCCAAGACAGACCATCAAGATTAAGTCTTGGGTTAAGGATCGGCTATCAAAATCTAGTCTTAGACAATCCCTTTAAGGCTAAGGCCCCACGTTGCGGAAACGCAGCCTATCAAAATAGGGGCAATATCAAGTTGTGTAAATTAAGGAGAAAAAGTATAGGATTTATAGTGCAGTGTATGTGTTTTAAAGTATACCTTTGGATGGAACAGCGCCATTTATACACTATTCCATACCACATTGAAAAATGTATACCAACACATAACAGACAGACAGAGAACCCCAAAAACACTCCTTTGGCTGCAGGCAAGTAAACAGATAAATTATGAGGATAGATTTTTTTCCTAATAATTTCCTATATATTTATTCTATATTCTGATTTTAACCTTCTATTTCTCCCTACATAGCCTCACAGATTTGCCATTTAGAGATTCTATGCTGCTTTCAGAATTTGTTCCTTTATTACGCATCCATACACCAGGACAACTAATGCACTTTAACATTTCAGGTCTGCTGTCAGTCATATTTTCTAGACATGTACTGCACAGTTAGGAATAGCACTACCACTTAGATGGACAAATACATCTCTAGCGGACAGATATTCTATGCCTCCGTACTCTCATCACCTTGCAAAATTAAATACATAACTGCACCCTGAGGGATTTAGAAAATTCAGCCTGGGCCTCTCGTGTCATGAAGTATCAGGACACAATATTACTGCAGTCAGAAAAGTGACTGTCTACTGGAAATATAAACTGTTATCCTAAAGTCCAAAAATAAGGCAAGAATAAAAAATTATCGCAATTTCACAAAATCTATATATCTGACAATATCCATTGGTGCATTTGTAAAACTTCTAATGACAAAAAAAGATGGATTAGAGATTTTTATGTTTCACCTCTTTGTAAACATGAATTAATCATACTTTGGGTAGGCAATATACAGGAGAAAGGCACCTCATCTGGACATTGCTAAGCCCACTTCTGGACATCACCACGTCCCCTTGTGACATGGCCAGAAAATGTGATGACCACACCCTTTTTTCAGTGCTTAAATTACAAATAAAATGTCAATGAGCCCCAGAAGCAGATGAGAACAGGTCTGTTGCAGCACCCATTTTTTGACTGTAGTTGCTGCACACCTGGGCCTTTCAAAACTTTAGGTTAGGGAGTGATAGTGGGCAGTGACCATAGGTGAAATTGAAAGCTATGGCAGGTGCAGTCATTTCTGGGTGTACAGTGCTGGTAATTTGGATACGGATTGAAAGTTAATATTTCATAGCAGCAACATTGCACTTTCACCCAAAAAAAAAAAAAAAGTTACTTTATGTTCACAATCTCATTAGCTGTACATAAAACCGTGTAAATTTACAGATGGGCATATAAAGTATGTAAAATGTCTAATACTGTGAGAGTAAGAGTATCCACAGGCAAAGGGAACTAGGAATACCTTTAACCTAAAGGGTTTTCCCTTCTCCCTGTCTCAGCAGCTTTGCCTACTGTCTCTTCTTCTCACTTCCTATATTACTGCAAGCTGGGTGGAGGCGACTTTGACGGTTTGATGAACAGGACACTATGAAGTATCACAATATAGACTTTGCCTTTACCATGAGAAATTATTTATGGTGATTACTAGAAATCTAATATAAATGCAGATCACATAATATACACAGTAAATGTAAATTAAATTACACGGGTTTGTATAGAATGCTTACCATGCTTCCAGAGAAGGGATTCAATGTTATCTGGCTCTCTGAGCCTTTACCAGCAAACTGCAATTAGCTGAACTGATTGTCCTGCATAGCTGTAGATAACAGTGAGAGCCAGAGCGCAGAGACTGATGTCATTTGTCCTGTCTTATCAAACAGGCCATGCTCCATGGAAATGATGTGTAAACAATGGGAGGAATAATTTCACATAACAGACAAACAAACCAGCATTGCTAAAGCAATTTAGTTAGGAAAACTCTTGAATTTACATAAGCTAGCAGTATAGACAGGATCCTTGAGTTGGGAACACCCCTTTAGGCTGGAGCCCCACATGGTATAAACACCGCAGAAAAAAATGCAAGTTTTTACAGCCCCTGCAAAGTGTAGCGAATCCCATCCACACATTGCACGAAAACACGCGCAGGGGACACTTTGCGATTTCCAAAACCGTGACGGTATTGGAAATCGCAACATGTCGATTATATCTACGGAAATGCCGGCTGTTTGCCTATAGGTATAATTGAAGCAGAAAGTTCACAGATGAAACCTCTGCAGACTTTCTGTGAAAAGCACTGAAGGAAAAACCGCAATGCATTACCACCGAGGTTTATCCCGCAGCATTTTTTTTGGTACAGCCCGCCACGTGGGGCTTTAGCCGTAAGGAGTTCTGCACTTATTCTGGCGTTGCATTCATTTATGAATCCTGTGTATTATAGGTCATGTCCATAATTTTAATTGGCCTATTGCAATTATATACCGTCATATGAAAAAGTTTGGGCACCCCTATTAATCTTAATCATTTTTAGTTATAAATATTTGGGTGTTTGCAACAGCCATTTCAATTTGATATATCTAATAACTGATGGACACAGTAATATTTCAGGATTGAAATGAGGTTTATTGTACTAACAGAAAATGTGCAATATGCATTAAACCAAAATTTGACCGGTGCAAAAGTATGGGCACCTCAACAGAAAAGTGACATTAATATTTAGTAGATCCTCCTTTTGCAAAAATAACAGCCTCTAGTCGCTTCCTGTAGCTTTTAATCAGTTCCTGGATCCTGGATGAAGGTATTTTTGACCATTCCTCTTTACAAAACAATTCCAGTTCAGTTAAGTTTGATGGTCGCCGAGCATGGACAGCCCGCTTCAAATTATCCCACAGATGTTCAATGATATTCAGGTCTGGGGACTGGGATGGCCATTCCAGAACATTGTAATTGTTCCTCTGCATGAATGCCTGAGTAGATTTGGAGCTGTGTTTTGGATCATTGTCTTGCTGAAATATCCATCCCTGGCGTAACTTCAAATTCGTCACTGATTCTTGTACATTATTCTCAAGAATCTGCTGATACTGAGTTGAATCCATGCGACCCTCAACTTTAACAAGATTCCCGGTGCCGGCATTGGCCACACAGCCCCAAAGCATGATGGAACCTCCACCAAATTTTACAGTGGGTAGCAAGTGTTTTTCTTGGAATGCTGTGTTTTTTGGACGCCATGCATAACGCCTTTTTGTATGACCAAACAACTCAATCTTTGTTTCATCAGTCCACAGGACCTTCTTCCAAAATGAAGCTGGCTTGTCCAAATGTGCTTTTGCATACCTCAGGCGACTCTGTTTGTGGCGTGCTTTCAGAAACGGCTTCTTTCGCATCACTCTCCCATACAGCTTTTTGTATCCTTCCCCTGAACAACTATGTTGAACAATCTTTGTTTTCAGATCATTTGAGAGTTGTTTTGAGGAGCCCATGATGCCACTCTTCAGAGGAGATTCAAATAGGAGAACAACTTGCAATTGGCCACCTTAAATACCTTTTCTCATGATTGGATACACCTGGCTATGAAGTTCAAAGCTCAGTGAGGTTACAAAACCAATTTTGTGCTTCAGTAAGTCAGTAAAAAGTAGTTAGGAGTATTCAAATCAATAAAATGATAAGGGTACCCAAATTTTTGCACCGGTTAAATTTTGGTTTAATGCATATTGCACATTTTCTGTTAGTACAATAAACCTCATTTCAAGCCTGAAATATTACTGTGTCCATCAGTTATTAGATACAGTCATATGAAAAAGTTTGGGCACCCCTATTAATCTTAATCATTTTTAGTTCTAAATATTTCGTTGTTTGCAACAGCCATTTCAATTTGATATATCTAATAACTGATGGACACAGTAATATTTCAGGATTGAAATGAGGTTTATTGTACTAACAGAAAATGTGCAATATGCATTAAACCAAAATTTGACCGGTGCAAAAATTTGGGTACCCTTATCATTTTATTGATTTGAATACTCCTAACTACTTTTTACTGACTTACTGAAGCACAAAATTGGTTTTGTAACCTCACTGAGCTTTGAACTTCATAGCCAGGTGTATCCAATCATGAGAAAAGGTATTTAAGGTGGCCAATTGCAAGTTGTTCTCCTATTTGAATCTCCTCTGAAGAGTGGCATCATGGGCTCCTCAAAACAACTCTCAAATGATCTGAAAACAAAGATTGTTCAACATAGTTGTTCAGGGGAAGGATACAAAAAGTTGTCTCAGAGATTTAACCTGTCAGTTTCCACTGTGAGGAACATAGTAAAGAAATGGAAGACCACAGGGACAGTTCTTGTTAAGCCCAGAAGTGGCAGACCAAGAAAAATATCAGAAAGGCAGAGAAGAAGAATGGTGAGAACAGTCAAGGACAATCCACAGACCACCTCCAAAGAGCTGCAGCATCATCTTGCTGCAGATGGTGTCACTGTGCATCGGTCAACAATAGAGCACACTTTGCACAAGGAGAAGCTGTATGGGAGAGTGATGCGAAAGAACCCGTTTCTGAAAGCACGCCACAAACAGAGTCGCCTGAGGTATGCAAAAGCACATTTGGACAAGCCAGCTTCATTTTGGAAGAAGGACCGGTGGACTGATGAAACAAAGATTGAGTTGTTTGGTCATACAAAAAGGCGTTATGCATGGCGTCAAAAAAACACAGCATTCCAAGAAAAACACTTGCTACCCACTGTAAAATTTGGTGGAGGTTCCATCATGCTTTGGGGCTGTGTGGCCAATGCCGGCACCGGGAATCTTGTTAAAGTTGAGGGTCGTATGGATTCAACTCAGTATCAGCAGATTCTTGAGAATAATGTACAAGAATCAGTGACGAATTTGAAGTTACTCCGGGGATGGATATTTCAGCAAGACAATGATCCAAAACACAGCTCCAAATCTACTTAGGCATTCATGCAGAGGAACAATTACAATGTTCTGGAATGGCCATCCCAGTCCCCAAACCTGAATATCATTGAACATCTGTGGGATAATTTGAAGCGGGTTGTCCATGCTCGGCGACCATCAAACTTAACTGAACTGGAATTGTTTTGTAAAGAGGAATGGTCAAAAATACCTTCATCCAGGATCCAGGAACTGATTAAAAGCTACAGGAAGCGACTAGAAGCTGTTATTTTTGCAAAAGGAGGATCTACTAAATATTAATGTCACTTTTCTGTTGAGGTGCCCATACTTTTGCACCGGTCAAATTTTGGTTTAATGCATATTGCACATTTTCTGTTAGTACAATAAACCTCATTTCAATCCTGAAATATTACTGTGTCCATCAGTTATTAGATATATCAAATTGAAATGGCTGTTGCAAACACCCAAATATTTAGAACTAAAAATGATTAAGATTAATAGGGGTGCCCAAACTTTTTCATATGACTGTATATCAAATTGAAATGGCTGTTGCAAACACCCAAATACTTAGAACTAAAAATGATTAAGATTAATAGGGGTGCCCAAACTTTTTCATATGACTGTATATCTCTGTAGATAAGAAGGAATGTTGTATGTGTGCAGCATCTGGGTGTCTCTGTGTTTCTATGTTTCACATGTAAAAACCACAACCACATTGGCATGCAGCTTGTCCAATGTGTTTTTTCCACCACACCAAATTAGTTAACAAACGACAGATGAACAAAAAATGTGTATGTAGTCATCATTTTTCTTATTGCATTTTATTTTATGGTGCTATTTTGAAAAAACTGCAAATCTATATAGCTTCTCTCAAGGCGTGCGAAGGCGCTGTCTAGTACAATACTTTGCTGCTGGTTGTACACCTGTCAGACCACAACTCTTACTCAAGAGCCTAAGCTCTTGGGAGAGTGCTCAGGAGAATACTTTGCACAAGCTTTATAACACGAACAAGTCATTTTCATGTACATAACCAGTAAATAGAAACCATAAATATGCTTTTATCCCCCACCCGTCAGTAGACATTTAATCCGTTAAGGCTAAATTGTAAGCCACGGATCAATGAGTTTATGAGGCCTCTAAATCCTCAATGGGTTTTATGTTAATGCTGAGAGTCATGGGGCTGTATCTACTTAACAGTCATTGGCAATGTACAGTATAGTAAACTATGACAAAGTACATTTTCATGTGATAAATATGGGTGGAGTTGGTGAATTAAAATCAGTGCTTAGCAAATACCACTACTCATATAATGTGCTTATTGCTTGTTTTATTGACTTTGTGTGTTAGGGAACATTTTGACAGAAGAATCATAATGATCATAGCCGGGACCTGCCAGTGACTGGTTGAGATACATTTTTGCATGTCAAGAGGAACCAGCAAGTAGAGACCTAAGGGGAACATGGTCAGCAGGGGATTTGTATTCCTTCTTTTATTTATATCAAATTTTTGCTTTCACTGGACAACACCATTAATACTATACATATAAAAGGTGTTAGTCAGGGATTATTTAATTCCAATTGGGAAGATTACAGGCTTCTTCAATTATTGAACCACTGTGACATGGCCAAGTCCGAATTATACAGTTAGCACATGTATCATTAGACAAAATGCTTATTACCATCTGCATCTACCTGCACTTGTCCAATTTGTACCTCAATAAAGCAGCTGCTGTTTGAGATCTGAGCTAACATTACCATTTTTACTCTAGAGGCATCCTAATATGAGCCTTGGAATTGTGGCTGCAGCTTGTTGAAGCCTATTATGGATTCTGGTAATATTTACATGAATTGTTCTTGTTTGTTTTATGCACTTGTTTCTATGCCCATTGCCAAAAAAGATTTTATGTCCATCTGTGATATTCTCCTACATCTTATACAACTGCTTACAAATAGATGTTTGTATCCTGTTACAGCAGATACTATGATATCGCATCTAATGAGATCAATGTATATTGATCAGGTATCAGCAACTGAACAATAAGATACATAAAGGGAAAGTGCAACTATTCATTAATCTATGGACACCCAAGAAAAACCAAGTTAGCCCGGGGCCCATGTGGCGTAAACAATGTGGTTTGGCTGAGGCAGAAACGCAGCGGTTTTACAATCCCATCCACACATTGCAGAAAAATATCCGCAGCGGAAATTCTGCGATTTCAAAAACCGCCGCGTTTTTGGAAATCACAGCATGTCAATTATACCTACAGAAACGCCAGCGGTTTCCCTATAGGTATAATTGAAGCAGAAAGTCTGCAGAGGAAACCTCTGTGGACTTTGTGAAAAGTGCTGCGGGAAAAACTGCAATGCGTTTCCACCATGATTTTTTTTTTTTCTGCAGCACTTTTTTGCTGTGGCCCACTACATGGGGCCTTGGCCAAAAATATATATATATTTTTTTGGAATGAACTTTAATGTTAATAGTAAATCATCTAAAAGACAGCCACAGCACCTGGTAAGTACTATACTACATGGCAAAATACAGTAAAATCTGCAACAAATACTCAACATGTGTATTCAGCAACTCATATTAATCCATCTATAGAGCAGCTATTGCCATCCATCTGTCATCCAACTTGCTGTTTAAAGAGGACCTTTCACGTTCCCTGGCACCGGCAGTATTATACACCACTAGAAAGCTGACATTGAATTCAGCAAACTGTCAAATTTGATGGTATGTGTCCAGGTGTCGGAGGTATCAGTGCAGTTAGTTTCAGCACCTATATCCCTTCATTAGCAGAAGGGCGGGCCTTACTCCTTTGGCACCCAACCATGTACCGTCAAAGACGCCAGTGCGCTATCAGCTTTCTACTGGTATATATTACCACCAATGCCAGAAGATGTAAAAGATCCTCTTTAAGAGCAGAAGCATTAAAGAGGGTTCACATAAGTGGCTTTCTATTCCAAGTGCACAGCATATGTATAAGGCTGCAGTCGTATATGAATGCACATTTGTTTTTTGTATTATTATTATAGAGAACGATATCACTGTATCCATGTAAGATTTCATGTACAATGCCATAATACATGAGAGTAACTACCAGGGTAACAGACACAGCAGCTGCTATGGAACCCAAAAATGAAGTGGGCCTGTTTCCACTGAGACAGGGTGAAATTAGAGATAACTGTGGATGATGGAAGAAGAGGTGGAAAACTGAATGTGTCTCCATTATTTTACAGGGACATAATAATGTCTGCATGTGACATCATTATAATTACTTTCTTCATATGCAGTAATGTCACAGCATAGACAGTGATCTGTTACTGTGCGCATTATCCTTGTTCTGTTACATCACTGTGTATTATGTTTGTATTGGGATAACCCTGTGTGCATTATCCCGACACTGTGACATTCATTTTGTGCATTATCCCTGTACTGTGCCATCACTGTGTGCATTACACCTGTACTGTGCCATCACTGTGTGCATTATCCCAGTATAATGCAATTCTATAGCAAAAGTTAGAATTTGTGAAGAAATGCTTTTTATTCTACCCCACCTCAAAAGGAAATATGCTATATGGTATTGTTATGTTCACAGCCACATCACATTCTATTGGTCCATCACAGGACCAGAAGAATGGAACAATAGTCATTCTAAAGATGGAAATGAATGGATGCTGAGGGACTACATTAAAAGGGGTATTCCCATCTCAAGGATCCTATCTATACTGCTAGCTTATGTAAATTAAAGACATTTCCTAAATATATTGCTTTAGAAATGCTGCTTTGTTTTACTGCTATGTGAAATTATATCTCGCATTGTTTACACAGCGTTTCCATAACCACGGACCTGTGTGATAGGACATGTGATGTCACTCACTGCTCTGTTATCTACAGCTCTGCTGGCAGGACAATCAGTTCAGCTAATTGCAGTTTTCTGATAAAGCCCTGTCTATTATCCCTCTATGTAAACACACAGATGACATGGAGTCCATTCTTTAGAAGCATGTGCATATTCATAGTGTCCTATTCAGCAAGCTGGGAGGGGGGATACAGGAAGTGAGAAGAAGAGACAGCAGGCAAAGCTGCTGAAACAGGGAGATGGGAAAACCCATTTAACTATAATAGGGTCTGTCCCCTGAAATCACCAGACAAAAAAGTCAGACTTACAGGATTTCTGACAGATCTGCGCCAGACAGACAGATGTGAACTCAGAGAGATAACATTATTTACTATAGTTTAATAGTTTCTACTAAAAATACATGTTTGTAATGAGAATACAAAAAATACAAGAAGGAAGTATATGTCACCCATATGGCCACCACCCAGGAAAAAAAGTATTAATAAAAAAATACATAGTTACTATATTAAAAAAAAAAAAAAAGACTAAACACATTATTCATCACTGACACACTTAAATGAGTTTTCCAGGCCTAACAACTGATGACCTATCCTAAGGATATCCTAATTGAAGATCAGCAGGGGTCCTTGACACAGAAATCCCCACCAAGAGGCTGGCGCTTTCAGGGGAGTGATGTGGCCTCTTCACAAAGTACAGTGTCATATATTTATCTAACTTGAATGGTACTGAGCTGCAAACAGGCCACGTGATTACTGAACATGGTATCACATGGCCAGACCATCAGGGGACCCTGGTGTCGGACCCCCACTGATCTTCAATGAAAAATAGCTGCACAAGACAAAGATACAGTGTAAAATAGATCCTCATTCACTACATACATTTTTATTGTGATATGAATAGTATATAGACTGTATTTTTCAAAAATCTCTAGACTTCACATTACACCGCTGTAGTCAGACGATAGGAGGGTGTTATGGAAATTGACGCCGCTGGCAGTTTTTGCTATCTTAATGAGCAATTAAAGAGTTTATCTGCAAATATGTGTTCTGAATTATGTGCCAGGGCCACTGGCAAATAAATTGTATCTTACAGCCACTTTTCAGAATCTAAGATATACCATGCTTTAAATGTACATTTTATTATCATTCCCTAGACTGTGCCGCTATTACCATCCCAGAAATTGTAGGATCAAAACAGTAATGGTTATCTGGAAGACATTCAACACTGCAGAGCTTACAATGAGTGCAAAATGAAAGCTGAAGACACTGTGGAAGATGAAATAGTCACAATTTAGTTGACGTTAGCACTTTTATTCCAGGCTCCTACTATTTCTCCATTTACATGATCTCCTTCGAAGAGTGTGTTTCTGGATTTGTAAAACCGCTGTAGTTACAGCTTCCTGTTCATTTACTGTACCTTACTGTTTAAGGCTAAAGCCCCACGTAGCGATTTGGAACCAAAAAGCACTGCGGGAAAAACTGCGGCGGAAACGCATTGCGGTTTTTCCCACAGTGCTTTTCACAGAAAAACTCGAGGACTTTCTGCTTCAATTATATCTATATGGAAAACAAGTTTCCGTTGGTATAACTGACATGCTGCTATTTACAAAAACGCAACGGTTTTTGAAATCGCAGCATGTCTGCTGCGGAAATTTTTCTGCAATGTGTGGATGGGATTAGCCAGAATCCCGTCCACTTTGCAGGCACTGTAAAACGTCATGGATTTTGCCGTTTACACCACATTGGGCCTATTGTATTCAGGTAGCAACAAGCTTTTAAAGGGGTGTTCCATGACCTAAACAAATTTGGCACTGATGACCTATCCACATGGGTCACCCTAACCCCAAACCGATCACCTGATGCGGCCGCCGGAAGCTGTATACTAGGTATACAGCTGGTAGCTGCCTTGCTCCTATGCAAGTGAATGGAAGCAGGCTTCCATTCCAGGCACCAACACTACAGTGTACAGAGCACCATACACTATACATAGCTTCCAGTCTGTTCAATATAGTAGCAGTGGCACTTGGAACTGCAACCCCGCTCCCATTCACTCGAGTAGGTACAGGGCTGCTTCTGGCCATATATTTAGTATACAGCTTCTGGTGGCCGCATTAGTTAATCGGTTTGGGTGTCGGACTCCACTGATCTGATACTAATGACCTATCCTGTGGACAAGACATCAGTATCAAAATGGTTCAGGTCCTGGACAACCCCGTTTAAAGCTTTTTTGCCACCTGAATACAGTAGGGATCTATTTTTATAGAAAGTTCTACTCTCTTTTGTACATATTTTAGGTTTTGTTTTATTTCAATTACATTTTTTCCTAAAGGGTATATAACTAAAGACTTTTTCATCTGAAGTTCAGTAAAATATTAAACTTGCTTTATAAATCTTGAAATAAAAACAAGCAGCTAAACCTTGTTTGGGTAAATTATAGATTTTCATCACAATAACTAATACATTAAAAAGTTTACAATTGCATGCTAAATAACCAATTATGCTTAGTAGCAGCTGCGATAATAAGATTTTAGTTTAATATAATTTAATTTTCATCTTCTTCAGACTGAAGCGGTTTTAAATAAACATTTGATATTTCACTAGTAAAGACCATGGTCTCATTCATATTTATATTCCTTCTGGAAAGACCTTAATCACAAAAGAAGGAGAACAAGAGAAAGTTTAACAAACCCAGCAAATATTAAAAAGGGACATTATCATGAACAATGTCAAAAGAAGATAAAAGGATAACACTGGCTGGACAAGGAAGGAACAAAAAAGCAAATTAAACACAAAAGTAGAAGAAGCTGTTAATGTGCTGAATGGTGTACACCGTGGCCCAGATTTAGTACTGTAGTTTCAACTAGACACTGGCATAAACATGGCACATCTTTGACACATCTTTGGCGCAATGTGGTACATCTCTGGCGCATCTAGTTTGGGCTAACATTTTTCAACATGTTAGACCTGTGGATGTTGAATTTTAGAAAAAGAGGGCGTAAACGTGCCACACTGTACCAAAATGAGAATTGTGGGGGGTATCAGTTCCATTTCTGGTCAACCAGATAGACATCCACCAGAATAAGGCCTCACTCGTAGTGGTGGTGATGTGGTAGTTTAAAAGGTTCAAAAGACAAAATGTAGTTTCATTGTAAACCAATACACAGTGTTTAAATACTTTCTCATGTTTACATGTTTTTTTTTTTTGCTAGTAAAACATTAGTTTTATCTGGAAAAATCAACCAGGTATAAACAAGCAATTCCAAACTTTACACCAATTACAGGTAACCCTGCAAGGTGGCAGGCAGTTCTTACACAGCCTGTCCACAAATCTGGCGAACGATGACCTACTGTGTGGGTCTTAAAGAGGACCTTTCACGTCCTCATGTATATGCGGTTTTACATACCGCTAGAAAGCAGACAGCGCGCTGAATTCAGCACGTTGTCTGCTTTCCCGTTATGGGACCCGGGGCTGGAGCTATCGTGCTGGTAGTTCTGTGCCCCATCGTCAGAAGAGCGTTTCTGATAGTCTAGCTTGGCTGTGAGGAACGCCCTCCCTGACTGTGCTTGTCCATAGCCCTGTACTGAGAGGGCGTTCCTCACAGCTCAGAGTCATCACTGGGCGGTAAGGAACGCCCTCGCTGACAGTACTCATCCATAGCCTGTACAGTCAGAGGGAGTGTTCCTTACAGTCCAGTGATGACGCCCCCTTAGTACAGGGCTATGGATGAGCACAGTCAGGGAGGGCATTCCTCACAGCCAAGCTAGACTATCAGAAATGCCCTTCTGACGATGGGGCACAGAACTACCAGCACCGATAGCTCCAGCCTCGGGCCACATAATGGGAAAGCAGACAGCGCTAAAACCCCATATACATGAGGACGTGAAAGGTCCTCTTTAAAGGGTTGTTCCGGTTTTATTTTTTTATTAATTTTTTTTCTTAAGAGCTTAGGAAGGCCTAAAATAAATTCTATATATTCGCCTGTCCATTTGGGAGACTTGAATCCATGGCAAGATAAGCAGGATGATCATTTTTTCAGCGTCCTGCTCCAGTCTCTGCCTCCCATTTAAAACATGGGGAGGCAGAATCATGGTAGAATCTACTGCAGTGGCAGATTCTGCCATGCGAACGGGGCCTTAGAGGTTATCAATGATATGGAACATGGCTGCGATAATATTTTTCCATTTTACTTTGTACAATCATTATTATGGCTTGGAAGGCGACTGAGTAACCTGAACTCGCACACCGGCTCCAATTTGTTAATAAATATGTTTTATAAACAAGACATATCCTTACAGATTTATGAAGATTTCATGGCTTTGGTTAAAGAGGTCTGAGACTGCTGAATAAGCTCCTTTCCTGACGGGTGATGGGAAATGGTAGTGTGTGTGGGTTGTAGATGGCTATTATTGGATGTGGCAGTTGACAATGTACGTCCTGCATACTGTTCTATGATTGTTAAAATTGCACTTCTGCTGCTTTGCCCTATATGTACTGCTCCATTCTGATTTTGTTCACTGTCACACTAATTGTTGTGTTTATTCTATTAAAAATAAAAACAAAAACCTTTAAAAATGCACCCAGAACTAGAATATACAGATTTGCATTTGAAGTTGTTCTACCAGGACCCTAGAAGCAAATTTACGCCATGTCCATTTGTAGGGTACATTATGTTTCTAAAGCATTTCTGAAGCAGTTTTTGATTTCAGCACGCTCCTAAAATGCCTCTCAAGTCACTTAAATGGTATATTGAAGAACACTCTTTACTGCCTCCAAGCATTGAAAGTACAGACATCGAGATGAGAGCTGCTTCATTCTGAACACTTCTGGACATGTAGAAAAGAAAATGTGCCTACAGTGCTTTTAAAAATAGATACTAAAATTCAAGATACTCTACCACCTACCAGCAGAAATGGTTTCCTAGCTTGTAATCTCAAAAAAAAGTAAGAAAAACCTAATGCAGAGATTTCACCTGATGGAGAAATGACCCTAATCATTTAGTCTTTCACAACGGGACAACCCTTGCCGACACCGTGTGCCAGCTTACAATCCATGAGAGGTACAAGCTGCAGGGTACCAGTGAAACTACACATGAACATAATAGGGCTCGTCTTTCTTCTTTTGACTGCAAGGAACACAGAAAAAGCAGCATACTTGTAAAAGTGTTGCCTTAGATTCTAACAATCTCAGAACATCCATAATACTGCTTATCTGGAAAAAAAAAATCCTTCAAGTATACTTATACTATGAATTCTGTTAAGGGCTATAGAGGCGAAGTTGTGGACTCAGGGGTCAGAGTTGTGGATTCAGGGGTCGGGATCAATTTTTGGTGGAGTTGGAAAAAAGTTACACATTTCAGCTTGAAAATAGTAGCGAGGTTGGATGAAGACTTAAGTCTATCAAGCTCAACCTATAAACCTACAGTGTTGATCAGGCAAAAAAAAAAACATGAGAGACTGATGCATTTGCCCCATGTCAGGGGAAAAAATATTCCTTTCTGTCTCCAAACCTGGTAATCAGTATAAAACACTGGATTAACTTGTCTTTATCAAAAGTCTAAAACCTAAAAAAAAATCTAAAAAAAATAAATAAAATGATTAATTTTAACATTGTACAATTATTAATACCGTATTATTGATTGCTCTGGTCAGATGAAACCAAAATCGAACTTTTTGGCCACAATGCAAAACGATATGTTTGGCGTAAAAGCAACACAGCTCATCACCCTGAACACACCATCCCCACTGTCAAACATGGTGGCGGCAGCATCATGGTTTGGGCCTGCTTTTCTTCAGCAGGGACAGGGAAGATGGTTAAAATTGATGGGAAGATGGATGGAGCCAAATACCAGGTGTAAGAATGGCCAAGTCAAAGTCCAGACCTGAATCCAATCGAGAATCTGTGGAAAGAGCTGAAAACTGCTGTTCACAAACGCTCTCCATCCAACCTCACTGAGCTCGAGCTGTTTTCCAAGGAAGAATGGGCAAGAATTTCAGTCTCTCGATGTGCAAAACTGATAGAGACATACCCCAAGCGACTTGCAGCCGTAATCGCAGCAAAAGGTGGAGCTACAAAGTAATAACTTAAGGGGGCCGAATAATATTGCACACCCCACTTTTCAGTTTTTTATTTATTTTTTACAAAAGTAAAAAATTTCGTTCCACTTCGCGATTTTGTCCCACTTGTTGATTCTTCACCAAATAATTAAAATTTTATATCTTTATGTTTGAAGCCTGAAATGTGGCAAAAGGTTGAAAAGTTCAAGGGGGCCGAATACTTCCGCAAGGCACTGTAAATAGAATAGACTTA
Organism: Leptodactylus fallax; assembly: GCA_947044405.1. Lineage (NCBI taxonomy): Eukaryota > Metazoa > Chordata > Amphibia > Anura > Leptodactylidae > Leptodactylus > Leptodactylus fallax. The sequence continues at coordinate 19,326 of CAMRHE010000104.1, read as the reverse complement.
CCTCTAGCTTAAGTACATCATGTTGGAGCTTACGCTGAAACTCTAAGAAGTTCTTAATAGTTAGTTTCCCCTTCAAGTCCGCTCCAAAGAAATAGGTGGTAAGAGCTGAGCTGAATCCGGTTTTTAGTGTGTTCCCAGTAGTGGATCTATCTCGATGGCGCATGCCCATACTGGTCTGGGATCGAATAATACTTTGCACCTGAAAAAAAAAAAAAGATAAGCAATGATGTGACTTTAGTTGTACATAATTAATTAAATGATCACCAGTTCTGGCACTATACATTACATTTTAGAGTTTTACTAAACAATTTATTACCTTTGAAGTGTGTAAGCAAAGGTCTGGCCTTGTTTATGGACCAGTGATCCATATGTTAGTAACTCTAACAGCCCCAAAATATACAAATAGGAGATGCCTAGGTATTAATTTAAATATGTGAGAAAAGATAAGTCCTACTACCTTACTTTATTTAAATATGTAAAACAGATAGTACAAAAGTAAAAAAGAATATTTATAGGCTTAAAGGGGTTGTCCAAGGTATACATTTTTTTTTTGCAAGGAGGCTGGGGATGCTCCGGTGTCTCCCACCGCGGGCCAGTCCTTCTGTTCCCAGGGTCTTGTTCCAGCAGACGTCCTCGCCTCATGTGACCAATGAGGCCAATCAACGGCCTAAGGAAAGGACAAGGGGCGTCACAGGTGACATATGTGAGTTACGTCCCAGTTCCTTTCCTTAGGCCGCTGACTGGCCTCAGCGGTCACATGAGCCAAGGATTTCTGCCGGAAAAATCACCAGGGTGCCGTTGGACCAGACAACAGCAGGATGCTACTATACAAAATAGCTGAAAATGTCTTGAGGGGTATTTCTGTTTTGCAATCTGAAACTGCAGTGATGTATTATTCCATTCACTTGTAAGGGGGTAACTGCACCTTACCAAGTGTATGTAAGTGAGTCGCAATGGCTTCTGGTCATGGTTGCCGACGCTGGACTGTGCCAAAGACTATATATTGGGTTGCTTTGCATTTCTTAGAAGAAATTGCCACTTTCAGAACAATATTGAGACACAAATGTTATTGTTTTTATAATAAAAAGTTGTACAATTTTCTAATATACTTTCTGTATCAATTCCTCAGAGTTTTCTAGATCTCTGCTTACTGTCATTCATTCTGCATACTCTATTCTAGTGGATGAAATTCTGACCATTGTCATGTGATTTACAGTCTATGATCATGTGATGAACACACAGGCCGCTCGTTATAGTCAAAGCACAGTAATCAGCCATCTGCCTGGTAACGAGCTGTGCATCTGTGTTTACATCACATGACCATGGTCAGAATTTCAACCACTAGAGGCAAGCAGAACGAATGACAGCAAGGAGGGATCTAGAAAACTGTGAGGAACTTTTTATTATACAAACAATAACATTTGTCTCTCAATATTGGTCTGAAAGTGTCCAATCCCTTTAAACTGTGAAATACTTAAACAGTGGAGAGTACAAGTATCAAGTGTGGCTGTAATAGGCTAAAGGAGGCTGATAGGGAACCGCAGCATCATGCCGACCTGATTGAAACTGGGTCTGGCGCTCTAGCCATTCTACATTACTGGTGCAGTACTGGACTGCTTACTGGAAAGACACTATACTGTGGGTTCAGGAAAAGCCTGTGACCAGACACTGTGGGAGTGAAGGCCCAAAGTTTCCTGCCAAGCTCTGTTACCATTAGTTACTGCTGAAGCCTATTGAACCTGTTGCTACTGGAAGTGATGTGCTATGTGCATTCTAAAAGATTGTAACCAAAATGCTGTATGCCATCTAAGGAATACTGTAGCCAATACACTATGGACCCTCATTTAGAGACTGTTCCATCAATACCCGCTAATTTCTCTGGAAATTTATGAAGACTGGTGTTTTCAACGCCAGTACCATATCCCCTGTACCAGTGGAGGGTACGACTCCTCATAAATGAGGCACACCCACTGGCATGACACGGGTCTGGACTGAAATAAAGCAAATTTATAGTTGTAACCACCAAGCAGTGTGCTTTTAACTGTAACCATTAAGTCTTATACCTCTTTTTGAAATTTATTTATAGCATATGTCTTTAGAAATGACCCTCAAACCCGTAAACCCCTCCCCCCTTCATCTGGCCTTGCTAACACACGTTTTCCCTGACAGTCAAAGTCAGGCTGCTAGTAGTATGGTGGTTTACAGAAACAGCCAATCAAAGTGAACCAAGCTGTTCCCCATCTCAAAAGGTATTAAAAAAATAAATAAATAAAATAACTCACTGTATTACATGGTTTACGTAACTCCCATTCACTTCTATGGGAGTTTCAGAAACAGCTGGGAACATCAGATGACAAAGTAGGGGGTTTGGTATAGAGGTGGTCATTTCTAGACATAGGTGAGGGTTCCAGAGATCCTGCATCTACCAGACATTTATGGCATATCCAGTAGATAGACTATAAAATATCAGTCTTGGGACAACCCCTTTAAATTCAAAAGTTAGAAAAGCTTCTGTACCTCATTATGGAGTCATCCTCGAATGGGGCTCCATAATAGGAGAGTCAAGCACCACACACAGAATTGACCATCCTACATGCCCCTTTTCTTACAAACCTTATAAAGAAGAGGCATCAGAGGGAGAAGAAATTGTTAAGGTGTGCCAAAAAATGGGTGCATGTATGGGATTTCCAAATATTAACTTATAGGGCTGGTAGAAACCTTTCGTTTTAACCTTACAAGGTCATTAAGAGGGATAACAGTATTTTACAGTATCATTAGCAGAAAGGAAAATAATGGCTCCACATGCAGCAATGTATAAAGAAGATATGATAATTACCATTAAAATGTAGGCAGTAAAAAGAACAATATTTCAGTGGTGAAAGCTATGCAGACTATGCCAACTTTTTGAAGAGTCCATCCAGTGATCTTGCAGATACAAGGTACTGGCAAGACATCTATGGGAATGACAAATCCATTTCAGGATTTTGATGTTTAATTCAGACGCAGGAATTTGCTATGCTCTATTTTATATTGGTATTGCAGACCTTGTCATCAAACAAACCAACTCAATTGGGAATTCTGCTTAAAGACTAGAAAAGATGAAAATACAGTGTATATAAAGCATCAAAGCTCATATAACATGTGGGGTGATATATAGTGCAGTCGAGTAGAGGTCAATAAACATATCTAACTAATCCAGATATTGACACACACAACAAATCTTTTTGCTTTACCGGCCCATTATAAAAGCTAATATTATTTAGTATAGTGTTAATATAATATATGGTGGTGTCATGGTTTACAGATGAAGCTGCACAAGTAGACTTAATCGTGTCCCAGTAATACTCTGCCTCGCCAACAGCAATTCGCTCCTGATATGCTATCATCTATCTTAGGATTTAACTGAGAAGGGCACTTTGATAAGATACATTTCTATTTCAAGAACACATATGGTTTTTTCATCTCTATATTATTAATACTACGTAAAACGAATTTTTCTTCTTTTGCAAGCACAAATACATTAAGTTCAAAGGGTTTGTACAGGATTAGAAAAATATGGCTGCTGAGACTGGTATTTTACCCTTCCTGTAATTGGGGGATTTAGACAATGCCCTAGATTTACTATTATGGTTATGACTAGACACTTGCGTAAACATGGCGCATCTTTGGCTCATCTAGTTTGGGGTAAAATTTTTCAACATGCTACATGTGAGTGCGGGTTCTTACATTAGCATAACATTACCTGACAGCTTTGCTGTAAATTACTCGATATACTTACTCTAAGGCTTCATGTACACTACCAAGTGTGCAGCCCGAGGCTCTTCTAAGAGGGTTTCCAATGGTCCATTCCAATAATTATAGAGTAGGTCCTATTATGCTCTGTGACAATGGACCCCCCCCCCAACAAAATCAATGGGGTAATGGAAGGCACTCAAATGACACTCTGATGTCATCAGAGTGCATTCTGTAAAGAAAAAAAAAATACCCCTCAGACCCCCCTCAGCCTGTACACCTATTTGTGTGCATGAAGCCTTACGGATCAAATGACTATAACCTGTGGTCCCCATGGGTTCTCTTTTGCAAATAACCTACACACATAACGGTTTAAACACTGACAATACATTCTTGAGCCTACCTTAAAATCTGATGGCGCACTATGCCCAATAACAAGTCATATAATGAATATATTTCATTGAACTTGAACTTTCCTGGACTTAAAATGCAACTCAGCATCAGTGCTAGAAGTACATATTTCATTTGTATTCTGTACTCCCACTACCTCATAAAGGGCCATGTTTTTATAAGGTTTAAGTGCTTTCTTCTATGCTCAAGATCTACCAAAAGCACCACATGCTGGGCTATTCCTGCTGTCGAAAGTGCTGGAACCCCACGCAGAGGCTCCAAATGGTAAAGAGCCTAAAGAAATCTTAAAATAAATAATACTAAACAGAAGGTTTCAGTATTCTGACGGAGAGCTCCGCTACAGTCTGCAGAGCCGGCTTGTATAAACCACATTCTCTGCAACACAGTGTTTAAAAGCTAAAAATAATGTGTGCACGGACAATGTCAAGTAATGGCTGCAACTATAGCCGAGCGGTCCTAAAATGGAAACAGACATTACATGATATAGTGGTAAATCATCCAGGTTCTTCTATGTTATCATTCTGAAATGCAGTTATCCTTGCTGAGCTTACAACGTATATATATCAGTAAAGCTTGGCTAAGTGTGCAAGTGTTCTGTAAAGTGAGAGGGGAATAAACTGCTGCCAGACACTTCTAGTGGCCGCTTATCTATCTTGACAACAAAAGGTTTGATATGTATACTGTAAATCCGATTGCCCAACCCTTCTCTTCTCTGATATATCTCATCACGAGAAAGGCAGGACAACCCCAAAATGCAACAGATGGTTGGCCAGCCATCTGAAAACCAGCAGGTTCACAAAAAAATAATCTAATGAGTACAGCCATCTTAAAAGAAAGGGATTGTCAATTTATTTACTAAAACCATATAGTGCAATATATCACCAGCCAATTTATCCAAATATATCAAAAGCCAATTTATATGACCTTCTCCGCTGCTCTTTTAACAGCATTTAGTGATATGCTTTACATCACAGTCATGGCAACAGGCAGCAGACTAGAGTTGACTCATTGAGGTCTATGGGAGAGTTTTCTAGATGTTCGGTACATGGAGGGAGTAGATAACATGTGACATCATCTATTGACAGTAGTGGGTACAATTATGGGTGTTACCTATAGGTGTTATCTTCTACTGTAATACCGTCTGTCTTGCCTGTAAGGTAAATGAGGTGACTGCTGCCAAGAAACTTCTACAAACTAGCATCTATTATTAGGCTTGGTGGCAACGGTGAAATTTGCAAATACAGTATTTAAAAGTGTCATGTAGTGATAGTGACATGGAAAATAAAAAAAATATATATATTCTTAAAAGGAGTCTTGTCAGCAAAACAAAACTGACATGCAACCAGCCCCTGTAACTTATCATGCCCAGCGCGATGACCACAGCCCTATATTCAGTTCTGAGAATAGCGGCTTCATTTTCCAGAAAAAAGTTTTTGTATATAGAAATGAGCCCTAAGTGCATTGGTGGCATTAGCAACAGTGATGTAATCGCAGTTGTCCTGCCTCCCTCTGAGCTTCTGCTACCTGTCTCAATATCCTGCCCAGCAACAGTGATGCAATCACAGGTGTCCTGCTCCCTCTGAGCTTCTGCTACCTGTCTCAATATCCTGCCCAGCAACAGTGATGCAATCGCAGGTGTCCGGCTCCCTCTGACCCATCTGTTCTGTGGAGCCATGTACCGCACACGCGTGGTCGACGTCATCCTACACCTAGAAGAGGGGACCACTTCACACTGGGCTGGTAGGGTGATATCGGTACATACATAACCATTACAGTGTGCCACAAAACAGACAGCTCAGAGGGAGGGAGGACAGTGTCACTCATGCTAGGGAGGATATTGAGAAAGATAAGGGTATGCTCACATATATCAGTCACATCTGTATCAGTTTTTTTGTCCCTTAAGTCATTACAACTGATGCAAAAACGCATCAGTTAACATCAGGTTTTTTTTTTTTTTGTTTTGTTTTTTTTTTACAAATTTCTACTCCAAATCCATAAGTGGTCATCAGTTTTACCATGATGGTCTATGAGGTACGATGGGCTGCCAAAGCCAATAGAGAAGGGTACTCAACTACTTTTAGTAAAGGTCAGTTGACCAGGGTCTGTCATCAAGTAAAGGTCCGAGCTGGACAGCAGCTGAACACGTCCAGTGTTTATGGCTATAAGACGCATCCCAGGTTTAGATGAGTTTATACTGTGTGGGGGGCACTAACAAGGCATTACACTGTGTGGGGGATACTTAACGTGGCATTATACTGAGCAGAGGGCATCAATGTTGCTTTATACTGTGAGGGGGCAATAAGGAGCATTATGCTGTGGGACATTATTGTGCTTTTAAGCGGTATGCTCCTTAGTACTCCCTCAGTATTCCCGTTTAGTGCCACCATACATAATTTACATAATTATCATTACCGGCGGCTGGGAAAAACCTTCATCTCTCGTCCGCCATCCCCATCCCTGATCCCTTACACTAAGCAATTGGCAATTGTCCCTGCTGCCTGCTCAAGAACCCTCACGTGTGAAGACAGCACGGATAATTACTGATCCCTGCTGCCGCTAGTGCAAAGGATCAGGGCTTGGGAGGGACAGCGGACAGAAGATGAAGGTTTCTCCCACTTGCTGTTCTAATGAAAGTGCTGGACAGCACTAGACAGAGTGGGGTGTTCGGTCGCAGCACCTACAGGAGATGCTGCCAAGCCCAAGAGAGCAACCCCTGCTCAGGTACAGTAGTGAAGCCGGCAATAACCAGCTTCACTACTGTAGGGCGGCACAGAACGCCGGGTGCTGCCGCATCCAATATCAGGCAGCATCCAGCATCTATCCGTCTCTGCACAAATTTTAAGGGAGCCAGATGGAAAAACACTGCAGGTACAGGTAGCATTTTTCCATACAGCACCAGAACAGATATCTCTTGTGCCAGTAACAATCCCATAGAAAACTACGGGATCAGTTTCCCTCTGGCTTATGTGCACACCAGGGGGAAACTGATTGCAAGAATGTGCATATGTGATCGCAACCTAATATAGGCAGGCCTGGAAAATGAAGCCACCATTCTCAAAAAGTACAGTGTGTCTCACAAAAAAAAGAAGCCCTCAGGCGGCTCTACAAACAGAAAAATAAAAAAGTTATGGCTTTTGAAGGCGGGGAGTAAACGAAAATCAAAAAAACAAAGAGGGTGTTCCGGGAAGAGGTTAAGAAAAACTTGGATTGGAAGGATATATGTGGTTTCTAACACTAGGTCTTCAAGGAAATATCTACTGACCTACTCTACAAATCCTTATCCCAGGCGCACATTAATAATTTAAGGAATGATTACTGAATAGAGAACTGATGTATGTACGTATTACGATCTCTTAGTGCTAATGGTATTTCCAGTATTTGGTGTGTGTATTTCCCTTGCTTTCCTCTAATTTTAGTTTACCCAAGTAATTACTTTCAGGTTCCTACAATCACATCCACTTTCTGTTAATCACATCTGTGGAGATAATCATTGAGCAATTAGCGACATGCTGCATGGAAACAAAAGCCTTTCTTCATCTTAATTTGTTGATGGAGAGAAGACATAAGAAGAGGAAAGAGCAGCCACAGCACCAAGAAATTAAAACAAACATATTAAGATCACACTTAATAGCAATACGTGGCAATATTTCCTCATTTAGTTATTCCTTGCTATCAGAATCTTTTTCTTCTAGGTCATGTGACTGTCTGACCTGATAAAATTTATAGGGATTAATCCATACATTACTGACTTTCTGTATGAAGGACTGTACCGCACATGCTCTCCACTGGGGAGAAAGAAACTTCTGTCATTAACTACTGATAATAAGTTACATACATGTCACATAGTTATAAAGGAGGAGCTCACAACTCATCATCTCTAACTATATACTGATAGTGTTTTAGATTATTTAGGAGAATATACAGTACAGGAGGTTTGGCAGTTCCTAATATTTCCGGCTTATGCATTTGTTATGCATTATTAAATGGAGGATTAATGATTACTGTACTTAGTAAAGCTGGTCATCCAATTGCTAAGGCCCACGTAGCGGGCTGCAGCAAAAAATTGCTGCGGGAAAAACCGTTGTGGCAACCCATCATGGTTTTTCCTGCTGAATTTTCACAGAAAGTCCGTGGAAGTTTCCTCTGCTGAGAATCTGCTTCCATTATACCTATAGGTATGACCTATCCTCAGTCATTAGTATGAAAAATCCATTTGGAGCCGGTAGCGCTGTAACTACAATAGAACTACAATAGATAAGAAAAGGTTAATTGCAACAGAGTCATGATTTATGTTGTAAACGCCAACACCAGGAAGGTTATGTCACAGATATGTAAAGCACTGAAGCTGGAACTGGCCTTACACATGGATTTGTAATTGATTCCAAGGTGGACAAAAGTAATAAGTAACAGAGAGGGGCAATTTGGGATAAAGTGTTGGATAATTCAAGCGGTTGTGCATGTATTTAAAAACTAGAAAATAATAAATAAATAAAATAGAAATATATTTGTTTAGAGCCATCTTTAACAGGAACTCTGAACTGTGATGTTACACCTAGAATTTTGCAAATACTTGACAACTGGACCGTACCATTCTCTTTATCAATGGAGATCAATGTGTCTCAACACAGCCTGACATTAGCAACTCTGATTTGACTGTGTAGGGACACATTCCAAACTGGAAAAAGTCGACCAATTTGTCGATTTATTAATTTCTAGAAGGAGTAACAGAGAAGCAACGAAACACATCTTTCTCAGAGAAGATTCTTTAGAATTGTGATTTAATGGGAAATACACGTATTTACTAAAACAAACTTATCCAGAGTGGCGACAGGATTATTTAAACAATGTTGGAACCTTTAGAGTTTATTACAATCATATTATCTACTGAAAGATTTAGAATACATATAAGACATTGCTTTTAGAGTCATCTTCAAAGACCATAGCTAAGAGTAAGATTAAAGCATCACATAAAACGCAAGGGAACAGATATACTTAATGTGATTTCAAGATTTGGTTTTAATTGGTAAAGTGACATTTTGAAGGTTACCAGCAACTCATACAATTCCCCTTCAATGCATAAAAAGTGCACCAAAGTAATACGAATCATAAAAGCTGAAACTGATAGGTCGTAACAGCATCTTTAAGCAAAATGTCATGTTTTGTTTTATATGAACCAAGATATTGTAGATGAAACTAATCCAAGGGAAAAATATAAAAGATCACATTGGTTTACTTTCACATAGGGTCTTCTGCATCCATAAAAAAAAACATACGGAAGACTTAAAGGGGTTGTCCAGGATAAGTTTTTTTTTTTAATTATGAAAAAAAATAAAGTCCCTGCTGCACGTGACCGCCTCAGAGAAGGACATGGGACTAAAAGCATTGGAGCAGCAGGACTGGACCTTGCTGGGAGACACCGGAGCACTGGGGACAAATGAGTATGCTTTTTTGCTTTTTTTTTTCACCTTACCCTGCCTAATATTTAAAAAATAAAAAAATAAAAAAATATATATATATCCTCTTTAAAGGGATCCTGTCACATCAAAAATGTTGTCTAATCAGTAGACAGCATTAGTCACAGAGGTGGTCCTATCCATGATTGCTAGCCTCCCCTATATAACTGTACATAGAGAAAGCTGTATGTCCACACTGAACATCCATTGCATATTTCACTGCAAATCCAGTACTGTAATAATATGGATAGTGAATTTGCCACAGAATTTTCCCTATGCATTGCAAAAGATAAAATTAGCAGTAAAGCTCTGCACCCCACCAGATACTGATGGCGCATCCCAACGATAGGTTATCAATATAAAAATTATCCAGGGTCCTAGAAAACCGCTTTCACCTAGGTCATGCTGGATCTCTGATCTGCTGTGGAAGCCCACTATTCTGCAAAAGCACAAAAACCCTGTGTTTTATAGTGTTTGGTCCCCAGTGCTAAAAAGAGAACAGAATATTTTCATAACATTAACTGTACAATCTGGAAGAGAGTACTGTATATGGTGATGTAATGTAAAAATAAAATATAACAATAATAAAATATGGTTGAGCATTGAGGAAATACAGCTAAAATAATTTGCTGAAAATGAATGAAACTTTAACACACCTGCTCAAACTCTTCCATGTCAACCTCTCCATCTCCATTCAGATCAAACATTTTGAAGGCAATTTCAAAGTTTCTTTGAGGGGCTGCAGGAAAGAAAACCAGAAATATTAGCTTAAGGCTGCTAAATAGTATCAGTGTCCATCAAAAAAGTGCCATAGCTTTATATAACATGGTTGAACGAACATGGCATATATAGTGGCTAAAATTCTACTGTACTATGCAAAAGGAAAATATACCATAATTAGGCAAAAAAAAAAAAAAAAAAACGATCAAAAGCAAAGTAAATGACCTGTTAGAATGTCTCAAAATCTAATAATACAATATGAAAATTGTGCATGTCAAATCATCATAATACACATGAACAAAGTATAAGAAGAATACCCCATTCAGTGTTTCTGTAGCTTCATATGGGTATGACAAGTTGGGGAGCATTCTACTAGAGCGGTCACGGATGAACATATTGGGTCTGTATTTGAGCATCCATAATATAGCTCTGTATCCAGACACCACTGTAGGACTTCTGACCAGAACTTAAAGCATCAAAGATCACCATGATGTTCTAAGTTTTTTTTTCAAAATGTAACATGTACTTGGTTTCCATAGGCTTCTCTATAGGACATGGGAAAAAAGGCAGAAAAAAAAATGCATATTACAAAAAAAAAAAAAAAAAAAATGTATAAATGCATCCATAGTGTTTGTTTTTTTTTTTTTTTTAAGAAGTCAACCAAAAAAAAAAAACAACTTCTGCTTGAAGGAAGCCTAACACTTATTTGTGTTTTATTGTAATATGCTACTCTGGCAACAATAATATATTTGTGACCAAAAGGTTTGTCTATCAGAGGGAATACACACTAGAGGCGTAAACTTAAAGTTCCTGGGCCCCATAACAAAATATGTAACTGGGCCCCCACTTACAGGGGCGTTGCTATAAAGAGTGCCGAGGTAGATGTTGCTACCAGGTCCTGAACCTGAAGGGGCCTCAAAGGTTGCTGTGCATAAAATATATCACTTTTCTAAAAAGTACATGGTAAGTAGGGGCCCCATTACAGATTTTGCACTGGGGTCCAGCACCTTAAAAGTTACACCTCTGCCCACTAACCATATGCTAGCTATAATACTGGTGTACTCTTATGTTGCAGAGAGGACTTTGGGCTCCTGAGGCTCCATGGCCCAGTAGTCATTGCTACATCTGTACCCTTTATAGCTATGCTTCTGCATACACTATATGGAATACTGGGACTCTTAAATCATTGAATTCAGGTCTCATCGCCACATATGTATAAAATTCGCCCCTTGGACTTTGCAGTCGCCTTTACAAATATTTGTGAAAGAATGGCACATTCTAAAGAGCTGACATAATTCCTGCATGGACAGTACTATAACAGGACAGCGGTGCTGCAACAAGTCAGTTTGTAAAACCTCTTTCCTCCTAGATATTCCAACTATGAGTGGTATTATTAAAAGTGGAAATGCGGAGTCTGGGTTCTGGGTTTGGCCAATGCCAGAATAATGTTACCTGCCAGACTGTACTGTGACAACTGTAAACTTTGCTGGAGAATTGATAATGCTATGGGATTTTTCAGGTGACTGCCTAGGCACCTTAGTTTCAGTGAAGGGAAATCAAGACATTTTAGACAATTGTAGCCTTCCATTCCCCATATTGTGGGAACACTTTTGGCAAAGGCCCTTTTCTGATCCAGCATGACTGTGCCCCAGTGGACAAAGCATGGTCCATAAAGGAATGGAAGTGTGAATTTGGTGTGAAAACAACTTAACTGGCTCACACAGAGCTGTAACCTCAAACTCACTGAACACCTCTGAAATAAACTAAGTCAGAAATGGCGAACCAGGATCGTCCAACATCAGTGCCTGACCTCACAAATGCTCTTCTGAATGAACGGGCAAAACTTCCCACAGACACATTCCAAAATTTAGTAGTGTGAACCGAGAGCAAGGCAGGTGGTTTGGACTCCGCAACCAGAAATGAACGCACACGCGGTAGTTCAAGAAAAAAAAATATATATTTACTATAAATTAATAAAGGTTAGTTAAAGGTAAAATGACAGGGCTAAAGACAAGCAAAATATACAATATAGCATGAACAATTTCAAGGCAAATTCTGCAATGGTTTCTACTTTTACTCTGTCCACTTCTGCAGTATGGACACTGAATGAACAATATACTCAAAACTATCCCTAACTGACCCTGACTTCACATTTGGGTGCACCCCCTTTTCCCCAGTGGTCCAGGTGGACCGCTTACAGTCCGTAGAAGCGCGCGGTGGGGCCCAAAGTCGGTCCTTTCTTTTATAGTGAAGCGTCCTCTCCTCACGGTTATCAGGATCTTGGGAGAAATGAAGTCCTCTTTAACAGACAGGGAAACCAACTGAATGCAATGTAATCCAACAGCAGATTCCACTCAGCACACTGACAGTCCTGCCGAATCCATACACTGAGCTGGGATGTAAGCCGGGATTTAGCAGGTGCCGTCCAGTACATCAACAGCACTGCGAGTCTCTATCTGTGGTATCCATATACACAGTCACAATGTCAGTCTCACTGATCAGCCACTGAGCACAGTTCCTTTCACGTGGACTCACTAGTCCTGTTGTCTCTTTACACTCTGTTTGTCTCTGGACCAAGATACAGCTTAGCTGTACAGAAAAATCTCCACACCAGTTCAATACAACACTTGCCAAGATGGCTGCTGCTCTCTGTCTCGTCACTTCCTGCTTCTCTGCTCACACTCTGTCTGCAGAACAGGCAGGCTGACATAAAAGGGGGGGGGGGTCTCACTCCAGCATCATGTCACAATTACAATGGCTGCTGTCTTAAAGGAACAGAATCACAGAAATACATTCAACATTAATAGTTTATACAGACAAATGAAGCTTAGGACAACATTGGCTGTCTCTTACATATTCCCCCCCACTTTAAGATTGGCAGTCCCTGCCTATGACTGTATATCCAGAGGGTTGTACTTTTATGCACAGGGTGGTAGTATACCGATGTATGGCAGGCCAAACAAACTCATCCTGCGCATACCGAACAGGGGGAATACCAGCATTTGGCCTAGTGGTCCGTCTGAGGACCGGTGGTATATTATGGGGTGCTGCAGCTATGGGCTGAGAAGGACCAGCGGATTCCGCACCAGAGGGGGCACAGGCCGGAGATACAGTAGTCACAGGTGGAACATCCCCAGGAGCAGGGATCGGCCAACAATCATCCTCCTCGTCGGAGGCCCATTCCGCACCTCCATTCTCTGACTGTGGGAGCTCATTCACATTGGCAGGCCCATCGTGATTTGTCCCTTCAGAATGACACAGGCGCAACATATTTCGGTGAAGTACTCGAACACAATCAGTTCCTTCTTTCTGGACCTGGTACACTGGCCCATTCGCATACTTGCGGCCAACAACACGATACGGCAAAGCCTCCCATCTGCTTTCCAATTTCCCTTGGGGTTTCTTGACACGAACTAGCACCAGGTCGCCTGGTTGCAATGGTGCTTCTTGCACTGGGGTCTTATCAGGATGGGGATGTTCTTGCAGGCGCTGCCGCACCAATCGATGGATCGTCTCAAGTCTCTGCCGATGCGCCCGCACCCAAGAGGTTGGATCCCTCGGAGGGAACTCATCCACATCATTCAACTGTAATTCTCCTATACTTCGCCCAGACCGCCCAAAGAGAAGTGTATAAGGAGAGTACCCCGTTGTAGAATGGACCTGATTGTTATAGGCCCACACCATTTCAGACAAGAACTGAGGCCACTGTAACTTCTTGTCTTCCTCCAGAGTCCGCAGCATCTGTAGCAGAGTTCTGTTGAATCTTTCACAGGCCCCATTTCCCTGAGGGTGGTATGGAGTCGTGTGCGACTTCTTTATCCCGTAGATACGTTGAACTTCTTTCATTACGTGTCCCTCAAAGCAGGCGCCCTGGTCGGAGTGGATGCGTTGGGGGCACCCATATACTCGAATGAAATCTTGGCACAGAGCACGAGCTGCTGACTCAGCTGTCTGGTCCTTGGTGGCGGTTACCACCGCAAATTTGGTGAAGTGATCCACCATTACGAGGCAATACTGGTGTCCGCTATTGGATGGGCCCACCATTAGATAGTCTATCATGACGATTTCTAAAGGTTCCTGGGTCACGATGGTTTGCAGGGGAGCTCTCTGTTCTATTGCCTTATGGATCTCACAAGTTCGACAGCTGCGGCATACTTCTTCGACCATTTGACGAAGACCAGGGCAGTAAATCAGTCGCTGTAACCAACGAAAGGTCTTCTCATGACCAAAATGTCCATTCTTATTATGAGCCTCAACTGCCAAGGAGCGAGCCAGTTCACTAGGCACCACAATTTGGTATCGAATGTCGATCTCAGAAGGTAAATAGACCTTTCGGCATAGCACTCCATTTTTCATCTCCAACTTTTCCCACTGACTCAAAACAGATAATATCTCACGTGTCAGTCGTTCTCTTTCCTCTCTACAGGGCTTCTGGCCTTTCTCAACACACTTGATCATCTGCGCCAGCCCCTCATGGGTCTGTTGTATCTGTGCCCATTCCTGTCGTGAGGGACCAAAGAAAGGAGCCATTTCAGTCCCCTCCATCTCAAACTGATTAGTGGCGGTCAAGGCCTGTGAAAATCTGCTGAAATCGGGCACCTCCACATGCTCCAACTCATGATCCACGTCTTCTGTGGGGGTCTGGGCAGTTACCCTAGAAAGTCCGTCAGCATTCTGGTTCTCTGTCTTGGACCGATACTTAATGCGGTAATTGAATGTAGACATTCGGGCTATCCACCTCTGCTCTAACGCCCCGAGCTTGGCATTTTCCAGGTGAGCTAGTGGGTTGTTGTCAGTCAGTACTAAAACTTCAGCACCGGTCAAATATTCAGAGAATTTCTCGGTCATGGCCCATACCAGTGCCAACAGCTCCAATTTAAATGAACTATAATTCTCGGGGTTTCTTTCAGAATCTCTCAAAGACCGGCTGCCGTACGCTATGACCCTCTCCTGGCCATCCTGAAGCTGGGAAAGCACTGCTCCAAGACCATACAGGCTTGCATCTGTATATAGCTGGAACGGCAAGTGGTAATCGGCATATGCCAAGATTGGGGCTGTTGTCAGTGCATCCTTCAATGCCTGGAAGGCTTGTTCCTGTTCAGGTCCCCACTTCACGGACCGGTTCTTTGGACCACCGGATGTGCCTCGTAGGAGAGCATTAAGTGGTGCTGCTACCTTGGCGAAATCCTTAATAAACCGTCGATAGTAACCGGCTACTCCAAGGAACGCCCTCACTTCTCGCAGGGTAGTCGGTATCGGCCAATCTTGAACAGCCGCTATCTTGTCTCTTGATGGTCTCACCCCTTCTCCTGATACGCGGTGACCCAAGTAATCAATTTCAGATTGGAACAACCGACATTTACTGGGTTTCAATTTGAGCCCATGTTCCCGCAATCTTCGAAATACTTGCCCCAACTGGTGGAGATGGTCTTCAAAGGTCGCAGAATACACTATAATGTCATCCAAGTAGATGAGAGTGAACTCAAAGTTGAAGTCACCGAGACATTTCTCCATCAACCGCTGAAACGTTCCGGGTGCATTTGTCAACCCGAAGGGCATCCGGTTAAATTCGTATAGTCCCATGGGCAAGATGAATGCCGTCTTCTCCTTGTCTTTTGTGGCCATCGGCACCTGCCAATACCCACTAGCCAGATCTAGTGAGGAGAAGTACCGGGCTCTCCCTAGCGCTGAGAGGGACTCCTCAATCCGTGGCAAGGGGTAGGAATCTCGTACGGTGCAAGCGTTTAACTTCCGATAGTCTACGCAAAATCGGATGGACCCATCTTTTTTTCTTACTAACACCACAGGAGCCGCCCAGGGACTCTGGCTTTCTTGGATGATCCCACCCTGTAGCATCTTAGCTAACAGTTCTTTCACTTCCTGATACAACTGTGGAGGAATTTGTCGGTAGCGCTCTCTAATTGGAGGGGTGTCTCCTGTGGGAATCTCATGGTAGATCCCTGTGGTACATCCAAAATCTTCAGCATACCGTGCAAAGGTGGCTTGGTTCTCCCACAACAGCTCATCTACCTTCTGCACCCATTCCAGAGAACATGAACTTACATCCATCTTCATCTGTTCTCGAATTGCACAGCCATTCCATTCAGAGGTGGGTTCCTCATCTTCTCCCATGGACACAGTTACGGTCCACTCATCCCTTTCAGTCGGCTTCAGCTGCATTGGAGTTACTTTCCTTACTTCCTCCGGAGTCACATAGATGTTAGCCAGCAGCCTCCCCTGGGGTCAGGTCCACACTCTGGTCCTGAGTGTTTACACATCGAAGTGGTACTCTTCCATTGCGAACTATTGCCAAGGAACGGGCCACTAGCGGATCAACACCTCCTTCGGCTGCCTGCAGTGGTTCTACCAACACAGCTATGCCCTCTAGTTTCCGACAGGTGCCTACGGGCATGGACACTATTGTCTCCCGACTGGGTGGCAGTGTAACTTTTGTATGCAAAGGAACTGAAATTCGAGCCAGAGGACGCTGCGCATCCGAACTTTTCTGTAAGCCACATGTCCGGATCAGCCGCTGGAAAGCTGTTTGAGTAGGCCGATGGGTGGTGGTTTCTTTCCAATAACCGTGACCTTTCTTTTCAAAGAGGATCTGATCTAATTCTTTTAACACATTCATCCCCAAAATGACAGGGACCTTTACTTCATGTGACTCCTGTACCACCACAATGCCTTTCCTACCTAGATCTTGGCCACATACCCGGACATTCATCCAGGCCACTCCCACGACCGGAACTGGTAACTGGTTAGCTGCGACCACTCGTACGAATGTATGGGGATCATATTTCACATGTTGCCGGAAGTACCGTTCATAACAGTCTCTACTCAAGGTCGTTACTTGGGAACCCGTGTCAATCATCCCGGTAACCGGAATACCCTCCATTTCCACCTGTATGACAGGACTTGCAGCGATCAGGTCATCATCAGGGCATTCTCCCCACATAGTCTCCTTGTCAGTCTCCCCTACTACACGCCCTTCAGCAGCAGGGGACTTCAGTTTAACGGCGGTCTCTCATAAGTTTGTCGCTGCTCTGGACATCTAGCAGCAACGTGGCCCATCCGTCCACACTCCCAGCAGCGTATCCCCCGTCGTTCTGGCCATCTGTTTGGGCCCCTTCGGTAAGCCCCTTCGATTTCTCCTGAGCACTGCACTAAATGATTTGGACCCCTTCGGTAGGTCCTATCCTCACCCCTCCAGTGGGGTGGTGGGTGATTCTGACTTGCTGGGTGTGGATGGCTCACCCTTTCATCTCCAGTCTTCTGGAAGTCTGCAATTTTCATAGACTGCTCATCACAACGAGTGTGCAAGTGTTCCATTTGTTCTTGCAGTTTCTGCATTACTGTGAGAATTTCTTTAACCGTCCCTTTTTCTACTGTCTCTGAGCCAGAACTAGCCCCCTGTGACAAAGTAACTCCAACTGCGGTCTGCGGCCTCGGGACCATACTATTGGCACGGGAGATGGCCTCTACCTGTACATCATGGAATTTAGCATCAGTCTCTCGTCGTATAAAATCCTGCATAGTCACAGTTAAACTGCCGTCACGTATCCCCAGGACAAACTGGTCACGGAGAGTCCGATCAGGGTTACAGAAGGCTGGCGAGCCCCCTCTTTCCTTCACTTGAATATCTCGGAGCAGTTCTTGTAGGGCATTTGCATATTGGGGAAGGCTTTCATTCTCCTGTTGTACCCTCTGGAAGAACCGAGCCTGCAGAGACCCCAGCAATGCAGTTTCTCCATAGATGGTTTCTAGAATCTGGACTACTTGCTCAAATGTCTGCCTTTGTTCAAATGGCCTCAGTATCACCGTGGTCTTAGCATCCCCTTGTAATGTCAATATTGCTAGCTCTACTAGTACTTCTGGTGCGGTCTGGTACATTCGCTGTATCATTCGTATCTGTTCCACCCACATACTCACTGACATATTATTGCCATCAAATTTAGCTAACTGACTCATTATAGCCCCTGCTGGCATTCTTCCTCCAGCACCATTCTCCCGAACGGGTGCGTCACCGTCCATTCTGGTAAGCGGATCCTGCCGACTACGCCAATTTGTGAACCGAGAGCAAGGCAGGTGGTTTGGACTCCGCAACCAGAAATGAACGCACACGCGGTAGTTCAAGAAAAAAAAATATATATTTACTATAAATTAATAAAGGTTAGTTAAAGGTAAAATGACAGGGCTAAAGACAAGCAAAATATACAATATAGCATGAACAATTTCAAGGCAAATTCTGCAATGGTTTCTACTTTTACTCTGTCCACTTCTGCAGTATGGACACTGAATGAACAATATACTCAAAACTATCCCTAACTGACCCTGACTTCACATTTGGGTGCACCCCCTTTTCCCCAGTGGTCCAGGTGGACCGCTTACAGTCCGTAGAAGCGCGCGGTGGGGCCCAAAGTCGGTCCTTTCTTTTATAGTGAAGCGTCCTCTCCTCACGGTTATCAGGATCTTGGGAGAAATGAAGTCCTCTTTAACAGACAGGGAAACCAACTGAATGCAATGTAATCCAACAGCAGATTCCACTCAGCACACTGACAGTCCTGCCGAATCCATACACTGAGCTGGGATGTAAGCCGGGATTTAGCAGGTGCCGTCCAGTACATCAACAGCACTGCGAGTCTCTATCTGTGGTATCCATATACACAGTCACAATGTCAGTCTCACTGATCAGCCACTGAGCACAGTTCCTTTCACGTGGACTCACTAGTCCTGTTGTCTCTTTACACTCTGTTTGTCTCTGGACCAAGATACAGCTTAGCTGTACAGAAAAATCTCCACACCAGTTCAATACAACACTTGCCAAGATGGCTGCTGCTCTCTGTCTCGTCACTTCCTGCTTCTCTGCTCACACTCTGTCTGCAGAACAGGCAGGCTGACATAAAAGGGGGGGGGGGGGTCTCACTCCAGCATCATGTCACAATTACAATGGCTGCTGTCTTAAAGGAACAGAATCACAGAAATACATTCAACATTAATAGTTTATACA